>BSBK01000053.1:1667500-2870000 GCA_027943335.1 Chamaecyparis obtusa
ATATATATATATATATATATATATATATATATATATATATATATATATATATATATATATATATATATATATATATATATATATATATATATATATATATATATATATATATATATATATATATATAAAATGAATGATTAAGTTAAAGATGTCTTCGCTCTACTCTGCAAGTTTTCTCTTTTACACAGTCACCTCTTTGGATGCACAGATTTGTTTCTTCACAAAAACTAAGTATGCATATGGCTTCACTTCTTCGCTGTGCTCTCCAATTAGGGTTCCACCTAGGGTTTCAATAAAGGAAACACACTGTATTAACTCTGATCCTCAATGGATCCTAGCATATAAGAAAAATGCAAAAAGGGAAAAGCATGCAGCTCATCGCATCAATCATACTCTAACAATTAAGCATATCTCCTCTCCTCTTCCATTGAGGAACAATTTTGCTGGTCTTCGGTTGGAAGATTCAAATCTAGTTTTGCCTCATCTACAAGGGCATGCTCTCCCTGCAGATCAATTCTTGAAGAATCATAGTTTATATTCCCCTCCCCATCGGCGTATCAACAGAGGGCAGAAAGCAAAGAATAATGTTGTGCATCTTTCTACTAAAAAAAGGAGAATGCCTGACATTAGCTCTATGGATAAGTTTAGACCAGGTAAGGTTTCAACTACTGCAGAAAAGGGTAATATTTATTCTCCCCCTCATAGAAGAGGTGCCCTAAATCAAAACAATAAGGGTTTTGTTCTACATATTAATATGTTAACCAATCAAATTTTCTCTAACTCGGATACCCTAGAACTAGAAATTAAAGATGGATCTATATAATATATCCAAGAAATGTGTGCAGGTTATGGAGTAATATGCAAATGGAACGGTTTTGGAGTTAACGTTGGGGTAATCGCAAATTGGCTGAAATCAATTTGGCTCAAAGAGGTAACTGTGTCAATCCTCCTTGAAAACTTCATTTATCTTGATTTTAGTTGTAAAGATATTAGAAATAATACTTTACTTAATGGCTACCCTAAATTTAGGAACACTGCATTTACTACGTTTGAATGGATCCCATTTTTTAACCCTAATAATCTTAAATATTTTATGGTAGATAGAGAAATTCTTCTCAAGAACCTTCCTTTGGAATTGTCTACAGAGGAAACACTGAGGAAAATAGGTAATTGCATTGGTTCTTATGTTGGGTCCGTAGAATCAGATCATTATTTTGTAGAAAAAATCATTATAGTCAATATGAAACTCAATATTAAAACCGTTCCCCATATTAAGATCTGCTACAAATTGGCATCTTACACCATCATACTGTCACTATTAGAAGAGTTTTTAGAGGCATAAGAAGTGGATGAATATTCAAACTCTCCTGCATCCCAGAGACATGACCTATCATATAATACACCTATCCCAATCAATAATGAGTTAATTGATTCACCCATTTCATCTCCTTTGTCTTGCAACTCTAATGCTAAAGTGTCCTTTTTTAAAAATAGAGGAGGCTTTATGATCACACCTAGTCCGATCCACAAATTGATTCTCCCTCAAATCCCTGAAGAGGAAATTTTATATGAGAAATCTAATTTCAACATCAACACTAACATTACCAGTCATTCTCCCAATGGTCCCACCTGTCTGGATTCTACACTAGCACTAGTCTCCATCTTTAATAATTATAATGATACATGCTCACCTCAGGCCAATATCTCCTTATCTCTGGATGCTAGAATTCAGGCTATTGAGGATAAAATGCACATGGTTGGGGGGATAATGGAAGATCTTAGAGATGTAAAAAAGGAAATCAGTGAAGAATTGACCCAATGGCATAATGAGGAAGCTATTAAGAACAAGGACATGGAGGAATATAAAGATATCAATCAAGAAATCTCTACTCCACCTGTCTCAGTTCCTTTAGAATTAGAATCTATCAACCTAGAGCTTGGAACTGCCCATGAAACTTCCCTAGAAGATTATGATAAAAACCTTATAGACCATGAATATTCACTTGTTAATTTACTGGAGGGGTAGGAAGATTTTGAATAGAATGGATTATCAGAAGGAGTACACTTGAACAATGCTCTAACAAAAGATGATAAAGATATCAGGAATTGTCTAAATGGGATTAAAAATAGCGATAGGCAGCTAGGTATAGCTATGACCATGGAGGGTCTTTCTTGCCCTGTAACCCTTAAAACTAAGAAAAAGCGTGGTAGAAAATCCATCAATGAATTGAGAGCTCTAGCTAGTAATGCTGATAATCAACCAAAATTATCTAAAATACTGAACGCTGGGAAGGGGAAGAGCCTTCCCTAGGGATAATGAAAATTACATCCTGGAATGTTAGGGGCTTGAATGCCCCTAACAAACAAAGATTAATTAAAAGATATCTTAATATATTTGAGTCTGAAATAATAATATTACAAGAAATTAAGTTAAATAAGGAAGAAAGCATGAAGTTTAGTCTAAGATTAAGCATTTGGAAATCATAAATAGTTCTCTCAGATGGAGCCTCTGGTGGGCTGGCAGCTCTATGGGATCCTAGGAAAGTAGTGGTTGAGGTAGTCTCAAAACATAATAACTGGCTCATATTATTAGTTAGTAGTTTAAAGAAAAATTTAAAATTTAAACTCATTAATATTTATGGTTTGGTTCCTAATGCGGAGAAGAGGAAAATATGGCAGGAAGTTCATGTCTAGCTGGCATCCAATTTAGAGGAAATTCACATTTTAGGGGGGTATTTTAATGCAATCTTAGAAAATAAAGAAAAATTTGGTGGATCACAATATGTCTCTCAATCACAAAAAGATTTCAGTCAATGGGTATCAAACAATAACTTAACAGATATCAACACTAACAATGGATTATTTACCTGGAATAATCGTAGAATAGGCTTCAGCTACATCATTGAAAGATTGGATAGATTCTTGATTAGTGGAGATATGGGAAACTTTAATCAGAATATAAGTGTGGAAATCCTTACTAATGCAGAGTCTGATCACTTCCTAGTTAGACTCTCTATTACAGAAGATTATAAAACACTTAGAAGCCCATTTAAATTTGAATTTATGTTGTTTCAAGATGAGGCATTTATGCAGATTTTAGAACAGTTGTGGAAGCATATTAAAGTCTCTGGATCGAAGATGTATTGCCTAGTTGCTAAGCTAAAAATCATTAAGCATAAGATTTTGGATTGGAACAGAGACAAATTTAATAATATTTTTGAACAAAAAAATAAAATCGAGTTTGAAATTGATAACTTAAATAAACTAGTCGTAGAGCAAGGGATGAATGAAAATAGCTATATAAAAGAAAAAGATCTTATGGCTAAACATGCTGAGATTTTATTAAAGGAAGAAATTTCCTGGAAACAAAAGTCCAGAGAAACATGGTTAAAAGAAGGGGACTGTAATACAAAAAAAAAAATCATAATAGCACTAACAACAAAAGAAGTATAAATAGAATATCCAAGATTAGAGACACTAATGGTGATCTCATAGATTATCCTAAACTTATTTCTGAGCAATTTGTTAATTTCTATCATACTCTTTTCAACAATCATGATTTCACTAATCTTAGAGTCCAAAATGAATTGTTGTCATCTATCCCCAAGTTAATTACAGAAGCAGACAATAAATGGATAAACAACAAACTAACCATTGAAGAAGTTAAAAAATCCTTATTCCAATTACATCCTGAGAAAGCTCCTGGATCCGATGGTTTTCAGGAAGGATTTTTCCAAAAATGTTGGCATTTTCTTGGAGATGATATATGGAAAGCTGTAGAGGCTACCAGAAACTCAGGCTCATTATTAATAGAAATCAACAATACCTTCTTCACACTTATCCCTAAGAAGAATGATAGTCTAGAACTAGGGGATTTTCGCCCTATATCCCTTTGTAACACCATATATAAGATCCTCTCTAAATGTTTAGCAAATAGGCTAAAAACCTTCCTTCCTTCAATCATCTCCGAAGAACAAACTGGTTTTGTTCCTAATCATTCAATTCCAGATGGGATTGTAATAGCTCAAGAAATAGTTCATACAACACAATACAACAAAGAAGCATGTATGTTGATTAAAATAGACATCCAAAAATCTTATGATAAGGTGGACTGGAGATTTTTATGTAAGTGTTTGGAAGCATTCGGTTTCTCCAAACAATGGATTAATCTAATCTTCAACTGTATTTCTACCCCCAAAATATCCCTCTTAATCAATGGCACTCTGGAAGGTTTCTTTGAAATCACACGCGGTATTAGACAAGGTGACCCACTCTCCCCATTCCTCTACGTGATCATGGCTAAAGCTCTGGGTAGATCTATATCTAAGGCCCACCTCGAAGGTAAAATTTTAGGAGTCAAAGTCACAGAAAATGTCTCTAATATAACACATTAGCAATTTTTTGATGACACTATACTACCAGGAGCATGCAGTCGCAAGGAAGAAAAGGCATTCAAAGGTATTTTGGATGTTTATATGAAGGCATCAGGTTAGAAAGTGAACCCTAATAAATCTAAAGTATTTTTCATTAATACCCCCCCAGCAAAAATGACCCAGATCTGCAATACCCTTGGGCATAAAATTGGCAAGTTTCCATGCAAATATTTGGGGATCCCCCTAGATAAAGGTCTACATAGCTCTAAGTTATGGCAGCAAGTGATATCCAAAATTCAAAATAAAAAAGGAAACTAGAAAGGTAAATGGCTCACTAAATCTGGAAAATCTACAAAGATCAAATTTGTTTTATTAGCCATCCCCACATACCAAATGTTGATACTCCCTCTAACAACAAATATCAAAGCTAGTCTAGACAAACTCCTTAGGGACTTTTATTGGCAAGGTTCGGTAGAGGAAAAGAAGACAACTCTTATAAGATGGGAAAATCTATGTAAGCCAATATCCCAAGGTGGATTAGGAATAAAAAAATTTCAGTGGTAGAATAAAGCACTAGGTGTCAAACTCATATGGAGACTAAATCAGGAACCAAACAACAAATGGGCCTCTATCCTTTTGAACAAATATATCCCAAATGCAGACCCCATCAATAGTTTCAGATCTCATTCACATGTTAAAGGATCTCATATCTGGAATTTTATAATAGAGACTAGAGGAGTTATTAACAACCTTCTCACATGGGATATTGGGATGGGTGATAAGACCCTTTTTGGGAAGACTCTTGGGGAGGATTTCGCCCTCTCACTAAATCAGGTTTCAATCAAGAGTTTATAGAAAGATGTAAAACTATTAGGGGTTGTTTTGTAAAGGATTATATCTCTCCAATAGGAGAATTAATATGGAAAACTATAGATGATATTCTAGTAGAACCTAATGATAGACAAAAACTTAAAGATATCCTCAAAGATAGAGTAATCACACACAAAAACAAAGAGGAAAAACTAATATGGGTTGGTTCCAATAATGGAAATTATAAAGTTAAGGATGGTTATAAGACAATTATGCAGGAACATAACATGGATACCCTCGATATCCCTTTAAACTTATGCTAGAACAATGCATGTCTCCCTAAGGCAGGAATATTCCTATGGGCAGCGCTGCAAAAGAGAATTTTGACTGTTGACAGAATTCAGAAGCTAGGTTTTGAAGGTCCTTCAAGGTGCCCATTATGTGAATGCCAAGAAGAGGATGCTAACCACTTACTCCTAAACTGCCCATTTACACTAAATTGTTGGAATTGGTTAAGCAATTGTTTAAATTGGCACTCAACTATGCCTTTTGATATAGTGGATTTTCTCAAAGCGCAACCCTCTCTAAATAAGGATAGCTTGTATAAAGATATATGGGTAATCTCTCCATCTATATTATTGTGGGAAATTTGGAAAGAACATAATAGGAGAATTTTTACAAATCAAAAACTTGAATGGAGATCGATAACTAACAAAATAGAAGTGTCAATTATTTAAATAATTAATAACAAACTTCAAAATCAGACTAGTTATGAAAACTCTTTTAAGCAATGGGATAATAATATCAAAAGACTTTGGCCTAGATTGGCTATCCCACCATTATTTGGTAAAGGAGGAAACAAAACAAAGATTGACATAAGTACTTGTAAATGGTCACCTCCTAAAAAAGGTTGGTATAAGTTAAATTTTGATGGGGCATCCTGAGGCAACCTAGGTATAGCAAGAATTGGAGGGATTATTCATAATTGGAAGGGAGAAATTATATCTAAATTTTCTAGGCCCATCAAACCTACAACTAATAACATGGAAGAATGTAAGGCCGCCTTGGAAGGACTCAAATTATGTAAACAACTAGGCCTTTCAAACATAGAAATTGAAGGAGACTCCCAAATAATTCTTAATGCAATCAAAACAAGGAAAACCCAAAATTGGAAACTCAACTCGAAATTAGAAGACATTATAGAAATTTTGGACACTATACCCAGTATGAAATTAAACACACTTATAGAGAAGGTAATATCAGAGTTAATTTTCTTGCTAATCAGGGAGAAAATGGTGAAACTGTGTAGGCAGAAGTTAATTCACCAAGATAGTTTAGTTTCTTCTCATAGCCCTATTAAGTATCGCTAAATCCAATTTAAATTCTAAGGATTTTAAAATAGCCCCACTAGTCTATCCCTTACAAAAATAACATGTATTATTTTATGGGACTATTAGATAAACCCAAAATTTTGTGATGTTTAGAACTTATTTCAAAATACAATATATTAGAAGATTCAAAATTCAAAGATACATAGTCATAAATTAAACTTTGAAATTTAATCAATATTATTAATACTTGTATAGATAAAATTTTCCATACAAGTCATCATTCATAACTAAGTGTGGTAGATTCATAGGTCCACCACCTATGGCGCGTTGGAGTTCACCATTTTTATTTATTAATGATCTCATATTCATATGCAAGTTAATATAGATCTTAACTCATACTAGTTGTATAAGCTTTTAGTATAGGATAGGACCTGTCTAAATTAAATGGTTTCTAAGGAAAGGCTCAATTTAGGTAAAGATTATTGAGTAAGAAAAGTTCCACCAACATACATATGTATACATCGCACACCATTCCTTAAACTTCTGAGAGCATATTCCACTACAGAGGTCTCAAGCAATATAAGTTATGATGTTGTACTTGCTTATATCGCATTCGCTTAGGAGTTACATGTAAGGTTAATGATCTGTCATTATATTGTGTAGATTATCATGTTTAGGAGAAGAATATCTAAGAGCAATACAATAATATTAGGACAAAGTACACTCTTTTGAGGAGATGAATTCAAGTTAAGCCCTAGTGTAAATTATTTTTTGGGCTAAAGTTAGAATGGGAATTGTCTTAAAAAACATTCAATATATGTAGCTTAAAACTTCAAGTTCCTGTCCCCTGCTTAAGTATAGGGACATATTAATATGATTTTGGAAAATAATAGACATGTTTCCTTATCACGCATTGACAAATACATTTTGATTTTTACAATCAGATCACCTTATAACTCATTAACAAGAGCAAGGAATAACAGAGTGTAATTGATTGAACTATAATAAACCAAAACCCTCATTGAATATATATAGTCTCTAGTCAAGTGTAATGAGGTATAGAACTCTACTGGATATGTAAGAGAATAGATATTGTAGGCCCTCCCGCCCTATTAAGCACCACTAAATATATATTATATCTAGGTTATTAACATAGCATCAATAATCTAACCCTTCCAAATCAAGATGTAGTATTAAATAAGATTAATATTTAGAACCAAAACTATTAGTTCATCCCTTAGATATAGTCACACCTCAAGGATATGAGAAATCACATGTCCGTTTCAAGATATCTAGTAATTAATATAATACTTATCGAAATATAGATATAGTTTTGTGAACAATCACTAAATTTTTTCTCAATATTAGTATCTAGGGATGAACATTCTGGATAAACAAGAATAGCCCTACCCTTTTAAAAGTGTTCTGTTATGATAGTACTAGGAGATCGTGCAAAATTTAACAATCATGAATCGAAGCTATAGAAGATGTGACCATCAAGGAGTGATTAACGTGACTCTAAATATTCTAGCCTTGTGATTTACTCCATATAGTTGCCCATAAACCAACATAGGTAATTCTACAGAACTGATTTCTCAAAGCTTCAAACTCCCCTGAGTAATGGAATCAAAACTGATAACCTTTGCATCCAAAGGTAGTAGGGAAATGGCGTTCAAAGGCAAAATCATGCCGAAAAGATGGAACTAGATTCTTAATCCTCTGTCAAATGCTGCAAGAAGGGCAGTAGAAAAAGCCATGGGAGACCACTATTTTGATAATGAATATACTTTCAGAACCAATGGGTCGGTCATTGGTTAGTTCATAGCCATTTTAGTCTTTATAGGAAAGAGGAAAGAAGAAATCCTCCAGGTAGCTAGGGACATCTTCAATGAAGATCTTCTCGGAGGTCTAGAAAACATGGTTTTCTGCATCGACAATCAACTTACAATACCTTATCCGAAACTCATGATGAAAAAAAAGGTGCACAAGTTAGAAGAAATTCCTCAAACACAACGCATCCCCATGATGACCTTCAAAGATGAGGAATGGTTCGACACCCATTGGCCAGAGATGCTCATAAACCTAGATTTCCTCTACAGTGAAATTCTTCCAGGTGATATGGACACAGCAGGGATCCTCAAATATTGGAGAAGCGAGGGCTTCAACATTTTGGGGGACCTTGACAAAGTGGATGCAACAAGTCTTCATATTATGGCTCCCGAGATTCTTGAGTGCACTCACCATTCAAAAAAGGTGGAAATGTAGATGAATAAATTATCGTCATGAGGAAGAATGAGAACATATGGAACTGTAAGATGATCCAGAAAGGTGATGCCATATGATCAACGGTACTGAATATCTCCTTTTTGGGATTTCAATATATAAAATACCAACAAACCTTGTATTTAGATAGCGAATGTTTAGTAGTACTTTATAGGGTTTTATAAGACAGGACATTAAGGTTACTATAAATTTCATAGACTTTATTTAGTAGAAATATATATGTACCCAGTACAGTATTAAATCTAGCTATTAAAAAACTTTATTTTTAATATGAAAGGGTCCCTCTTAAATTAGATATTCTGGTATGAGATGTATTTCTCTTAATTTTCTCTTAGAACATGGAAATCATATTTAAAATTTACACTCCTATCAGATTATTTTTTAGTTTATATTAATTATTTTGATAATTGCTCGGTGTACCTTATAGGGCCCTAAATAGACGCTTTCCCTTAACACCCTGTTTGATTTCCTACTAGCATACTAAACTATTAGAATTAAGATAATCCAAATGAACTAAGTAAACTCCTCACCTTCCCCTAAGAAGTTGAAATCATAGGATTAAAATCTACCCATATTTTAGAACAGTCTTAGGATCCCAAACGACATGTACTTCAATAGACTAGACATTATAAATAGCTCCCCTACATTTGTAGCTCTCAATATTCTCCCAATCCAATTATTTAGCTTCACCTAATCTACAGGCAAGAATGGATACTCCAATAAATCTTACCTGTAGCAGGAGTCAATTGGCCTTTGAAGGAAGGGTAATGAGAAAACATGTTAAAAAGGTGATGGTAGACAAACATGCCCTCATCATCAGAGCCACCCTCCGTGTCTTAGGCCCTGAATTTCTTAACAATGAGGATAGATATAGAGTTCTATCCAACATCACATCCATGTTCGTAGAAGTCATCTTCTTCTGGGGTTACATGATATTTGGAGACTCTGTTACAGAATATTTAAATGGATATTTCTTGGCAATCTAGATAAAGCCCTCCACAATATTAAAGAGGACCTAAAAATTGTGAGACCTAGGTATTATGATATGGTTTCTATCAAAGGGAATCTCCTACCCTCTACCCCTATCATAGCTACTGAGGATATGGAAGCCTTCAAGGATATAGAAGACATTGTCAAGAAAAATGTGAATTTTTTACTACACTACCTGCATATTCGTAAGCCTGTTAAGGAGGATTGGTTTTATGAGTACTGGCATTTATATGAGGTCGGAAATGTAGACATGGAATTTTTTTCAAAATCTGAGTCAGAAGACCTAGTTGAACTATGGCTGGAGGAAGGAAAGCACTACAAGAAAAAGCAAAAATGAATCCTCATTTCAGAAAGCTCTGATTCTCTAGTTAGGGAATGATAATGGTAGCCTGCAATTGGATTTATAAAAACCTCTTCTATACTAGACATCTGTAGACTACACAAATGTTAACTTTGAGGTATTGATATATTCCAAGATTCCCTACTCTCCAGGATGCCAGTTTAAGATAAAAGGCTAACAATAGTATTTTGAGTTCTTGTAGTTTGTTCTAAATGGAATACTCCAGTATTAATGTTTATTAAAACAAGAGATGGAAATATTCATAGTATAAAATGATAAGCAGACTAATGTTATTATCTGAATGTATGTCAATGTTATCAGGTTAAAATTAAAATCCTAAAAATAGATTATATGATAGTAAGATCAATATATAATCTTCATCTTTCGAGTAGGGGTATAGAGAGGGTTAAGTTAAAAATATTTGGTTTAGATCTATTGATACATACAAACTTATCTCAGAGATTTTATTTGATAAAGTTTAAACTACTAGTGGAAAGGATTTAATTTGGGCTCCCCTAACTTGAGGTAGGGCTATTAACCTATGTTACATGTTCATGACACTTCCTATGAGCAACTATTCTTCAGACATTGATTTATAACATAAACACAAACATTACCACTGTGATAATTTTTGTGGATTATAATTACCCATGTTTATACTGGCACTAAGGGAAGAATGTTCATGACACTCTTAGGCTTAAGATTCCACCTGATTCTGGGTCATAAGTACATGAGACATAGATAAAAATTTACGTTAATTTGGATTGCTACATTTGTTACATGTTTTATTAATCAGATTTATTGCATCTTCTAGATTGCTCCCTCATGGAAAGTGGATTTGATTTTGGCCTCTATACCTAAGTTTAGATCTAGTTATCTCTTTTAGCTCATGCTCTCCCTCATAGAAATTTGCTTTATGTTCAGGATCTATCTCAATTATAGATTTGAATTCCTAGCTATCATGTTATCTTGTAGTCCTTGCATATGCTCTCCCTCCTAGCTATTAGCTTTAGGTTCATGATCTAACTTTATTACTTATTTGAAATCCATACTCCTTTTCTCTAGTAGGCTATGGCCATTATAGTAGTAGTTACTTTAAGTTTATGGATTACTAGATATTTCTTGAGAAATAATGTCTAAAAATATCAACAGTTATGTTTCTGGATGGTTCGTATAACTAGATCATGATTGTAAAGGATATGAATATTAGAATGAATGATAAGCACTATTTAGAGTCATTTTGTATCTTCCAGCCTTATTGAATGCTTAAGTCTTTCAAAATAATGGATAATTATTTTTAGCATTAGAATGATTAGCTTAATTTTTATTTAGTATAGGATATGGATTAACATTGTTTTTAAGCAAGATATACAAAGTAGTATACTCCTCATAAGAGCATGGTGATAGTCCTTTTGATCTAGCCCAGGAACAAGGGCATCAAATGCAACAACATACTTAAAACTAGGTGGTACAAGTGCAGGTAAAGGTATCCTCTTTTAAGCAAACTTTTCTGTCAATCAAATGCACATGACATATTCTCTCCTATCAGTAGTTTGTAAACTTTGGATTAGCAAAATTTTTATTTTGGATATACTAACAAGGATCTTAGCCAAAGCTCAGATATTTCAAGTATTGAAAATCATGAGACATTTTGAGGAGCCTTCGTTCGGGTGAGATAATCAGGGAACAATCCCCTTTGACCGGCAAATAACCTCGCAAAGTTTGACTTAATTAGAAAGAAAAGGTTCTAAAGTTATGTATGCAAATCCTAGAAGGAAGGCCTAATGGGGACTTGAGAACATTGCAAAATAGACTAGATATAGAACAATTTTGTATGAAGCTTGTAATTATTATATTATAAATTTGGTTATGGAGGGTATGCCCTCCTAAATTTCTCATGTATCAAATTCAGACTACGGTCCCAGGTGAGGCTGGAGGTTTTCTCAACCCCGCTCTTTCCTACCAGTGCCTACACTGAGTGAGGTTTTTTTTGTATCATTTGTGTATGGTTAATAAATTATTGGCTTCGTCCTTTTACCGATCATATATATATATATATATATAATATTAGTACAATAGTAAAATAATATTGTTTATTATTATTTATATAATGGTTTTAATCAAAATATTGGATATTAGTAATTAATCATATTTAATCATATAAGGAATTAGTTAATCATATATCAAAATATATTTTGTATTATCTATGTCAATCATGGTTCGTGAAAAATATTGATGAGATTGTGAAAAAAGACAATACAAAAGAACTTGATGCAAGACTAGTTGATGAAGAAGAATATGAAAACATTAGTGAAAAATATTTTGAAAGTGATTAAGAAAAGATGTCTAACAACACTCCCGATAATTGTGTTGAAAAATGTCATAAGTTTGTGCAAAAGAATCATCTTGAACAACAAATTATAGACACAAAGATGGTGCAGATCAAACAATAAAACATGTTGCAAAGACAAATGATGGAAGATTTAATCTGTCTCTTTTGTCTAAAATTGAGCCTAAGAATTACAATGAAGCCAACAAGGATGGAAGTTGGATTAAGGAAATGGAAGAAGAGTTGAGAAAAAGTGAGAAAAATAAAACATGGCAATTAGTTCTGAGACCTCCAGATAAAAATGTGATTGTCACCAAATGGGTGTTTAGGAATAAATTTGATGAAGATGGAAAACTTGTCAGAATAAGGAAAAACTTGTTTGCAAGGGGTATGAAAAGGTTGAGGGCATTGACTTTGAAGATATATTTTCTCCCATAGTAAGATTGGATGTCATTAGAAAGTCTTTAACATTCTTTGTTCATAAGAACTTAAGAGTTTGACAAATGGATGTAAAATCGACATTTTTGAATGGAAATATAGAAGAGGAAGTGTACATGAAAATATAGAAGGTTTATAGGGATCAAAGAAAGAAGGTTATGTATCTAGATTGAAGAAAACATAATATGAATTGAAACAGGAACCAAGGTCTTGGTATTTCAGGCAATAATGACAACATATGCAAAGATTTTTCTACTCAATTTTTTTTATGATTGTAGAGCTTTCTTTCTTGGGTTGCAAGTTTCATAGTTAGATAAATGTATATTATTATCTTAGACTAAGTACGCAAAAGAAATGTTCAAGAAGTTTAAAATAGAAGACTGTAAGCCTATGAGTACAACAATTGTAATTGGTTGCAAATTGGGTAAACATGATGAATCACTTGATGCAAATTGCACAATGTATAGATCTATAATAGATAGTCTTTTATATCTTACTGCGTCAAGACTAGGTATCATACAGGTTGTTTGTATGACTGCTAGGTTTTAATCTTCTATTAAAGTTTCTCATGTTAATTTAAAAAAAAAAGAATCTATAGCCATCTGAAAGATACTATGAATTATGGTTTATGGTACCCAAGAGCTAATGACTTCACTTTAACATCTTATACAAATGTAGATTGAGTAGGATGTATAGATGATAGATACAACACTAGTTGTGGTGCATTCTTTCTAGGAGATAAATTGGTTTCTTGGTTAAGCAAGAAACAAGAGTTTGTCTTTATCCACTACTAAAGCCAAATATGTTGCTATAGTTTTGTGTTGTACGCTAGTCTTGTGCATGAAATAGGCACTCAAGGATATAAAGGTGAGCTATGATAAGGCTATTTCAATTCTTTGTGACAATACTAGTGCTATTAATCTCTAAGAATCCAGTTCTCTTTTCTCACACTAAACATATATCTATAAGATTGTTAACTTAAGGGAGATTGTTAACCCCAAATGATGCTAATGATGATGAAGACCAATAGAGATCAGAGGTATACAATATTGTAGAAGGATTAGATTAGTTGTTATTTTTTCATTGATGTCAAACAATTGATTTCTGGTTTATATTGAGTTGCCATATCATTTAGAGTATGATATAATTTGAGTGAGTTAAGGAAAAAGAGGAAGTAAAAAGTTGTGAAGTTGAAGAACTTAATTGGGAAACTAATACAGATTGGACAATGATAAGGTAATAATTCTATAGTTTTTTTCTACTTTACATTTGATTATATCAAGCCGGTAAAGGAGATTGGACAAGTGAGCAAGGTTAGAAAGTTGACAAGGCAAAGAAAATAGCTTTTTTACCAAGCAGAAAGAGTCATTTGGTAAAGGGAAAGTAAGTTTGGGTAAAAGGAAATTAAGTTTTAGTAAAGAGAAAGGAAACCAAGACACTGAGTACATGGAGTTAGTTACCAAGCGGAGAAAATAGAATTTCGCTTCAAGGAAAAGGAGTTAACCACCGAGAAAGGAATAAAAATTAAATACAAGGATCAAAACAAAATTTAATGAAGAGCCATAGTGATCTAGAAGTTTCTAAGGATGAAGAAGAGTTAGTTGAAGATATCTATGATCAATAAAATTCAAGGTGACGATCTATGGAAAAGATTGAAGTAGAAAAAGAGAAGATACAAGTTCCAAGAAGAGTTCAAGTTCCGAGGTGATGATAAAACATTTTACCGAGTGCAAAATTCATTGAATCAATTTAAGAGGATGATCTAACGATTAAGAATAATGAAAGGAAAATGTAATAAAGGAGATTAAGAGGCAAAATAGAGTCTATATAAAGGATGAAATTGTATGTTAAATGAGTTGGCAAGTTGAAGTGTGGATGTGTAACCAAGTGATGCAGTGAAGAAGAAAAAGGTTGAATTTGAGTCTGCAAGTAGAGATTGATGAAGTGTTGAGGTTAGTGAGTAATCAAGGAATGAAGTGAATACAAAGAGAAAAGAAGGGATCTTACTAAGAAAGAGGTAGTTGCATATTTATAGATCAAAGTTTTATACTATTGCTTATTAACATTTGTAGTAGAAAAATCTCTTAACCGAGTGGACTTAACAGTCTTATTGTAAATCATTGATAAAGGTGACATTCTAGAAGAGTGTTTAAAGACCTTTAACCATGCCACTCCTAACATGGTGAAGATCCTTAAAAATATAAAGAAAATCCCCTAACAGGGTCACATTTAACAATGTGCATTGTAATCTTTAACAAGCTTGACTCTTAACTGAGTATACTTCAGAAGAGTATTTTATTGGTGGGTGACAATTCCCATAGTGGTTTTTCCCAAATTGGATTTTCACGTTAAATAATGGTGTCACATGTGTTGAATGTTTATTGTGTGTGTTTTTTTTTTTGATTACTTAAAATGCTATTGTTAGTTAGTTGTTATTAAAGTTTTTCATACTGAGTTTATTAGTGAGTTGAATCAATTAAAGTATTTAAAGGTTTGAGAATCTCTAATTACTGATTCACCCCCCTCTTAGCAGTCCAACAATTGGTATTAGATTTTAGTACTCTGAAAGGGTAATTTTAAAAGACTTGAGTAAAAGATCCAAAGATGTACAAGAGGGAGGCACCAAAGTTGAATAGGGACAAATTATCTACATAGAAAAGAAAGATAAGGGCACTGCACATATATGGAATTGGAGAGTATGCAATATACTATCTTGACAATGAGTATTCACCACCACCATTTGGGCCTATGCCAATTGAACAAGTAAGAGAAAGGCAAGATCACACACAAGTCATGATTGAGATATCTTCTGCCCTCACCAACCTAGAGTTCAATAATCTTAAAGGATGTGATACAAAAACAAAAAATGTGGGACAAGCTTGCATTAGTATATGGTGGAGATCAACATGTTCAGAAGGAAAAAGTTGAAAGTCTAAAAGGAAAATTTGATTCTATGAGAATGAAAGATGTTGAAGATGTTACATAGTACAATGCAAGATTAAAGGAGGTTGTGAGTGCTATCCGAGGTGCTAGAGGACATATTGAATAATAAGATGTAACAAGTAAATATTGAGGACATTTTTGCCTACTTATTCCATCTGAGTGTTTGCAATTCAATAAATGAGATCCATTCCTTAGATGCATGTTTCACTGGATGCTACAATTGGTAAGTTAATTTCTTTTGAGCTGAATGATTTTGACAATATTTTACCTACCACTTCTAAGATTGAGTTTGCATTCAAGTAATCTTTGAACATTGGAAATTCTAGAGAGTCTAGATCTAGTGATGGTTATATGTAAGTAGTGTAAGTGAAATATTTCAAATTTTCAAGAGTGATCTAGAAAGTCTATTTGAAGAGGGAAGACAACAAGAAGATTTTGAAGCTTTACTAGCTAGGAAACTACTAAGAGGAAAAGGAAAATACCAAGGTAAATTATGCTTGAAATGTTTCAATTGCAATAATATTGGTCATATTACATCTAGATGTCTTGGAAACAACAGTGATGAGAAGAGAGAAAATTGATATAATAACAAAAGAGAAAATAGATTCAGGAGGTACCGAGATTTCATGAACAAAGGTAAGAAGTCATGCTACAATGCTGAAGAAGGACTAACCAATGATGAATCAGATAATGATGAAGGTGAAGAGCTTGTGTATGTTTCTATCAATGATGATTCTGATGAAGAAAGGTATGGAGAAGAAAAATCTCTAATATCTCATGTTAGTAAGAATAATACATGGGTAATTGATAGTGGATGTTCACACCATATGCCTAGTGACACACACCAGTTCATTACTATGGAAGATCATGATGAAGGTTATGTTAGATTTTGTAATGATGCTCCATATCCTGTGAAAGGTAAAGTTTCTATAATTCTACTGGATAATACACAATGTGATGATGTCTATTGGGTTGAAGGACTAAAGTATAATCTGTTGAGTGTGGCATGGGTGAACAACACAGCTATTCGACTAGAATTTTAGAATGGAAAGGTAAAAGTATTTGATCAAAATGGAGGTCTGATTTCCATTGGTGAACAATCAAAAGGTAACTTATTCTACCTTGATACTACTACAAAGAGCTTCTTATTTGGTAAAGTTGAGGATGTAAGGTTATGGCATAAAATATTATTGTACACACTAGATTGTGCACTTTTCTAAGTCATTACTTCCAAGAGAATCCATGAATGGGAAACCTTGAGAAAGTGACCTAGAGCTTCCTAGGCATGGAGTCACAAGGATGTTGATGGTGCTCTCAGCTAGAGCTATTGAAGCATGCAACCTTGCTAGTAAACCACACAATGGGAGATTCAAAGAGACAAGGGCAAGAATGCCAATATCCTCAAGAATCAACAATGAAGATGCAATGCAACTATGCTAAGAATGAAGATGCAAGCTAAGATATGAAATGAAAGTATTACAAGCTTTTCTAATTAATCTATGTGAGCTAAGCTAAAGCATAAAGGAAACTAAGCTAGATGCCATGAAAGCTTAAGCTAAGAATGCAAGAATGGAAGCTAAATGCATGAAGATCTCCAAAGCTCCAAAGTCTCCAAGAAATATTGCAACATAAGATTAGTATTCAAAGTTGGGATCCTAGAATGAGAAAAGAGCTCTCCTTTTAAAGGAATTGAAAAGGAATGGACCATGGAGATTAAGAGGCAAAAGATTTAATCAAGGGTGGAGCTTGAAAGAGGAGCAATCCATGTGTAGAAATCTCCTCCAATGAGAAAATAAGAGTTGACTTTTGTGTCCATATGAGACAAAAAGGCCTTTTCTTCTTTTTATAAAATAGGAATAATGCTTTATTTGTGCAACTTAGGATAAGAGGAAAAGTGGGGACTTTTTATTTAATAAAAGGGGAGGGAATTCTTTTTAAATAAATAAATGCTTAGGATAAAATGGTTAGCCCATAGAATAATTGAATAAATGATAGAATTAGGATTTGATCAAGGAAATTGATATAATTTGAAAAATGTTGATTTTTTCAAATATTGATTCAAAGATTTGATAAATTGCTGAATGGGGGCCCAAAGTCTAGGTGACCATTTTAGGGTGCATACATTTGCTCCTCTTTGACTAATGTGAGATCAATTTGGGATCACATGTGGTCAAAGAATGGAATTGAAATGTGAGATTGATTTGGGATCACAAAACAATCCAGACATGTGTTCGACGGATGAAAACATATCAGGACAAAAGTAAGCTGATTGAAAAAGACAAGGCCAACACCCCTATAAATAGGTAATTGTCAAGTCTGAAATAAGAGATAAGAATCTCAAGGTTCAATTGATAAGTTGAATCAAGGATTGAAGTTTGAAGTTTTGATAGGTTTTGCCCCCTCGGAATTGAAATTGAAATCAGGTAGAGGAGAAACAACAAATTGATAAATCTGAACAAATCACTAGAAATCATAATCAAAGATGAAAGATGATAGGATAACCATCAAGTAGTGAAGATATGCCCTAGTTTGACAAGGTTTGATTGAGAAAGATATAGGATAAAAATGAAGTCAAACCTCAGAGAGATGAAGTGAATGAAAATGAATGAAAGACTAGAAGGTTGAAAAAGATGGGGATGAAGAAATGAAGATGCCCCAACAAAGATCGAAGGATCGGGCCTCAAAAGGTCAACCAATTGCGAAGAAGAAGAAATTTTGAAATGCAATTTTGACTATCAAGATGACCTTGAATTTTTATTTCAATCCCAAAAATGGGTCCAAGACGTGGAAATTAGCTAGGGGTGCAATTTTCACAAAATTCTGAGATGTTTTGAAAATTGGTCAAAAAGTCAAAATGCTATAAAAGGGGGTAAAAAGGTCATTTTCAAAATCATTTGTCTTATTGTGATTTGAGAATTTTGGAGAGCTTAGAGAGAGAAAATGGCCCAACAAGTGATTATGGTACACAGACATCGATTCAACTGTGCCTGGTTGCACAACCGGCCTCCTCAGTATGGTGCCCCGGTAAGTTTTAAAAAAAACTCGCCCTTTGAGTCATTTATGAGTATTTATTGCATTTTAAAACACATTTTTTATTATTTTTAAATATTTCAAATTTTACTCATGCGAAAGTTCATACAATACTTATAAAGTATCGCACTCTTTTGATAATATTTATCGTGCGATAGTTCATGGGACCAGAAAGTATCGCACAGGTGTTCAATCCAGTATCACACGATACCAGACAAAACATCATGTGATTCTATGCGGACTATCATACTCAAAGATATTATCACACTATTACTGAGGAAAGTATCGCATGATACTTTATCAAAAAATAGTATTGCATAAGTGTAAGAAATATGACATGTTTTAAATTTTGAGCCATATGACATGGGTCTAAACAATGTTTGCATTTAAGATTACTTATACTGATCTTATACATCCATCATGATATGTTCTGACATCTAGCTTGGGGTTATGGCTTGCAAGAGAACTTTCCAAGGCTGATTATTAGAGCGTCGAGAGTGACTGGGTTATGCTATGTTTGAGATCTTGATGATCTCGGATGAGCAGACTTGGGGGATATGGGTTTTGGGTACTTGCTGCATATGCCCCATATTCAGGTAGATCATGGGCAACTGACAACGTTGGCTGAGAGGTGGCACAATGAGCATAAAACCTTTCACTTGCCGATCAGAGAGGCCACGATTACCTTGGAGGATGTCTATTGGATCCTTCAAGTGCCTAGCCATGGAGATCCAGTGAGTATAATCATGTTTATAGATGTTCATAGATGTAAAGTTTCCATATGATAGAAACTAACATGATTGTTTGTTGGCATAGGTATACTACGATCAAGATCCAGCTGAGGGATGACAGGTCATCCAGGACATGTTCCAAGATGTTACCATTATTGATAAACACCTCAGCTAGGATCAGTTGATGGAGGAGTTTGGCAAAGATTTCCTAGTTCCATGCATAATATGTTCTATAATTGTAGAGGCTCTTATCACAGACAGGAGCCAGAGAGGGTTCCCATTGGGATTGGGCAGATTGGTTGTAGACTTGATAGCACACCCATGATGGATGGCATGGGGCGTAGCCATCCTAGCTGACATGTACCATGAGCTCCATGAGATTGTCTATAGGGAGAGCAGGACATGGGCATGCAGTGCGCTCTTAGCACAGGTATGGGCGTGGGAGCACATCACTGTTGTGCACCCACATGTGCAGCCTAGGGAGTGGAGACACCCCTATATCTATAGGTATACAAGATTCATCAACCATCCACATAGCAGAGATATGACATATTACCAAAGGCTACTAGACGAGCTCACATCATTTCAGTGGAGACCATACAGAGCTTGTGAGCAGTGGGGTGATTGAGAGCAGGAGCTGGGATATATGCTATGCAGTCAGCCACTAGTAGGTTGACACTCTAAGATAGTTGAGTGCTTTGTGATCACTTAGGTCTGGAGACAGTTTGGGCGGTAGCAGAGGGTGCCCACAAAGACCACTACATATGCCTGGGTCAGGGATGAGGAGGGACAGGGATGGCTGTTGATGCTGGACTACCAGCAGGCAGTACAAGACACCGTAGGGATATGCAGGGAGCCATGGGAATATCTCCTGAATATGGTAGATGTAGGTGCACAAGCAGCCTACAGGGAAAAGTGGTAGAGGTATCCATTCCCATAGTTTATAGTTCTTGATGCACAGTCGATGGCACAGGGTGGTGACGGGAGCGACGGAGATGGAGGGGATGGAGGAGATGGAGGGAGGGTTAGAGAGAGAGGAAAGGGGCCTCGATCAGGTGGCTAGAAATGGTCATGGAGATAGGGTTCTGATGATGAGGGAGATGATGCAGTGAGACTAGTTCATCGATGGGTGGATGCTGGGCAGGATCAGCCTGCAGGGGGAGGAGGAGAGGATCTCAGGGTGAGGATCCAAGCTTTGGAGATTGAGATGCAATAGCTCAGGATTACTATTTCTGTGTAAGATCAGTAGCTGATGGATATGTGAGCCAAGATAGAGCGGTGGGAGAGGGCAGCATAGGTTGACCCTGCAAAGATTCAAAGGGAGGCAACACGAGTTGCTTATTATCATGGTCTCTACATGCAAGATATACCTAAGGGATAGAGAGCACCACTCTACTCTAAGAGGGCTGGGAGATCTGACATGGTACCAGACAGGGTAGTAGCACCACCTCCACCACCACCATGTGATGGGGAGAGTCAGATTTAGGTCTAGGGTGTTAGATGTATAGAGACATATCCTGGGACATTATCCAGATTTTGGATCCCACATTGTATTTTATATCATGAAATTCATATATATATGAGATTTACTAGATTTATGATATATCATGTGTATTTGTCCCACTTGTGATGGATTTTTCAATTTTATATTTTCTTGTGATATTGCTCAAATGTATGCTTAGAAATGCTCATGTATAATCTATGTATGTTTAGTTCTCATGTTATGATATAGACTCATGTTTCTAAAAATGATCTCTTTGTCGATATAGATATGATGATAAGATTAACCCCTTGTGATGACAAGAAAAGGATGTGATGTGAAAGACAAGGAGTGAAAGACATGATCGAGAAAAAGAGAAAGGTGAGTGCAGTTGACAAGTCAAGTCCATGAAGGATGAAAGGAGAGCTCTCTCCATATGCAAGATGAAAAACTAATCTAACCTGAACCTAAAAATGCAAGCTACTATGAAAAGTGGCTAACTTGCAAGGTTATAAATCCATTAGACTCTAATATTCATCATCGAGCATTATTGGTAGCGTTGCAAGACCATACAATACACACTAGTATGACTATGTGAATCTGAATATGATCAATATCAGATAGGTATGTGGGAATCCCACCTAGGCATCAAAGACATATAGGTCAAGATGACTAGTGCAGTGAGATTGCCTAAGTTTAATATGGCAAGATTATACTCACATCGAGACACAAGAAAAGTCAAGATGGCTATAAGTATGCACTTGCAAAAATAGTCAAGGATAATACCTTGTATATCCTAGTGTCAAGTGGAACAAGCATAAATGCTAATGATAGTTAGGACCAACAAAATATACCCACAAGCAGAAAAAGAAATAAAACATGTCTTCATGCCCCCAGCCTTCTAGCTCAGCATCATCGAAAACTATTAGGGAGAGAACACTCATCAAAGAAATCATCATAGATAGCACACAAAGAAAATAAAGTCAAACAAGTTTCAGCAAGTCGAGTGTTTAAGTGCGTGTGTGTAGGTCATAGAGTCAAAATTTGAGTATCATATCTACCAGTGAGAAATATCATATCATGCTAGACTACGGGTAGGATATTTGATAAGTGTTGAGAAACACTTGAAGCTAGGGTAGTGTTGAAAAACACAATTGGGGTGGTGTTGAAAAATATCATTTGCAAGATGTCCTAAAGAGCAACGCATCCTAAGAGACCAAAGCTAACACAGTTATGCCCCCTAAACAAAGACAAAGACCAATTCTAAACCAAGGCAACAAGGTCAAGGCATGATGGAGAAAGGCTAAGGGTCGAGGATGCATGCTAAGAAATAAGGGTACAAAGGCCTCAAGTAGCGCTTGTTTCCAGGTTTTCACCACTTGGAGATTTTTTCAATTTTTTCAATTTTTTCAATTTTTTTGTATTTTTGCTACCAAGGCGCTTGTTTCTAGGTTTTCACCAAGGCCCTTTTTCTATTTTTTTGAATTTTTTTGCAAATTTTGATTTTTTTGTATTTTTTTTGCACTTTATATGCTCTTTAGAATTTTTTTCAGCATCATATATGAATTTTTTTTTGGAATTTTTTCAGGATTAATAAATATGTACAAAGGATGCCCCGAGACAGAATAGACATCATGGATAGAACTTCTTGAGGTGAAAAATATTAATAGGCTAAGGGAGTTGTTCTCCCACTTCAGTAGATAACAACTAAGCACCTATCCCAAAAGTAGCAGTAATGATGTATGGTCCAAGCCAATTAGGTTCGAATTTGCCCTTTTGCTCTCTATGTTGTTGGTTCTTAGGGTTTTCTCGTAAGACAAGATCTCCCACTTGAAATTCTCTAG
Organism: Chamaecyparis obtusa; assembly: GCA_027943335.1. NCBI lineage: Eukaryota > Viridiplantae > Streptophyta > Pinopsida > Cupressales > Cupressaceae > Chamaecyparis > Chamaecyparis obtusa. Next base: position 1,690,423 of record BSBK01000053.1, read on the forward strand.
GGAGAACCTTCTATTGAATGATTTGGACATACACTTTTGGTAGACCCTCATGTGATCAAATGATGCTTTACACTTCTCATCTAGAAGTTCTAGTTCTTGGAGTCTCATGACGTGGTAGTCTTCATCTGTCACTAGACCTTTAAGGGAAATTCTGAGTGAAGGAATCTCCACCTCTAAAGGTAACACTGCTTTAGCACCATATATAAGGGCAAAAGGAGTAGCCCCAGTTGGAGTATCAATACTCATTCTATAGGCCCATAAGGCTGGATTTATCTATAGATGCCAATCTCTACCATTCTTGTGAACTGTTCTATGGAGAATCTTAAGAATGGTTTTATTCAAAGCCTCTTCTTGTCCATTTCCTTGCGGGAAGTAAATGGAGGACCAATGCTGTTTTATCTTGAATTTATTGTAGAGATGTTTAAGGTTCTTGTTTTTGAACTGACCTCTATTGTCAATGATTTTTTCAGAAGGCACTCCATACCAATAGATGATATGGTTCAAAATAAACAGAGAAACTGTCTTGCCCGAGGCAACAAAAAGTGGAACAGATTCTACCCATTTGGTAAAGTAGTCAGTAGCAGTGATGATAAATTTGTGTCCACCTGATGAGTTGGGATGAATCTACCCAACAAGGTCAAAGGTCCAGCACTAAAATGGCCAATGAGAAATAGAAGGGATAAGCTCCCTGCCTGGAGCATGTATTAGGTTACCGTGTTTCTGACACTTTTCGCATGATTTAGCAAATGCTACTGCATGGTAGGCCAATAGTACCTAGCCCTAAGTAACCTTTGGGCCATGGCAAGACCATTGGAATTTCCTCCACAAATTCCCTTGTGAATGTCAGCTAACGCTTGGTTGGACTCATCCTTTTCCAAGCACCTACGAAGTGTCCCATATAAACCCCTCCTATACAACTCACCAGAGATAAGGGTGTGGCAGGAGGAATTTTGGGTTAAGTTTCTTTATTTATAATGGTTGAAGGTTGTTAGGAATTAATGTTGAAGCCTTTGGTAGTCATTCTATAGTAGTGGTTGTTGCATTCATGACTATGATTGTCATTGATGTCAACACAGTGTTATTCTAGAGTTTTAGCAGAGAAGCAGGCATAGTTTTGTTTTGCACACATGTTATATTATAGATTGAGTTATGCATAGTTGATGGTATTTTCTTTGGTGTGTTATTAGCCTATGGTTAAGAGCAAAAAGAGAAATTCATTTATTCATGAAAGTTATAAGCATTTTGGTGGAAGTAGTATTCTGGCAGTTTTCCTGTGTAGCGATTTTTGGTAATCGGAGGATATCTCCTAATCAGGATGGAATCTGATTTTGCATAGTTAAAGGGAAGTTTGAGACTCATTGGTGGTGATTTGGTTCACAATGCAAACTTTGAGGTCACACGATTGGAAATTTATTGTATCTGCAAGCTGATAGTTTTATGTAATTTTGATGTAGTGTGTTGAAATTATTATTTTGTATTTGCATACCAACTCATTTGTAATTATTTGAGTGTGGTATAAAGGAAGGAATGTTTTCCTTGTTACGTATGAGGATTTTAAGAGTTGTGATATGAAATTATGAAAGTTGTGATGCAAATGTATGCATGAAGTGAAGAAAAGAGCCAATTTAGTGATGAAGGAAGACTTGCGAAGTACAGAGATCTGAATTTGTGATCTTGTGTAGAAAAGATTGTGGTTTTGGCACAATGTGAAGGAGGTAACATATTTCATATTATTTTGTTGAATAATCCTAAGATCTGTTGGACAGTGAGTTCAGAGATCTTGCCTTGAAGCTGTTTGGGCAGTGGATCCTTCTGTCTTCCATAACTCCTAACATGGTTAGAATCTTTTAACGGGGATTCAAAATCTCCTAACAAAGATTCATATGTACTGAATGTATTTCATAAGACTCCTAACAGGGTCCATCCTCTAACAAGGAACTTTCATATTAGTGCATCATTTTGTGGGCATCATTCCCACCGGGGTTTACTCTTTGATCAAGAGGTTCCCTAGTTAACATATCTTGTGTTATTGTGTCATTGTGTATGGTTATCTTTCTATGGTTGGTTACTGCATTAATTATATGGTTTAAAGTTTTTGAAGTTGATATTGAAGTTAATGATGATAAATGGTTTAAATATTAGATAACTGATTCACCCCCCCTTCTCAGTTATCTTGGTGGTCTTTCCTTTCTAACAATTGGTATCAGAGTGGCAGGTCCTTGAAAGAGAAGTTTAACAACTTAAGGAGATATATGACAAATTTTAGGAAAGAAAGCCCTAAATTTGATGGAGTAAATTTTGACAGCTGGAAATAAAAGATGAAGACACATCTCTTGTGTTTAGGACCAGGTTATTGGTTGATCACAAAGAATGAAAGGACTATAATTGAAGAAGAAAATCTTGAGACAAGTTCTAAAGATGAGGTAGATTTATTTATGTGTAACATACTTGCAAGAGAAGCACTTTTATCAACACTTCCAGAGAATGAATACAGTCAGGTAAAAGGTTTAACTAAATCTCATGATATTTGGAAAGCTTTACATTCTACTTTTGAAGGTGATGAACATGCAAAGAAAGCTAGGTTACATAATTGGATTTGTGCATTTGAAGACATAAGAATGATGGAAGATGAATCTATTAGAAGCTATATTGGTAGGATGTCAGAAATTGTTGTAGGAATAAAATCTTGTGGAGGGGAAAAGACAGAGAATGAAGTAATATGGAAGATTTTGAGAACATTGACACTGGTATTCAGGCAGACTACACAAATGATTGAACAAGTGATACCTTGTACACCAAACTTTTCAAGAGAGACTCTTCTTGGAAGATTGGAAGTAGTAGAGATGAATATGAGATTATCAGGAGAACTACCTAGAGTGGAGACAACATTCAGTGCTCTTAGCATCAGACCTACTTTGTCTAGAAGTACAAGTGTGAATGGAGATTATGCTAGTAGTAGCAGATCCAAATCTAATGAAGATAAGAAGATTGAAGAAGGTATTGCCTTGCTTGTGAAAAGAGAACCAGATGGTAAGAAAATCTTTAAATGTTGGACATGTCAAGAATATGGTCATTTTGCATCTAAGTGTCCTAAGAGAGTTAAGAAGTATAGAAACAATTTTAAGCCTAGAAGATCTAAAGAATGTTATTATGAAAATGATGAAGAAATTGAAGCAAGAATTGAAAGACATTTGAGTGACAGTGATAATGATAACTTTGATGACATAGGATTTGTAGCAATTAAGGAAGAAAATTCTGAATCTGATATTAAAGAAGAAAAAGCCTTAGTTTCCCAAGTTGAAAAAAAAGCTGATTGGATTATAGATAGTGGTTGTTCACATCATATGACTAGTGATAAAGGAAAGTTCATAAAGTTTAACAATTATGATGGAGGAGTTGTTAGAGTTGGTAACAATGCACCTTGTTTGATTAAAGGTATAGGATCTATTACTCTTGATGGAAAGACTAATACTGATTATGTTTACTTTGTTGACGGATTGAAACATAATCTTTTAAGTGTTGGATAGTTAGTGGATAAAGGATATCAAGTTTGGTTTATTGAGAAAACTTGTGTGATTAAGGATAAAGATGGAAATCTAATTGAAACTAGATCTAGAACCAGAGGTAATGTATTTCAGTTGAACCCTCCTGAGATGACATGCTTGATGACTAAGATTGATGACAGTTGGTTATGACATAGAAGGTTTTGTCATATAAACTTTAATAATATTGTGAAAGTGAGTTCTACACTTGTAGTAAGAGACTTACCTAAGATCATGAAGCCTACTAACATGGTTTGCAACGAATGTGTGATGGCTAAGTAGAAAAGGAGTTCATTTCCTAGCAAGAAGTTCACATCTACAAAGAAGTTGTAGATTGTTCATACAGACTTGAGCGGTCCTACTAGGACTAGAGGATTCTATGGAGAAAGATATTTTATGATTCTTGTTGATGATTTTACAAGAATGATGTGGATTGCATTTTTGAAAGAAAAATCTGAAGCATTTGATAAGTTTAAGGTCATGAAGAATAAAGTAGAGAATGAATCAAGAATGAGTATTAAATGTTTGAGATCCGATAGAGGTGGAGAATTTACATCTAAAGAGTTTAACACTTTTTGTGAAGAAAATGGTATTAAGAGATAGTTATCAGCCCCTAGAACACTTGAACAAAATGGTATTGTAGAAAGAAGAAACAGATCAGTGACTAAAGCAGCTAGAGCTATGTTATTTGAAGGTGACTTGGCAAAGACATTTTGGAGAGAAGCAGTGAATACAGTAGTATATACAATGAATAGAGTACAAATCAGAGCAGACACAGACAAGAAACCTTATGAATTGTGGTTTGGACATGCACCCTCATTTAAGTATTTTAGAATTTTTGGAAGCAAATGTTATATTAAGAGAGATGATGATATAGGAAAGTTTGATCCTAGAAGCGATGAAGGAATTTTTCTTGGATATTCTTTGAAAAGAAAAGCATATAGATGTTACAATAAGAGAACTAAAACTACTGTTGAAAGTGCAAATGTAAAAGTTGATGAGAAATTTAAAATTCAGGAAAGAATGCTTGATTATGAATCTAATGAAGGAACTAACCCGCAACCTAACATTGAAACTATTGAACAATTTTATGAGACTGACAGTGAATTGTTGAATGAAAGTCATGCTGAAGAAAACAGAGAAGAATCTTCAGTTGAAGAAAAATCAGTGACTATGACACCTAACAGGTATATATCAAGACATCATCCTGTTGAGCAAGTCATTAGAAGTTTGGACAGAGGAGTTATGACTAGAAAGAAGGTACATTTATGTTTGATTTCTCAAATTGAACCTAAATCTACTAATGAAGCTTGTGAAGATGAACATTGGATTAAAGCTATCAAAGAAGAATTGGATCAGATTGAAAAGAACAAGACATGGGAATTGGTCCCTAGACCTAAAGACAAAAATGTGATTGGAACTAAATGGGTATACAGGAACAAGATGAATGGACAAGGAGAAGTAATTAGAAACAAAGCAAGATTAGTATGTAAGGGATACTCACAGAAAGAAGGAATTGACTATGAAGAGACTTTTTCCCCTGTGGCAAGACTCGAAGCGGTAAGAATATTTTTGGCTTATGGAACATTTAAGAAATTCAAAGTGTATTAGATGGATGTGAAGTCAACGTTTCTAAATGGTGAATTAGAAGAAGAAGTCTACATTGAGCAGCCTGAAGGTTTTCCTTTGACTCAAGAAGGAGACATGGTATGTAAATTAAAGAAAGCATTGTATGGACTAAAGCAAGCACCTAGAACTTGGTATGCTAGATTAGATAAGTATTTGTTAAAATTGGGATTTACAAAAGGAACAGCTGATAGCAACTTATACACAAAAGAAATTGAGAATAGATTGTTAATTTTGGTTATTTTTGTTGATGACATTATTTTTGGAGGAGAAGATGAAGCTAGTGACAAGTTTGCTAATGAAATGAAGATAGAATTTGAAATGAGTATGATTGGAGAAATGAAATACTTTTTGGGATTGCAAATAACACAAAACAAAGATGGTATCTTTATAAGTTGGACTAAGTACTTGAATGATTTATTGAAAAGATTCGGTATGGAGAATTGAAAACCAGTTGGAACACCTATGGTTACAGGACATAAACTATCTAGTAAAGATGAAACACTAGAAGTTGAGCAAAAGAAATACAGATCTATGATTGGTAGATTGCAGTACTTGACACACACTAGACTAGATATACAACATTCAGTTGGGATGGTAGCAAGATTTCAAGCCGAACCTAGAGAGTCACATTATGCAGTAGTAAAAAAGATATTGAGATATCTTAGAGGAACAATGGACTATGGACTGTGGTATGAAAATTCTGATGATTTTACCCTATGTGCATAGACTGATGCTAATTGGGGAGACAGCGTTGATGACAAGAAAAGCACCAGTGGTGGAGCCTTTTTTCATGGAGGAAGATTAGTTTCTTGGTTGAGCAAAAAGAAGAATTGTATCTCACCGAGTACAGCAGAAGCAGAATATGTTGTAGCAGCAAACAATTGTAATCAGATAATTTGGATGAAGCAGATATTGATGGACATTGGAATCAAGTTTGATGAGCCTATTGTCATATATTGTGACAATACAAGTACAATTAGTATGTCTAAGAATCTAGTTTTACATTCTAAAACAAAGCATATAGAGATCAAGTATCATGTTGTAAGAGAGAAAGTTGCAGAAAAAGAAGTCAGACTGGAGTACATAAGCACAAAGCAGCAGATAGCAGATATATTTACTAAGCCCTTGCCTAAGGATACATTTGAGTATCTGAGAGTTATGCTTGGGGTTATGCCCCAACCTACTTTTGAGTAATGATGCAGTTGGTTGCATCCGTCCAGTGGTTTATTGCCCTATCTATTTTTCTGGATTGGATGTTGGTACTTCCTCTATGGGGGAGTATGTGTATCTGAGCTGAGTCATTGAGGACTCTTGTGAATGTATTTTCTAAATAGTGTCTTTTGACATTGAGCTATTATTTAACATAGTGATAGAATTTCTATCATTGATGTCAATGGGGGAGAGAATCATGAAAAACATTGAGGAACTACATTTATTGAAGAGATTGAATAGGATAACAAAGCAAGATTTGATTGATGATAAGTAACAGTGCAGTTGAGAAGCAGTGATTGGATTTTTGGAACATTGGATGTTTTCCATCTATGTTTCCATCAATGCCAATGGGGAAGATTGTTAGGAATGAATGCTGAAGCCTTTGGCAGTCATTTTTTAGTAGTGGTTGTTGCATTCATGACTATGATTGTCATTGATGTCAACACAGTGTTATTTTGGAGTTTTAGTAGAGAAGCAGGCATAGTTTTGTTTTGCACACATGTTATATTGTAGATTGAGTTATGCGCAATTGATGGTATGTTTTTTGGTGTGTTATTAGCCTATGGTTAAGAGCACAAAGATAAATTCTTTTATTCATGAAAGTTATAAGCATTTTGGTGGAAGCAGTATTTTGGCAGTTTTCATGTGTAGCGGTTTTTGGTAATCGGAGGATATCTCCTAATCGGGATGGAATCTGATTCTACATAGTTAAAGGAAAGTTTGAGACTTATTGGTGGTGATGTGGTTCATAGCACAAACTTCAAGGTCACATGATTGGAAAGTTATTGTATCTGGAAGCTGACAGTTTTATGTAATTTTGATGTAGTGTGTTGAAATTATTATTTTGTATTTGCATGCCGACTCATTTGTAATTATTTGAGTGTGGTATAAAAGAAGGAATTTTTTCCTTGTTATGTATGAGGATTTTAAGAGTTGTGATATGAAATTATGAAAGTTGTGATGCAAATGTATGCATGAAGTGAAGAAAAGAGCTAATTCAGTGATGAAGACTTGTGAAGTACAGAGATTTGAATTTGTGATCTTGTGTAGCAGAGAGTGCGGTTTTGGCATAGTGTGAAGGAGGTAACATATTTCATATTATTCTATTGAATAATCCTAAGATCTATTGGACAGTGAGTTCAGAGATCTTGCCTTGAAGCTGTTTGGGCAGTGGGTCCTTCTATCTTCCATAACTCCTAACAGGGTTAGAATCTTTTAACGGGGATTCAAAATCTCCTAACAAAGATTCATATGTACTGAATTTATTTCATAAGACTCCTAATAGGGTCCATCCTCTAACAAGGAACTTTCATATTAGTGCATCATTCCCATTGGGGTTTACTCTTTGATCAAGAGGTTCCCTAGTTAACATATCTTATGTTATTGTGTCATTGTGTATGGTTATCTTTCTATGGTTGGTTACTGCATTAATTATATGGTTTAAAGCTATTGAAGTTGATATTGAAGTTAATGATGATAAATGGTTTAAATATCAGATAACTGATTCACCCCCCCTCTCAGTTATCTTGGTGGTCTTTCCTTTCTAACAAAGGTTTCAGGAATAATGCCATCGCAGAGGTATGAGTAAATGGCACCATAGCAGGATGAATCATGGCCAACAAGGGTACAAACAACTTGGATTTCTTGGGAGTCATAGATAGGATAGCGTAGCTCTTTCACTAGGAATTTGTATCTAGACTCATGTTGTTCTAGCCGAAGAAGTGAAGCCAATGTAGCCATAGCATCAACTGCTTTATTCTCTGCTCTAGGGATTTTTTGAAATGTAACAAAGGTGAAATATGTTAGGATTAACAAGACAGAAATAACAATTATGTGCAAATATAACTAATATCAGAAAATAATAAACCACACAGAATAGAACACAAGACACACAGATTTAACGTGGTTCACCCAATCCCTGGGCTACGTCCACCAACAATGAGTCCAATATTGTTATTATCTAGTGATTACAACCTGATTACAATCCGTAATCCCTTACAGCCCAATTCTACCGCAAGTACTAAAATCATACATCATAAAAATCCCTAACCCTAAGCCATATTATACAATATTTTCCTGCTTTAGGGTTAGAATGAGTTATAAGTAGTCGGCCCAAATGGCCGAAAAAGTAGTCGGCCTCAAAAAAAATTTCCTCGGGGGCTGCGCCCCCGAACCCCCGCTCGGGGCCCAACTCGGCCTCGAACCCCAGCGAAGTCAAGAAGAAAAATGTACAGTACTTTTCGGGATAGTACTTTCCTAATTAGTCACCACAAGCTAACAATCTCCCACTTGGTGACTGATCAGTATCCACACTATACTAAAAAAAACTCCCACTTGGAGACTGATCCTGTAGCAATACCGCTACCCACATGAGGCACCCACTGGATTGAACCACCTTGGACTCAGTTGTTCCTTTATTTTGGTCAGTCTAGAAGACCAACTGAAGCTGAACATGAGTTCAACTTCTCCCTTGTTACTACCTTTATAAACATATCTGTTGGATTATCATCAGTATGAATCTTTTCCAGCCTTAACTGTCCATCATCCAAAACTGATCGAATGAAATGGTACCGCAACTGTATGTGTTTTGTCTTTGAGTGCAAAGCAGAATTCTTTGCAAAATGAATGGCACTTTGGCTATCTGTATGTAGAAAATTATCCTTTTGTGGATGTCCCAATTCTTCCATGAAGAATTGAAGCCATATCATCTCCTTGGCTGCCTCTATAGCAGGAACATACTCTGCCTCTGTAGTGGATAAAGCAACCACCTTTTGTAGTCTAGAAATCCAACTCACTGCTGTCCCACCAACAGTAAATATATAACCTGTAGTACTCCGCCTGCTATCTATATCTCCTGCCAAATCTGAGTCAACATAGCCTTGTACAGTAGTAGTAGAACCCCCAAAGTGTAAACACTTACTGGATGTGCCTCTCAAATATCTGAGAATCCATTTGACTACATTCCAATGCTCAATACCAGGGTTACTCATATAACGGCTAACAACTCCCACTGTGTGTGCAATATCTGGCCTAGTACATACCATAGCATACATTAAGCTCCCTACAGCTGAAGCATAAGGTACCTTAGACATTTTAGTCTCTTCTTCTGGTGTCTTGGGACACATATCCTTAGTCAATTTCAAATGACCAGGCAAAGGTGTGCAGACAACTTTGGCATTTTCCATATAGAAACGTTGCAACACCTTCTCAATATAATCAGCCTGAGATAGAGACAATTTCCTATTTTTCCTATCTCTACAAATTTTCATACCAAGGATTTGTTTTGCTGCCCCCAAATCCTTCATAGCAAAAGATTTTGCTAACTGTTGTTTCAACCCCTTAATGTGATCCATGTTAGACCCAGCTACAAGCATATCATCAACATATAAACATAAAATAATGTAGCTATCATCATCCAACCGCTTAAAATAAACACAATGGTCAGAATGACACCGACTATATCTATGCCCATTCATAAAAGTGTCAAATTTAATATACCATTGCCGAGATGCTTGCTTCAAGCCATATAAACTTTTTTGCAATTTGCACACCAAATTCTCCTTACCCTTGACCTCAAATCCTTGTGGCTGAACCATATATATTTCTTCATCCAAATCACCATGAAGAAAGGCTATTTTAACATCAAGCTGCTCTAAATGCAAATCTTCAGTAGCCACAATACTTAAAATAGTACGAATAGAAGTCATTTTAACAACTGGAGAAAATATCTCATCAAAATTAATACCATGTTTCTGTGCAAATCCTTTTACGACTAATCTGGCTTTAAATCTTTTCATACCTCCATCCTCTTCTTTGATCCTGTAAACCCATTTATTCTGTAAAGCCCTTTTACCTGCAGGTAACTTACATAAATCCCATGTCTGATTTTTCAGCAAAGAGTCCATTTCATCTGTCATTGCAGACTCTCACTGAAGCTTTGTATCCACCTGCACAGCTTCATTATAACATTCAAGTTCACCAGCATCTGTTAACAGAATAGAATACAAAGATGGAGAAAATATTTCTGGAGGTCTACTTAGCCTTGTTGACCGTCTAACACTCACTGGGGTGTGTGGTATTTGTTGTTTCTGTTGTTGCGGAGCATAAGGAACTACTGGAACATGAACTTGTGGAGTATCATCCAGTACTACATAGTCATTTTCTTTCTTCTCATGCTGCAGCAACAGATCTTTGTACAATACTTTCTCATTGAATATGACATCCCTGCTTCTTACAATTTTATGATTTTCAAAATCCCAAAGCCTATAACCAAATTCATCAATGCCATACCCAACAAATACACATTTCTTTGACTTAGCTTCCAGCTTGGTTCTATTTTCAGAATCTATAAGTGCAAAAGCTTCACAACCAAAGGTTTTGAGAAAAGAATAACTCACCTTCTTACCACTCCATGCTTCCTCTGGAATACCACAGTCCAAAGGAGTAGAGGGGCCTCTATTGATTAAATAAATAGCAGTGTTCACTGCCTCTGCCCACATATTTTTGGGCAGCCTAGCATGCAACCTCATACTCCTTGCACGCTCCATTATTGTCCTATTCATGCGTTCAGCCACTCCATTTTCTTGTGGAGTCCTTGGTATAGTTTTCTGCCTACGAATACCATTAGAGGAACAATATTCTTCAAATTCTGTGCTGCAATACTCACCACCATTATCAGATCTAAGACATTTTAACTTTTTACCAGCCTCATTCTCAACCAAGCATTTCCATTTCTTAAAAGTTTGAAATACATCAGATTTCTGTCTAAGGAAATAAATCCATACTTTTCTTGTTGCATCATCTATAAATGTAACATAATAGAGAGAGCCACCAAGGGAAGATACCTGAGCTGGTCCCCATACATCTGTATGCACAAGCTCTAATCTCTCATTTTTCTTTTCCTTCCCACTCTTCACAAAACTAACTCTCTTTTGTTTTCCATAAACACAACTTTCACAAAAATCCATATTGACACATTTCAGACCAGGTAAAACTTTCTTTGAATGAAGTAATTTCATACCTTTTTCACTCATGTGCCCGAGTCTGTTGTGCCACAGTGTTGTGTCAGAATCTACAGCAACAGTTTGATGTTCTTCCTGCTCAACTGCAGCCACTGTTCCTGAACATTGATTATCTTCTGAAACAATTAAAGTAGAAGGAACAGTATGACCTGTACAAAGATATAAGGTGCCTACTTTCACACCTTTTGCTACTACTAAGGAACCTTTTGAAACCTTCCAATTTTTATCATTAAAAGTAACTGTGCAACCCTCATCACCCAGTTGCCCTGCTGAAATTAAATTCCTACTCAGCCTTGGAACATGTCTTACCTCTTGTAGTAGCCAATGATTCCCATTCTGCAACTTAATCTTAATTTTTCCCTTTCCAACAATCTGACAGGGTTCATTATCTCCCAAATAAACTAGCCCAAAATCCCCTTGGACATAATCAACAAAATAACTTCTATGGGGTGTAGCATGAAATGAAGCCCCAGAATCTAAAACCCATGAATCATCAATACTTTCTAAGGACAAGAGCAAAGCATCCTCCTCAGATTTGTTACTTACCACATTTGCCTCCTTGTTTCCATCATTTTTGTCTCCTTGATCTTTCTTCTGAGACCAACAATCTTTCTTCTTATGACCTGGTTTTCCACAGTACCAGCAATCATTTGGCCCTTTAGATTCAGACCTCTTTCCCTTTGATTTTCCTCTTGATTTCCCACGATTTCCAGAGTTGTTTCCTCTATCTCTTGTTCTACCTCTGCTTTCTGTGTTCAATACACTACCCGATGTGGATGCCCTTGAGCTTTTCCTATGAATTTCCTCACTCAATATAACACCAATAACATCATCATACTTTAGGGTATTAGAACCAGAAACAGAATTACTAATAGCCATTACCAAGCCATTCCAGCTTTCTGGCAAAGAACACAAAATCAAGAGAGCCCTAACCTCTTCATCAAAAGTAATTTTAACTGAGGTTAATTGACTTGTAACTGTATTAAACTCATTCAAATGATTAGTAACTGATCCACCTTCTACCATTTTCATATTAAATAAACGCTTCATAAGAAATACCTTGTTTGAAGCTGAAGGCTTTTCATACAACTTCGCTAGGGTTTCCATCAGATCTTTAGCTGTCTTTGCTTCAGTAATATTGAATGCCACCGATTGTGCCAGGCATAGATGAATACTCCCCAGTGCCTTCCTATCCAAAATATCCCAATCCTCCTGAGACATTGATTGCTCTTTCTTGGCTACTCCCTCTAGTAGCCGCCATAGATCCTTCTGATAGAGATAATCCTCCATTTGCATCTTCCATAATTGAAAGTTCTGCCCATTAAACTTATCAACCTTCACCCTACCCTCATCTGCCATTTCTCCCACTTAACCGAGAGACTCTCCCACTAACTTGTGAGACCTGCTTCAGAGAATAGATGAAAGAACGAATGAAATAACCTCACTCTGATACCACTTGTTAGGATTAACAAGGCAGAAATAACAATTATGTGCAAATATAACTAATATCAGAAAATAATAAACCACACAGAATAGAACACAAGACACACAGATTTAACGTGGTTCACCCAATCCCTGGGCTACGTCCACCAACAATGAGTCCAATATTATTATTATCTAGTGATTACAACCTGATTACAATCCGTAATCCCTTACAGCCCAATTCTGCCGCAAGTACTAAAATCATACATCATAAAAATCCCTAACCCTAAGCCATATTATACAATATTTTCCCACTTTAGGGTTAGAATGAGTTATAAGTAGTCAGCCCAAATGGCCGAAAAAGTAGTCGGCCTCAAAAAAAAATTTCCTCAAGGGCTGCGCCCCCGAACCCCTGCTCTTGGGGGCTGCCGCCCCCAAACCCCCGCTCGGGGCCCGGCTCGGCCCCGAACCCCGGTGAGGTCGGGAAGAAAAATGTACAGTACTTTCCTGATTAGTCACCACAAGCTAACAAAATATTGATGCAATGAATCAACCATTTTCTTGTAGGGTGCCATTTTTTCATCCTTTGTTTGGTATTCTTCATTAACTTGGTTGACTATTAATTGTGAATCCCCATAGATATGTAGCTCTGTGATTCTCCATTCTATAGCCATTTTTAGTCCATTTGTCAAGGCCTCATACTCAGCAATGTTATTTGTACATGGGAATAATAGTTTGTAGGACTTAGGAATTGTGTATCCATGAGGAGAAACAAATAACACTCCAGCTCCTGAACCATTTTGCATGAAAGAGCCATCAAAGAACATCTTCCATGTTCTTGCAATCATGTGCATTATGTGCTCATCTAGAAATTCAACTTGAATTGGCGTTTTATCTCGAATTGGGAAATCATTCAATTGGTCTACAATGGCTTGTCCATTTATAGCTTTACACTCAACATACTCTATGTCAAATTCTGATAAGACCATCATCCACTTAGAAAGTCTACCTGTGAGAGCACCCTTACCAAGCAAATATTTGAGAGGATCAATCTTTGCAATGAGGTGTATTGTATGCACAAGCATGTAATGTCACAACTTTTGGGAAGCAAACACCATTGCAAGAAAATATTTTTCAACACTAGTGTAATTAACCTCATATGACATGAGAGTACGACTGATGTAATATATAGCTCTTTCTCTTCCAATGTCATCAAGTTGAGCCAATAATGCCCCCAGGGAAGACTCTATTGCTGAAACATACAATATGAGTGGTTTCCTTGGGATAGGAGGCATTAAGATTGGAGGATTGGCCAAGTATTGCTTGGTTTGGTCCATGCTTTGCTGACAATCCTCATTCTAGACACATTTAACCCCTTTGTGCAATGTTTTATTAAAGGGTTGAGCTCTATTTGCCAGTTGTGAAATGAACCTCCTAATTGATTGAAGGCATCCTTGGAGACTCCTCATTTGGCTAATGTTTTTGGGAGGTGGAATATCCAAGATCACTTGAACTGTCTTTGGGTCCACCTCTATTCCTTTGGCTAAAATGATAAACCCTAGAAGTTTTCTAGAAGTGACTCCAAATGCACACTTTTTCAGATTTAATCTCAGTTGAAACTACTCCATATGATCTAGAATGACTTCCAAATTGCCTAGGTGTGTATCCCTTTTTTTAGATTTTGCCAAGGTGTCATCCACATAATCTTCCATATTCTTATGCATCATGTCATGGAAGATGGTTGTCATAGCTCTTTGGTATGTAGCTCCTGCATTCTTTAATCCAAATGGCATAATGTTCCAGTAATAGGTTCCCCACGCGCAAGTGAATGTAGTTTTTTCTTGGTCTTCAGGAGCTATCTTGATTTGATTATACCCAGAAAAACCATCCATCAATGAATAGATCTCATAACACACGGTCATGTCCACTATCATGTCTATGTTTGGAAGTGGAAAATCATCCTTTGGGCATGCTTTATTAAGATCTCTAAAATCTGTGCAGACATGAATGGACTTGTCATGTTTTGAAACTAGTACGATATTGGATATCCATTAGGCATAATCAATGGCTCTTATAAATCTTGCACTGAGGATTTTTTCTAGTTTATCTTTGACAAGAAGAGCTATTTGAGGATGCATTTTCCTCAATTTTTGTTTCACTAGTTTTATACCTGGAGCTATGGACAAGTGATGCATAATGAGATTAGTGTCCAATCTTGGCATGTCTGAGTAAGTCCAAGAAAAATTAATCTTCTTGCTCTGTAGGAACTTGGTATATGCTTCTTTTTCCTATGGCGATAGAGATTGAGCTAAATGCACTATTTGTGGAGCCTCTTCTATACCGAAATTAACTGGCTGTGTAGGCTCGACAAGCACTGAAGATCTGTCCTAAAAGTAACTTGGGAGATGATCAAGTACCTCATCCTTAGGTGCCTCAGAGAGGTTTTCACCCTTGGATACGTCCTTTATTTTTACTTTTTTAGGTTCTGACACCATCACACAGTGGTTTTCGCCATCAGAACTCTTATTCTTTTTTTTCTTTTCATTTCATTTTGTGACTGAGGTACTTGATATCTGGTTCTGTCATGCTTGTAGTTGGTTCGTTGGTGGAAGAGACTATGGGCTCAAGGGCATTTAGGTAACATGCTATCTCATAGTCATTCTGGAAAGTTAAGAGCTGAGGCTCTTGATAGTGTTGAGGCCAATCAATTAGGTGGGGATTGGCAAGGGGTAGGTCAATGATGGGTTTAATGTTGTGGATGTGAATGGTGTCATCTTTGGTGATTGCAGAGTTAAGGTCTATCAAGTATCCCTCTAAGGTACCCAAATCAGGATTTATCCTACCAAGCGAAGCATCATCCACTAAAGCAACTCATAGATTCCAATCCTCTAATCCTACACTAGACTCGTTAGCTACCTCAAGTTGGTAACCATAATTATGGACAACATAAACATCCATGTCAACTGTAGAAGAATCAAAGAGAGATTCCCATTCATACTCATGTGAGTCTATATCTGAATCTCGAATGGGATGTTTACACCAAGCATACTTACGACATCTAGATGTGGAAGCTCCAATGTCACCAAAGGTAACACCTTCTTAAATGCCATTCATGTATTGATGTTCTTGAATAGGGTCCTCAACATGATCTTCAACAACATATTCTTCTTGTTCTAGGCATGAAACTATTGTATGGGCAGTTGAATTGTCTGAATCTCCCCAAAGGAGATTGGTAGAAGGGACCCAATCTTCACACCTATCTTGTTGATTTTTCAAATTGGGTATGTAGTTTGATTCATCATCACTATCCATCACAAAAAGGATAGGAGCAGTTTTCTTGTCATGATTTTCAAACCCTAGGCCCACCGTCTTCTTAGACTTGCGTCCAAAAAGAGCATGATCGAGTGGTTCAGCCTTAGCATCTAATCTGTGACTGAGAGGACCATGACCTAGGTAGCCCATATTTTTTACCAAAGTGTATCCTCTCCTATAAGCCTTAGGAGATGGAGAGAAATTTTCATTATGCTTGTATTTTTCCTCTTTGTAAATCCAATCTCTAACAGCCACTTCTTCTTTTTCATCCTGGATAGGCACCGAGGATTCTACAAATGTACCAAACAAGGTCATGGTTGAAGATGAAGGATGCATCCCTTGTGAAGGTTTTCCATAGGATCTAGGTGAGACTAGTAGTTTTGTAAAGGAGTCAAGCTGATACCCCCCCATACCAAGGTCTATGGACTTGAACTGATTCTTGCATTGTGCTAGAGTTGCATCAAAATCCTTTGCTTCTCTGTTAAGAGGAACATGAGTCCCTGCTGAAATTGCATTTACAGATAATGTGCTATCCCTGGGTATACAGACTTCTACTCCATTATAGGGGAACTTAACACATTGGTGGTAGGTGGATGACACCGCTTGCATGTCATGGATCCATGGTCTACCAAGTAGGATATTATATGCTAGAGAACCGACATCAACAATTTGGACCGAAATGTCCTTTTCAATAGGGCCAATCTTGACAAGAAGGATGGCCAACCCTTTAGAACTTCTCTCTTCCTCATCATAGGATTTAATGGTAATTTTCTTCCAGGTATCAATAACTTGCTCACAATAACCTAGTATCTTCAACAGACTCAAAGAACAAATGTTGAGCCCAGCACCCCCATCAATCAACACACACCTGACATGGGTCTTGTGAATCATGACTTTGATATGAAGGGAAAAATTAGGTGGATGGGTCAAAGCTTTTTCATCTTCTTTTGAGAAGGTTAGGCAATGAGGGCTGGCAAGGTGGTTAACCATGTTTTGAAATTGGTCAACATCTATGTTGTTAGGAACATATGCTACATGCAAAGCATCCTCAAGGATATGCTTATGTCTTGGGGACAATTCTAAAAGTTCAAAGATTGAGATTTGAGCTGGTGTTCTTTATAACTGGTCAACATGATTATAGCTCATTTTAGGGTTGACTGCTGATTTGGTGGTGACATTCTTGGATGTCACTAGTTTGGGTTTACTAGACTGGTTAGAACTAGGACCTCTAATAACCACATGACCTTGGCTTTAACTTCTTGTAATAGCATTAAGAGCTTGGGATGACCTTTGAGAGTGAGGACCCCTAAGCACAATCATAGGTTCATCAAAAATAGGAGGAGAGACCACATCATAACCATAAGGATCTTTGTCCCTCATCATATTGATATTTTCCTCCACCACTTCAAGCATATTGACCACATTTTCTACACCTGTGTAGGTATAGTTGATTTCAGCCTTTCCATTCTTGGGTTAGAGGTTTCCCCCTTTTCATATTTAGGCAAAGGCTCCTTAAAAGCCTTGTGGTCTACATCAATCTTAAGCTTTCCACTTTCAACAAGATCCTGAATAATATGCTTTAATTTCTAGCAATGTTTGATGTCATGTCCAATGCCATTGTGGAATTTCTAGAAAGCCTTCTCATCCCACCAATGAGGTTTAACATCAAGAATATGGTGCTTCATAGGATCTTGTGGTTGTGCAAGGTTATTGGAAATAAGCGTCTTGAAAAGATCCTCATACGAGTCACCAAGTTTAGAAAATTGTCGCCTTTCTTTCTTAGGCTTTTCTTGATACTTTGGTTTATGCTCTTATTGGTTGGAGGATGTGTTGAGCTTCATAGCTTGAATTGCACTAGACAAATGGAGGAATCCTTGATCCTTGGGTTGGGAAGAGTCCACAACTCCATCATTGACTACTTGCTTATTCTTGTTCCAGTGTGAGTGCTTGCCTTTGTCCTTATTAGCATTGTTAGTATTTTGACCATTGTTGTTATTGCTATGTTTGGTCAAAATGCCTTGCTCTTTCAAGACATCCTCAATTTGACATGTGGTTTCGACCATAGTGTCCAAGGAATCAAAGACCATCTTCTGAACCTCATACCGCATTTTAGGCACCAAATTGCTAACAATGATATCAATCCTTTCATGCTCAGGAATAGTCCTAGAATAGCGAGAGCACAATCGTCTCCATCTTTGTAAGAAGGTAACAAAGGATTCCCCTTGGTTCTATTTTAAATTTCACAAGTCTAACATAGTGACTGATCTTGACAAGTTGTATGCAAAATGTTGACAAATTTATGGACAAGTTCTTTGAAAGTTTTGATGGGAGGGGTTATGTTGGTAAACCACTCCATGGCTTGGCCCTTGAGACTCCTCGGAAACAATCTCATAAGATAGGAGTCATCTTGGTGAAACTCAAAACTCATGATGTAGAACTAACACACATGATCATATGGGTCGCCATTGCTGTCATACTTGTCATACTGGGGAATTTCAACTTTCCTAGGAAAATCCTTCATACTTACACTCCTATCGAAAGGATTGGGACAAATAGAGTCAAGTGAAAAGGAACTTTTAGGTGCCAACACCTTTTCCATCATACGCTTGAGTTTCTTGATCTCCTCTTCTTGAGAGGGTCCTTGTTTCTTGATTTTCCTAACCACGTCAAAGTTATAAGGGACTCTGGCACCCTTGTTAATCAAACTCTCTAGGAACCTATCCTTGTTTTGATAAAGATACTTCTCCACATATTGTTGGAATAGTGGCTCTTGTTGCATTCTCATAAAGTCTTGATCATCAAGACTTGCACAACTTCCTCCATGTTGAGAGCCATGATGAGCTCGTTGGGAGGGTTGTCTTGAGTTCCTAGGAGGTGTGTGTCTCCTATGTTGTGAAATCCTTCTTCCTCTAGGACTAGGAGATCTTGAAGGGGTCCTTGACTACCTTCTACTTCGTGGGGTTCTTGAGGGAGTAGATGGTGGAGAGTTTTTTCCACTGTTGGTACCCTTGTTATTGAATTGGTCATCAAGTTGCTGGGCTAAAAGCCTATCTTGTTCTTCTTGGAATGCTTTCCTTTTCAACTCTAACAAGGCTTGTTGCTCCACCTCTAGGAGTCTAAACCTTTCTTCTTTAGTGGCTTGTTCATCCAAAAAGGCTTTCTTTTCGCATTCAATTCTTTTAAGCCTCTCATTCGCATACCTTGAGGTTGTTTTGAGAAAAGAGTTGGGCCTTGAATGTTTGAACAACTCATTAGTAAATGTTGCATTCACATGAGCATCACCAGATTCATTGTTTTGGTCTTTGTGTTGTGATCATGCATCTTGGTGAGCTCATCCATAATGTCTTTCAGCTCTCTGATGAGCATCTAAATATCTTGAGTTAATAGGGGGTGATTCAGGCTGATTGTCATCACCAAATAGCATATTATCCCTATGTCTTTGGAAAATGTCATTAAGATTTTGATCCATCACTTCTCTCTCCTTTCTAGTCATGGTGTAACTCATGTCCATATCTGATTGAGAAGGTGCTAAAGAGGTACTCAACTCACTAGGATTGCTCTTTGGGTCAAACCAAGCTTTAGACTCACTCCTAGGGGATTGATCAAAGATGGGCTCTTTTCCCTTTCGCTTTTGATGAGTTTGGACTAGGGGTAACTGATCAAAGACAACCTGAGGTCATTTTCCTTGACTAACTTGGTACTTTTTCATAACCGACATGAAAGAAAAAGACCCTTGGTGATAAGATGACCTTACGAAATGTCAATACCAAACTAGGATAGTAAAAGTGTTCAATTGTCCAAAAAGAGATGGTGAGATAGAAAGCTGCAAAAGTTGTAAACCAACACTACCATAGAGGTGTATAATAAAAGGATGAGTATCCTAACACATATGGATTAGGAGGATGGATTTAACCAAGTATATTTTTGATTGAAATTGAATTTTTATGGAAGTGAATTAGACAAAAGAGTACTAAAACTCTCCAAGTGTGTTACCAAAGAATCTAAAGGTTTACTTTTTCAACAAGGATGATTCCTAACTTATCAATGACAAGCAAGATTGCTTTGTAAAATCAAAGAATACTAACTCAAGGGGTCAAGACATAGGAACCCAAGGTACAAATAAGTTTCCAACTACAATGTAAGAGACCTACTAAAATTTGAATCGACCAAAAGAAGACTAAAGTGGCATAAATCAGGCAAACAACAAATTTACCCTGTGCGACAGTTTCCAGGAAAATAGTATGATACAATCTTTCAAAACAATATTTCACACTAAGTAGTGCAATAGTTTCCAGGCACCCTATGTCATACTTTCTAGGCAAGCGGTGCGACAGTTGTGCAACAATGAACTATCACACGATAAAACTCAGAACAATGTGCGATGAAATTTTAGGATCGTACGACTCTTGACCAATGAGTGTCTAAATTTCAATTTTAAGGGCAATTTGGTCAATGTTTCAATTTGATGGTTGGATTTTTTGATTTCAAACATAGTATTGGCAATAATCAGACAAGTTTACAAATAGTAGGTGATCAAACATGTCATAAAACACTTGCACAAGGGCAAAAGCAACCTTGCCAAGACAAGCAATTGTGATATCAAAGAAAGAAAATCCTATGAATGCTACCATGATGTTTGATGTTTGAGAATGTTTGCATGGGTAGATCATAGTGAGAACACTTCAAGCACGTACTAGCCTAAAAAGACAATGGCTCGATACTTAACAACTTGGCCCACACTTGATGCTCCATTGCCTCACACAAAGTAGTTGCCCATAATAGATATTGGCTTTGTCGTGGAAGTGCCAATGACACAACCAAAGGAACACAGATGGTGAGTAATCTTGGGGTGATCCAGGTTAGTCCACTAGGATCAATCCTTGCACCAAGAAGCTAAGCGGAAAAATAGGGTGGCTTCTATCTATGGTTCTTAGTAAGGGCTTCCATTCGTAATACCCCTCTTGCTCCCCAAAGGGACTGCTTACCTTGCGGCAAGTAATGGACCTCACGGCCACAAGAGTACCTTAAGCATTCTTGCTCAACATTTACCTCATGGTCACAATCCCACAAGTACTCACATCAAGTGAAGACAAGTAATACATCTACCAAGGTTTTGTGTCCTTGATAGCCTTGAGTTTATAGTGGGTCGGAATAGCTGGCAAAAAGCTTGTTCCCATTTGGGTCGTTCCTCTTGATTGCTCAAGAGCAGGCCCGCTAAAGGATGCTAAAACTAAACAAAGAATGGATCAACCCTTGAGTGTCAAGATTTCTAGTTCACCTCAAGGGTGAAGAGCATACTCTCCTAACTCAAAAATTTCTCCCAAACACACCAAGCAAAGGTTCAATTACCTTCCTGCTTTCAAAATCCAAAGATGGGTCAAGATTTTTGTTTCACCACAAGGGTGAAGAGAATACTCTCCTACCACCAAAAGATTCCTACAACAAGATATTAAGTGCCTATGAAAAGAAACAATTAGTGTATGCCACACTTAAAATGAAAGCAATTAAACAAGCACTTGATTGGTTTTTATGCTTTGGGCAGCCCTACAAAAATGATTAGTAGCCCTCGTGCATTTGGAGCTTTGACATGCGTTCTTTTAAGAAAATATTTCAAGCAATGAGAGCACCTACAAGCACAACTTGTTAGCCCTACAAAGGTTAGCACATCAAAATCAAGAATAATCTGCAAATCAAACTCTATTCTACCATAGCAAATCAGAAATTCGAAGCAAGTAAATCAAATTTTGCCAAGAAATGTCCAAATTACTCATTGCTAGGCCTGAGTGATAGTTCTGTTAGAGAAAGAATTGTACGATACTTCTCAATATGTCAGTGTGATACTTCTTCTTTGTGCGATAGTTCATGATACCTGCATGCGATAGAGAATAATATGACAATGTGACAAAATCTGCAAAGGTGTGTGATACTTTAACTGGTAAAGTATCACACTGATATACAATAAACTATTGTATGACACTGGAGGACTGTTGCACGATAATTCTACTAGAAAAATAGAGAGCCGAAATAGCAAGCTAAAATGATGACAAAAAATTGATAGAAATGCATAAAAGGAAGGACAAAACAAGAGTGTTCTGCCCCACGATGGGTGCCAAAAATGTACACATTAGATTGTGTACTTCTCTAAGTTATTACTTCCAAGAGAATCCATGAATGGGAAACCTTGAGAAAGTGACCTAGAGCTCCCTGGGCATGGAGTCACAAGGATGTTGATGGTGCTCTCAGCTAGAGCTATTGAAGCATGCAACCTTGCTATTAAACCACACAATGGGAGATTCAAAGAGACAAGGGCAAGAATGCCAATATCCTCAAGAATCAACAATGAAGATGCAATGCAACTATGCTAAGAATGAAGATGCAAGCTAAGCTATGAAAGGAAAGTATTACAAACCTTGCTAATTAATCTATGTGAGCTAAGCTAAAGCATAAAGGAAACTAAGCTAGATGCCATGAAAGCTTAAGCTAAGAATGCAAGAATGGAAGCTAGATGCATGAAGATCTTCAAAGCTCCAAAGTCTCCAAGAAATCTTGTAGCATAAGATTAGTATTCAAAGTTGGGATCCTAGAATGAGAAAAGAGCTCTCCTTTTAAAGGAATTGAAAAGGAATGGACCATGGAGATTAAGAGGAAAAAGATTTAATCAAGGGTGGAGCTTGAAAGAGGAGCAATCCATGTGCAGAAATCTCCTCCAATGAAAAAATAAGAGTTGACTTTTGTGTCCATATGAGACAAAAAGGCCTTTTCTTATTTTTATAAAATAGGAATAATGCTTTATTTGTGCAACTTAGGATAAGAGGAAAAGTGGGGACTTTTTATTTAATAAAAAGGGAGGGAAATCCTTTTAAATAAATAAATACTTAGGATAAAATGGTTAGCCCATAGAATAATCAAATAAATGATAGAATTAGGATTTGATCAAGGAAATTGATATAATTTGAAAAATGTTGATTTTTTCAAATATTGATTCAAGGATTTGATAAATTGCTAAATGGGGGCCCAAAGTCTAGGCGACCATTTTAGGGTGCATGCAATTATGTTATGTGAATTTTGAAAACTTAATTAAGGTGAGAAAAAAGAATAGAGTAAGAGGTCTGTCGAGACTGGATAAACCTAAAAATGTCATGTGAAAAGGATGTCAAGTTGGTAAAATGACAAAGTCAAGTTTTACAAGTAAATCTTACACCACAAAAGGAATTTTGGAGTTAGTGCACACTGATCGATGTGGACCTATCAAAACACAAACTTATTATGGTGATAGATATTTCATTTTATTTTTTGATATGATTATTCAAGAATGATGTCGGTCATGTTTTTGAAGGATAAATCTAATGGTTTTCAAATTTTTAAGTGGTACATGGCAAGAGTTGAAAAGGAGACTGGAAAAATTTGAAGTTTATTAGATCTGATAGGGGAGGTGAGTTTACATCTGATGAGTTTACAATTTTCTAAAATGAACATAGAATAAAGAGACAAATATTTGCACCGAGGACATCACAACAAAATGGTACAATAGAGAGAAGAACTAGAGCCATTATTGATTGTGAAAAGACATTGATGATTGAAAAGAGTGTGTCTCAAACATTTTGGAGAGAAGCAGTCAGTACTACAACTTATACACTAAATTGAGTACAACTGAAGAAAGGTACAAACAAAAATCCATATGAAATATGGTATAATCACAAACTGAATGTAAGTTATTTAAAAGTATTTGGAAGTAGATGTTACATTATAAAAGATGCTATAAATAGAAATTTTGATCATGAAGGTGATGAAGGAATATTCTTAGGGTATTCTAAAAAGAACAAGGTCTACAAGTGCTTAAACAGGTATAGTAACAAAATTATGGAAAGTGCGAGTGTAAGGATTAATGAATTTGCAAAGAAAAATGATGAAGACAATAAAAAGGAACTTGAGGACTATCAAAGATTTGTATATGTTCAAACTAAAGTTCTTGATACCTTACCGATAGTACAAACCAAGGAGGAAGCTAAATAGAGAGAGCCACCACCGAATGCTAAAAATGAAGAACTTCCATAGTCTACTGAACCTTTTCTAGCCAAGTATGTGAGAAGACACCATTCATCGAGAAAAAATATTGGAGACAAGAATGTTGGAGTTATGACAAGTAAGTTGAGAGATAACACATGTTTGGTTTCTAAATTTGAGCCAATAAAAGTAAATGATGCATTGGATAATGAAGATTGGGTTAAAGCTATGAAAGAAGAGATAGACCAAATTGAAAAGAACAACAAATGGACTTTGGTACCAAGACCCAAAGACAAAAAAAATTATTGGTACTAGGTGGATTTTTAGAAACAAACTGAATGAACATGGAGATGTAATAAAAAAAAAAGACTAGTTTGCAAAGGGTATGCACAAGAAGAAGGTATTGACTATGGTGAGACTTTTGCACCTGTTACTAGATTAGGAGTAAGAATTCTACTAGCATATGAAAATTATAAAGGATTTACATTTTATCAAATGGATGTTAAGTTTTCATTTCTTAATGGTATTCTTGAAGAATTTTACATTGAACAACCTAAAGGATTTGTTGAGAATACTAAAAAGGACATGGCGTGTAAACTGCACTAGGCACTATATGGTTTGAAACAAGCAACTTGAGCATGGTATGAAATGTTACATTCGTATTTAATCAAGATTGGATTTCAAAGAACAAGTGACAACAAAAATTTGTATCTGAAATGTGGCAGTAATGATAGGATTTTGATTTCTGAAATATTTGTTGATGATATTATTTTTGGAGGAAATAACACATTATGCAAATCTTTTGCTGAGGAGATGAGAAAGGAATTTGAGATGTCCATGATAGGAGAAATAAAATTTGTTATTGGACTACAGATTCAACAAGTTAGAGATGGGATCTACATCACACAGTCAAACTACATCAAGGAGATCCTAAAGACATTTGGTATGGAAGATCCAAGACCGATTGGGACACAGATGACTACTAGTTGCAAATTGTCAAAATAAGATAGATCAAAGGAAGTGAATGAGACCCTCTATCGATTAATTATTGGTAAGCTACAATATGTTGTACATAGCATACCTGATATTTCTCATGCAGTAGGTATTGTTGCAATATTTTTTGCCAATTCAAAGGAATCACACATGTCTGCGATCAAAAGAATTTTTAGATATCTGAAAGGGACTGAAGACTTTAGTCTACTATACAAGAAAGGGGGATATTTTGATTTGAAGGTTTACACTGATGCTGATTGGGCTGGAAACATTGATGATAGGAAAAGTAAAAGTGGAGGAACTTTCTTTTGGGGAGAAAGATTAGTGACATGGTTGAGTATCAAATAGAGTTGTATATCATAATCTACTATCGAGGTAGAGTATGTAGAAGTAGCTATGAATTGTGCAAACATTGTATGGATCAATAAACTACTTGAAGGTATGAAAGAGGAGATTACCGATCCAATTACTATTTACTATGATAAAACAAGTGTTATCAACATATCAAAGAACTTGGTGATGCATTCCAAGACAAGGCATGTTTCTATCAAGTATCATTACTTGAGAGAATAAGTTCAAGACACGCATGTGATATTGGAGTATGTGAATTCAAAGGAGTAGATAGAAGATATATTCACCAAGCCACTACTGAAGGATTCTTTTGAGTATATTAGAGGTAAATTAGGGGATATTCCCCTATCCAATATTCACTAAGGAAAGATGTGTGCTACATCAATTCAAGGATTCATTAGAATATCTTTTTTGTGATTTGATGCTAGTGTTCACTCTTTAGGTGATGCCTAAAGTTGTGAAAAATGATTATGTATGCAATGAGATATCAATACATGCTAGGTATGATCCACTGCCTGAACCAAGTTTCCAGGACTATGAATCTTTGGCATTGTTGCCAAAGAGGGAGAATAAGTTTTTGATAATTATAGAGAAAGAGGGTGAATAAGCCGATGAACATAAAGATGGAGAAGAAGGAGAAGATGGAAAGAAGACAAGCACACATGATAAAGTTTAGAGGGAGAAAGGGACGGAAAAGAGATATCATAGTATTTCCATCATCAATTGACACTGTTTCCATCAATGCCAAAGAGGAAGATTGTTAACCCCAACTGATGGTGATGATGATGAAGACTGACAAAGATCATAGGTATACAAGATTGTAGAAGGATTAGATTAGTTTTTATTTTGTCATTGATGTCAAGCAATCGATTTCTGGTTTATATTGAGTTTCCATGTCATTCAAAGTATAATATAAGTTGAGTGAGTTAAGGAAAAAGAGGAAGTGAAAAGTTGTGAAGTTGAAGAACTTAATTGGGTAGCTAATACAGATTAGACAATGATAAGGTAATAATGGTATAGTTGTTTTCTACTTTACATTTGATTATATCAAGTCAGTAAAGGAGATTGGACAAGTGAGAAAGATTAGAAAGTTGACAAGGAAAAGAAAATAGGTTTGTTATCGAGAAGGAAGAGTCATTTGGTAAAGGGAAAGTAAGTTTTGGTAAAAGGAAAGTAATTGTCAGTAAAGAGAAAGGAAACCAAGACACCTAGTACACGGATTTAGTTACCGAGTGGAGAAAACATAATTTTGGTTGAAGGAAAAGGAATTAGCCACCAAGAAAGGAACACAAATCAAATACAAGGATCACTAGAACAACATTTAATTAAGAGCCATAGTGATCTAGAAGATTCTAAGGATGAAGAAGAGTTATTTGAAGGGATCTATGATGAAGAAAATTCAAGGTGATGATCTATGACAAAGATTGAAGCAACAAAAATGAAGGTACAAGTTCCAAGAAGAGGTCAAGTTTTGAGGTGATAAAACATTTTACCGAGTGCAAAATTCATCGAATTAGTTCAAGAGGATGATCTGACGGTTGATAATAATCAGAGGAAAATGTAATAAAGGAGATTAAGAGGCAAAATAGAGTCTATATAAAGCATGAAATTGTATGTTAAATGAGTTGGCAAGATGAAGTGTGGATGCGTAACTGAGTGATGCAGTGAATAAGAAAAAGGTTGAAATCTGAGTCTGCAAGCAAAGATTGATGAAGTATTGAGGCCAGTAAGTAATAAAGGAATGAAGTGAAGAAAAAGAGTGAAGAAGGGATCTAAATAAGCAAGAGGTAGTTGCAGATTTACAGATCAAAGTTTTATACTATTTCTTATTAACATTTGTAGCATAAAAATATCTTAACCGAGTGGACTTAATAGTCTTATTGTAAATCCTTGAAAGAGGTGACATTCTAGAAGAGTGTTTAAAGACCTAATTTAACCAGGCCACTCCTAACATGGTGAAGATCCTAATAGATCTAAGACAAATACCCTAACAAGGTCACATTTAACAATGTGCATTGTAATCTTTAACAGGATTGACTCTCAACCGAGTATACTTTAGAAGAGTATTTTATTGGTGGGTGACAATTCCCACATTTGTTTTTCCCAGATTGGATTTCCACATTAAATACTGGTATCATATGTGTTGAATGTTTATTGTGCATGTTATTTTTTTATTAATTAAAATGTTGTTGTTAGTCAGTTGCTATTGAATTTTTTCATACAGAGTTGAATCAATTAAATTATTTAAAGGTTTGAGAATCATTGATTATTGATTCACCCCCCTCTTAGTAATCCAACATAAGATATCACTTTTTGAGAGAAAAAGTTGCAGATCATGAAGTCAAACTTGAATACGTACTTGCAATAAAGGATTGATTAGTAGATATCTTCACCTAAACCCTTCCTAAGGAAACTTTTGAGACTCTTCATTAGAAACTTGGGGTTTTGACTTCTCCTTCTCAATAAGTCAGTTCAAGAGAAAGTATCTACTCAGGGGGAGTATTTCACTCTTATATCTTGCATCCCTAGATGGTGAAGTTTTTAGTTGTTTCTCTTTTTTATTGTACAATAGGAAAATAGAAGCAATGTGGATTGTTCCTCTTTCCTTACTGCACACTAGGAAGGAAGATGTCCCACTAGGATGAAGTAGGACTTAAGCGCTAAGTGAGTGCAATGATCCTTTGTTGTGATTGATTAAGAGGAGTTTATAATAGGATGATGCAAGATGGACATAAGGCTAAATAAGATTAAATGGAAACTTTTAGAAGAAATGGGCAAACACAAATCAGACAGGATCCTGCAGTGACCTAAAATAACAACTAGAGAATTGATTTATCTTGTGGTTTTAGTTTGGAATAGAACTAGAGGGTTTAGAATTCCTTACTCGTTGTATACCCTATACTTTTTTCCTAAAATTTTTATGGATCATTTGTCGAATCTTGTACTTTCTAGATTTATATTGGTAGGTTCGTCACCTATTCCTACAGATGAAAAAATATGGAAGAAGGTTGTATAGAGGGGTTTAGCTCAGTAGAAACCCTATTTGGAATCAACCTTGAAATTAAATAAGGTAAGTGAAAGAATTTTATCATATAGTAGAGGCTAGATCTAAAAAATAAAGTATATCGTACCTTAGCAATGCAAATGCTTCTTTGAATGTAATCAAATATGTCAAGATGCAATAAATTTGACTTAACATAAAAACTCAAAATGAAATCATGAAAGATAAAACCTTGTGTAATGGATGTTGTAGTTTTCCACAATGTTTGATTGCAAAGAGAGGGAAGGATTCGAAGACTTGATTGCTTTGATGAATGTGGATAGATTCTTGAATGTATGATCTTATTTCTTGATGGTGGAATCCTTTTCTTCACCTTTAATGAGGGAAATGAACTAGATGCATGGAGAAGATTGCCTTGAAAACACCTTGAAATGATTGAAGAATGCTTGAGACTTGATTTTGAATGCTTGGATGTAAAATTTTAAGAGATAAATTGAAATCTTGATCATGGTTACCAAAATGAGGAGAGATGGGATACTTATATACCTCTCACTATATTTATAAGGTTAAGACTTGAGAGGTCTAACCACAAATCTTTAAGTCCCACCAAATTACCAAGATGGGCCCCTAATTCAAATTTCAACCCAAAACCCAGGGTATAGAATGCCTAGTCATTCTAGACCTAGGTATAGAACACCTACTTGATGTATACTGACCAATTTGGGCTCAAATTTAAGCCATGGGTCTCATACAACTAGGAGATCCTAGATTTTGTAGTATGGGTGATTTTGAGGGTGGGAGAGATAACAAAGGTTGCAAACAGTAGCATAGGGCCTACGTAAGCTAATAAATAATTGAAGAGGAGAAATAATAAAGGAGCATACCTATAAATAAGGGATCACATTGATTTTTGATGAAATTGAAAGAACATAGGACCCCTATGAAGTCCATTTAGGTGTCCATTAAGTGCATTATGAATTCCAATAGGCAAACATACTAAGGTGGGTGCTAAATAATCATGAGATTGTACACACCAATAAGGTAGTTACAATATATGATGGTACATTTAGCACCCACTTTAGTGTGAGTATGAGGCCACCTCATTCATGCTCACAGTAAAGGAAATGAAATGAGAGAGAGAGAGAGAGAGAGAGAGAGAGAGAGAGAGAGAGAGAGAGAGACGATCATGGAAAAATTGCAAACAAATGAGACATCACTAAGTTTAAGGACACTAGCCCCCAAACAAAGAATCTTAGGTCATACATCCATGCGCAAGGACATATAAAAGACAAAAGTCTAAATCTTATTGAGATTCCAAGTCAACTAGTTGAAGAGGCCTCGATGAAGCTAATATCTCAACCAATAGTATCATGCTTGGAAAGTTATTGCAAAAGATAAAATGGTCACATGGACAGGGTAAGAGAATATTCCAAGGAGAAGACAACACTCCACGATCTAACCTACTAGAAAAGTTATGAGAACATGGAAAGAAAGAGGGAGACCATGAATCCAACAGTCTAGCAAGTCATGTTTTTCTAGGTGATCCATGGGAGATGAAGAGGAGGAAAGAGTAGAAAAGATAACAAGTTGTATTATGATAGTTCCGCTCATCTTGAAGAGAATGAGAAGGAGAATTGATAGTCTAGCAAGATGTATTATGATAGTCAACTCTGCCTTGAAAAATTTGGTCCATAGGGTGGCTTATGGGATCAACCTTATAGAAAGTATAGTCTTCATGTGGATCCATGAAAATGATCAGTGTAAGGATCAATAAAGCAGCTAGTTTAAGGACCAATAAAAGTAATATGTCTTATAAGTGATCAATCTAAGGACCAATAAGAAGTGATCAGTCTAAGGATCGAGAAAAGTGGTCAATCTAAGGAACAATAAAAATTAATCAGTCTAAGGATAAATAAAAGCTATCTATCTAAGGACTAATAAAAAGATATTAGTCTAATAATCAATAAAAGTGGTCAGTCTAAGGACCAATAATGTTGCATAATGTACAAGGAGGATCCAATTATGCCCCCTCCTTATGATGGAAAAATAGGAGTATGGTGGAATCACAAGGAAAATATAACAAGGATACCTACTTCCAACAACAAGGATATATCCTTAAATCTTGTTAGCCAAGGAATAGATAATTGTGAAAGGATATTCACAAGTGATAAGAGGCCCTTGAAAGGAAGAGATCTTAGATACAAAACATCTACCTTCAATAGGAGTTATTGAATAAAGATAACATCTTCAAGACAAAGAGGGGGAGGATAACATGAATGCACCCTTTTAGCCCCATGTTGCTAGGTGAAAAAGTGATTATTGATAAAGGATGACACACTGTAAGCCCCAATGTAAGGGTATTTATTTATAATTCTCATGTTCTTTCAAGAAAGGAAATGGTTATAATTTGGGATGCAAATCTTTTGAAAAAGAGAAGATCCTTACATAAACAAATAACTCCATGTAAGAAAGGATATCATGTGACAAAAAAATACCACATAATTGAGAGAAAGTGAATCCTTAGAAGGGAACAAGAGATTAATAAATGAAACATTATCCCCCAAAGGTGAAGGAAAGGGAAAAGGTAACACATTGTATACCTTAAAAAATAGATTTTTTTATACTAGACACATGCATTCAAGAAAGGAAAAGATTATAACTTAGGATGTAAATCTCCTAAAAAAAGAGAAGACCCTTACATAAAAAAATAACTCCATGAAAGAGAGGACATCATATTATAAAAGAAACAACTCAACAAAGAGATATTAGATATTTTAAAAAGAGTAAATGAGGAAGGAAGATGAAGCATACACACCTTCCCTATTTCTAGGTAAGGGAATTATTGGTGTAATTAAGTATTTACTAATTACACTTTACTTAAGTTTACTTAGGATAATGCATTTGCATATTGTGTACAAGGAAATGTACCTTCATACAATTAGTATTGTCAATAAATGAAATAGAAACTAAATAACCACAATATAGAAAATCTATTTAGAAAATGAATGAACAATTAAGAATCCTATGGCTCTCTAACTAAGAGTGTTAACGGTGAAGCTCTCAGCAAGCCTCCATTAATGACAGTCCTAGAATGAGAAATGAGTGATAAGCTAAGATAATTAATTCAATTCCAAATTGAAATGCTCAAATTAACTTCTAAAATGCCTTTCTAGCTATAATTCTCAAGAGGTTAGATGAAATTCTCAGATTTGTGGATGATTTATGAGTGAATTTAGCCTTGCTTTTATAGGATTTGGTAAGGGTAGGGGGTGTAGTTGGATTTGATCATGGTTGAGTTGGGGTTCACTAATACATTTAGGGTGAAATTGCGACGACCATTTGCGACGGCAGGAAAATGTCATGCGGTTTTGCCTTTTTTTTTTCAAATATAGCCCGACACCGTCGCAATTAGTGACGACAATACATTTGTCACTGTCGCAATTGCGACGTTGTCGGGATATAAGCACAAATTAAAAAGGAACGTTGTCATGTGTGTTTTCAACAGCGCCGTAACCCTCCGCGAAATCACATCAGGATATAAGGGCAAAAAAAATAAGAACGTTGTCATTTGTGTTTTCAACAGCGCCGTAACCCTCCGCGAAATCACATCGGGATATAAGGGCAAAAAAAACAAGAACGTTGTCATTTGTGTTTTCAATAGCGCCGTAACCCTCCGCGAAATCACAGCTACAATTTCTAAGTACGTTGGGTTTATTTTTCTTTTGTCATTATTATGTAATCTGGTATTCAGCTGTTAGAGAGCTAAAATACCCAGAAATGAGGACATATCTATGTTGAATTTATTGTTAGCGGCTTTGGTTATTTAGAAGTTTAATTTTATTTGTTCATCTTTCAAGCACAAACATTTTGTGGACCGTAACGTCTTCATTGTTTCGGGTATGCAGTGAAACAGCCCTAACTTGCAATTGCGATGTTGTCGGGATATAAGGGCAAAAAAAAAAAGGAACGTTGTCATTTGTGTTTTCAACAGCACCGTAACCCTCCACGAAATCACATCGGGATATAAGGAAAAAAAAACAAGAACGTTGTCATTTGTGTTTTCAACAGCGCCGAGAGAGATTCCCTCTGTGAAATCACAGCTACAATTTCTGAGTACGTTGGGTTTATTTTTCTTTTGTCATTATTATGTAATCTGGTATTCAGCTGTTAGAGAGCTAAAATACCCAGAAATGAGGACATATCTGTGTTGAATTTATTGTTAGCGGCTTTGGTTATTTAGAAGTTTAATTTTATTTGTTCATCTTTCAAGCACAAACGTTTTGTGGACTGTAATGTCTTCATTGTTTCGGGTATGCAATGAAATAGCCCTAACTTGTGACTACCTTCACGGTACTTGTGTACATTATCATGTTGTCTTTACAGTGACTGTCCTCATTCAAGTGGCAATTACACAAGGGACAATCACTGTGAGATGTCCTCATTTGTGACAAGGACAGTCACACTTAGGACATCTCATAGTGATATTCCCTTGTGTAATTTCCACTTGAATGTATTTCTATTGAACCACATTAATGCTTTTCTTCTTCAACAAATGAGGACAGTCACTGTAAAGACAACATGATAATGTACACAATTACCAAAAAATGATCTTGTTAATTGATGTAACACTTTGTCTTGCTCACTCCCTATCCTTCACTAGGGTCTCTTTAGGCCAATGTTTTGACTTGATAGGGTACTTAACTATCCCTACACTCTTTAGGTATCTCTACCCAAGATCCCACTCCTTCAACTAGTGCACACCAACAAGAAATACAACGAACTCTGCTCAATACCAATCTAGCTACTAGGACACTCCTAGTCTTGTCTTCACAAATTGAAACACATTCAACTAGAACTTTACTCCATGGAGAGGCTGGCCACTAGGACCTCTATTGGTTTCAATATTACTCCTTCACCTATACTTTTCATCAGTACTTCAATCCGGTTCATCAAACCATGCCAATTGCACCCAAAAATAGGCTGCTAGCAATTAGGCCTTTGTCAAGCCTTTTTGTTTATATTAAGCCACCTAAAGGGCTTAGGATTCAGATGCCCTTTATTGAGAACTCCAAGATATCTAAGGTCTTCTCCTCCTAGATTTTTTGTACACCAACTGCTACAGCCATGCCTGAAAACAAGTATTTTGACACAACTTGGACAGTCTGACTAAGAGTTTGTTTTCTTAGCAGCCAAAGAAACTCACCCAATCTTCTAATTTGACTTGGGGCTTCTTTAGATGTGTGTCTACCTCTCCATGAGATTTTAGTTGAAGCAACCAATGCATTCAACTTGTTGTAATCTTCTTGTAATGATTTGTCATCCCTAACTGTGCTCAACTGACTCACCTAGGACATCATTGCAAACATAGAAAATGAGCTTCCCAGGGCCCCTCCTTCCAAACATATAGTACATGGAGTCTCCTCACCCATTCCAAGAGCCCGTACAAAATTGACAATGGAATGATGAGCTAAGACTCCATTTGTTCAACCTGCCTGGTTCAAACCAATGATAGGGTACTTAACAAAAGAATTAACAAACTAGTTGGAATGCTTCAAAACTCAAAAAAAACACAACACAGAATAAAAAAACAACTTGTACTAACTTTTCCAATAGACACTGCGATCTATCTAATCCATTAATCAACTGAAAACAAAGAAACAAAAAAACTCAAGAATTCACTAAAACCGTGTTACTCTACAAATCTTCTTAATTCCAAATGTTTTTCCCCCCAACCTTTTGCACAGATTGATGGAGGCCTCTTATAGTTGATCTGATGCCTAATTCAATGGTTTCATATAGTTACATAACCATCTTACTCGAAAATTCTCCCTTGCACAAATGTTGTCAATGTTGTGAATGACAACATTGACAACTTGTTACAACCTTTGGGATTTTGGTTCAAAACTTATTGTTCAAACACCATAATACCCTAACCATGACTTAGTTAGGCTATTTAGACCTCACATAGGCCACTTCTACACTTCTTTGCCCAATTTGACCCCTAAATGCTTCATTCCCACTTTTGCCACAATATTGGTAACTTGGGTACAAATTGGCACTTGCCTTCACAAAGGTCACACATGAGGACATCTCACAGTGATCGATTGTCCCTTGTGTTATTGCCACTTGAATGTATTGCTATTGAACCACATTAATGCTTTTCTTCTTCAACAAATGAGGACAGTCACTCTAAAGACAACATGATAATGTACACTCACTGTAAGGACAGTCACAAATGAGGACATCTCACAGTGACTATCCCTTGTGTAATTGCCGCTTGAATGTATTGCTATTGAACCACATTAATGCTTTTCTTCTTCAACAAATGAGGATAGTCACTCTAAAGACAACATGATAATGTACACTCACTGTAAGGATAGGCACAAATGAGGACATCTCACAGTGACTGTCCCTTGTGTAATTGCTGCTTGAATTACAAAAGGGACAGTCATTGTGAGATGTCCTCATTTGTGACAAGGACAGTCACACATGAGGACATCTCACAGTGATTGTCCCTTGTGTAATTGCCACTTGAATGTATTGCTATTGAACCACATTAATGCTTTTCTTCTTCAACAAATGAGGACAGTCACTCTAAAGACAACATGATAATGTACACTCACTGTAAGGACAGTCACAAATGAGGACATCTCACAGTGACTGTCCCTTGTGTAATTTCCGCTTGAATTACATAAGGGACAGTCATTGTGAGATGTCCTCATTTGTGACAAGGATAGTCACACATGAGGACATCTCACAGTGATTGTCCCTTGTGTAATTGTCACTTGAATGTATTGCTATTGAACCACATTAATGCTTTTCTTCTTCAACAAATGAGGACAGTCACTCTAAAGACAACATGATAATGTACACTCACTGTAAGGATAGTCACAAATGAGGACATCTCACAGTGACTGTCCCTTGTGTAATTGCCGCTTGAATTACACAAGGGACAGTCATTGTGAGATGTCCTCATTTGTGACAAGGACAGTCACACATGAGGACATCTCACAGTGATTGTCTGTAATGTCCCCTTTTTGGCTAACTTGGAAAATAGGAACAATTACTCCACTTCTCAGACTTACTCTATCAGATACTTACAATTAAACTAAGTAATGGAGGTTACTTAAGATATCAACCGCTATTTCAGATTCAATCACAATATGTGTGCAAGATGATATTGATACCAATATGTTTAATAGCACTGTCGGATATAATGATATGAAATATGCTATGAATATGATGTTTCCTATCACTTATAGTGATAGTATAATGATGGTATGTCTGATATAAACAATATCGATATACAATCAATAAGTATTGCTTACAGCAATGTATTTGCTGTGTCTGATATGATGATGTAATTATGCAAATGTGTAATATCGCTATGAGTGATATGTTGCTATTTCAGATTCTGAATTATATGCTTGCAACTTCAAATATTGATGCTGTTTCTGACTATCCTTTCTATCTGTGCAATCATGGTGTTGTCTCTGATCTGCAATGATAAACTTGAAACCAAACTGCCAAAGGCAGATGCTCTATTGAGTATATCCAAATATGGATAAGTAAATAAAGTTCTAATGATGCCTTGAGTGACTGACGAGAATGCATTCTTATATTGTCTTTAACAAATCAAGAGATGCTATGAATGAGACGTGTCTTGTTTCTTTCTCCATGTCCCTTTGTTAATCACACCTTTCCATAATCTGACAGTTCACATAATATTATTTCATTATTTTCTGATCATAGATAACTCCCAGATTGACTCAGTATCAAATCTTTTTATGAAGGTAATCTTCCCTAATTGGTAGTGCAACCAGTAGTTAACATCCATTGTGTTTGTATTAGTTTGGTCTAACTATCATTAGTATTTAGTCAATCGATATTAACTCTTGCCTTATCCCATATTGTTATGATGATATCCAATCTTTCTACTCTGATATAAGTCGATATCATTTTCTGATAATTGTCCATTTATTGGTTGATTGCTGGTAATGGAGTTTGATCTTCAAATTGACTTCCATTCCTGTTAATACTTAAGGATACATTGTACTTATTATCCATGACTGATGCCTCATTCATCAATAGCTTGTGATATAATCATTGATGCTTTTGTGTTTCTACAAGATGTGGTTTATCTCAGACAATCGATAATCTTTCAATCCTTTAGTCGATATCCTCCTATGTGGTGTCTATTGATATAGATAGTAGAATTCAATCTAGTTTATGTTATTGTCATGATAACATAGGAAGTGATGGTGCATATTTGCTAGCGGGTCTTCATGTTTGATATTGCTTTATCGGATATGTCATTGTCTAAACTTGTGCAATTAATGATTATTTATAATATATGAATGGTTATCCTTCTTGCTTATGAATACATCTTCTGAAACACATAGCGACCTATCCCTTATTCATATCATGTTGATCTTGACTTCATAGTATTTGGTTCATTAATCATCCTCTCATGGTATCGATGTGTAATGACTAGTGATTGTTGTATCACTTCTTCATTCCTCATCGTGATAGATAATGCAGATGTTTAATGTAGATGTATATCGATTACAGATATTCGATATTGCTTTAAACGTTATTATTATTATTATTATTATTAATGTTATTGTTATTATTAAATATTATAATTAATGATGTTAGTAATATTAATAATATTATAATAAATATTATTATAGTGATAACATATTGTTTTATATTGAGAGGTTTATTAATATTATTTATATATTAAAATTATTATATCAATAATTGATTTAATATTATTACTTAATATATTATTATAATATAATATATATAATTTATTAATAATTATTTATTATTAATTTATATTATAATTATAATCATAATTATATTATTTATTAATATTTTAATATTATTTAATTAACATATTACTTATTATGCTAACTATATATTATTATTATCTTTTGATAATAATTATATATTATTGTTATATACCGTTAATAATAGATTATTATATATCATCTAATCATTTTATTATTATACTAAGTTCAATATGTCATGGCTCATGACATTGTCCCTTGTGTAATTGCCACTTGAATGTATTGCTATTGAACCACATTAATGCTTTTCTTCTTCAACAAATGAGGACAGTCACTCTAAAGACAACATGATAATGTACACTCATTGTAAGGACAGTCACAAATGAAGACATCTCACAGTGACTGTCCCTTGTGTAATTTCCACTTGAATTACACAAGGGACAGTCATTGTGAGATGTCCTCATTTGTGACAAGGACAGTCACACATGAGGACATCTCACAGTGATTGTCCCTTGTGTAATTGCCACTTGAATGTATTGCTATTGAACCACATTAATGCTTTTCTTCTTCAACAAATGAGGACAGTCACTCTAAAGACACCATGATAATGTACACTCACTATAAGGACAGTCACAAATGAGGACATCTCATAGTGACTGTCCCTTGTGTAATTGCCACTTGAATGTATTGCTATTCAGCCACATTAATGCTTTTCTTCTTCAACAAATGAGGATAGTCACTTTAAGGACAACATGATAATGTACACTCACTGTAAGTGTACATTATCATGTTGTATTACAAATGGACCTTATGTTGGTCGGGATATAAGTGCAAAAAAAAAAGGAACGTTGTCATTTGTGTTTTCAACAGCGCCGAGAGAGATTCCCTCCGTGAAATCAAGCGGGTTATCATTTGTGTTTTGAACAAAGCGGGTTGTCATTTGTGTTTTGAACAGCACCAAGAGAGATTCCCTCCGCGAAATCAAGCGGGTTGTCATTTGTGTTTTCAACAGCGCCGAGAGAGATTCCCTCCACAAAATCACAGCTACAATTTCTAAGTATGTTGGGTTTATTTTTCTTTTGTCATTATTATTTAATCTGGTATTTAGCTGTTAGAGAGCTAAAATACCCAGAAATGAGGACATATCTGTGTTGAATTTATTGTTAGCGGCTTTGGTTATTCAGAATGCTTCCCCACAATACTTAATTACACAAGGGACAGTCACTGTGAGATGTCCTCATTTGTGACAAGGACAGTCACACATGAGGACATCTCACAGTGACTGTCCCTTGTGTAATTGCCACTTGAATGTATTGCTATTCAACCACATTTATGGGCCCGTTTGGACCATGACACACAGTAGCATCTACAGAGAAGAATATCCCAGGTGTAACAAGTTGTAAGAATATACCAACAGTTCTAAGAAGTTCCCTAGCACGTAGTAGCATCTACAGAGAAGAATATACAACATGAGGGCAGCCACTATAAAGACAACATGATAATGTACACTCATTGTATGTGTACATTATCATGTTGTCTTTACAGTGACTGACCTCATTCAAGTGGCGATTACACAAGGGACAGTCACTGTGAGATATCCTCATTTGTGACAAGGACAGTCACACATGAGGATATCTCACAGTGACTGTCCCTTGTGTAAGCCACTTGAATGTATTGCTATTCAACCACATTTATGGGCCCGTTTGGACCACGGCACACAGTAGCATCTACAGAGAAGAATATCCCAGGTGTAACAAGTTGTAAGAATATACCAACAGTTCTAAGAAGTTCCCTAGCACATAGTAGCATCTTCTAATTGTCTATACCACTTCACAAGGTATTGTTTGCACACATTGTTTTTGGTTCTTTTGATGACCCTTGTTTTGAAATTGCTATTAGGCCTTGTAGCTTATATGTTTTGATTGCTGGAGAGCTTCTAAAGCTAAGCAAGAAGACCATTGCACGAGTTATAGCCGCGTGCTCAGGTTTGAAAATTGTATATTTTTTAATCTAATGTATATTTTAACTAGACTTTTAGCTTATTTTTGCTGTATATTTTAATCTAAAGGGAATCATGGATGTGAACTTGAAAGAATTTTGTACTTAGTTCTTATGGAGAGAATAGTAGTAGTTTACGGTCTAATATCAAATAGAGTTTTCCAATTACAGAAAGTTAATGAATTCTAATAGCTTATATGTTTTGATTGCTGGAGAGCTTCTAGAGCTAAGCAAGAAGAACATTGCACGAGTTATAGCCGCGCGCTCAGGTTTGAAAATTGTATATATTTTAATCTAATGTATATTTTAATCCTTTTGCCATGTCATGTAATATGTCTTGCCTTGTAGCTTATATGTTTTGAAATTGCTGTTAGGCCTTGTAGCTTATATGTTTTGATTGCTAGAGAGCTTCTAGAGCTAAGCAAGAAGACCATTGCACTAGTCGTAGCCGCGCGCTCAGGCATGAAAATTGTATATTTTTTAATCTAATGTATATTTTAACTAGACTTTTAAAATATTAAAGGATTTAACTAGGTCTAAGAAGATTTGTGTACTTTTGACAATTTTGCTTAGTCACTGAAAGTTGTAGACCGAAGTTTTCATAGCCCAATTTTTGCTTCTTGCGAAGAACGATCATGTCAGATAATATAAGTGAAGAACAAAATAGGGAGACAATCGCTAGATTGTGGTCTAACTTGAAAAGAAAAGGTGATGGAAAATGTTATTGTCCCTGCAAAATTTGTAAGGGCTTAAACCGTAGAAGATTGCTAATCAAAATAGTTAGGAGACATTGTAGGGAGAATGGTCACATTGAAGGGGGGCATGACTATCATCCACTGGTAAGTTGTTCATTATATCATTTTAACAATTTATATACATCTGAAATCACTTGATGATGAGTTGAAGATCATGGTTTATTTATGTTAATCAATTTTATATAGGTTGATCTCCCCAGGGAAGTACATGATATGGAGGAACATGGGGGTGCGAATATCCAAGGTGAAGATAATGATCCCATGGAAGATGACGATCATGCGCTAGAAAACACAATTGAAGATGATGGTATAAATACATTGATCCATGACACATTTAGTCCAAGCGGATCTGATCATGATGATGATGATAGCCTTGATGTACCTCTACTTGAGAAGGCATACGAGCCCCTATACAAAGACTCCCAAACAACTCTTCTCTCTGCTGTATTGTTGTTGTTGAACTTGAAGGTTATGAATGGTTTATCCAACATAACAATGTCACGTATGTTAAGGTATGTCATATATGTCTTTATAGTTAACAAAGGGTGAATAATGTACCACTAATATTGTTTATATTAACAACTTATATTTTTTGCTGTAGATTGATAGGCGAGTTTTTGTTACCACCATCAAATATTCTACCTCACTCATATCGAGAATTATCTGCTATTATGAAAGATATTGGAATGGAGTATCAAGCAATACATGCTTGTCCCAATGATCATATTATATATTATAAAGAACATGAATTTGCAACACAATGCCCTGTATGTCATATGAGTAGATATCGAACAGATCGAATAACAAAAAAGGTGCCTCACAAGGTTCTTCGTTACATCCCCATTATTCCACGGATGCGACAATTATTCAGGTGTACTAGCTTGGCACAATTTATGGATTACCATGCATGCAATAGAAGTCGAGATGACATTATTCGAATCCCTGCGGATGGTTCGGCATTTATGCACATAGAGGAAAAGTGGCAACACTTCAAAGAAGAACCTCGTAATCTCAGGCTTTCATTGGCAGCGGATGGTGTCAATCCATTTGGAGAGATGAGATCTGTTTGCTCGATGTGGCCTATTTTTGTTATCAACAATAACATTCCTCCGTGGATGTCAATAAAGAGGGAGCACATTATGTTGGCAATGATTGTTCCAGGTATTTTATCATTTGATAGTTATTAATTTACATGTACTTACAAATCTTACAGTAAAATGGTCACAATAATTATGTAATGTTACTGTTCATTCAAGTAGGTAAATATCAAGTTAAAGATATGAATGTATATATTGAGCCTCTTATTGACGAGTTGGTGGAGTTATGGAATGGTGTCACTATGTATGACGTGTCTAGACCAATAGGACAAAGACAATTTCAATTCCATGCAATACTTGTATGGAAAATACATGATGCCCTAGGGCTAACACATTTTTGTGGTATGTTATAGTGAATTCAAGTTGCGCATGATAATTCTAATTATAAAAATCAACATATTTAATAATCCAATTATATCATTATCTTGTAGGTCTTCAAACAAAGGGAAAATTTGCATGTCCAGTTTGTGGTCCAAAGATGAAATCTCGTCATTCAAAAAGTTTAGGAAAGCATGTGTTTGATGAGTACAGACACTTCCTCCACAGGAATCATAAGTATCGAAGTATGGAAAAACATCTTTTCAATGGGAAAGAAGAGACTACATCAAAGCCATGAAGAATGACACCTCGCCTATGGAAGTTGGAATATAATAGAATTAATCGTCGAGGTAATGTCATTCCACTTAATGGTTTATGTTTGTAATTTATATATTTCTATTGTGATTTTTGTTTACTAATTATGTAATTGATGATCGTGAAGGTCGTCAAGGCACTACTGACAACCTTCCAAAGGGACTAAAAAGCTATCCTAGACAAATTAGTAGGTTGCCCTACTACGAGGACCTACAAATTGTGCATTTGTTTGATCTTATGCATGTTGGAAAGAATATAACAGAGACATTGTGGAAAATACTGGATGGAAGGCGTGACAAAGAAAAAATTGTCAAAATTTGTAATGACATTCATGAATCCAATCATGCACTGAAGAATTTCATTCACTCAAATAGCAATAGAGATTAGATTAATATAAGTGCCCTTCCTTGGTTATTAACGGAGCAGCAAAGTGATGCCATAAAAGAAGTCATACGAAAAATTCAATTTCCCACAGGATTTGCTGGGAACATAAGCAATCTCATATCAAAGAAAAGTGAATTGGGCCAGGGCTCAAAACGCATGATTGGCATACTTTCATCAAGGTAAGTTATGTTCTTCTGTATTTACAATATATTCATAAACTACGTGTACTATTCATTATGTTATGTTAGAAAATAATGAAATGATTGGTTTATAATTACTGCAGTACGTGCTACCTCTATCTCTCCCAGAGCACTTCAACAATAACATCAAACAAGTGATATATGATCTTGGAAAATACATGAGGTAAGCAGTAATATCTGTTCAATTTGTTGTATATATTTATTATATTCGCGATTTGTTTTTCTTGCTATGTAATCTATTGTATATTATTTTGTAAAGTCTCGTATTTATATATTTTTTGTGACTTGAATCTCTTAATTTAGGTGGTTGTCATCTAAAGAAATCCATAAAGAAGATATAAACTATTGGAAGAGAAGAATTCCTCATTTATTGTGTGAAATGCAAAAGTGTCTACCTCCAACTTTTTTCAATGCACAAGAACACTACCTCATACACCAAGTTGAGGAGATTGAATTGTGTGGACCTGCACACACTAGGTCAATGTGGATGGTTGAGAGGCACTTGAAATCTTTGAAGGCTTTGGTTCGACAAAGAGCACATCCTGAGGGTTCTATGGTAGAGGGATACATGGTATACCAGACTATGGTGTACATTACTGAATATCTTCCTAAGTTTGCTTCAAATATCCATGTAGATTGCATTTGGGATCTCGACCCTTTTAAAAAATTCAAAGGGGAGTACTTGATGGGGAAAGGTAGATTGAGAAAAGTGACAGGTAATAAATTATAAGATGTTATTGTAATAAATTATTTCTTAATCTTCAAAATAAATCGGTTGTAAGTCGTCTATTTTTTTTTTGTACAGTTGCTCGAGAGTGGGATGCACTACATTTGTATATTACAAACAATCTTGATTGGATGACGGTATGGATTGAACGATGTCAACATTCTGGTCACACATTAACATGGGAAGGTGTATCTTCATTGGTTAAAGAAGCTCATCGTAATGGAGATTCTAATGTTACGCAAAGGGAAATAGATTTAGCATATGGTTTAAGAGATTTCCAGGTACGTACAAAATTATTAATCACCCGTATGTTTATCAACTCACGATATAATAATTTTGACATGTTTCACATATTATTGCAGGTTAAACACCACAAGGGTATGTTCTGTAATGGTCAAAAATTTCGCGTCAAAGTGTTGGATGACACGAAGAAAACTTGTGATTCTGGAATAACTGCAGTCTTTCAAG
The DNA here is from genome assembly GCA_027943335.1 of Chamaecyparis obtusa. Lineage (NCBI taxonomy): Eukaryota > Viridiplantae > Streptophyta > Pinopsida > Cupressales > Cupressaceae > Chamaecyparis > Chamaecyparis obtusa. The sequence continues at coordinate 1,733,967 of BSBK01000053.1, forward strand.
TGACTAATATTTCATCTAGAAATGACTTAGATCCTCAAGAGTCTAAAAATCAATACTATGGCATTTTGGATGATATACTTGAGTGCGACTTTAGTTCCTTCAAATTAGTACTCTTCATTGTCAAATGGTACAGGCTACGACTTAATCCAAATGATCCTAATAGAACTGTTATTGAACATGATAATGGATTTACAATGGTTAATACAAGGTCGTTTGAGCCAGTTGGGGATGAGCCCTATGTTCTTCCAAGCCAATGTGAGCAGGTATTTTACTCAGAGGTTTCACATAAACCGGGTTGGTCATTTGTTGTTAGACATGAACCGAGAGGAAGGCCGATAAAGTATAATGCGATGGAAGAAGAAGATACCGAAGAAGTAGAAGATGATGTAGATGATGATCACAATCGACAATTATTGGATGATGTTCCTGAGACAAATTTTCATGAAGAAGAAGAAGAAGAAGATGCTGCTACTGATGATGATGATGAAGATGATGTTGATGTTGATGATGATGATGTTGATGATGACGACAACGACGACAATGACGATGACGACGATGATGATGATGACGATGATGATGAGGATGATGATGATGATGATGATGATGATGATGATGATGATGATGAGGATGATGATGATGAAATTTAAAGGTATGCCATCAATCCTTAATGTATTTAATATTCATTTCTTGATAGAAATATATTTGTCTTAAATGGTTACATAGTTTATTCATTATCTATTTAAAAGCTATAAGTGTTATAATGTGTACGTTTTAATGTTTTTAATTTTGATGTGATACTTATGATGGATGTGATTATGATTATGATGTGATTATGCTCACGATAATTGAATTACATTTGCAGGAAATTGAACCCCTTTCAAGAGCATCCCGCACAGTCTCATGGATCGACAGGTATAAGTCAATACACCTTATAGAAAGTCTATTTAATACACTTATCAATAGTAAGATTGATGTCTTCTAAGATCTCTCCCATTTGCAGGTACCAGCAAATAGGTATTTTTCAGAAGTGTCTTCCTCGAGTGAGGGAAATATAGGAATAGAAGAGGAAAGTGAGACATGCAGTTTATCTAGAATAGGGAGATTAACTAGAGGTCAAAGGACTAGAAGGAAATTCAATAAACACATGAAATTTTTCCTTGCTCAAGGGGGGTCATGTTCTTATGATGATGAGATGAAAGGCGACATCGAGGTGCCCTTGAGGTACCAACATCTACAGAAACATTGGGTACCCAAGGAACTTCCTCCAATAAACACTGATTTTTGTGTTAATGAGAGGATATATCGCATAGCACCATCATCATTACATGGTTTGGGCCTATTTTCTATGGATGGCATAAAGGTGTCTTACAACAAAGTTTCTGAATTGATGGAGTATGTTGGACCATGTTACGATTACAAAAGTTGGATGCATATTGTTCAATATAAAAAAAGTATGCGTAGATATGCACTCTCGGCAAATTATATACAACAGCAAGACAATAATCAAAGTAAAAGTGTGGCTATATACATTGATGGAAGGCCAAAAGCAACAGGGAATATTGCGGGTTTTATAAATAGTACACAACCTGGGTCAACTATAAAGCAACCCAATTGCATATTTGAGGCACGCGAGGGAAATCGTGTATTCATCTGTGCGATAAAATCAATACGTGCAGGGGAAGAGCTGCTTATTGATTACAATTTGAACCGCATAGATACAAATGAGGCTACTATCATGGGGGTGGTACATACTATTAAACCAACTTCTAATCAATGACTCCAACATACCATTTAGTTATTAAATTTTTGGCTAACATTTTTATACTTGATCTTTGACACAGGGGCACAATATGGAGCAACCGCCCGAAGGTGATGGTGACGATATTCCTAGCTCATCTACACATGAGCAGGTAAAACTCATTGTAATTGTGCAAACTAGATAGAAGCAAAATGTTATTTTTTTTAATGTTATTTTCTTCATTGTTTTGAAGTAATTTTGATAATACTAATACTATTGTTGTCACAGAGGGCCGGTGGTCGGAGAGAGGGAAAGCAACCTGCAGTCCCTCAGGAGTCCCCCCTTGTGGACCCTTTTTTTATTGATTTAGCAGAGACCGATGACCCGATCGGTTCCATTAAAAAGCTGCTAAAGAAAATTGGGAAAGAACTTCTACGTTTGGTATCCATACATCCTCAGACTCAGGAAATAAAAGACAGGGCAGCTGAGTTGTTGCGCACTTCTGAAAACTTTAAAGTAAGTATTAATGAAATTTTTAATTATTACAAGAGTTCAATAATGGTTTTTATGTTATGCTCTTTTATGACATTAATTAAAATATGGATGCATTGTCTTTACAGAGTTATTTGCGTAATTTTGAACCCCATTCCCATGATGAGGCCGGTATTGCAAGTGGTTCAGGTAGATCACATGTTCCATTCCCCACTTGTGTTTTCCACTGAATATATATAGGAATGATCATAATCATTGACAATACATGCTCGAACAATCTTTTTTTTTAATGCTCTAACAATCTTGTCCATGCTAGTCCACGCGTTCTATATTTATGCATGCTCTAACAATTTTATTCTTCAGCTCCTTTCCATGATGATATGACAATGCCGCCTCCATCCAGGATAGCCACAAATGTCTTGCCGACTGCCATGTCAACAACACACAGCCTAAATGCACCAACTGTTGCACCATCTACTGGTACACAAATCCCTCTTCTTCTCTCTTTTGTTATGTGTTTAAGTGTTATGTGTTTACGATGTAGATCCCTTGATTGTGTTTGTGCCATGGGTGCTTTGCACCAATTTATTTCCCTTGAAGTATTATTTCTTGGAGGCATTTGATAATGGTTTTCATTTTTTGCAATAGGAGATGCAACAAGTCCCGATGCAACATCATTTCCTGGATGTTCCCGTGTTCCTAGTACGGGAACGGTGAAGGATTGCGTATTGATCATCAGTGATGATGAAGGCGTTCCCTTAAAAGTATCCAAACTTCCAGGTACTTTAAAGTTATTATTATTCTATAGTGATATAATAGTAATTTAGTTTTTGATCACTCTTCATCGACTAATGATCCCATGATTATTTTGTAGGGAATGATATTTTTTGGCGAAAACTTGGCGACAAGTGTTTGCGGATATTCGGGCCCACCATACGTACATGGTGGAACATCATATCCTAACTAAAACCCCAAACCACTATTTTGATTTCATATCATTGCTAGAATAGTTTTCCTTTTCATCAATTTCTTGAACTATATTAAAGGTAGCTTCTCTTCATTTATGAGTCTAACATGTTTTTTTTTACTTAAAAGGTGGAATAACCAAGATAAAAAGTTGAAGGATGATCTTGTACATAGTATGACCCAGCTTTTTGGACCTCGTGCATTCGAGAGAAACAAGCTCCTTGAAAGAGCTGGTTTATGTTTGAAGTATATTAGGGACCAGTACAGGAAATATTTAGAGGTTAACCCAAGGCACGAGCGTCCGCCCTGTGTTCTTGAGGCTGAGTGGCAGGGTTTGATTTTGGATGGAAAGTATAAAGCCGACATGAAAAAAGGAATTACGCCAGTAGAGAGTAGAGCAAGGTATGTGATACTTTTGAGAATGTAATTATGTACTAATTAACCTCTAAATTTTTCCTATACTGGTCTCTAACATATTTCAAACTTTTCATAGATTGCCTGACACATCAAAGGCAACAAAGGCAAGATTAGAAAAGCACGGGACACACAAGCTCAGCTCTGGTGGTTTTTCCAAACTTCAAGCACGAGTTGTAAGTATTAGTAAATGAAAACTTGTATCAATTTTTTTATATATTGCAAGGAAATTTTTTTTGATCAAACAATGCAAGTAAAATTCACCATACCAAGAAAAAATGTAGGGGTCAGAGTTCAATAGATGCCTCATAGAAGAGGACAAGAGAATTGGCTTCCAACAAGGCTATAGAGCCGTGGCTGAACGGCTACGAGCTGAAATCAGTGTGCAAGGTTCAAATAATGATGCATCTGAGCCACAGGTAAATAAGCTAAATGAAATTTATTTCAAATTGAATACTTTACCAATTAGTCTATTTGATGTTAAGTTCTAATATAAAGTGAGTATATCTGTTTTAAGAAAGCAATGATAACAATGTGTAGGATATTGGAATGCAGCCTGACAATCCTTCTACACAATCTATGCATAATGAAGGTTCGCATGATGTGCATCCTAGTGGTGGAGGTATACATTTGCTATTAAAATTTTTATATGTAATTACAATTGGTGTTTGGATTAATGTAACATTTTGTATAGCAATTGTAGAGGACCGAGGGGTCGGTGCTCATGAGCATGTTGAGGTTGAGTCTAGACAAAATGATGTGGCCAGATCAGGTAATTAAAGAGCACCACAGTTATGTTCTTTAAAATAATTAAATACTTGTAACAATTATAATTAAATATTTTAAATTTAACTCTTTTATTTGTTATTGTAGAGGACCCCCCTTTGCAGCAGCATAGGAATTTGAGATCATCAAGAACAAAGAACAAAACAACTGATGAGGGGGGTATTGATGATAACACTGATGCTCCTCTTAGAGCTTACATAGAAAAAAAAATTAGAAAGAGAAAAAAGAAATGATTGTCATCTAAATACCTTAATTGATAATGACTGAATTTTATGTCTCAATGAATTTAATTATGTGCTAATGAATGTTCATGAATTATGTGTTTATTTTCATATTGATGAATGTTGTGTGTTAACGAATCTAATGTGTTAATGAATGTTATCATGTGATATTAATTGAATGTTACATTTTATTAATAATTGAAAGAATGAATGAATGTTAGATGTTAACGGGGAATGTAGAGTGATGTTAGGGGGAGGGGGGTGGGGCCAAATGAGCTTCCACCTTCATGTGGTTGGCCCTATTTAGTAGAGAATATTAAACTATATTCTCGAAACAAAGTGAAGCTCAATAAGATACTAAATGAGTCAAAATGGTTATCAAGGTCCTCTATCCATAAGATACTTGTAGTCAAAATGGTTATTAATAAGATACTTGTAGTCAAAATGGTTATCTAGGTCCTCTATCCATTCCATAAGTTCTTCACCATTCAAACTTCCTCCATAACAAGGAATGTGCTCTAGGTTAGTCATGAAGCCTAGCATGGACTCTCTGTCAGATAGAGCCACTATTTCAGAGCCTTTTCTGTGCATTTCCTTCAAGTACTGTACAGTGTACGGATGTGAAAAGGAGGGCAGACCAGTGTGGAAGTTAGAGTATTTATATCTTATGCTTTGAGAGTTTATTTGGTAGATTCAAGACACCTTATATCAAAGTTATTCCTTTTTCTTATTTGTTGTTCTGTCAAACCCTCATTTTTTGGGTTATTGCATTCAAATGGCCTTAACTTGCAAATAAACCATAGGATATCCTCTGTTCTTTGTAAAATGCAAGTTAAGGGGGTTTATTTTCATATTTTAAAAGCTTTGGAACAGGATACTAAGCCAGAGAATTTCAAGAGCAAGCCCTAGGTCAAGAATCTCAATGTTCTTGACTAGGAGTTGATGGATTATGCAAGATCAGAGGGTAGCGGCAAGTAAAGGACCTCAAACCTTGTTGAATCTAGATCTTTGGAGCATGGTGGACATCTTCAAACTCTGATCTTGGTTTCATGCACCCATTTTCAATGCCTTGTTTTGGAACCCACACCCAAAGGCATGCATTAGGTCTGCGGACTCAATAAGGACATTGATATGCTGGAGTGGAGTCAAGGTCTGGGAGTTGGAGGATTGTTAGAACATCAAAAAGGGTACTCAAAAAACATATAAGTTCATAAGGTCCTTTGTCAAATTGAAGAGTTATTGCTGCAGAACAGGTTTTGGAGACCTACTAGAGTCACTAGGTCTATTTGGACCCGTTTGGACCACGACACACAGTAGCATCTACAGAGAAGAAGTTTGGTATGCAATGGTCTTGAAACCTCCTGAGAAATTCTTGGTATGCATTTGTGTGGTGCAAAAGCTTCGTTGAAAGAGAAAAAGAAGAAAAGAATAGAAATGATTTTTTTTCTTTTTATGTCATATACTTTAACCAGCTACTTATAACTTGCAAAAATTATTATAACCATTTGAAATTGAAACTTAGTTTAATGTGAAACTGAGAACTGCTTTATTAGAGCTTTCTGTGATTTAGATTCAGACATCAAGAACATTGTTTGCCTAATATTGTGATTAATGTTTATTTATTAATATCTCATACTGACAAACAATTGATAATTGTAGGGAAAATGTCATTGGGGGTCTTTGAGGATCCACCAGAAGCCAAGGAGAAAATGTATTCAAATGCTAAAGATGGTGTAACAGTCCTTACAGCTGTTGAACCTTGCTGTGTAGATCATCTCCGATTCTCCAAGTTCAACAGTACTGTGGTATTCCTTTGGATACTTCTAATGGTAAATTTCAGACATCAAGTTCTTTTCGTATGAAACTACTACATTTGTAATCTGTAGTTTTAAACTTTTAGTTTATAAATGTTCATCAGCTTTAGTTCGTATGCTGCCATTTCAAGTATGATTAATGAAGTTACCTTTATCACAGGATGAAAGTGAGCAGTCAGCATACTGGTACGGAGCTGGCAGCATTGATACGGTGACTAGGGCATTGTTTAATGGTGGTATTTTGTTTTCCCGTATTTAGGGCATCGGCCTTTTGAAGCATTGCCTTCATCTTTCTTAAGTCTGAGTTTTAAGTTTGTTTATCTCTCTCGGCGCTGTTGAAAATACAAATGACAACGTTCTTGTTTGTTTTGCCCTTATATCCCGATGTGATTTCGCGGAGGGTTACGGCGCTGTTGAAAACACAAATGAAAACACAAATCCCTTGTGTAATTACCACTTGAAGGAGGATAGTCACTATAAAGACAACATGATAATGTACACTTACAGTGAGTGTACATTATCATGTTGTCTTTAGAGTGACTATCCTCATTTGTTGAAGAAGAAAAGCATTAATGTGGCTGAATAGCAATACATTCAAGTGGCAATCACACAAGGGACAGTCACTGTGAGATGTCCTCATTTGTGACTATCCTTACAGTGAGTGTACATTATCATGTTGTCTTTAGAGTGACTGTCCTCATTTGTTGAAGAAGAAAAGCATTAATGTGGTTCAATAGCAATACATTCAAGTGGCAATTACACAAGGGACAATTGATCACTGTGAGATGTCCTCATGTGTGACTATCCTTGTCACAAATGAGGACATCTCACAATGACTGTCCCTTGTGTAATTCAAGTGGCAATTACACAAGGGACAGTCACTGTGAGATGTCCTCATTTGTGACTGTCCTTACAATGAGTGTACATTATCATGTTGTCTTTAGAGTGACTGTCCTCATTTGTTGAAGAAGAAAAGCATTAATGTGGTTCAATAGCAATACATTCAAGTGGCAATTACACAAGGGACAATCGATCACTGTGAGATGTCCTCATGTGTGACTATCCTTGTCACAAATGAGGACATCTCACAATGACTGTCCCTTCTGTAATTGCCACTTGAATGAGGACAGTCACTGTAAAGACAACATGATAATGTACACATACAATGAGTGTACATTATCATGTTGTCTTTACAGTGGCTGCCCTCATGTTGTATATTCTTCTCTGTAGATGCTACTATGTGCTAGGGAACTTCTTAGAACTGTTGGTATATTCTTACAACTTGTTACACCTGGGATATTCTTCTCTATAGATGCTATTGTGTGCCATGGTCCAAACAGGCCCATAAATGTGGTTGAATAGCAATACATTCAAGTGGCAATTACACAAGGGACAGTCACTGTGAGATGTCCTCATGTGTGACTGTCCTTGTCACAAATGAGGACATCTCACAGTGACTGTCCCTTGTGTAATTGCCACTTGAAGGAAAAAAGCATTAATGTGGTTCAATAGAAATGTATTCAAGTGGCAATTACACAAGGGATAATCACTCTGAGATTTCCTCATTTGTGACTATCCTTATAGTGAGTGTACATTATCATGTTGTCTTTACAGTGACTGTCCTCATTTGTTGAAGGAAAAAAGAATTAATGTGGTTCAATAGTGATGCAGAGTAGTCAGGGCTTTTAGAATATACAAATATACATCCTTAACTCTCATTCCACCAAGGAAGAAGGAATTCCAATGGTTGAAACGTGAGTTAAGGTCTTTACATCAGTCAAACCCTGAAAATGAGGGTTTGTAAACAATGCACAGAAAATTTGAAATAACTTAGATATAAAACAAAGAGAATCAATCAAACCAACTTCCAAAGCATCAGATGTCACTATTACAACTTCCAGGCAAATTTTATCATCCAACCACCCTCCGTACAGCCGTACAGAGTTCATTTTTCACCAGAAATGCACTAAAACAGGGTTATTTTTATTTTTTATGAAAGCAAAATGATTACAATACTGGTTCTCTGTCTGTCTTCGACCATTTGAAGCCTAAAATAGGCTCTCCAAATGTTGGTTCAACCATCTAGGTGGTTAGAACAATTTATCCAACAAATGTCAACTTTGCTAAGCAACTTTTAAAGTTGCATTACAACTTTGCAAACAACTTTGCCGAGAAGGTTAAAAATATGTTGTGAAACTTTAGGAACCTTATTAAAGTTATTTTGGACCTTCAAACTTCTTAACAACATCTAAAAGACACCTAATAAACACTTACTATGCTCATTTCATCCAAGGACTCAAAAGATGCCCAAGGTTTATAAGTCACCAAGGGGTCTTGTGTCCAACAAGTGGATGTTTATAAGGAGATAAAATCAATCCTTAATATTTATTACAAACCAAGAAAACATCTAAAACTCCTATTCTAATTTATTGTCATTCAAAAAGACTCTGATATGTCATTCAAAAAGACTCTGATTTGTCAATCAAAAGGACCTTTCACCAGTCAATCCTTCAAAGCTCCAAGGTGAAAATCTTATGTTCCAATTGATAGGATTTGACTCCTTGGCTTCATGGCAACTTCCTTCAATCATGGTGTCTTTGGCTTGCATTAGGGATGCCCCTGCATCAAATAGCAATGCATTCAAGTGGCAATTACACAAGGGACAGTACATGCCCATTAAAGTTGGTGTTTTGTTATCCAGCATGACAATGGAGACAACATACTCTGTGTCAATTTTACTGATCAAATTTCCCTCCGCCAGGCAAAGCAACAATCTGGGTATGATAAGGTGAAATTTTGTAGTCCTTTTGGGTATGATAACAATTCTAGTTTCCAATAAGATGGTTCATTTTTATAATCTAGCTTCAATTTCTCTTGTGAAAATCTTTTTTTCATTTTATGGGTGGTAAAATATAATTATTATGCTAGAGGTGTGTACTTATGGATGATAATGAAACAAAATGATAAGATTTAAGACTCTTGTTTTTTTTTTAAATAGCAATTTAAGTTTCCTTCTATTATAAATTACTGTTTTTCTATTTTTTAATGTATCTTTCCAAATCTTTTATATCAATTTTATTTATGAAATATAAATATATTAATAATGTTTTAGTGTTTTTAGGATTAGTTTATATCAATTCTATGTATCATCATTCGTCATTCAATTGTCAGTATTATTAATTTAGACTGTGCAATTGTAGAACTACTCGAATATGGGTTGGATGGATACTCAAGCAGGGGAACCCTCCTCAAATATCTCAAGCAGTGAACTTGGAAAAATGTGTCCTGAAGGAACCCTTTCCATCAGAGAGATAAAAGTACAAACAAGTAAAAGAAGCAGGCTCTGCAAATATGTTTTTGAGAAGAAAAATGATAGATTATTCGAGTATGGTTCATGAGGTATATCTAAAAAGACATTTTTTTTCTTATTATAATAAAAGAGGAAGTTGTGAATGTCAAAGTTGAGTGAAACAAAAATTATTTTCATCAAATTTTGTTAGGCTTGCTTTTGGGAATAGTTTCTTACAATATTGCTATTAAGATTTTTATTGTGTAGTTTTTAGATTAGGTTTATAAAATTATATTTCATGAGTAGTGATTCATATTAATCAATTAACGATACTTTTGGAAGGTATTTTCAATGTGTCAAATTTTGATATTTTTACAAGAATTAGATTGTGTAATTTTTTTAATTAAAGTCATTGACTCATATTTCATAAATAATAGTTCTCATGAATCCATCTCTTATAAGATTGAATAGTCTATTTAGGAAGTATTTCTGATAGTATGTCAAATTATGATATTACTATTACCATTAGATTGCATGGCTTTGAAGTCAACCTCGTTGACCCATATTCTTCTCTGTAGATGCTACTATGTGCTAGGGAACTTCTTAGAACTGTTGGTATATTCTTACAACTTGTTACACCTGGGATATTCTTCTCTGTAGATGCTACTATGTGCCGTGGTCCAAACAGGCCCATAAATGTGGTTGAATAGCAATACATTCAAGTGGCAATTACACAAGGGACAGTCACTGTGAGATGTCCTCATGTGTGACTGTCCTTGTCACAAATGAGGACATCTCACAGTGACTGTCCCTTGTGTAATTTCCACTTGAATGAGGACAGTCACTGTAAAGACAACATGATAATGTACACATACAATGAGTGTACATTATCATGTTGTCTTTACAGTGGCTTCCCTCATGTTGTATATTCTTCTCTGTAGATGCTACTATGTGCTAGGGAACTTCTTAGAACTATTGGTATATTCTTACAACTTGTTACACCTGGGATATTCTTCTCTGTAGATGCTACTGTGTGCTGTGGTCCAAACGGGCCCATAAATGTGGTTGAATAGCAATACATTCAAGTGGCAATTACACAAGGGACAGTCACTATGAGATGTCCTCATGTGTGACTGTCCTTGTCACAAATGAGGACATCTCACAGTGACTGTCCCTTGTGTAATTGCCACTTGAATGAGGACAGTCACTGTAAAGACAACATGATAATGTACACAAGTACCGTGAAGGTAGTTGCAAGTTACGGCTGTTTCATTGCATACCCGAAACAATGAAGATGTTACGGTCCACAAAATGTTTGTGCTTGAAAGATGAACAAATAAAATTAAACTTCTAAATAACCAAAGCCGCTAACAATAAATTCAACACAGATATGTCCTCATTTCTGGGTATTTTAGCTCTGTAACAGCTGAATACCAGATTACATAATAATGACAAAAGAAAAATAAACCCAACGTACTCAGAAATTGTAGCTGTGATTTCGCGGAGGGAATCTCTCTCGGCACTGTTGAAAATACAAATGACAACGTTTCTCTACATTATCATGTTGCCTTTACAGTGACTGTCCCTTGTGTAATTGCCACTTGAAGGAGGACAGTCACTGTAAAGACAACATGATAATGTACACTTACAGCCCGTGTACATTATCATGTTGTCTTTACAGTGACTATCCTCATTTGTTGAAGAAGAAAAGCATTAATGTGGCTGAATAGCAATACATTCAAGTGGCAATCACACAAGGGACAGTCACTGTGAGATGTCCTCATTTGTGATTGTCCTTACAGTGAGTGTACATTATCATGTTGTCTTTAGATTGACTGTCCTCATTTGTTGAAGAAGAAAAGCATTAATGTGGTTCAATAGCAATACATTCAAGTGGAAATTACACAAGGGACAATCGATCACTGTGAGATGTCCTCATGTGTGACTATCCTTGTCACAAATGAGGACATCTCACAATGACTGTCCCTTGTGTAATTCAAGTGGCAATTACACAAGGGACAGTCACTGTGAGATGTCCTCATTTGTGACTGTCCTTACAATGAGTGTACATTATCATGTTGTCTTTAGAGTGACTGTCCTCATTTGTTGAAGAAGAAAAGCATTAATGTGGTTCAATAGCAATACATTCAAGTGGCAATTACACAAGGGACAATCGATCACTATGAGATGTCCTCATGTGTGACTATCCTTGTCACAAATGAGGACATCTCACAATGACTGTCCCTTCTGTAATTGCCACTTGAATGAGGACAGTCACTGTAAAGACAACATGATAATGTACACATACAATGAGTGTACATTATCATGTTGTCTTCACAGTGGCTGCCCTCATGTTGTATATTCTTCTCTGTAGATGCTACTATGTGCTAGGGAACTTCTTAGAACTATTGGTATATTCTTACAACTTGTTACACCTGGGATATTCTTCTCTGTAGATGCTACTGTGTGCTGTGGTCCAAACGGGCCCATAAATGTGGTTGAATAGCAATACATTCAAGTGGCAATTACACAAGGGACAGTCACTGTGAGATGTCCTCATGTGTGACTATCCTTGTCACAAATGAGGACATCTCACAGTGATTGTCCCTTGTGTAATTGCCACTTGAATGAGGACAGTCACTGTAAAGACAACATGATAATGTACACAAGTACCGTGAAGGTAGTTGCAAGTTACGGCTGTTTCATTGCATACCCGAAACAATGAAGATGTTACGGTCCACAAAATGTTTGTGCTTGAAAGATGAACAAATAAAATTAAACTTCTAAATAACCAAAGCCGCTAACAATAAATTCAACACAGATATGTCCTCATTTCTGGGTATTTTAGCTCTGTAACAGCTGAATACCAGATTACATAATAATGACAAAAGAAAAATAAACCCAACGTACTCAGAAATTGTAGCTGTGATTTCGCGGAGGGAATCTCTCTCAGCACTGTTGAAAATACAAATGACAACGTTTCTCTACATTATCATGTTGCCTTTACAGTGACTGTCCCTTGTGTAATTGCCACTTGAAGGAGGACAGTCACTATAAAGACAACATGATAATGTACACTTACAGCCCGTGTACATTATCATGTTGTCTTTAGAGTGACTATCCTCATTTGTTGAAGAAGAAAAGCATTAATGTGGCTGAATAGCAATACATTCAAGTGGCAATTACACAAGGGACAGTCACTATGAGATGTCCTCATTTGTGACTATCCTTACAGTGAGTGTACATTATCATGTTGTCTTTAAAGTGACTGTCCTCATTTGTTGAAGGAAAAAAGCATTAATGTGGTTCATTAGCAATGTATTCCCAGCATCTGTACCTGCATCTCTCTTATATACTACAAGTTACTTGCCATCAGAAATTGCAGTTCCCTCACGTGACATTGATGGTGAAGTGTTCTTTTCAAAATCATCATCTGTGGTTACCAATGCTCCTATTTTAGGCAATAAGTTTGTTACATTCCATGAGCCATTGGTCAAGTTTCTTCTACGAGCTTCTGATGCCTCAAAATCTAAGCAGCACCTACGCATGCCTCGTTGTGGTTGATTATCATTCTGTACATGAATTATAATGAGTAATCAGTTTTGGGCCTTGGAATCTTGTATGTAACATGCACAGGCATTTCATGGCTAAATGAATCTATTTTAAAAGCATCAACTTTTCTTACATGATGCTGGATACATAAGTAGAACAAGCGTATATCAAATTGGAAGCAATCAGAACTCCACAATGACATATTATTTAGAGTACTCTTCAGTTTAAGTAATAATGCATATATTGACACTGTAAAGACAACATGATAATGTACACTCACTGTAAAGACAACATGATAATGTACACTCACTGTAAGGACAGTCACAAATGAGGACATCTCACAGTGACTGTCCCTAGTGTAATTGCCACTTGAATGTATTGCTATTCAGCCACATTAATGCTTTTCTTCTTCAACAAATGAGGATAGTGAGTGTACATTATCATGTTGTCTTTAGAGTGACTATCCTCATTTGTTGAAGAATAAAAGCATTAATGTGGCTGAATAGTAATACATTCAAGTGGTAATTACACTAGGGATAGTCACTGTGAGATGTCCTCATTTGTGACTGTCCTTACAGTGAGTGTACATTATCATGTTGTCTTTACAGTGGCTGTCCTCATTTGTTGAAAGAAAAAAGCATTAATGTGGTTCATTAGCAATGTATTAAATAAAAAAAAAAAATTTAATCCACCCACGGGCGTCGCAATTGCGACGGCAACCCGTCGCAATGCGATGCAGGCACCTGTCGCAGTTGCTTGGGAGGTCCGTCGCGATTGCGACGGCCCTCCGAAGCCATGCGAAGGGGGGGCGACGCCCATGCCACTAACAAATCTTAGTCACATTGCGACGGGATATGTGTCGCAATTGCGACGGCTACCCATAGACGTCGCAATTTGTGACTAAAAAATAGTGACGTCTATGGGTGTTGCTATTGCGACACATAGCTGTCGCAATTGCGACACATAGCCGTCACAAAATGCCCCCAAATGTATTAGTGGTTAAGTCCTTGGTTCCACCCCTTGGAGATAATTTAAATGGATTGTCCTCAAAGCTTGGGACAAGAAGACAAGATGAGTGGACAAGATGTTCTTTTCAATTGAGTGATTGAGATTCATTTTGGCTTGATCCATGTGAGCTCTTTCCTTAAATCCTATTGGTTGAGGCTTTTTCCTCCCATGTGGTGTTGAGAGAAAATAGGAATTAATTAATTAAATTTAATTTATTTATTTAGCCATGCGTACCCCTTGAGTGGGTTGATTTGATTTTAAATCAAACTATACAATTAATTTGATTAATTGCACATTGATTTAATTTATCATGATTTGATAGGTTTTAATTGATCTTTATGGCTTTGATTTTTAATTAAATTGAATTAAAGCTTGATTTTAATTTTGATTGGCTAAATGCTTGTTTTGATTCAATTGCTTTGATTTTGCCTTGGTTTACCTTTATTAATCACTTGAATGATCCTATCCACTTTTTAGTGATTACAAATGCCCCTCTTTGAGTTGATATGCAAAGTGTGTCGATTCAAAGAATGTTTTGATCCAACGGATAAAAGGTCCTGGTTCTGTCGAAGGTCGATCTTGATGTTCGATACGAGATGCCAATTTTGATGATAGGATTGATGTAGTTCTGATTGATTTGATATTTTTGATGGTCAATTCGATGATAGATCACTGATATGGTACCTAATTTGATCTGATTCGATGCTTGATGCCTCTTTCGATTGATTAGCAATAAAATTCCTTATAAAAGATTACATTCTGATTTGATGGCCATGCCCCTGATTCAATGATGTTGTTGTTATTGATTATCCGAGTGTATGCCCCCTTGGGAAATGAATCAAAATGATTTTGCATGATTTGGTTGAGAATGGGAAATTTTGATTTGTTTCCCGATATAGAAATTTGGAAATGCCCCGATCACGAGAGGATTTGATGAGAAAAGATTTGATTGATAAGATGTTGATGCTCCAGATAAGTTTATGATGGTTTGGTATCATTTAATGTCAGTTAGAATCACTTGGCTGATGTTCATGTTAATCTGATAGAATAAGTTGATGGGTTGATATTTCTCTCTCAAGATCTAGAGAGACAAAACAATGATTTTCCTTCCTCACGATCTAGAGTTAGGAGATTTGATGCGCTCAAGATGAGAAAATGGATGATAGGATAACTTGATTGATGTTAGATTATCACTTGGATGATTTGACTGATTGATTTTTTATATGATATGATTAGATGTTTTTGTGATACGGATTTGATTGGATGTTCTCATGATGCAAAATTAGAGATTGGTAGAAGAGAAGATAATGAATAGAATTAGGTTGCCCCTATTTGATTAGCATTATTGATTATTGATGATGTCCTTGATGAAGCATGGATCATTTGAAGGATTAGATATTTGATAATGTATCTTGATGATGTTGATGTACTTTTGATTATCAAATTGAGCATGATTTTTGATGAGGGATACTTCAGACATTGATGATGTTGATTAGGACTTTAATTCTATATTGATGGAGATTTGATGATGTAGATTTCAATAGAATTGATGATGTACCATTGATGATAGCATTGATCATTTGATGTATCTTGATTTGGTCTTTTGATGATAATAACTCCACCCCCTTTCTATTTTCTCTTTTTCAAATTTGTTTTCAAGCTAAGAAAGGCAAATACCTTAAATGCATTTAATCTAGGATGTATGTAGCTAACTGTCACTATTCAGGATTAGGAAGCTTATTTTCATCATCGAGCTTTTGGAACATGAAATTGGTACAACCCTCACTAGTTCAACCATGATGATATGAATACCTCTTTCCTCGGATTTTAATATTGCAAGTAAACAAGCAAAGAATTGATCCCTTTCATATACAAATGTCCTCAATGATTCTTTGATGATCATCTCATTAGAAGGATTCACATAATCCTATGAATCAACATGGCAAGCACTCAAAAAGAAATCAAGAAAATATCATGTCTTCATCATTGCTCATCTAGTCAACCATCATTGATTTGCTAAAAAGACATGATCTCACAAATCAAGTAATCACTTTGAACATTTTTGCTTTTGTTTGTAGATCCATATTTCAAAAAATTCATCCACTTTGATCCTTAGTTATGTTTAAGCTTTTTAGATTTAGATTTGATTTGATGATTTAGAGATGTTTTCATTTGATTAATCTTTTTGGATTTTGATCTGAGTTTTCAAATTTTGTTGTTTAAATCAAGTGTTTGGATGTTTGAAATGTAATATTGATCAATAAGTTCAAGTGTAGCAATTTTTCAATTTTGATGCGATGATTTTGAGCCAACTTGCATCTATTTTGATAAGCTTATTGAACTTGGATTGGTGCCCCTGGTTTGATTTAGCAAAGATCATGCTTTGTTGGGCAATGCAACTTTTGAGTGTTTACTTAAGATTTGCAATTTTTAGATTTTTTTGGCTATTTAAAGATTTCTGATATTTTTGGAATTTTTTAGAGATTTTGATATTTTTGAATTTTAGAGATTTTGATGTTTTTGAATTTTTAGAGATTTTTGATGTTTTTGAATTATTTGAGGAACATTTTCACTTTTTAAGATTTTTAGAGATCACTAGTTCTCAAGCAAGATCACATTGAATTTGTCCCCAATGTCTAGCAAGGTATAGGACATGAAAGATGGATTTGCAAACTAATGATTCACCAATGAATAGGCAATGATGGATGAAGCTTATATGTGTTACCCATAGGACCATCTCCTCAAGATTATCCAAGCTAGGGAAAAAGAATATTTCAATATAGGCCAATGATGTGGTGTTGGATAGCATATGGAATAATGACCTAGTGTCATGAAAATGGTCCAAAGGAGTGGACATATCAAGAGACTTTTTCTAACATTTTTTTTTCATTTCTTTTATTTTTCAATTGGATCAAGATCAAGGGATCAATGTGGATAGGATCACACAATCATGATAAAGGGGTGGTGAAGGCTATGAGTGAATGGTTTGGTATTATGGGAAGGCTTCTTAGAAATAATGAAGGTGGCTTTAGGATAAGCAAGATCATGATAAGGTAGCGTGAACGCAACAAGTGAATAGGTTGATGAATAGGATAACTCATGTCAAGATACTTAATGCTCAAGGATATGTTCAACCTTGTCAAGATCAAAGGTGAAATATGTAATACGGATGCAAGTGAGATCAATGGTAGAAAGATGGAGAATATGATATATGGAACTTGCCCCCAAGTGTAGAATGCAAGAGAGAGGAATTACGCATGATGCCTGTTTGTCAATTTTTCATCATGGTACTTGTCCAAGATGCCACAAGAAGTGGTTTTCACCATAGGATGGGTTTCTTTTCTTTTCTTTTCTTTTTCTTCTTTTTTTCATTTTTTTTTTGGATGGACTCAAGCCTTGTGCTCTTTGTATACTCATTGATAGGATATGATATGATGGGAAAAAATTGCTGAAAAGTATGCTCAAAGATGTTTGTAGGGTGATGAAAATGTGATATGGTGGATAAGGTAAAGGGTGGCTAAAGATTTATGAAATGGATTGGATAATGGAAATGAAAGGATAATGAATGAGAGGATAATAAGTCTTTCCATTTGTGGGTGTGAAAAAGGGAATGGAAGGATAATGAATAGGAGGATAAGAAGTATTATCAAAACCAACATCAATACAAACCTTGAAGGGTAGTGGAATAATGGAAAAAAAATGGATGAAATAGCTTGAGATTTCAAAGTAAGAGAGGATATGGATCTTGGGACACAAGGACTCAAAATGGATGGATAAGATGGAATGTGTTTGGGAGAATGTGGAGTGGAAGCCTTTGGAAGCTTGAATGTCAACTTTGATTTCTCTTTCATGTGTAATTCCTTCAAAAATGACTTGGGAATCCACACTTTCTTTGATTTTTCTTTCCTTTTGGATGCTTTAGAATGCATTTCTTTGATGAGGGATTTAGGAACCTGCATTTTCTTTGATTTTCCTTTTTGCTTGATAGACCTTTGTGGTCTCTTGAATTTTTCTTTTTTTCTTTCATTCACATGTTGATTAGATGGGACATGGTGCTCTTCATACATAAGTGGATTCTTGGATTTTTGATTTTTATGTTGCACATCCAAATTTCTTCCAAAACACTTAGGATTGGTGGATGAATAAGGTTCATATGGATGGTTTGATATGGAGGATTGACATGGATAGATGATTTGTTTCTCAAGTATGTATGTCTTTGTTGATCTTGATACATGGTAAGGTAAAGGGATGGTGGAATAGGGATGGTAGGAAAGGTTGATGGAGGAATGTAAGGGCCCAATATGGATTTGGAGGATGTATAATGTTTCAAGGTTGGTATATAGGGACCAAAGATGGATTTGGAGGATGTATAAGGTTTTAATTTTGGGATATAGGGACCAAGGATGGATTTGGAGGATGTATAAGGAATATGCTTATGCACAAATGGAGGTAAATGGGATGTGGGAGGGATATCAACATCTTTATTTTGAGCTGCATGGCCAAGGATTTTGTCTTTTGGATTTATTTTGTACTAATAGGCCTATATGTAGCTTTGATAGGAGTGACTTTGATAGGAGCAGTTGAAGCTTGAGGGTATTTATTCTTATGCAATGGATTAGGAAGAATGGGATAATTTTGAGGTAGATATGGAGGCTTAGGAAAAGTGGATGTTGGGGTACTTTGATCTTGACAAGGATCTTTTGATAGCCTAGGAAGAATACTTTTCTTTTGATTTTCAATAAGTTCATTAGAGATAGAAGGAATACCCTGATATTTCTTAGGAGATGGGTATGATATAGGAGTAGAAGGAATATGGGGTGTTTGAGATGGAAGGATATCTTCTTGAAATAAATGGAAGGGTATGAATGATTCATCATGGGATTCTTGGGATATGGGACTTTGGTCAACTATAGGATAAGAAGGGATATTATCTTGATCTTGATCCTTAATAAGACTTGTTTCTTTGCACTTTTGATTAGTCTCTTGACATGGAGCCACTTCAAAGGACAATGTAGGAGTTTGGATCTGCACGAGGGATTCTTGAGGGGATGATGGATGTTCATTTGAAATAGGTACAATAGGCATTGTAGCACATGAAGGCTTGGAGTCTATAACCTTTGAAGATGAAAGTAGTTTGTAGCAAGATGTAGGTTAGCTTGGATCTCTTTTAGAGGTAGCCCTTGAGGGTATACATAGTCATTATGAAAACTGTTTGGATCTTTGTTTGATGGAGGAATATTGGATAGCTTTGCTTCTATATGAAATGGATGAATGGTGGAATAGGTGAAATCTATAAGAGGACCACTACTAGACATGTGTTCATAAGTTTGATCTTGCTTGAGAAAAGTATCTTCATTAGATGAGTCATTGGGATCTTCAATTTCAATTAAGTCATCATCAATAAGATTTTGGATTTTATGTTTCAACTCCATGCAATCTGAAGTTTCATGTTCATTATGTCTATGATATGCACAATAGTTGCTCAAAAATATAAAACCACATTAAGTGATTTGAGGCAATGTGATGAGATAATTTTCAAGGAGTTTTTCCAAAGCCAATTCGTATGAAATTCCCAAAGGAGTAAATGATCTATCCTAAGGATATTTGGATGTATTTGTGTTTCTCAAAGAGTTGTCATATGATGAATATTGTAGAGATGGGACTAATTCCTCTTGATTTCCTTGATCAAAGATGAGATTATCTTGATATTTTGAAATAGGTTCTTCATCAAATATTGGTTTATCATTAGGATATTCTTTATCAAATATAGGGTTTTCATGATATTCTTTTTGATCAAATTTTGAATTATCAAAGATATGGCATTCATGATATTTTTCTTGATCATAGAGGTAAGGAAACAATGTTCTTAATGAGAATTGGTTGGATAATGTTTCCATTTCTTGAATTTTTGTGAATAGAATATTCTTTTGAATCTTTATTGTTAATTGATTTTTGGATCTTAATGGATGTTTTCTTTTTGTAATCAAAGACCTTCATGCACAACACAATAATTTTATCAATTATCACAAGAAATTCTTCCAAGCAATCTACCTAAGGTCAAATTTGGCTTTTAAAATGGCTCTAATGAGGTAGGATTGCTAATTTATCAAGGTATTTAATCAAGATTCTGTTCAAAAAGGATATTAAACTTTCATCCTCCAATTATATTGATGAGGCATATTAATGCCTTAATTTTGACATAGTTTTTATAGTTTGGACACACTCTTTGTGCTTTGACAAAACATTTTTGAACACTTGTTGTAAATATCTTGTGAACTTATGCCAGAGACAGCTAGAACCTACTAAACCTATGGGTAGTGTGTATGACATATTTTGCTTAATATTATACATAGAATGCAGTATTTCATATAACTATTTTAAGCTATGTTCTAATATCTGAGTAAAAGTAGGAATGTTATCTTGCATGTGTGTTCCAGATGTTGCTAACTTTTCAGGAGAATGAGGAGTGATGCAAAGAGTGGTGATTACTACATTTAAGGAGGAAGATAATGGAGACCCGTCATGGCAAAGAAAGCACAGTTCAGTTCCGTTGGATAAGCTGCACCTGCAAAGGAGTTCCAGAGAATATAGGGGATATAACTTGCTATATTTCTTGCAAGTTGTTATTCTGTTGCCTGGCAGTAAATGTACTATGTCATGGTTGATCTTCCACCTTCTTTTTTGGTGATGTTTGTTCAAGACTTGTTATGTTATGTTTTTAATAAGAATCCAATCCTCTATATAATGGATTTGGATCATCTTAGTAAGCTAATGAGAAAATAGATAGTGCTGATTTAGATTCAGAAGTTACTCTTTATGTTTTTCATGAATTATTCAGTTTCTATGTAATCAAAGAAGGATTTTAATGGAAGAAAGATTTTGAAGCACTTGTTGTGTTCATATTTAATTGAAGCCAACCAAGGGGGCCCACTTGGGAGGTGGAATAGATTTAGGTAGAATAGATTCATTTCCTACAGTTTCCTATTTTCAGATAGATTTACTGTATTAGTCCTGCAACATTATTATTGTGAAAGTTCCTGCAGCACTTGTAGAAAATGATCATAGTGGATGTTCTGAGTTGTTAATTAGTTTAGGTTCATTTTTAAGCTTCCTGCAATTATTTGTTGTTAGCCAAGGTGTGTTTACTATTTTGTAGCAGTGACATAGATTCTTCCAATGCATTTTACTTTCCTGCAGCATAGGTGCTATGACTGCTAAAGGAACTTAGTGCACAAATTGTGCTGACCCATTTCAAGTCCTACATCCTAGCGTTGACAATTCAAGTGTATTTCATGATGGAGTAGGTAATCCTTAGAATAGATATATTATCTTTGAAGGAGAGACAATGGCTTGATTATCTTCATCTATTGTGAAACCATACATTTTTTACGCCATTGTCGGGGATGGTGTCAAGATAGGAACCTTCATGAGTCATTTATTTTCAAATTAGTTTGTTAGCTAGGAACTGCAAAGTTGTGAGCTTGATTAACAAGTCACCAATTTCTTGCATGCATCAAAGAAGGAGAGATGTCCATGGTAGATTCCTTCCTAAGGAGCCTATGAAACCAAAAGGAGAATTCGAAGAACCTGAACTGCCATTTCTAGATGCAAGCCCAGAGTTTACTGCATCATCATCTTTAGTAGAAGAAGACATCCATAAAACATTTGACCTCTGTCCATTTGAGGAAATATTGGCCAACTTCCATACTAACTCCACTTCAGGACCGCCTGTTGTTCAGAATCCCCCAACAATTACCAATTTCTAGCCACAATTTCAATATCCCATACCTCTAGCTATGACATCTCCCACATTTCCATTTCCAATACCAAGTCTCATCAATAATCTCAATCTCAAAAATATACCTACATCAGCATTACCAAAGTTTTATGGTCTCATCACAGAGGATCCTGATACTTTTCTATTCAAATTTGATATCCTGTGTGGGAGCTTTGACTATAATAATGACAGTCACAAGCTAAAATTATTCCCAGCCACACTAAAAGAGTCAGCTTTAAAATGGTTTATGGGCTTGGGGGAAAATGTAGTAGCAAATTGGGATGATATGAGATTCCTATTTCTTAACAAGTTTAAGGAATATTGCAGGGGAAATGATTCAAAAGGTGATGACATTTTTAGAATGTCACAACGGGAAGATGAAACATTAGAAGATTATTTATCTCACTTCCTGTTCAACTTACAAAAGAACCCACAACATACTCTATAGGAGGAGTCCCAGAAGCTGATTTTTCTCAGAGGAGTAAATGAGAACTATCTTGAAGCATTGGATTTGATGGCAGGAGGAGATATATCCCAATCTTCATGGGATGACCTTCATAAGATTTTCCAGAACTACTCTAGGTCAGCGGTAAAGAAAGGAAGGGGATTTCACTCAGCAATAGCCAAGGGAAGTGGCTCTGGTATTTCAAAGATGGAAATTTCAAATTTGTTGTCTGATTTCAAGCAAGACATCATCAATGATGTCGCCACACATTTGGATACAATGGTTGCTAAGAAGAAACATGCAGAAGCTGAGGAGCAGTTAGCTGAGTACTGTCCACACTGCCGGAAATAGAAGAAAGATTGTCATTGCAAATTGGTTGCTAATGTGGAAAACCAATATCTTCCAACTGAGTACCTAAAGATAGAAGGAGAAGATGAGAAAGTATTCTTTGTTGTTCAATGTCGGCTATGGGCCCCACATCAAGGTATGCCTCAAGACCCTTTACAAAATTCAAATCCATATAGTAATCAATGGCAAAATCGTAGTGTCCAAGGTCCTCCACAATATAATCAACCTAATTAGAACAATGCTTGAAAAAATAATCCACAAAGTCAATGGTATCCTCCACAATAGCTCCAATGGCCATAGTTCCCAAACCAATGGCAACCACCCCAAGGGAATTGGCAATCTACAAACCAATGGAGAGGACCTCAGCAATGGTCTAACAATACTGGATACCCACCTTTACCACCTCCAGAAAATACACTTGCACTAATGCCACCACCTATAATTTTTGGACCTCAAAAATAGACTCAGTTGCTTGCACAACCTCAGCCAAATCCAAATAACCAGCAGCCACAACAACCAATGTATGTTGCTGATGCTCAGCAATATCCTGCTTATGCTCTAAATGTTGCAGATATACTTTTGAGATCTGGTACAACCTTACCAACACCTGAACCACCTCTTATAATTGAAATAATAGATCCTCCTGTAGCATCAGCACCAATAACTTCTCTATCGCAAGCGGTTGACCCAACCAATGTAACTAGTTCAGTACAAACTCAAACTGTAGTTGAACCTTCTTTTCCACAAAAGCTTATACAAAGTAAACCTGCACAAATAGAGGAACAATCCTTTGACATCATTAACCAGTTGAAGAACATGCATGTCTGAATTCCTTTGTTCCAAGCTATTAAAGATGTTCATGTTTATGGCAAAGCTATCAGAGAAGCCTGTCTTAAAAAGCCCAAGAGCAAGAAAAAGGACCCAACCATAGTCCATGTTATAGGACAATTGGCTGACATCATGTTAGGAAAATTGGTTATTCCTAAATATTTTGATCCAGGAAGTCCACTTGTGAATGTGATTATAAATGGTCAGTCAGTTAAAAATGCCTTGATTGATCTTGGTGCTGTTATAAATGTAATGACCAAGGATACAATGAAAAAGCTTAACATAGAAGGATTATAGGCTACACTAACAATTCTATAACTCACTGATAGTTCCACTATCACTCTTGATGGGATGATAGAGGACATAGTAGTAGCCCTAGATTCTCTAGAGTACCCTGCAGATTTTATGATTCTATCCCCAAAAGTCAACTTAGTTGGTTACCCTGTCATTTTAGGATGACCATGGTTAGCTATAGCTGATGCAAATATAAGTTGTAAGTTAGGAAACATGACCATATTAGATGGACAGGCAACAAAGAAATTTATCCTATATCCTCCAGCACAACCCCAACTAGATTTAAGCACACCTGTATGGCCAGATTTAGGGGATGGAGAGGAAGAGTTAAACTCTATAGTACATCTTATGATGTTACATAGATAGTCTTTTCTAAAGATACAGGAGGAGGATTCAGTAATTTAGAGTATTCTTAATAATACTTGTGTGGTAGAAAAGGATGTATCTGACAGCTCTGTGTTGGAACTAACTACATATGAGGAATATACTGAGAATTGTTTTCTGCCTAAGGAGCCAGACATTATCCATCAGCTTTTACCATGTGAACTAGATACAAGTCCCATTTCTAAAGCTGCTATGGTTAATCTCACAACTACTGTTTAGTTATCAAAA
The DNA here is from genome assembly GCA_027943335.1 of Chamaecyparis obtusa. Taxonomy (NCBI): domain Eukaryota; kingdom Viridiplantae; phylum Streptophyta; class Pinopsida; order Cupressales; family Cupressaceae; genus Chamaecyparis; species Chamaecyparis obtusa. Next base: position 1,758,551 of record BSBK01000053.1, read on the forward strand.
GGTCATAATCTCCATGTCAATAACAAACTACCTCCCAAATAGCTGAAATAGTTACATAACTTCTTCAAAAATATGAAAAGGCTTTTGCATGGGACTATGGAGATATGAAAGGGTTAAGCCCCACATTATGCACTCATAGAATATATATCAATGAAGGGTGCCTACCACTCTGTCAACCCCAGAGGTGGATTAATCCAGCACTCAGGGAAATAGTTAAAATTGAACTACAAAAATTGCTTGATGCTGGTTTCATATACCCTATATCTGATAGTCGATGGGTCTCACCTCTGGTTATAGTACCTAAAAGGGGAGGGAAATGGCAGATTTGTGTAGATTATAGAGAATTGAATAAGGAAATGAAGAAGGATCATTTTCCTTTACCATTTATTGATCAAGTTCTGGATACTCTAGATGGTAAGAAATATTTTTCTTTTCTTGATGGATACAGTAGTTATAATCAGATAAGTATAGCTCCAGAGGATCAGGGTAAGACTACATTTACATGCCCGTGGGGTACTTTTGCATACTTTATGTTGCCATTTGGCCTATGTAATGCTCTTGCAACATTTCAAAGAGCTGTAATTAGTATTTTTGCTGACATATCACATGACTGTATGGAAATATATATGAATGATTTTACAGCATTTGGAGTGACCTTTGAGGAGGCTTTGATGAATCTTGAAAAGGTTCTTGTCTGATACAAAGAACATAATCTATCACTTAATAGTGAGAAATGTTTCATGCTTATGCAGGAAGGGGTAGTGCTTGGTCATTTTATATCAGCTGTAGGGATACAAGTGGACCTAGCCAAGATAGAGGTAATCCTAACATTGCCCACACCTACTAAACCAAAGGATGTAAGATCTTTTTTAGGTCATGCTGGCTATTGTAGGCATTTCATTCAAAATTTTAGTCAAATAGCTAGTCCTTTGTATACACTACTAACTAAAGAAGCTGAATTCATTTGGACACCAGCATGTAATGAATCCTTCCTGCAGCTTAAGAAACTCCTCACCACAACACCAATTCTTAAAGGACTAGATTGGTCTATTCCATTTCATATCCATATTGATGCATCAGACTATGTTATAGGTGTTTTATTAGGACAAAAGCCTGCTAACCTTGAAAATGCAATCTATTATATTAGTAAAAGTCTCCATGGCCCTGAACTAAACTACACATTAAATACAAAGGAACTTTTAGCTGTAGTTTATGCATTGAATAAATTCAGACACTATGTAACTGGCTATCCTATTTTTGTTCATACTGACCACTCAGCCATAAAGTACTTGATGAACAAACTTATTGTAACTGGCAGATTGGCAAGATGGCTCTTGTTATTGCAGGAGTTTGATATTACCATTTTTGATAAGCTAGGAAAGGCCAATGTAGTTGTTGACTATTTGTCTAGACTTCAACTTGTTGATGAAGATCCAACTCTAATTGAAGATACATTTTCAGATGAGCATTTGTTCCACATAGTAACCCATACACCATGGTATGCAGATATAGAAAACTATCTTGCTACAAATAAAATGCCACCACACTTCTCCCAAAAAGACAGGAAGAAGCTTGCAGAGAAAATTTTTCATTATTCATGGATAGATAACAATCTCTTCTATATTGGACCAAATCAAATCATGAGGAGATGTGTCAGGGAAGATGAAATATATGACATACTACATGCCTTCCATGATGAACCATGTGGAGGCCATTTTGCAGGAAAACAAACAACATTAAAGATACTTACAACTAGATATTACTAGCCAACATTACATAAGGATGCAACAACTTATACCACCAAGTGTGACAAATGCTAGAGAATGGGTCAGCCAACAAGATCAGATGAGATGCCACTCAATCCACAGGTTGTTGTAACACCCTTTGATAAGTGGGGTATGGACTTCATAGGGCCAATTGACCCACCATCAAATGGAAAATCCTACATCTTAGTATGTACAGATTATTTAACAAAATGGGTGGAAGTTGGGGTGATGAAAAATGCAAGAGATGAGAAAGTAGCTAAATTCTTATATGAAGAAATATTCGCATGCTACGGAGTTCCCAGAGAACTTGTAACAGATCAAGGAGCCTAGTTCACATCAAATTTGATCATTGAACTTATGAAAGAATACAACATAAGGCACTGGAAATCCAACCCTTATCACCCTTAGGAAAATGGGCAAGCAGAGGTCACCAATAGAGAAATTGAGGCCATTTTGACCAAAACAGTGCAAATACATAGGAGGGATTGGAGTAGCAGATTAACTGAAGCCGTTTGGGCTTACCAAACTACATGGAAGACAACAACTAGATTCACTCCATTTGAACATAAAACATTACACACTACTCTGGAATTGAACATCAGTCTTCCCGCAACACAAGAAGAGAGACTTCTCCACTTGAACTCACTAGATGAAATGAGAAAGATAGCTTTGGAAAGAACATAGATCATTCAGAAACAATGGAATAAGTGGCATGATGTACATATTAGGAATAAACACTTCCAAGTGGGAGATTGGGCTCTTTTATATGATTCTCAATTTAAGGAGATACCAAGAAAATTGTAGACTCAGTGGCTAGGGCCTTACAAAATTTAGTATGTATTCGACAATGGAGCAGTCCAGCTGACAACCATTGATCTAGTCCAGTTCAAACTGCTTGTAAATGGCCACCGATTGTGCCTCTATCATAAACCATAGACCAAGGATGAGTTCCTACAACAGTTCCAACCAAGAAATTTACCAGCTCCTATGGACACAGTTCCTGCAGCAGAGGGTGCAAGCCTTCTTCCTGTAGCCGTACCATAACAAGCCTTCAATGAGAAACACATAATAAAACCTCATTCCATATGAGGTCCATTCTTTCATTCACTTTTCATTTTCTTCTTATCAACTCATCTCATTTCTTTGTTTACCATCCACTCACCCTCCACGTCATCCACAAATTCCTTTTTTTACTGCTTTCAATAAAACATGCCATCAGCACCTTTTCTATGATCACCAAACTTCACCAACTCATCAACTTGCATGCGGATGTACGATCTAAAATTTTTAGGTACCACATTTTTACTTTCTCCTCATTTTTAGCGCATAGGTTTCAATAATTATATATAATACTGCATTAAATGTATCGTATAAGCCTAAAGCCAGTTTTCCATTCCTGTGCAAAAATTTTAAAGTGTGGACACTTGTCAAAATTTTGTGGGGGGCAGGGAAAGTATATTTATTTCCAAGTGTCATCTCCATGTCACCCTAGTCATGTCCACGTTATATGTTGTACTTTGGCTGCGGTCTATTTTTAATTTTAAAATCTTTATTGTATTTGTTGTACCTTTTCATTCCAATTTTGGGAAAGATTTCCTGAGTTTGACATGACTTAAAAGGACTATCATTTATACGAGAACACTTCTAGTTAAAACCTTGATGTCCTTCATAATTAATAACATCATTATTTTACATGCCAAACATAATAGAGCCGTGTTAAGAGAATGTGGTATTGGCATTTCTTAGAAAGATCAATTTGAATCATGAGAAGAAGGTATTTGCAGAGTGTTAAGGGGGTAAAAATTATTAGGGTGGTGAGAATAGAGAAATTTAAAATTAGGCATTTTGAAGATGGGAGGTCAATTGCAAAGACATGAGCCAGTTGTCCATGGTATTCTACTAGTGGATGTGGAAGCAGTCTGTAGATTTAACGCTTGTGGATGGCTTGGCTACTTCCTGCAGTTAACAGAGTTCAATGAAGAAGTAGCAATGGAGTTTATGAGGACATTTGATGAAGGAGAAGCCACAGTATGGGGATTGAAAGTGGTTGCTACTGAGGAGCAGATAGCAAAAGTCACAGGACTACCAGTGAATGGAGAGCATTACCCAAATGAACATGACGATAGGTCATCGCAGGCACAGTTTTCTCAGTTGGGTGACCCTCCATTGGAAATCTCAAAGCAAGGGTGTAAGAGACTCTCCCGTCCAGCGCCGTATCCAAAATTGGTGAACCATATTATCAGGTATTTGACCTGCGAAGGCAAATTTTCAAACCTTCACACTCATCATTTTAAGCTGCTCAGTTGTGTAAGGCATAACATTCAAGTTAATGTCCCCAATTTCCTTTATAATATGTTGTGTATTAGTGCCGAAAAAACTCAAAAAGGAAATGAAAATTCTATTTCTCATCATGCCCTAGTTAAAATTTTAGTTGAAAGGTCTCTTAGGGATTCCTCCCCTATATCGTGGGTAGAATTTGTTGAATTTAAAACCTTGCAGCCTCAAGCCAACCCTATCTAGAAAAATTTAGGGAATAAGGAAGAAATTGAGGGGCCTAGTCAGAATCTAGCTGAAACAGAGAAAGAACCAGCATTACCTCCTATTGATAAATTTTATGGGCCCATTTTAGAGGATGATATACCTAGATCTTCCATAGACAAAGGAAAACATAGGGTTGATGAAGAGAGCCCTAATTTTAAAAGGAAAGCCCAAAACCCTTATGTTCAAGTGGCAAAGAGAAAAAGGTCTACTCCTGCAGCAACTAATCCTGCAGCGTCTACCCCAACACCATCTAAACCAAAATGGACCCGCAAAGCAATAGAGGTTAAGGAGGTTCCTGTACGTCGAAGCCCTTGCATGTGAGGTCAAGTATCAAAACCTCATGTAGAATTGCAGGTCGACAATATTCCAAATGACTCTCCTATATAGTTGGAACCCCAAAATGTGGAAACATGTGAAAATAAGCCTGATAGTGAAATGCCACAGGGTGATCAAGAAATGTGTGAGTCAAATCCTATTGTAGTCATAGAAAATGCCCCTGAAAGTGTTCAACCTACTTCTCCACCAGTCCTTGTATACTCTAATGTTTCTGTCATACCTTATAGATCCTCCTGGTACACCCATTATTTCCAGCAAGTTGCTAAGGAATGAAAGAAGAAAGCTATGGCCCAAGAATTTCCTTCATCTACAATTCAATCTGTATTATTTGGTCTGTACAATCACTTCATTTTTCAAAAGACCTTGTGGAAACAAGAAAGAGACCAAATGTAGAAGATAATATTTGATAAAGATGAGGAAATTGAATCCCTCAAGGAACAGCTTGAGAAACAGAAACAACAAATGAATAAGGCTTTAAAGTTACCTGGCCAAGTCATGGCCTGTAGACCACCACCAAGGGTGTATTCCGTTTGTCTGAAGGAATAGTTTTATTTATTTCAACTAATGATGACAATAAGGGATATTGATTGTGAATTTAAAACTACTCAAGATTTTTACAATGTGTATCAGACTCTACCCACATGGCAGAAGAATTTGTTGTGTGAACTATATCTGCATAATTTCATAATTCCACATGAAACAAAGTGGAATCCTCTACTTTACATAGGAGATGTTCACCTTAGGGCTTTAATGTCTTGGATGCACAATGAGACAAACTATGACAAGTAGTTAAATGCCTACAAAGATCTTGAAAAATCTGAGCCTTTGCCACTACGGGCTGAATCACATAAGCCTGATGATCTTCTAAGAGATTGGTTTAGATTAACTTATGGGAAACCAAAACCAGAGGTCAGGGCTAAAGTGTTTGTAGAAAGAGAAAAGTTTTATAGAGATTACCAGACACTCCCAAACTTTACATAGCAAAGAGCTTTTTCATGGATTAGGAACAGGTGGAACCGACTGCCAAATGCCTTCAAACAGGTAGAACCACATAGCACTATCAATTATGAGGCAGCTGTTCATAGGGTGACCAAATACATACAACTAGGATGACAGATCAAAAAGGAACTATGGATTCCCTTATCCTTTTAGCCTCCTACGCTTCTTTGACCTCTTTATGATAATAATGCTACTAAACTAGACCTGCTGGTTGAGGAGCACAGAGGTGATCACTGGGAGCGCACCAGAGGATTCTTCTACACCTTCAGAAGTGGGAAGAAAGGGAGAACCACAGTCAATGACTTCAGAGCTATGGCAAAGAAGTAGAATGCTTGAGCACAAGCATTTGAATAGTGGGGGGTAGATGATGAGGCATATTAATGCCTTAATTTTGATATAGTTTTTATAGTTTGGACACACTCTTTGTGCTTTGACAAAACATTTATGAACACTTGTTGTAAATATCTTGTGAACTTATGCCAAAGACAGCTAGAACCTACTAAACCTATGGATAGTGTGTATGACATATTTTGCTTAATATTATACATATAATGTAGTATTTCATATAACTATTTTAAGCTATGTTCTAATATCTAAGTAAAAGTAGGAATGTTATCTTGCATGTGTGTTCTGAATGTTGCTAACTTTTTAGGAGAATGAGGAGCGACGCAAAGAGTGGTGATTACTGTATTTAAGGAGGAAGATAATGGAGACCGGTCATGGCAAAGAAAGCGTAGTTCAGTTCTGTTGGATAAGCTGCACTTGCAAAGGAGTTCCAAAGAATATAGGGGATATAACTTGCTATATTTCTTGCAAGTTGTTATTATGTTGCCTGGCAGTAAATGTACTATGTCATGGTTGATCTTCCGCCTTCTTTTCTGGCAATGTTTGTTCAAGACTTTTTATGTTATATTTTTAATAAGCACCCAATCCTCTATATAATGGATTTGGATCATCTTAGTAAGCTAATGAGAAAATAGATAATGCTGATTTAGATTCAGAAGTTACTCTTTCTATTTTTCATGAATTATTCAATTTCTATGTGATCAAAGAAGGATTTTAATGGAAGAAGGATTTTGAAGCACTTGTTGTGTTCATATTTAATTGAAGCCAACCAAGGGGGCCCACTTGGGAGGTGGAATATATTTAGGTAGAATAGATTCATTTCCTATAGTTTCCTATTTTCAGATAGATTTACTATATTAGTCCTGCAGCATTATTACTATGAAAGTTCCTGCAGCACTTGCAGAAAATGATCATAGTGGATGTTCTGAGTTGTTAATTAGTTTAGGTTCATTTTTAAGCTTCCTACAATTATTTGTTGTTAGCCAAGGTGTGTTTACTATTTTGTAGCAGCAGCATAGATTCTTCCAATGCATTTTACTTTCCTGTAGCATAGGTGTTATGACTCCTAAAGGAACTTAGTGCACAAACTATGCTGACCCATTTCAAGTCCTACGTCCCTGGGTTGACAATTCAAGTGTATTTCATGATGGAATAGGTAATCCTTAGAATAGATATATTATCTTTGAAGGAGAGATAATGGTGTGATTATCTTCATCTATTGTGAAATTGTACATATATTAAGAGGCTTCCCACCACCGGTATGTCAGAGTTTTGTGCAATCTCGAAGGACTAATTGACGAAGTTTGAAAATTTAACACCCTTTTGTCACACACCCCATTAAGGATGCATGCATTTCATTTTATAGTGGGTTGGATGATCACGGAAAAGGAAATTGTATCCCACTTTGGGCTATCCCTCTCACCAACTTCATTAAGGCAAATCTCGGGAGGTGAGCCCAACTATTGATCTAGCATGTTCATTTGAAAGCAAGAAAGTGGAATGAACTAGAAATAGGTTGTGGGAGTTTGATTCACCAAAAAGGTGAAGAGCATATCCCTATCTACTTCTCAATCCCCAAACACAATTAACAATGTTCAATTTCCAACCCACTAACTAGTGAGAATCAAGTATTGCTACTCTTTTCTACAAACAAGGGGATTATTTGATTATGTGCTTGATTTCCTTAACCTTTCTTTTAATCAAGAAATTTTGACACTTTTGGCATTTTGATTCACTAAAATAAGTGAAGAGCATAGGCCTAATATCAAAACTTCTCAAACAATGATAGGCTGGTTTTTTTACTTACTAGATTTTGAAAACAACAAAGCCACAATTTAAGTAAAAAATGACTAAGTTTAGGCTTACCTTTTCCTTGTAGCTAGCAAAGGCTAGGGGCATTTTTTATTGATTTTGCAATTTTTATGCTTCCCTTGGCGATCATTCCTTTCCAATGTGCTTTTCCTCCAACAAGTTAGTCAACAAAACCAGCAACAATGAGGAAAACAAAATGAAATTGAAGAAACTAAGACAAAATTGAACTTTAGGCCTTATTTGCCAAATTTAGGAAAAACTTGATTAAGGTGAAAATATTCAATTTAATGAAACAAATTTTTCCTTATATGCTCCTACAACTTTGATGTAATGATCATATACCTTTCCTTCTTGTTGAGAATCCTCAAGAACTAGCTTAATGTGAGCAATATTCTCCTTTTTTATCTTCCTTGTCAAAGCTTTGCCTTTGTGATTGAATCTGCTCTCTGGTTTTTTTACTTTTCTGTGATCATTTATCCTGCAGAGACATAAAAATCATTTTCTGACAGTCAGATTATGAAAATTTTCAATTTAAGCAAAAGCGTCATTTAAATGCTTAAAAGCGCTATTTAAACGCGTGAAAGTTCTATTTAAATGCTTGAAAGCGCTATTTAAATGCTTAAAAGCCCTATTTAAAATGATTGAAATCTTAAAATGATTGAAAGCGCTATTTAAATGCTTGAAAGCGCTATTTAAATACTTGAAAGCACTATTTAAATAATTGAAAGGTCTATTTAAATGCTTGAAATCGCTATTTAAATGTTCGAAAACACTATTTAAATGCTTGAAAGCACTATTTAAATACTTGAAAGCATTATTTAAATGCTTAAAAGTGCTATTTAAATGCTTGAAAGTGCTGAAACATAAAGTAAATGCACTTCAAAATTAGTTATCCTACAGTCCAAATCTCACAGATGTACCTTACAAAACAATTTCAATAATTTATGCATCTCGGTAACATAAAATATCAATCTGTCTATTCACTTTACCGAATACCAGTAATTATCCAAACTGTGATTACCGACTAAATCAACTATGCAATATGTAAAGTATGATAGAAAAACAATCATAAAAAATAGCACATAACACAATGATTTAACGTGGAAACCCTGCTAAGGGAAAAACCACCTGGGACCGGTAACCCAAAATAATTCACTCTTCTGAAGTGAGCTCAGTAAAGAGCCAACCCAATTAAAGGTTACTATGCACACTGTTAGGTGTGACCTGGTTAGAGGATTTATCACTAACATTTAACTTTTGACCAACATTCACTATGGGGTAAAAAATATAACACTTTACATTCAATGAATGTTATAGGATAGTACAATAAGACTGTTAATTCCACTCGGTTAAGAGATTTTCTGAATCAATGGTTAAACTGATACAGTACTGATCTGATTCAAATACAACTTAATTGAAAATATTCAAATCTATGCTATGCTCATAAAATCCTCTGATCATTAATCAATTCACTTCCTCAATATTTCTCAACTTAATTTCACTCAGTAAATAGTTCTCTAACACTCGGTAATGTCTGCAGCTCGGTTCTTTCAATAACCAGTTTGATCAGGAATGCATGAATACAATCTTCACGCAAAATCTCTGTAGTCTCCTTCTGTCTGGCATTTTTCAACAATGAAACTCATATCTCTTATATAGACAAGTAAATCATTTTCATATCAGTCATCGAATTTTGCCTCTTAATATCCTTCATCCATTTTTTTGCTTAAACCTTCCTTGGTAGATGTGTCCATAACATGTTTCAATCTCATCCTTTAGATATTCTCTCAATTTTGTCAGCAGTGGATCTCATAACTAACTTCATCATTAACCTTGAAATCATAACAATATCTAGCTCATCAATTTTAGTCAGTTGTTCTTAGCATTTAATTTTTTCATCCATACTCAGTTAATATAGAAATGGGTCGGTGATAACTAGCTCGGTTATTACTGTCACATGGTATACACTGCACTAGCTCAATGTACATAGAAGTCTTCAATTATTGACCACATTGACTTGTTCAAATTCTAATCTCTTCTTCATAATAGATTAATGTAACATGCTCAAGTCAACAATATAAAGCCATAGACTCATCAATAAGTTACCCAATGTTTACCTTATTCTTATCTATCATATCCATCTTTTCCTTACGTAGATATCTCAGTTCTTCATATTTTCTTCCTTCAACAGATGTTTAGATGTTTGTAACTATCATGATAAGTACTATCAAAACTAGTTGACATCAATGACAACATATTGACTAATTTAATCATCTTACATATCACTTTAGTAGCTCGGTGATCTCTAATCATTGTTTCTTCAATTCATCTAGATATTCAATCAGTTGTAGTTCATCAATCTCTCCCTTTGGCATTGATGGCAACACAAGAAATATGAAAATATGCCATACACATACCAAACATGTATTCTACAACTATGTAAGTAAATGTTGTAGCTCGGTAAGCTTTCCCTAGCTTGATATTTAATTTAATCACTACAAAACAAGGGGGTAGTCATAAATAACTGAGTTTAACCTATGAAGAGGACTATTGTTATCTCTATTTGAGAATTAGATGTTTTCATTAGTATCAAAGTGGATCAGTCGGTTATCTATGATGATCAGTCGGTAAAAGGAAGAACTTCAAGCTACTATATGCTAGTCTGTTAATCAAACAAGCCTTCATACCGAGTATTCACAAGGTAGTACTAAGAACTAAATGGAAATACGTTTAATCAGGCACTAGAGCAATTTTACCAAGTGTTAGTAAACACTGAGTAGACTAGAAACTAAGCAGAATCGGTTGTGTTTATCAAACAATCCAGGAAATGGCATAGTAATCAGTTATGCCACATTTATCTATGTAAATGGTTACATGGATTCATAAAATGTTTTACCAAGATCGAGGATTATTTATTGTAGATGTAATCATTAAACATAATGATGATTCCTATGTAAAGATAGATCTAGGTTAATTTTATACACCGTAGATCTTACATTTTTCTAAAGAGATGTAAACCTAATTAGGTCATGGTAGTCATGGAAATCATAGCAATTTGCTATATATTTGTAATTCATGTCATTATGACATAAGGGAGCATAAGGAAAGAAAGTGAATCAAGAAAAAGATCTTGAAGCAGTAGCCACCTTCAAGACATCAGAATTCAAACATGGTTTGCATGTAAGAGCAGTGATCAGAGATACAATTCAGTTTATTCAGAAGCAGTCAAGGCTACTGAGAAGAACAGGGGCTCTCATACCAGCTTCTCCTTCCCTCAGGAATTACCATAGCTCTGATACCACATGACACAGCCAAGGTTGGAGGATCCAATAAAGGATTGTCCAAACTTGTAGCCTTGCACCAACAATGAAAAATAACACAACAAGATAATGTTTCAACAAAATTTTCATTCAACATGCCTGACTATAGGCCTTTCAGGTTAGGGCCAAATACAATCACTTACAAAGCATTTCTACACTCTCTTAGCTAGTCCATCTCTGAAATACATCATCAACTAATGGAAACCCTAAGGAAGATCTAAACTTGATCTTGCAAGCCTCCAAGAAATCTCCTTTTCTCCAAGCATGCAACCTCTAGCTCTGCTATTATAATATCAGACAAACAACCTGATCTTCAAGATCTCACAGGATCCAATTGCTATCCTTCCCAGCTACTTCCACTGATTGACTCCCTAAACTTCTCCCCAAACACTCAAATACATTTCTTCAACCACAAGTTGGCTGGAAGAAATAATTAACTCCTAAGCCAAGTTAGCTTCAACTATAAACAAATATTAAATGCAACAACAGTTGGCTCTCAAATAGCCTTATAAATAATTAATTCTCTATGTTGGCCTCTAGATCCACATAGGAGTATACCACAAAAGCTACCAACATTAAATATACCAAGTCGGCCAACCAAAACTCCAACAACTCCAGTCGGTAAACTAGAATTACTGAGCACTAGTAAAACAACTGATCATGCCAGGCATCATCAAGCAAGCACGTCGACTGAGCACCATAAGCATCACTGAGTACATGTTCCACTGAGCACCAAAGGTTTCACTGAGTTCCTTCAGTGACCGAGCCTCCTTCAATAACTGAGATCATCGGTTAAAGCTGCAACCGAGAAATACATAACCACTTCAACACACCACCATGCAGATTTGCTGAATACCCAAGAATGCCCCTGCATCAGACACCCCAGGTTTGAAAAGATGTTCTCATAGGATGGAAGAACATCTTCTAGGATTTAGCATATAAACCCCGAACTAGTTCTTCACATACAAGTCCTTCGAGTCTCCACCTTGCATACTCTTCCACTTCTGCTTCCACTGTCTTTTCAAGTCTTTTCTAGACAATACATAGATTTTTTCTCCATACTGATCAGTCCTTTCAGAATTCTTTAACTCATCTCGGCTACCAAATCCTAGGTTTCTCCTACCAAGTGTTGTATCTAGAAAATACATCATGGAAAGCTTCATGTTATTCTTCTTAATAGTAAATACATTCTTGACACAATCATACATAGCTCTACAATCATACTACCAAGGTCTACCAAGCAATATGTGACAACTACTCATATCTACAATATCACACAACACTTGATCCTTATACTGACCAATCTAAAAATCAACAAGACATTGCTCCCTCACATCTAGAGCATGAACATCTTGCAACCAACCAATCCTATAAGGATGAGGATGTATCATTCTCTTCAAACCAAGTTTTTGAGCCATCTCCTCATCTACAAGGTTATCAGTACTACCACTATCCACAATTACACCACCATGGAAGGAGAAGCTCTAATACCACCTAAAACCAATGATACCATTAGATGGTATGAGAGCCATCTAAGCTCCGATATGATAGTTGATATTACCATAGTTATGGTAATTCTTGAGGGAGAAGAAGCTTGATCACTTGGTAGGCCTAATATTGCACATGCAGTTGCGATTGTGGAAATATTTTCTACCAATCCTAAAGATTCACATATGGTAGGAGTTAAAATAATTTTGAGATTCTTGAAGAAGACAAAAGACTATGGTTTATGCTACACAATGGAAGGAAAATTTAAACTCTTATTTTACACTGATGTAGATTGGGTTGGAAATATTGATGACTGGAAGAGCACAATCGGTGGAGCATTCTTTTTAGGAGAAAGGCTTGTGACTTGGATAAGCAAGAAACAAGCATGCATTTCTCAGTCTACTACTAAAGTAGAGTATGTTTTTTGCTACTACAAATTATTCAAATATTGCTTGGATTAAACAAGTGTTGGAAGGAATGAATGAGGTAATCACTGACCCTGTGATTATATATTGTGACAACACTAGTGCTACAAATATTTCCAAGAATCATGTGATGCATTAAAAAAAAAAGCATATATCTATTAAGTATACTTACTTAAGGGAACACGTTCAAGAGAAGCATGTGAAACTGGAATTTGTAACATCTAAAGAACAACTTGCTGATATTTTTACCAAACCCTTACCAAAGGACACATTTGAATATTTGAGGACTAGACTTGGGGTATGTCCCCTATCTATCGGTCACTAAGGTGATCAGGAGTTTGCATCAACCTACACTTATCATAAGATCATTCATGTTAATGCACATAGCTCACACTTTAGTTTTTCTAAGGTTGTGAAAGATTGTAGAAGCTAGAACATGAATTTGTTTATCAGTACACTGAAGGTACCTGATGTGAACCAAACAACAGAGAATTAATTGGCTGCTGGAGAGATGTTTATTTATTTTCTTTGGCATTGTTGTCAAATGGAGAGAAAATGAATATGAAAAATCAGTTAGTGAGAACACAAATAGGGAGAGAACTTGCATATTGGAATATATGTTGCTGAGAACAACAATCTGAGAACTAAAAAGATCAAATCTGTGGGGAGAGTCTGCATGGAATGTTGTTTTGTTTTATAGTGATTAAACATATTAAATACCAAGCTAGGGAGAGCTTACCGAGCTACAAAATTTACTTACATAGTTGTAGAATACATGTTTGGTATGTGAATGGCATATTTTCATATTGCTTGTGTTTCCATCAATGATAACATATTGACTGATTTAATCATCTTACATATCACTTCAGTAGCTCGGTGATCTCTAATCAATGTTTCTTCAATTCATCCAGATATTCAATCAGTTGCAATTCATCAATCATTAGATGGCTCTCATACCATCTAATGGTAATGTCAGAGCTGATTCCAACAATCATTAACCATTGAGCAAGGTGATACAAGTTGGACAAAACTATAGAGAATCAAAAGATTCAGATGTAGATCATTGTTGAGCAATACAAACATGCTAAGGATGCATTGAAAAAGTTACTAGTTCAGAGAAAGGACATGGCTATTTAGGAATGTGAGACTAACTATCATGAAGAAGATATTGATGACCCATTTGAGAATATTGGATCTAGTATAGCCAGTATTTCTAACATTTATGAAAGTGCAATTTCTGATTTATCTAAGAAAAATCTTCATTTGACTCATTAACTTAAAGCCCTACAGATCTGGCACCAAAACACAATATTGATATATCAGATACCAAGGTACCTGATATAACAGATTCCGCCAAGGAGATGAGCTTAATTCATGATGCACCAGATCAAGTTGAAATCCAAGGGATTGATAATGATGCACTTGATGTACTCATGGAGGACATCACAAATGGTGATCCTGACGACATCAGAGATGATGAGGATGTCACTATTGCTGGAGCTAAATCACAAGAAGAGGGGACCACAACCAAGCCAACAATAAGCTCTATACTGTGTGATCTTCCTATCATGATGGAATCAGTTGAACTTATTTCTATGGAGGAACCCGAAGGCTCAATCCCTGAGAAACTAAAGGACACATTAGGGGAACAAGGGAGTAGCACACCTACAAAGACAAAAAAGCCTAAGGAAAAAGAGGTAGATACATAGGGCCAAGATGACCCTAAACCTACCAAGACCACACCGCCAGACACTATATCTGAAGCTCCATCTCTATCAACTGACACAAAGGTTACTGAGGAGTAGAACAAGGAAGATAATGTGTCTACTGGGCAAGAAAAATTGAGTGTTGAGGTAAAGGATATCATTCCTTTTGTTAATATTTTTCCACAAGAGCTTAAAAAAAGAAGAAAAAGCATGGAAAAGGGTCACTCACACTTGATGAAGTCATTAAAATACCTAACTATGACCCAAGGACTTTGGACGCCGAGGAGTTAAGAAAATATGGGGAGCTATGCACAAGGAAGGCAGCTCAGGAGAAGTTCAGGAATTAAAGAGTGCAAGAGCAAGCAAATTCTTGAAGATGTAAGAGACATCTTGCAGCAAGTTGTACCTAAGGTCTAGATTAATGAAGAGACACCTATAATGGACCAGCTTGGCACTCTTGTACAAGAAATAAATACCCCGGACATTGATGTAGAAAAGAGACTTAAAGAAAGGGAAGAGTTAAGATTTAGGACAAATTGGCAGAAAAGATCAGCCAAGAAGTGGCAATAAACAAGGTAAATCTTTCTGAGGTAATCATCAATGTTCAATCTATTACTCATAAAATAATTTAGATGTTATTTAAGCTTTGCACTGTGGAGAGTTTCACTACTAAGATCAATGAAAAGATTAAAAAGATGGATATCGAAATCCAAGCCAGTGCAAATGCCTCCTTAACTGAGCCAAATGTTTTTCATGAACATATGCTCAAAGTATAAGAACTCAAGTGGTTAAGAGCATATTTGAGGAAGCAGGATGACAAGATAAGTGACCAAGTCACTAAGCTATAGGCAGAGTTGCTTCTCCACCTGAAAATTATTGAGCGACACATTGTCAAGGCGCAAGCCTTAGTTACAAAACTAGAAATTTTAGAGTTGGAGAACATCTTCGACATGCATGCACAAGTCGGTCCTGAGCATATTTATCTCACCAAATTGAAAGAGGAATGGGAAAACCTCTTAGATTCTCTAAAGAAAATCCATCAACACATTTTTGATAGGATGTAAATACATACTTTTGTTTTTGGCATTAATCTAAAAAAGGGGGAAATATAATGTATATGCCAAGTGTATAAATATATGCTAAGTGTACTACATACATACTGATAGCATGCACCGAAGGGGAGTTATGCAAATTTTGAGAGATAATGTGAGTTATGTATATATGAAGTAAGGATAATGTGAGATATATCTACTTATATACATTACAAGTTTTGATACTAATGCCAAAGGCGGAGATTGTTATCTCTGTTTGAGCATTAGATGTTGTCATTAGTATCAAAGTGGATCAGTCGATTATCTATGATGATCAGTAGGTAAAAGGAAGAACTTCAAGCTACTATATGCTAGCCAGTTAATCAAACAAGCCTTCATACTGAGTATTCACAAGGCAGTACCAAGAACTAAATGGAAACAGGTTTAACCAGGCACCAGAGTAGTTTTACCGAGCGTCAGTAAACACCGAGCAGACTAGACACCGAGAGCCAATATATTCACTGAGCAGAATTAGCTATGTTTATCGAGAAATCTAGGAAATGGCATAGTAATCAGTTATGGCACATTTATCTATGCAAATGGTTACATAGATTCATAACACATTTTACCAAGATCGAGGATTATTTATTGTAGATGTAATCATTAAATGTAATGATGATTCCTATGTAAAGATAGATCCAGGTTAATTTTTTACACCGTAGATATTAGGTTTTTCTAAGGAGATGTAAACCTAATTAGGTCATGGAAGTCATGAAAATCATAGCAGTTTGCTATATATTTCTAATTCATGTCATTTTGACATAAGAGAGCATAAGGCAAGCAAGCAAATCAAGAAGAAGATCTTGAAGTAGTAGCCACCTTCAAGACAATAGAATTCAGACATGGTTTGCATGTAAGAGCAGTGATCAAAGATACAATTCAGTTTATTCAGAAGCAGTCAAGGCTACCGAGAAGAATAGAGGACATATTACTACACATTAAGGTGATATTCATTCAGTATATCATTGATCTGATTCAGACAAAGAATAGTTGTCATTTATAGATACTTTCTGTTATCTTCTAATCATTGTAGTCATTAAACATATTTTGATGATTGAGATGGAAAATCAATGAGGAATGATGAGTTGGCATTTTCACGAGTGTGATTATCAGATTTATTGGAGTTGTGCAAGTACATTAGAGAGTGTGATATGGTTTGACTTCTCCCTTGTCAAATCATTTGTGCAATGGATTTGGAGGCCAACATGAATCTAAAATTGTAAATGATAATTGGTATTACATTTTAGGGTTTAAGGAATAAATTATAATGATGTATTAGGGTTGTTTTTCCACATTAAGTTGACAATAATTTTATAATCATTTATGATGTATTATAAAACTTAGTAGAGGAGAAAGATCAATGTGTGGTGTTATTATTGTTGTTGTGATAGTTTATGGTGATCCAAGGTGTTAGTACAGATATAATGAAGTTTTTCAAAGAAGAGCATTTATCAAGAATACACTGGATCTATCATGCATTGAGTGAAAATTTCATCACTTTTTACTTGTTGATTTTAGCATGTTGATAAGAGAAATCCCTTAACCAAGTCACACTTAATAGGGTGAGAAAGATCCTAACAAGTCTGAAGATCAAAATCCTCTAACAAGGTGACTCTTAGAAGGAGTTCTAAATCCCTTAACTGGGTAGATCATAACATGTCTTTGTTGTAAGCTCCTAATTGGTATAAATACTCTTAATTGGGTGGATGTAATGCTCCTAACAGGGTAACTTATTACTGTGGTAGTGAGATTTTGTGGGTATGAATTCCCACATGTGGTTTTTCCCTCTAACAAGGTTTTCCATGAAAAAAATGTGTTAAAGTGTTGCATGATTTTGATGTTTGATTTACTTTGTTACTATTTTTATATTTGTATTGCATCCTATATCTTGTGGAAGTTGGTGGTGAAAATATTTAGAACTTTTGGTTACACTAATTCACCCCCCCTCAATGTCATCTAGCATTAACAATTGGTATTGGAGAAAACTTCGCTTGAAGAAACCTAACCACTTGGGTAGGATCCTTGAGGTAGATATGGAGGGTTTGACATTGAGATACAGAAGGAAGCTTCAAGAATTAGAGAAGCTAATCAATGAACTAAAGGATCAACTAAAGATGTCTATTGCTAAGAGATAAGAAATTTGTGAGCAATTGAATGAAATCCAAGACTACATATATTGAAAACCTATCAGAACATAGTGGATCTCAGGAATCTAAAGCAGCCCTAGAATCCATGTCACAAGAGAATGAATGGATAACAAAAGAAAATAAAAATATCAAGAGGGAGTTAGAAGATTTGTCTATTAAGATGGGTAAGGAAATGGAAGCTAGGAAAGTTGTTGAGGAAGCAAGGAAGATTGTTGAAGATTTCCTAGAAGCTAAGGACCAAGCTTTGAAGGATAAGAAACATGAACTATTGAAGTATGAGAATGAGGTAGGTACCTTGTAGGTATATCTTCGTGATACCATAGAGGAAATTCAAGATCTAAGAGGTGAGCTCAATAATCTGATGATGAGAAATGAAGATTTGGGAAGAAAGAATGAAAATTTGCAGAATAAAAAAGATGCAACAAACAAGTTGTTGGAGAAATTTAATGAGAGTTATACAAAGTTGGATGTACAACTTAGGAACCAAAGGATGAGTGATGAGACCCATGGCCTTGGCTATGAAAGTTTTAAAATTAGTGAATCATCTGGATCCAAGAAGCCCAAACAAGATGACAAATCTCCACCCAAGGTGAACAAGAAAATTCTTGGTAAGAAATTTTTATAAACCAGTTTGTTTTAATTGTCACAAGATAGGATATACTACAAATGTATGTTGGAATAGGTCTAGTACACCTACATATTCAATTTTTCATAAGGAGGTTCATACTGCTAGGTTTTGTAGAAATACACCTAATATGTTCAATGGTCCCTGTTATAACTGAAAGAAGTATGGTCATAGAGAAAGTGAGTGCAGGACAAAGATGAACAATCAAGGATCATTTGTATACCTACAAAGTCCTTGTTAGAATAAGAACCAATGGAATGTTACATGCTCACATTGCCATAACTATGGGAGCATGACTATTAACTATAGATTAAGGACAAACAAAGGTAATTATGGACTTTGGAAATCTACTGGGATGACATGTTTCCATTGTAATAAGATTGGACATATTGCAAGATTATGCAGGTCAATAAATCAAGGAAACTAATTGGAGAACAACGTGAAAGATTAGAAAGGAAAGAAAATTGAAACTGTTAAGGAAACTAGAAAGCAAATGAGTAAAGTATGGGTAAAGAAGGATACAAGAAAAACATTAGAAGGATTTGCATCTGCATCATGTGTGGAGAATTCATTAGCTAACTAAGCTTTTTTTTGGCTTAGGGGGAGAAATCACTATCAAATCAATCTTAGCCCATTTAGAAGATTGTGTGGTAAGTTCTATCTATATATTTAGATGCATAATGATGTATAGTGATGTGATGTGAACTTTGGTTGTATTACATGAAGTGTTACCTATCGATAATTAGGTTTGAAATATTAAGTGGTGCATAGTTATACTCAATTGGTAAATTGAAAGGAAAATAAGAAAAAATGTGAAGCAATTTGCCTTGTAGAAAGGATTTACAAAAAAGAAAATAGATAAAGAAAGAACATTAGATGCTACAAGTGATAATGGTGAATATGTTGAAGTGGTATCTTCAACAACAAGTAAATCTCCTACCAACGGAAAAACAAGAAGTGAAATAGTTAAACTGGAAAAGATCACTTCATCAAAGAATTTACCAGTGAAGAGAAAAGAAAGTTGTTAAGGATGATACACCTAAGTCCTCCAAAAGAAAGAAATCATTTGAACTAGTGAAGGCTACTGGAAAGAGGAAGAAGGAGAAATAACTAATAGAAAAGGATGAGGATAAAAGTGAAAAAGAAAGAACTAAATCAGATAAAGGACAATACTTGAGGTGAAGACCACAGGGAAGAGGTCCAAATTTGTAGGTGCCCCTACTAACAAGAATGTGACATTTGAAATGAGTAAGTTTGTTTTTGTTGACAAGAATTTAGATAAGGTTAGAAAATGGATTATTTTGGTTAGAGTCAATAAATATTATGACAAGTTTAGTAAGGATGAGAAAAGTTAAAAATGTTATTTTTGGCATGAATAAGTAAATCTGTAATTGAACTATAAGGTCAAATCCCTATGTCTTTATATGATAAGTTAGAAGCAAGATGGAAGTATGCACTAAAACTAGACAAAGAACTTATTGAATGTGTACTAGTGTAATTACAATCTGAACTGTCAAAAGAAGAAATATAAGAGATACTTGGTTCAAGATCACGAAGAGATTGATAAGATTGTTATTTGGTGAGACTCAATCAGTACATGATGAGATAAAGGCTATGTTGAAAATATTTTTGGGATTAGAGGAATCAAAGAAAGAGGAAATTCATGATATTGAAGAAGAACTAGCACAAGAGAAGCCATAAATCACACACTAAGGAGAGAAAATTGGAGATGTCAAGAATACAATTGATGTCACTTTTAATCCTTATGCTATAGAGGAATCGATGGAGGAACTGACAATGCCACAAATAGATCAAAATAATGAAATAATTGATGATTGATGATGTCAATATGAATACACCTATCACTGAGGAACAATTTTAGGTACCAGTAGATGTTGCAACTAGAGCGGATGAAAAAAATGAATAGGTACATACTGATGTTGTGAAAATTGAAAGTGAAAGGGAAAAAAGGTACAAGAAGAGGAAGGAGTCAATAATGAAGATGATGATGATATTCTGATCACACAAGGGCCTATTGATATCTATGCTTTCAATCAAAGTGAGATGATGGAGACTCCTTGATGCAGGAGCATCCTGGGTGTAAGAGCAATCTTGCATCACCCAAAAAAATATTTTTATTTTTATATTCAATAAGGGCTATTTTGTGCAGAGCTGCTATTTATGGAAAGTTACTATTTTTGGTAATTTTTGTATGTGCTCAGAATGATCTGATTTCTTTCTTAGAGGTTCATTTTGGTCATATAAGTCTGCCAGTAAAGTTTCATTGCCAGATCAAGTGTATATTGGAAGATATTGAAGATTTTCAATATTGGCAGCAGGGTACAGAAACTTTGAACTTAGTTTTGAAAGTTTTAGAGGCCTCGGATGAGGTCAAAAAATTGGGTGACAAGTGCTTGCACTAGTTAAGCCTATAGAGCGCTTCGTGGCATTTCTGAAATGGGGTTATAATAGCCGATCGGGTCAACTGGTGATGACTTATGGTCTTCGGAAGTTAGGCCACCTGAAATGGCAGAAAATAATTTTCTTCAAAATTTTTGTTCAGGTTTCAAAGGTTATCTTGAGCTGACTGTGATGTAATAAAATGTAAAATAAAATAATTCAAAGTTTGGTCGGCCTTATTGGCTAAAATTCTGGAACTTTCCCAGGCGGTGGAAAAATTGCCTATATAAAGAAGGCTGTATTATTGTCTTAGGCAGTTCAGAATAGTTCTGGGTAGTAGATCTGGGTAATAGTTCGAGGCTTTGTCCTACAGAATATTGTAAGGGAATGCCCATGTGGCTTTGCATATTGTAATTCTGAAAGTTTATAATTTCACATTTGTGGAGATAATAAGAAGCCAATTTTCTGTTCTTGCATATTATTGTTGTTGTTTCTCTATTTCTGTTATGTGTTTGTGGTATTAAGGGGAGCACCCTTCATCAAGTGGTATTAGAATAGGAGTTCCTGAGTGTGTAAACAGATCACCGACTATGAGGCAGTTTGCACTAGGACCGTGGTTAGGGTTTCAGCGCGCATCACAAAAATGCCTCTACGAAGGGAACGTGGTAGAAGAGCTGGTGTTGTAACACCTGAGGTTAGAGCACTGCAAAGACAAGTGCGAGCATTGCAAGAAGAGATTCGTAGGGGAATGAATCTTAATGTCAGAGATGAAAGCGAGGATGAAGCTAAAGAAGAATATCAAGAAGGAAAAGTTGAAATTGTGAACCAGGAGGAAGAAAGACTTTTTCGGGCCATTTCTAAGATTGGGAAAAGACCTAAGATTGAGGTTCCTACATTTTCTGGAAATCTTAACCCAGAAGAATTGATCGATTGGATCAATGAGTGTGAGGAATATTTTGAGTATGAAGATGTTGAGGATCCTAATAGGGTCAAATTTGCGAAGGCCAGACTGAAAGGTCATGCGAAGATATGGTGGCAAGAGATTCAGTTGGAGTGAAATAGAAGGGGAAAGGAGAAAATCATGAGATGAGATCAGATGGTGGATAAATTGAAGTGAAAGTTCATTCCTGTTGATTATGAGCTTGACCTACTGAAGAAAATGCAGAGTTTGAAGCAAGCGGAAAGATCTGTTCAGGAGTATATAGAGGAGTTCTATCGACTTCTCATCAGAACAGGCCATGCAGAAGCTGATAAGGAGAAAGTTGCCCGATACCTTAATGGGTTAAGGCCAAGCATTCAGGAGGAGCTGAATCTAGTTCGAATGAACAGTATTGAAGAGGCATACCAGTTTGCCCTAAAAGTAGAGGAAAAGTTGAACAAAAAGTTTGAGAGCAGACAAAATGGAAGAGGTCGCGGTGGACGATCTGGTGGATGGTCATATGGTGGCCAAAATGAAGATTCGAAAAAGAAGGATGAGGCCAGTAGCAGTCAGAATCAGTGAGGAAATAATTCCAATCGCTTCTAAGATCAGAATAATGAAGATCAGAGAGGAAGAGGAAGAGGACAAGGATCTGGAAGAGGTGGCTTCCGTGGAACATATTTTCACTGTGGAGAAGAAGGTCATAGGGCATTTGAATGTCCTCAGTGCCAAGGCAGAACAGACAGGAGAAATGAAAGCTAGACCAGAGTTGCACATGTAGATGAAGATGCCAGATCATCAAATTCTGAAGATGCTAAAAGAGAAGAAACATTGATTAACAGAAGAGTCCTGTTGAGTGGTGAGAATGAACCTGAGCAAAAAAGGAGCCTGTTTCGCACCAGGTGCAAGTGTGAAGGTAATTGTTGTGATGTGATTATTGATAGTGGAAGCACTGACAATTTGGTGTCAAAAGAGATGGTGACAAAGTTGAAGCTCAAGAGACAGAAACACCCACATCCATATCGGATTGCCTGGATACAGGATGACCACAAGGTCATGGTCAATGAACAATGCCTGGTGAAGTTCAAGATTGGCGGATACCAAGATGAGGTATTGTGTGATATCATATCTATGGATGCATGTCATATGTTGTTGGGTAGACCATGGCAGTTTGACAGATGTGCTGTACATGATGGTCATGCGAATACCTATTCCCTGACAAAGGATGGAGTGCGACATAAGCTAAAACCATTGAAGGAGATTGAAGAAAAGGTATGTGGTAATGCAAGGATAACTTTTGTTGATGGAAGAAATTTACTAGATGGTATGAGGCATAAGCATATATGTTTTGCTTTAATTCCAAAAGCTGGTAAATAGGAAGTAGAAGATGTTCCTCTAGAAGTTGCAAATTTGTTGAATGAGTTTCAGAATATTATATCTGATAACGTGCCTGATGGATTACCACCAGTCAGGAAGATCAGTCATCAGATCGACTTGATCCCAAGAGCGAGTTTGCCCAATAAGGCAGCACACAGAATGACACCTGCAGAAAGTGAGTTGAACAGATAAGTACATGAACTATTACAGAAAGGATTGATCCGTGAGAGTCTGAGTCCCTATGCTGTACCAGCGGTATTAGCACCAAAGAAGAATGGAGAATGGAGGATGTGTACAGATTCTAGGGCAATAAACAAGATCACAATAAAGTACAGGTTTCCATTGCCACGAATGGATGATATTATGGACTGTTTGAGTGGAGCTGTGTATTTCTCAAAGATAGATCTGAAGAGTGGATATCATCAGATTCGGATCAGAGAAGGAGATGAATGGAAGACTACCTTCAAAACAAAGGAAGGACTGTATGAGTGGTTAGTCATGCCTTTTGGGCTAACCAATGCATCAAGCACTTTCATGCGGCTCATGAACGAGGTCCTGAAAGAATTTCTGGGTAAGTTTGTCATTGTTTACCTAGATGATATTTTGATTTTTAGCAAGATATTGGAGGAACATATGATGCATATTCGTATGGTGTTTGAGAAGTTGAGAGATGAGAAATTGTTGATTAATTTGAAGAAGTGCAGTTTTGTGAAGAAAGAGTTAGTGTATTTAAGATTTGTAGTTTCAGCAGAAGGTCTAAAAATGGACCTAGAGAAGGTACAGGCTATCCTTGAATGGCCTACTCCAAGGAGTGCTACTGAGGTAAGATCTTTTCATGGTTTAGCTAGCTTTTACAGAAAGTTTATCAAAAATTTTAGCAGTATTTGTGGACCCTTGACTGAAACAATGAGAGGGGATAGAAAAGAGTTTAAGTGGACTAATGGGGCAGAAAAGAGTTTTCAATTGTTGAAACAAAAAGTTACAGAACAATCTGTTTTAGCACTTCCAAATTTTAATAAGGTGTTTCAAGTAGATTGTGATGCTAGTGGTACTGCAATAGGAGCTATTATGAGCCAAAAAGGTAAACCTGTTGCTTATTTCAGTGAGAAGTTAAATGATGCCAAGAGGAAATATTCTGTTTATGATCAGGAATTTTATGCTATAGTTCAGGCATTAAAAAAGTGGAAACATTATCTACTTCCTAAGGAGTTTGTTTTGTATACTGATCATCAAGCTTTGCAATATTTGAATAGTCAAAGAAAGTTGAATCAGAAGTATTTGAAATGGGTTGAGTTTTTGGAAAGTTATACATTTGTTTTGAAACACAGGAGTGGAAAGTCTAATAAGGTTGCAGATGCTCTTAGCAGAAGGCAACTATTCTTAACAGAAATGTAGATTGAAGTGGTTAGGTTCAAGGAACTCAAGAATTTGTATCCAGAGGATCCTAATTTTGGTGAAGCTTAGAAAGCTTGTACAGAACTTGTTACTCTAGACAGGATGAAATGGTTAGATTTCATCATCCAGGATGATATGCTATTCAAAGAGAGTCAGTTGTGCATTCCACGAAGTTCTATGAGGGAGAATCTCATCAAGGAGAAGCATAGCGGAGGATTGGCTAGACATTTTGGTCATGATAAAACCTTTGGTTTGGTTAGTGAGAATTATTATTGGCCACAGTTGCATCAAGATGTGAAGAAGTTTGTACAGAGTTGTAGAGTATGTCAGATGGCGAAAGGAGTGAAGCATAATACAGGGTTGTATCAACCATTGCCTATACCAGAGAGGCCTTGGGAGGATATCAGTATGGACTTTGTTCTTAGTTTACCGAGGACACAACGGGGACATGATTCAATTTTTTTAGTAGTTGACAGATTTTCAAAGATGGCACATTTCATTCCCTGTAAGAAGACTAATGATGCTGTTCATGTAGCAGAATTATTTTTTCAGAGAAGTGGTGAGACTACATAGTTTACCAAAGACCATAGTTTCAGATTGAGATACTAAGTTTGTTGGATATTTCTGGCGGACATTGTGGAAGAAGTTGAAGATAGATTTGAAGTTCACTTCATCACATCATCCACAGACTGATGGACAGACAGAGGTGGTGAATAGAAGTTTGGGAAATCTGCTGAGATGCTTGGTTGGGGATAAGCCAACAGGATGGGATTTGATTTTACCACAGGCAGAATTTGCATATAATAATTCTGTCAATAGGAGCACTGGTAAATCACCATTCCAGATTGTATATGGAAGTAGTCCAAGAAATGCATCTGAATTGAGAAAGATAGATAAAGGAGAAATAAGTACTGCTGAGGCTGAAGATTTTGGAGAACATTTGAAGAACATCCATGAGGAGGTGAGGAAGCATATTAACAAGATGAATGTGCAGTATAAGGCTAAGGCAGATGAGAAAAGGAGGCATAAGGAATTTCAGGTTGGGGATGAAGTCATGGTTCATTTGCGGAAGGAGCAATTTTTGGTTGGTACATATAACAAGATGAAAATGAAGAAGTTTGGACCATGTAAGATATTGAAGAAGCATGATTCAGGAAATTCATATGAGGTAGAATTGCCTAGTGAGCTGAATATTTCACCAGTGTTTAACATTTCAGATTTGACAGAGTATCATGAAGGAGGTGTTGAAGATGAGGTTGCAACAGCACAGTGGAGTATTCTAGCAACCAGTTCAGATATCAAGGAGATTGAAAACATACTAGACAGTCGTGTTGGCAGAAGCACAAGGAATAAGACATATGAAGAGTATTTGGTCAAATGGAAAGGATGACCTATAGAAGATTCATCATGGCTAACAAAGGAGGAGGTTAACCGTCTTGGTTTTCCTTTGCACACCTGAGTCATAACAGGGTCACTTCTCAAATTACCCTAGGTGTCTGATGCAAGAGCATCCTGGGTGTAAAAGCAATCTTGCATCACCCAAAAAAATATCTCTATTTTTATATTCAATAAGGGCTATTTTGTGGAGAGCTACTATTTATGGAAAGTTACTATTTTTGGTAATTTTTGTATGTGCTCAGAATGATCTGATTTCTTTCTTGGAGGTTCATTTTGGTCATATAAGTCTGCCAGTAAAGTTTCATTGCCAGATCAAGTGTATATTTGAAGATATTGAAAATTTTAGGTATTGGCAGCAGGGTACAGAAACTTAGAACTCAGTTTTGAAGGCTTTAGAGGCCCCGGATGAGGTTGAAAAATTGGGTGACGGGTGCTTGCATTGGTCAAGCCTATAGAGCGCTTCGTGGCATTTTTGAAATGGGGTTATAATAGCCCATCGGGTCAACAAGTGATGACTTATGGTCTTTGGAAGTTGGGCCACCTGAAATGGCAGAAAATAATTTTCTTCAAAATTTTTGTTCAGGTTTCAAAGGTTATCTTGAGCCGACTATGATGTAATAAAATGTAAAATAAAATAATTCAAAGTTTGGTCGGCCTTATTGGCTAAAATTCTGGAACCTTCCCAAGTGGTGGAAAAATTGCCTATATAAAGAAGGTTGTATTATTGTCTTAGGCAGTTCAGAATAGTTCTGGGTAGTAGATTTGGGTAATAGTTCGAGGCTTTGTCCTACCGAATATTGTAAGGGAATGCCCATGTGGCTTTGCATATTGTAATTCTAAAAGTTTGTAATTCCACATTTGTGGAGATAATAAAAAGCCAATTTTCTATTTTTGCATATTATTGTTATTGTTTCTCTATTTTTGTTATGTTTTTGTGGTATTAAGGGGAGCACCCTTCATCAAGTGGTATCAGAGCAGGAGTTCCTGAGTGTGTAAATAGATCGCCGACTGTGAGGTAGTTTGCACCAGGACCGTGGTTGGTGTTTCAGTGCGCATCACAAAAATGCCTCCACGAAGAGAACGTGGTGGAAGAGCTGGTGTTGTAACACCTGAGGTTATGGCACTACAGAGACAAGTGCGAGCATTGCAAGAAGAGATTCGTAGAGGAATGAATCTTAATGTTAGAGATGAAAGCGAGGATGAAGCTGAAGAAGAATATCAAGAAGGAGAAGTCGAAATTGTGAATCAGGAGGAAGAAAGACTTTTTCAGGCCATTTCTAAGATTGGGAAAAGACCTAAGATTGAGGTTCCTACATTTTCTGAAAATCTTAACCCAGAAGAATTGATCGACTGGATCAATGAGTGTGAGGAATATTTTGAGTATGAAGATGTTGAGGATCCTGATAGGGTCAAATTTGCAAAGGCCAGACTGAAAGGTCATGCAAAGATATGGTGGCAAGAGATTCAGTTGGAGCGAAATAGAAGGGGAAAGGAGAAAATCACGAGATGGGATCGGATGGTGGATAAATTGAAAGGATAGTTCATTCCTGTTGATTATGAGCTTGACCTACTGAAGAAAATGCAGAGTTTGAAGCAAGCAGGAAGATCTGTTCAGGAGTATACAGAGGAGTTCTATCGACTTCTCATGAGAATAGGTCATGCAGAAGCTGATAAGGAGAAAGTTGCTCGATACCTTAATGGGTTAAGGCCAAGTATTCAGGAGGAGCTAAATCTGGTTCGAATTAACAGTATTGAAGAGGCATACCACTTTACCCTAAAAGTAGAGGAAAAGCTGAACAAGAAGTTTGAGAGCAGATAAAATGGAAGAGGTCGCAGTGGATGATCTGGTGGACGGTCATATGGTGGCCAAAATGAAGATCCGAAAAAGAAGGATGAGGCCAGTAGTAGTCAAAATCAGTGAGGAAATAATTCCAATCGCTTCCAGGATCAGAATAATGGAGATCAGAGAGGAAGAGGAAGAGGACAAGGATCTGGAAGAGGTGGCTTCCGTGGAACATGTTTTCACTATGGAGAAGAAGGTCATAGGGCATTTGAATGTCCTCAGTGCCAAGGCAGAACAGACAAGAGAAATGAAGGCCAGGCCAGAGTTGCACATGTAGATGAAGATGTCAGATCATCAAATTTTGAAGATGCTGAAAGAGAAGAAACATTGATTAACAGAAGAGTCCTGTTGAGTGGTGACAATGAACCTGAGCAAAGAAGGAGTCTGTTTCACACCAGGTGCAAGTGTGAAGGTAAATGTTGTGATGTGATTATTGATAGTGGAAGCACTGAAAATTTGGTGTTAGAAGAGATGGTGACAAAGTTGAAGCTCAAGAGACAGAAACACCCACATCCATATTAGATTGCCTTGGTACAGGATGACCACAAGGTCATGGTCAATGAACAATGCCTGGTGAAGTTCAAGATTGGCAGATACTAAGATGAGGTATTATGTGATATCATATCTATGGATGCATGTCATATGTTGTTGGGTAGACCATGGTAGTTTGACAGATGTGTTGTACATGATGGTCGTGCGAATACCTATTCCCTGACAAAGGATGGAGTGCGACATAATCTAACACCATTGAAGGAGACTGAAGAAAAGGTATGTGGTAATGCAAGGATAACTTTTGTTGATGGAAGAAATTTCCTAGATGGTATGAGGCATAAGCATATATGTTTTGCTTTAATTCTAAAAGTTGGTAAAGAGGAAGTAGAAGATGTTCCTGTAGAAGTTGCAAATTTGTTGAATGAGTTTTAGGATATTGTATCCGATAATGTGCCTGATGGATTACGACCAGTTAGGAAGATCAGTCATCAGATGGACTTGATCCCAGGAGCGAGTTTGCTGAATAAGGTAGCACATAGAATGACACCTGCAGAAAGTGAGGATTTGAACAGACAAGTACATGAACTATTACAGAAAGGATTGATCCGTGAGAGTTTGAGTCCCTATGCTGTACCAGTGGTATTAGCACCAAAGAAGAATGGAGAATGGAGGATGTGTACAGATTCTAAGGCAATAAACAAGATCACAATCAAGTACAAGTTTCCATTACCATGAATGGATGATATTATGGACTGTTTGAGTGGAGCTGTGTATTTCTCAAAGATAGATCTGAAGAGTGGATATCATCAAATTGAGATCAGAGAAGGAGATGAATGGAAGACTACCTTCAAAACAAAGGAAGGACTGTATGAGTGGTTAGTCATGCCTTTTGGGCTAACCAATGCACCGAGCACTTTCATGTGGCTCATGAACGAGGTCCTGAAAGAATTTCTAGGTAAGTTTGTCATTGTTTACCTAGATGATATTTTGATTTTTAGCAAGACATTGGAGGAACATATGATGCATATTCGTATGGTGTTTGAGAAGTTGAGAGATGAGAAATTGTTGATTAATTCGAAGAAGTGCAATTTTCTGAAGCAAGAGTTAGTGTATTTGGGATTTGTAGTTTCAACAGAAGGTCTAAAAATGGACCCAGAGAAGGTACAGGCTATCCTTGAATGGCCTACTCCAAGGAGTGCTACTGAGGTAAGATCTTTTCATGGTTTAGCTAGCTTTTACAGAATGTTTATCAGAAATTTTAGCAGTATTTGTGGACCCTTGACTGAAACAATGAGAGGGGATAGAAAAGAGTTTAAGTGGACTAATGGGGCAGAAAAGAGTTTTTAATTATTGAAACAAAAAGTTACAGAACAACCTATTTTAGCACTTCCAAATTTTAATAAGGTGTTTCAAGTAGATTGTGATGCTAGTGGTACTGCAATAGGAGCTGGTATGAGCCAAGAAGGTAAACCTGTTACTTATTTCAGTGAGAAGTTAAATGATGCCAAGAGGAAATATTCTGTTTATGATCAGGAATTTTATGCTATAGTTCAGGCATTAAAGAAGTGGAGACATTATCTACTTCCTAAAGAGTTTGTTTTGTATACTGATCATCAAGCTTTGCAATATTTGAATAGTCAAGGAAAGTTGAATCAGAGGCATTTGAAATGGGTTGAGTTTTTACAAAGTTATACATTTGTTTTGAAACACAGGAGTGGAAAGTCTAATAGGGTTGCAGATGCTCTTAGCAGAAGGCAACTATTGCTAACAGAAATGTAGATTGAAGTGGTAGGGTTCAAGGAACTCAAGAATTTGTATCCAGAGGATCCTGATTTTGGTGAAGCTTGGAAAGCTTGTACATAACCTGTTACTCTAGATAGGATGAAATGGTTAGATTTCATCATCCAGGATGATATGCTATTAAGAGGGAGTCAGTTGTGCATTCCACAAAGTTCTATGAGGGAGAATCTCATCAAGGAGAAGCATAGTGGAGGATTGGCTGGACATTTTGGTCATGATAAAACCCTTGGTTTGGTTAGTGAGAATTATTATTGGCCACAGTTGCAGCAAGATGTGAAGAAGTTTGTACAGAGTTGCAGAGTATGTCAGATGGTGAAAGGAGTGAAGTAGAATACAGGGTTGTATTAGCCATTGCCTATACCAGAGAGGCCTTGGGAGGATATCAGTATGGACTTTGTTCTTGGTTTACTAAGGACACAGCGGGGACATGATTCAATTTTTGTAGTAGTTGATAGATTTTTGAAGATGACACATTTCATTCCCTGCAAGAAGACTAATGATGTTGTTCATGTAGCAGAATTGTTTTTCAGAGAAGTGGTGAGACTACATGGTTTACCAAAGACCATAGTTTCAGATTGAGATAGTAAGTTTGTTGAATATTTCTGGCAGACATTATGGAAGAAGTTGAAGATAGATTGAAAGTTCAGTTCATCACATCATCCACAGACTGATGGACAGATAGAGGTGGTGAATAGAAGTTTGGGAAATCTGCTGAGATGCTTGGTTGGGGATAAGCCAACAGGATGGGATTTGATTTTACCATAGGCAGAATTTGCATACAATAATTATATCAATAGGAGCACTGGTAAATCACCATTCCAGATTGTATATGGAAGTAGTCCAAGAAATACATCTGAATTGAGAAAGATAGATAAAGGAGAAATAAGTAGTGCTAAGGCTGAGGATTTTGCAGAACAGTTGAAGAACATCCATGAAGAGGTGAGGAAGCATATTACCAAGATGAATGTGCAGTATAAGGCTAAGGCAGATGAGAAAAGGAGGCATAAGGAATTTCAGGTTGGGGATGAAGTCATGGTTCATTTGCGGAAGGAGCGATTTTCGGTTGGTACATATAACAAGCTAAAAATGAAGAAGTTTGGACAATGTAAGATATTGAAGAAGCATGATTCAGGAAATGCATATGAGGTAGAATTACCTAGTGAGCTGAATATTTCACCAGTGTTTAACATTTCAGATTTGACAGAGTATCATGAAGGAGGTGTTGAAGATGAGGTTGCAGCAGCACAGTGGAGTATTCTAGCAACCAGTTCAGATATCAAGGAGATTGAAGACATACTGGACAGTCGTGTTGGTAGAAGCACAAGGAATAGGACATATGAAGAGTATTTGGTCAAATGGAAAGGATGACCTGTAGAAGATTCATCATGGCTAACAAAGGAGGAGGTTAACTGTCTTGGTTTTTTTCAGCACACCTAAGTCGTGACAGGGTCACTTCTCAAATTACCCTGGGTGTCTGATGCAGGAGCATCCTGGGTGTAAGAGCAATCTTGCATCACCCAAAAAAATATTTCTATTTTTATATTCAATAAGGGCTATTTTGTGGAGAGCTACTATTTATGGAAAGTTACTATTTTTGGTAATTTTTGTATGTGCTCAGAATGATCTGATTTCTTTTTTGGAGGTTCATTTTGGTCATATAAGTCTGCCAGTAAAGTTTCATTGCCAGATCAAGTGTATATTTGAAGATATTGAAAATTTTTGGTATTGGCAGCAGGGTACAAAAACTTTGAACTCAATTTTGAAAGCTTTAGAGGCCCCAAATGAGGTCAAAAAATTGGGTGACAGATGCTTGCACAGGTCAGGCCTGTAGAGCGCTTCGTGGCATTTCTGAAATGGGGTTATAATAGCCGATCGGGTCAACTGGTGATGACTTATGGTCTTCGGAAGTTGGGCCATCTGAAATGGCGAAAAATAATTTTCTTCAAAATTTATGTTCGGGTTTCAAAGGTTATCTTGAGCCGACTATGATGTAATAAAATGTAAAATAAAATAATTCAAAGTTTGGTCGGCCTTATTGGCTAAAATTCTGGAACCTTCCCAGGCGGTGGAAAAATTGCCTATATAAAGAAGGCTGTATTATTGTCTTAGGCAGTTCAGAATAGTTCTGGGTAGTAGATCTGGGTAATAGTTCGAGGCTTTGTCCTACAGAATATTGTAAGGGAATGCCCATGTGGCTTTGCATATTGTAATTCTAAAAGTTTGTAATTCCACATTTGTGGAGATAATAAGAAGCCAATTTTCTGTTCTTGCATATTATTGTTGTTGTTTCTCTATTTCTGTTATGTGTTTGTGGTATTAAGGGGAGCACCCTTCATCACTCCTACTGCTTTGCAATCTAAGGCCAAGAAAGAAGTGATTAAGGCATAAAGGAAAGAAGCTCAAGTCATCCAATATGTAAGAGATGTATTATTATATTAGATGCCAGAGGTTGATTATGATGAGTATGCTACACCTATTTTTCAATCTGATAGATTGGTGACTACTGCATAATATCAAATGAAAAGTCAGGAGGTTGCAACATTTTGTTGAGTCCATTAAAACACAATAATAATCAAAGGACAAAGAAATTAGTTCAATCCATTATATTTGAAAGAGTCAATTTATCAATAAGTATGAATCAAGTCATGAAAGCCTTACAAGAAGGTGGTAAGATTCTTTTCACTATTTGTGATTTTTCAAGTCTGTTGAGGATCTTGAGAAGAAGAAAGTTGAGACACAAGAAGAAATCAAGAAGCTAGGAGAAACTTTTATGGCTTACTTAGCTATAAGTTTTGGTATATCAGTTGGAGAAGCAAAAATAAGCAAGGATAGAGGATTGAAGAATGCTGAGGTAGAATTAGCTCTACTGGATATGTGTGCATTTGATGCATTAGAGGAGTAAACATTTTTTTTACTGAGAGGACATATTATTTTATTGGAAAACCTATTGAAGATCTGGAAGGATGATCTTCAATTATTGAAGAAAAGTGTAGTAGATTAAGATGTAATGAAACTATTTAGTCTAGCTCATGTACATTTGAATTAGCAGTAAGTGATCAGCTAAGGGGAGCAGTCAGAAAGTGATGAAGATAGTTACAATAGATGAAGACTTAGGCATGTTGTGCCTTTGGCATTGTTGTCAAAGGGGGATAATAATTTGTAAAGAATCAAAGGGAGATAAACACTAGTAAGAGGGAGAAGACTCAGACAAAGGAGGATAAATAGATCAAGAACAAAAAACTACAAATATGTATAAGCTAAGAGGGAGAATTTATTTGCTTGGTATTGTTGGTGTTGCCATCAATGCCAAAGGGGGAGATTGTTGGCATAACTCATGCAGAGATCAAATGAGTATATTATGGTATATGTTTTATGCATATATGATGATAGGATGATCAGTTATGATGTTTTCATTGATGTCAACTTAGTGTTTGTTGGTTGAGAGTGTTCTGGTTATGGTGAGGTATGTTCAAGGGGTTAGATCCAAAGCTGTAGTAAGAGTTGGAATTTGCGATTGTAAAGGAAGACTAATCGATGTCTCAATATGATATATCTATGACTACATAGGTTTACTTTATGTATATTATGACTTATGATTGTTTGAAGGTTGACATGTTGACAAGAAGAACATGATGAAGCCAAGGAGTGATGATTTGATGATTGTGTCAACCTAGTTTGGATTTAAGTGTTGCAATTCAGGATGTGTGATCTTGATTATATTATTGGATTTTAGTTGAAATCACATCAAGATTGGTGATTGGTAGATAGAGTTACAATGAAATGAAGCTCACTTAATGAAAGTTACAAGAAGTTATTAGAACAATTGGTCAGATCCTTAACTAGTGATGTTGCACCGTGTTGCAATAATGGTTACATATTAGAAGGATCATAGTGACATGTAGAATCAACGAGGAATGATGAGTTGGCATTTTCATGATATTGATGATCAAATTTCTTGGAGTTGTGAAAGTACATTGGAGAGTGTGATATGGTTTGACTTTTCCATTGTCAAATCATTTGTGCAATGGATTTGGAGGCCGACATGAATATGAAATTGTAAATGATAATTAGTATTACATTTTAGGGTTTAAGGAATGAATTGTAATGATGTATTACAGTTATTTTTCTTTCTTAAGTTGAAAATCATTTTAAATATCATTTCAGATGTATTATAAAAAGTAGTAGAGGAGAAAGATCAATGTGTGGTGTTGTTGTTGTGGTGGTTTATGGTGATCAAAGGTATTAATATAGATATGAAGAAGGGTTTCAGAGCAGAGCATTGATCAAGTATACACTAGATCTATCATGCATTGAGTGGAAATATAAAATCACTCTTTACTTATTAATTTT
The DNA here is from genome assembly GCA_027943335.1 of Chamaecyparis obtusa. Lineage (NCBI taxonomy): Eukaryota > Viridiplantae > Streptophyta > Pinopsida > Cupressales > Cupressaceae > Chamaecyparis > Chamaecyparis obtusa. Next base: position 1,793,126 of record BSBK01000053.1, read on the forward strand.
AGTAGTTCGACAAGATAAATCTCTTAATTGGGTCACTCTTAACAGGGTGAGTGGGATCCTAATAGGTCTAAAGATCAAAATCCTCTAGCAAGGTGACTCTCAAAAGGAGTTCTAAATCACTTAACTAGGTAGATCCTAACAGGTCTTTATTTTAAGCTCTTAATAAGGCTAAATACTCTTAACTGGGTATACCCTTAACCAGGTGGATGTAATGCTCCTAATAGGGTAACTTATTACTATAGTGGTGAGATTTTATGGGTACTAATTCCCACACATAGTTTTTCCCTCTAACAAGGGTTCCATGAGAAAAATTGATGTGCTAAAGTGTTGCATGTTTTTGATGTTTGATTTACTTTGTTACTATTTTTCTATTTGCATTGCATGCTATATCTTGTGGAAGTTGGTGGTGAAAATATTTAGAAATTTTGGTTGCATGATTCACTCCCTCTCTTAGTTTCATCTAGCATTAACATATGCCTCACAAAAAAAAATTCTAAGATGTATCAATGAAGGCTTATGAATTGGCCATGCTTCCATATGAGTTTTATCAATAAAATTTGATGTAGGAGACCTATTAATTAGATAGAAATAAATGGAAATAACTTCAATCCAAAACCTTTGTTCAAGGCTATCGTCATTCATCATACTCCTAGCCTTCTCCATAAACATCATGTTCATCCTTTTTGTAACTCTATTCTTCTGTGGATAATATGTTAATATTATAAGTTCCAAGATTAGTGAGAGGGGGGGTGAATTAGTAATCTATCAGATCTAAAACTTTTCACAATTCATTCAATAACATTAACCACATTCGTCAACTTTAAACTTTATGCATGCATTAAACAAATTAACCAAACAACCATCCAAACATGCAACAAAGTGACACTGGTATTTTTATCATTAAAACCTTGATTAAGGGTAAGAACCATGGTGGGAATTAGCACCTAGTAATAATCTACACTCTTCTGAAATGTACCTTGTTAAAGGCCTAACCCTGTTAGGATATTACAATGATGCCTAGTGAAGAGAAGACCTTGTTACAGATTACCCGATTAAGGAATTTACCTCCATCCCTATTAGGAGATTTACCCTATTAGGATTAACCTTGTTAAAGGATTTCACACCCTAGTTAAAGAGTCACCTAGTTAAAGGATTTACAAATCAGACATGTTAAAGTCTACCCGGTAAAGGGATTTTCTTGTACAACCTACTAGGATTCAACAAGTGCAATGAGTTGGGTGTAGCAATTATCCTCTGCTTTTTCAAATCCAATTAAGCACAAACATTGATTCTCTTATAGACAATCTTCTCTCTTCACTTGATCGCACCTTCACATCCATGATCTACACTTGCATAATTCATTGATTTACATATAAATACATTACATGCTAATTAGGTCCTTAGACAACTTTTAAAATGTATTACATTTGAATTAAAATCATTCCCCCTAAATCCTTGACCCCTAAAACATATTACCAATCTAGAATATTCAACTACAAGTTCAGGTCGGCCTTAAGATTAATCACACATTGATTTAGCACAAGAACAGTCAATTTTTTTTACTTTTCTCAACATGCTTCCAAAAAATTCATAGATCCAATCACCTCGAACAATGTAACATTAAATCATTATTATTATTTTTGTTATGCCACATCACCTTGAAACTTGGATCATGAAAATATTCACAGCAACTAACCACATCATCATCGCTCACCAATCTAACATCAATTATTCAAATATATTCAAACATTTTGCTAACTTCCATAGAGTGATCTTATGTTACCTAAAATAATTACTTGTAGTACTCCAATCAGCTTGTGATCATAGAATCACTATTATATCCTAGTCAAGATAAACATACCATGACCACAACACTTGGATCCATACCAATTTGATAGAATAATCAAATCATTCACTGTCTTCCATTATCTATTCTTTAGTCTTCCCCATTGCACTTCAATCAATCATAACTCACTCCATACTTATTCCCATCATGCACGATCATACATAAAATATCTAGAGACATCACAAGTCTTCTTCTCCAACCACACACTCCAATTCCTTCACATACTCACCGCACATTAGATTCATCAGACAAACACTTATCAGCTCACTGTCAACCAATATAGTACTTAGTTGACATCAATGAAAACATCATAACTAATATTCCTATCATCAAACCTATACCGGTCAACACTCAACAATCTCTGCATCAATTATGACAATATACTACATAATTTTCTTCTTCATATAAATACAACATTATTTATAGAACATATGAAAATCATTAGATCAATATTCACCACCATTATCATTCCTCAAACATTTTATTTTCCTTCCAATTTGCAATCAACCATTTGTTTAAATTATTTAAATAAAAAAATATCACATTTACTCTTTATAACATATACATATTTCCTTCTTCTATAATCATCAATAAATAACTAAAAATATATGGATTTTCCAATGGAAGGAACATCTACATGATCAAATACATCATAAAGAATATGATCCAACACACCATAAGATTTATGAGAAATTGAGTAAAGTTGAATGCAATTTTGTTTTCCATAAATTTAATGCTCGTAGAAATCAAATTAAATATTACAATCATTCAAACCTTCAACAATATTTTATTTTTCAAGATCCTAAGACCCTTCTCTCAAATGTTTCCAAGTCTCTAGCTCCATAACTAATAGGGAGGTTGGTTTTTCTTCTCACACCTTCGCAACTAGGTCTCTCACAAGGACCTTTTAGGGTTATTTTTCCACACACCCTCTGACCTATAGGACCATTTCTATGATCTTGATACCATGGTCTAAAACCAACCAAGCTATCATGGAATTATTTACCAAGACAATTAAGTTTTTGGTGCTCAACTACCTTGCCAAAACACTATCCCTTAATAGACTTTAAGGACATTCCACCACCAAAGTTCTCAAATTCCCTTGCAGAGGTATGGAGGTGTTCCTATACTCCTAATTTGTTCAATTAGGTGATTTGGAATATTTCCCATACTTATCTTCCGTATCAATTTCTTCAATTTGTTTGATAATAGACCTACTAGAAAAGAGCCCCTATTAGGCCTCCTGCTCTCAGAAAATAGGGCTTTTCACCATAATCTTGTACAATGACCCTACAACTTTATTTAGGTTTTCAACTTCATTTGACGTAACCTAAAGGATTTTGGGGGTTCTAGAGCTTCATCTGTTTGTACAGTGCCTAACCAAGATTTGGTGAGTTTAAGAGGGTTTTGTGAAGAACCAAGGGTTCTCTTGTTCTTGGGCTTAATGGTTCTGTTAGAGATCACTCTAGACCTTTCTCTCACACAAAGATCATTGCAAGACCTTTTACTTCAACCTCCAATGCTTGGATTCAAGCTTGGGAATCACCTCTGCAAGTTATAATCTCTACAACTTAGTCTTCCCTAACCGAGATCACCATGGACCCACCTAGGGAAAGACTTTAATAATAGCTTCCATAATTTCCAAGGGCCCTCCTTTGACCTACATTATTTACAATTACCCTACTCATCAATTCCAAGAGGTTGTATAGAGACTACAGTGGAAAGATGAGTTAGGGCCCCATTTGCAAACACAGACTATACAAACCAATGAACTAGAAAAAGACTAAAATATGTACACAGAGCTAACTACTAAGAAATAATATACAAAATAACTATGGAAGAAACACTAAAACAATTAAAATAAACTATTCACAATGACAAGATCATGGATTTAATCCATGCACACCATGTAGGTACTCTGTAATAACTAGATACAAAGGAATAGCTACAGTTCTATTCACTAGTAACTAAAATCCGTACACACAGTCATCCATCCTTGCAAAATAGGTCTAACTAGCCTTAAATAGGAAAAATCCATGCCTTGGTATGTATTTAGGGCATCTCATCACCATTTTAGGACTTTGAGGGCATTTTGGACAAAGTTGTCTGAGCAACTTTTTAGCAACTTTTCAAAGATGTTGCTTTGCTCACACTTTGGCTTCTCCTAAGCCCTATACTAGTTTCTAGCCTATCATAAGCCTATCCTAGACCTAGTAACATCATGTTGACATCATCTAAGGTTCTTGAACCATTCTAAAGGCTTTTGAACACTTAAGCCTTCTCTGAATCATTCCTAGGACTATAGACCTAATTTGACCCTAACTCCTTAAAAGACTCACACATAATGGTCTACATGACCTTATATATTTACAATACCCTCAAAGGCATCTTTCACAACAAAAATGGAAAGGGTGGAACTAGCCAACCCTAGGGTGCTCCTGTACCAATCTCCCCCTCTGCACAAACAAGCTAGGGAACAGTAGGGGACAACAAGGAGAGATAAATACCCATGTAGCCTCATATTCCAGATCGTTCTGCCACTGAACAAGATGCCCCATGTAAGCTTTATGTGTGTTCATCCTTTTTACTCTAGATTACAAGATTTTCTTCACTTGAAGCTTTCCTTTAGGAGGTAAAATGACTCATGTAACACCGTCTCAAAATTTGGTTCCTCTACTATAGAAATAGGTCATTTATAGGACACCAAATCTTACACATTAAACATTGGTGAAATGTTGAATTATTCTGGTAAGTCAACCTTGTAAGAATTAGCCCCATATTTGGCTAGGAATTTATAGGGTCCCACTCTCTTCATTTGTAGTTTTGTAGGAACACCTTTTTGTAGTCTAGATTTATTCAAATGCACCATGACAAGGTCACCTACCTCAAATTGTACACCCTTTCTTCTCTCATCCACTTTAGCCTTCAACTTTTGGGTAGCCTTTATTAAAGGCTTCTTAACTTTCTCATGTACCTCCTGCATGGTTTGGGAGAAATCTTTAGCATGGCCACTCCTATACTCCATTCGTCCCAAATATCTTAACTCATAAATTCCTCTAGGATGCAAGCCATAAACTATATCAAAGGGACTTTGACCAGTAGTGCTATTGACACTTTCATTATGGAAAAAATTTTCATGTGGAAGCACTTGATCCCATGTCAATCCATACTCCTTGGTTAAGCATCTAAGTAGATTGCCTAACACCCTATTGATCACCTCAGTTTGACCATCAATTTGTGGATGGTAAGTTGATCCAAAAGATAGATTTGTTCCAAACCTACTCCACAATGTTTTCCAAAAATGTCCCATGAACTTGGGATCCCTATATGAAACAATGCTTAGGAGAAGACCATGCATCCTCACAACCTCCTTGAAGAAAAGATGAGCTATATAGCTAGCATCATGGGTAGTTTTACAAGGGATGAAATGGTTCATCTTACTAAATCTGTCAACTACCACATATATGCTATCCAACCTTGTTTTGGTCTTGTAAAGTCCCACTATGAAGTCCATGGTAATGCACTCTCATGGCCTATTGGGAATGGGTAAAGGTTGGTATAAGCCTGCATTTCTAGCTCCTCCTTTATCCTTTTGACATATCACACATTGTTCCACATACCTTCTTACATATCTAGGTTGCTTAGGCCAATATTAGAACCTTTGTACAAGTTCCAATATCTTATTGAGGCCAAAATTCCCACTAAGACAACAATTGTGCTTCTCCTGAATGAGGTTTTCCCTCATTGACCCCTTAGGTACACACAGTTGGTTCCCCTTAAACAAAAGACCACTTTGCAATGTATATTCTGCAAATTCATTGTGGAAATGATTCTGAAAATCATAACATACTTTATAAGCTTCAGATAAATCATCATCATCCTTGTAGAGGTCTTTAAAACTTTTTATGCCAATGCTTTGGAGATGAACTTCTTGGACTATCAACAATCTCCTTCTTAAAGCATCTGCCACCTTATTCATTTTCGCTATCTTATGTTTTATGGTGAATGTGAAGGATTGAAGATATTCCATCCACTTTAGTTGCCTATTACTCAACTTGTCTTGTGTGTTGATGTAGCTTAAGGCTTGGTTGTCTGTGAAAATAACAAATTCCTTAGGTAGGAGATAATGTCTCCACTTCCTAAGTGATTTAACCAAGGCATATAATTATAAGTCATAGGATGAGTATTTCTTCTTAGCTTCATTAAGCCTCTCACTAAAGAAATCTATAGGCCTATCCTCCCAACTCAACACTCCACCTACTGCTACCCCACTTGCATCACACTCAAAGGTAAATAACTTGTCAAAAATTGGAAATAGGAAAATAGGTTGGGTGGCTACTTGCTGCTTCAACCTTTCAAATGCTTGGCTTGCCTCATGATTCCACCTAAACTTGGTCTTCAACCCACCTTTCATTGTGTCCAATAATAGTGTACAAATCCCACTGAAGTTCTTAATAAATTTTCTATAAAATTGGCCCAATCCCTAGAAGCTTCTTACCTTTGTTCTTGTGGTTGGTGTAGGCTAGTTTAGTATAGTTTCAACCTTTCTTGGGTCCATCTTCAAAGTTCCTTGAGACACCAAAAATCCTAGATAAACAAAATCTTGCTTGAGGAACTCACACTTTTCTAAATTGATTGCCAAGTGTTCTTCATGTAGCTTTCTTAAGACTATCTCCAAGTGTGCTAAGTGTTCAATCTTTGTCTTGCTAAAGATGAGTATATCATCTATATATACCACCACAAATTTTCTTATATAATCTTTTAGCAATTCATTCATCAACCTCATGAAAGTGCTAGGGGAATTAGTAAGCCAAAATAGCATAACAAGCCACTCATACAACCCCTCAGTGGTTTTGAAGGTTGTTTTCCACTCATCCCCATCCTTGATTCTAATTTGATGGTATCCACTTTTGAGGTCTAATTTTTTAAAATATTGTGCTCCTCCAAGGAAATACATTAGATCCTCTATTCTAGGTATAGGGAATCTATATCTAATAGTGATTCTATTAATGGCTCTAGAATCAGTGCAAAGCCTCCATTTACCTCCTTTTTTTTATGCCAAGACCACAAGTATTGCACATGGACTAATACTCCTCCTTACAAATCCTTGGTCAAGTAACTCTTGTACTTTCCTAGCCGCTTCTTGGTTTTTTTTAGGGGTTAGCTTATAGGTTGCCTTGTTTGGCAAAGAACTAGGTATAAATTCAATCTAATGATTTATGGCTCTTTTAGGAGGTAAAGTTGCAAGTGTTCTATCACTAACTATGTACTAAACTACTCCAATAGTTTTTGTACTTCTATCGGTATAGCGTCTTGCTTGGGCTTGTCCTTCTCCTTAGGTTCCATCACTATGGCATACCCCACACTGTCTTTCTCTTGAAGTATGTTAAGGAACTCTTTCCCACTACTAAGTAGCACACTAGGATTCTTAGTGTAAACTTCATCTTCTTCTGAAAGAGATTGGATCTTAAACTTTACTCCATCCTTCATAAATGAAATGGTGTTCTCTTTTCCATCATGTCTAGCCTTATTTTCATAATGCTAGGGTCTTCCCAAGATAAGATGGAAAGCATCCATAGGAAAAACATCACAAAGTATTTTTTCCTTATACCCTCCAATGGAGAACTCTACCCATGTCTATTCATTTACCAAGACACTTTGCCCTTTTCTCAACCATGTGACCTTGTAGGGACTGCCATGTGGCATCTTCACCAAATTAAGCTTCTTTAATGCTTCCTTTGATATGATGTTGTCTATGGAACCGGAGTCCACAATCACCTTGCACACCTTGCCAAGTATCTTGCACCTAACCTTGAATAAGGCTCTCCTCTATTTGGGTTCCTCTTTCAATAGTTGTCTTATCAAAACTCTCCTAAACATCATATTCTCACCCATCTCTAATTCTATATGATTCACCTCTGGAGACTTGACACTTGATGTGTGTTCTTGTGCATAAGAAACTATTTTCTTTGAATTTGAAGAGGAAGCCTTCTCTGGACATCTATAAGAAGGGTTTCCTAGCTGCCCACAGTTATAGAACTTCATGGTTACAAAATAGGAGCTACTTCTACCTCCACTACCACCTCTTCCTCTGTTAGACCCACCATGAGATCCTCTGGTTCGAAAACCTCCTCTAGAGTTTGTTTCACCACTTTTTTCCACAATTTTGGACTTCCCATGGCTCCTCTGATAATTTCCTCTTCCTTGATAACCACCTCTGTGACCCCTTTGTTCTCTACCTCAGTCTCTATTTCTTGAACTTGAATCTTGTTTCCTTCTACCCTTTTCTTCAATTTTCATAGAAGATGAAATCCCTAATACCTCTTTTCAGTGGGAAGATGAAACCAAATTTGGTAATGGATTGGATTGAAGGTATTGAGAACCACTTTGAGTGTGATGGGTTTAGTGAAGTACAAAAGGTAAGAGTGGCAAAGTCTAGGCTTAGAGGTTCTTCCTTGACATGGTGGAAGTTCATTCAAACAAAGAGAGAGAGAGACAGAGAGAGAAGGAATGTAAAAATCCAATTGCTACTTGGAAGGGCGTGGTTTCCAAAATTAAAGAGACCTACATGCCAGAGGATTATGAAATCCAATTGCACAAAAAGAGCCATTGACTTGTCTTTATTTTCTTTCTCACCAATATTTTCACTAACTTCCTCAGTCTTGACCTAAACTTCACCCAACGTTTGCTCCAATTCAGCCAACCTTTCTCTCAATAATATATTATCTTCTTCTTGGTCCTCTATTTTCTTTGCAAGTTCTACATTGATCATCATGGATGATCCTATAGATTCACACTCTAACATACACTTACTCCAATCCCAAATCTTTTTTGGGCTCTGATACTAATCTGATAGGGAGGTTGGTTTTACTTCTTACACCTTCACAATTAGGTCTCTCACAAGGACCTTTTAGGGTTATTTTTTCCCACACCCTCTGACCTATAGGACAATTTTTATGATCTTGATCCCCTATTCTATAACCAACCAAGCTATCATGGAATGCTTTACCAAGACAATAAAGTTCTTGGTGCTCAACTACCTTGCCAAAACACTATCCCTTAATAGACTTTAAGGACATTCCACCACCAAAGTTCTCAAATCCCCTTGTAAAGGTATGGAGGTGTTCCTATACTCCTAATTTATTCAAATAGGTGCTTTGGAATATTTCTCATACTTATCTTCCTTATCAATTTCTTCATTTTTTTTGAAAATAGACCTACTAGAAAAGATCCCCTATTAGGCCTCCTTCTCTAAGAAAACATGCCTTTTCACCATAATATTGCACAATGACCATACAACTTTCTTTAGGGTTTCAACTTAATTTTACATCACCTAAAGGATTTTTGGGGTTCTAGGGCTGCATCTGTCTGTATAGTTCCCTAACCAAGATTTGGTGAGTTTAAGAGGGTTTTGTGAAGAACCAGGGGTTCTCTTGTTCTTGGGCTTAATGGATTTGTTGCAGATCACTCTAGACCTTATCCTCATACAAATATCATTGCAAGACCTTGGAATTCAACCTCTAATGCTTGGGTTTGAGCTTTGGAACCACCTCTGCAAGTTATAATCTCTGCAACTTAGTCTTCCTTAACTGAGATCACCATGGTCTCGCCTAGGGAAAGACTTTAATAATATCTTTCATTCTTTCCAAGGACCCTCCTTTGACATGCATTATGTAAAATGACCCTACTCATCAATTCCAAGAGGTCGTATAGAGACTACAGTGGAAAGATGAGTTAGGACCCCATTTGCAAACACAAACTATACAAACCAGTGAATTGGCAAAAGATCAAAATATGTACGCAAAGTTAACTACTGAGAAATAATATACAAAAAAACTATGGAAGAAACACTAAAACAATTCAAATAAACTATTCACAATGACTAGATCATGGATTCAATCCATGCACACCATGTAGGTGCTCTGCAATCACTGAATACAAAGGAATAGCTACAATTCTATTCACCAGTAATTGAAATCTGTATATACAGTCATCCAACCTTGCAAAATAGGTCTAACTAGCCTTAAATAGGAAAAATCCACACCTTGGGATGCCTTTAGGGCATCTCATTGCCACTTTAGGACTTTAAGGGAATTTTGGACAACATTGTCCAAGCAAATTTTCAAAAATGTTACTTTGCTCACACTTTGGCTTCTCCTAAGCCCTATACTAGGTTCTAGCCTATCACAAGCCTATCCTAGACCTATTGACATTATGTTGACATCATCTAAGGTCCTTGAACCAGTCTAAAGGTTTCTAAACACTAAAGCCTTCTTTGAATCATTCCTAGGACTATAGACCTAATTTGACCCTAACTCCTTAAAAGACTCGCACACAATGGTCTACATGACCTTATATATTTAAAATGCCCTCAAAGTGGTCTTTCACAACTAAAATGGAAAGGGTGGAACTAGCCAACACTAGGGTGCTCCTGCATAAATAACATAGTCTTATCTATAGGTAGCTTTGATTCAAAATAAAAAGCACCCTTAGGTACCCAAAATCCATTGCCACCTAATGTAGGTGAAACCCTCACTTTTTCTAATGAAGTATCCAAATATTTTGTCTTCAAAAAAGTACTATTACACTCAGTAGTGTATGCATCCAACTTATAGAATGTGCCAATTCTAACACCTCTAGCAACCACCATAAAACCTCTCACCATTTTACATCATGTATTAGAAAAGACTACTTGCATACTTGAATCTATTAGTTTTCTCACGTTTAAAAATTTTCATCTTATACTAGGGAGATGCAAGACACCATTAATATTACTTATTTTACCAGCAGGAAACCTAATTTTAACTTTACCATTACCAACAATATTTAAGTGAGAAATATCACCCAATTACACCTTACCTTCACTAAATTCTTCATATTTAAAAAATTTATCTCTATTAGAGGTCATATAAAAATATGCACTTGAGTCAATCAACCATGCATCATCACATGCATGAGTGGCCAAAGCTACAATGAACACATCACCATCTTCCTTCTCAGACTTAGAATCATAATTGAATTTATTCTTTTTCTTTTTATTCTTTTGTTTGCAGTCCTTACAGATGTATCTAGGCTTACCACAATTAAAACAAATAACTTTGGACTTTCTAGGAGATTTAGATATCCCTCTAGATTTGGATGTGTTACGCTTCTCATTCTTCTTACCTTTTTCCTTAGGTCTTCCATGGGAGACTATGGCTTCCTTGGCACTAATGGATACCTTCCTCCTCATCTCTTCAAAAAGAAAAGAATCCACCACATCTTCCATTCTAAAAATGATATAAGTATTATCAATGACCATAACAAGTGAATCCCACAAATCAGGCAAAGAACAAAGTAGTATCTAACATTTCTCTTCCTCATCCATCTTGACACCAAAAAATTCCAATTGACCCACCAACATACTAAATGCTTCTAGGTTGTCTATAATCTATCCACCCTCATCCATTCTCAAGGAATATAGCTTCTTCTTCAAGAAAATCTTGTTTACTAAATATTTTTCTTGATATATTTCACCCAGCTTCTTCCACAGTCTCTTTGCAAAGGACTCTTTATGGACATTGATTAAAATAGAATTTGTAAGGCACAATATGATTAGACCCTTGTCTTTATGGTCCATAACAACATATTTAACAACCTCATCTAGATCTTTAGGTTTCGTGACAACCTCATCAACATCCTTCTACAAATCTTGATCTATTAGCAAATCCTCCATCTCTAGCTTCCACATTTCAAAATTATTTCCAAAAAAATTCTCCACCTCTATTATCCCTAATGAACTAGCCATATGAAATTCATGCAACAAGATCAAAAAGTATCTTCTACAAAAGCTCCCACTCAAATCTAGATTAGTTCAAAAAAACCAACAATCCATAACTAAAACCAAAGGTGATCAAGCTCTGGTACCACTTGTGAGGAAGTTAAGCACTAGAACAACTTCCTAGACTAATCTTGAGGAGAGGATAGTGTAAAAATTTTCTGAGACCTTCTCAATAGTTACAAAAATTTAACAGTAATAGACATAAAGATAAATAACACACATAGCACAATACAAAGATTTATGCAAGGAAAACCCTTTAGGGAGAAAATCCCCACACTCCAAAAGCAGCCCAATATATTATTCAACAATAAAAAATAGATTACAATATACTTGCAGAGAAAGCTTCTTTCAAGAGTATCACCGTCCAGAGATCCAAAGGTATCTAGAAAGCTATAAGACTATTCCACTAACCCTACATGTCATGCACCTACTATATAGGAGATACAATATAAGAAAGTGTTAAACAGTATTACAAAACCATGGGTTACAACCACCACAAAAAGGGGCACCCATCTTATCTCAAATAAAAGATGCCCTATGATGTGTCAATACACACACCAACATGTATAACTCCCTTTTTTATCTCATTTATATGTTTGACACTTTTAACATTTCCTATTTTAGAACCAACTTTTAGAGACAGTAAACTTTGAACCATGTACCCAATTTTCTATTATAATAACTTTTTAGAAACCTCTTGAAGTTCTCTACAACTGAGATAATGTATTGTCATCTCTGACAATTTTTGCTCCTTTCGAAGCCTCTAAGGCCTTCAAATTTGAGTTCAAATTTTTTATACCACCTAAAAAATAGTTGTCACCTGTGATTGCAAGGTTGAGACACTTTTTACAAACAATCTCCCACTTTTCGAACACCTTGCAAGAGCAAAAGGAGTATTTACACCAAAGTTTAGTTGCTAGGGGTTGTGAGGCCAATACACTCTGAACACCATCTAAACTTATCTATGCTCATAGCCTTTGCTAATGAATTTACAATATTCATCAAAGTCTCTACCTTAGCTAGCTTCAACTTGCTATCCTCAACCATACCTCTAACAAAATTATACTAAACATCAACATGCTTGGTTCTGGCATGAAAATTTGGGTTCTTCACTACGTAGATTGCACTCTGACTGTCACAATAAACTATTACTACTCCTTGTTTTATTCCAATGTATGAACACAGTCTCTAAAGACAAATGGATTCTTTACAAGTGTATCTTCCATATACTCTTTTTCAATAGTGGACAAAGAAACCACAACATATCACTTACTCATCCAACTAATTGCACAACCAAATACTATAAACACATATGAACTAGTGGGTCTTTTGTGATCAATATCTCCTACTAAATATGCATCCACACAACCATGAATATCAAGGTAAATTTCATCTCCTATCATATTATCATGATAATAGAAAGAATACTCTGAGTACCCTTCAAATATTCGAAGACTCTTTTGACTGCATCCTAATGAACTCTACCATGATTAGACATATATATCTCAACAGAACTCCCACTACTTGGGTAAGATCTAGTATAGTATATACAATAGCATACATCAAACTTATAACTACACTCTAGTAAGGAACTCTTCTAATGTCTTCCATATCTAATGGATATGTAGTATAATCTAAAATAGATAATTTTGTTCCAACTATAATTTTTGACTCAAAAATTTTGTACACAATCAAGATCCATAAGCATAACAATTATAGATAATTTTGTTCCAACTATAAAAGGAACACATAATGATCTACAATCTTGCATGTTGAACCTCTATAAAATAGAGTTCACATACTTACTCTATCCTAGCCTTAGCTTTTTGCTCACTCTATCTCTTTTGATTTCCATCCCAAGAATGTGTTTATTTGCACCATGGTCTTCCGTTTCAAAGTTAGCAACAAGCTAGGACTTTAGTTCTACAATCATAACTTTCCCTTTGCCAATGAAACATATCATCAACATATAATTCAATGTACAAGAAATGGCCACCATCAGATTTATAGTAAACACACTAATCTGATTTAGAATGCTCAAGTCTCAAACTCAACACATATGTAAAAAATTTAGGGTACCACATCCTAGAACTCTATTCGAGGACATACACAAATTTATTCAATTTGTAAACCAAATTACTTTTACCTTTTACCATGTAGTGCTCTGGTTATTTCATGTAAATATCCTCCTACAAATCACCATAAAAAAATTACTTTTCACATCCATTTGATCAACCTCTAAATCATAAGTAGCGACAATAGAAAGAAAAAATCTAATGGATGTCATTTTTTCAACATGATAAAATATCTCACCATAACCAACATGCTCAACTTGAGAGTAGTATTTTACAACCAACCTTGATTTATACTTCTCAATGATTCCATCTATGCCAATTGTTTTCTTGAACATCCATTTGCAACCAACATGTTTTTATCATTCAGGTAATGGGACAAGATCCCATGTATCATTTTTTTTTCCAAGCTGTCATTTCTTCATCCATAGAAATCTTCTAGGATTCTGTATCATTCATACCTAATACCTCTTCTAAAAATTTGAGTTCATCCACACTAGTATTCAAAGAAAAAAATACATCTCCAATCATTAGGAGAATACCTTTTAGGTGGTTGTCTCTATCTTTTAGACCTTTGAATAAGTTGAGCTGGAGGTTCTTCCTCCTCTTTTGAATATTTAGAGCTAGATGAGATCTCCTCAACTTATTATCTATCGATTCAACTTTCTCAAGCATAGAAGGTATTTGAATCACATATTCCTTTTTAGCTTTTCCAGGTTGTAATGTAACAAAATAAGATTTAATTTCTCTAAAAATAACACTTCTACTATGTAATACCTTCTATACAACAAGGTCCCAAAGATTGTATCCTTTCACACCATGACTATAGCTGATGAATATACATTTCATAGTCTTGTTCTCTAACTTTTTGTTCTTCTACTTTGGAACATATGCAAATGCCTCGCAACCAAAAAATCTAACATATCTCAATGAAGGCTTATGACCTAACCACATGCATCCATAGGTATTTTATCAACAAGAGATGATGTAGGAGACCTATTGATCAAGTAGAAAATAGTGGCAAAAACTTCAACCCAAAACCTTTGTTCAAGGCTAGTACCACTCAACATACTCTAGCCTTCTCCATCAATGTCCTATTCATCCTTTCTACAACTTCATTCTGTTGTGGAGAATAAAGAGTTGTCTACTGCCTATGAATGCTATAATATTTACATAACATATCAAAATCATTAGAGAAAAATTCACTACCATTAATAGTACTCAAATATTTTATTTTCCTTATAGTCTTCAATTCAACTATTGTTTTAAATTCTTTAAATTGACTAAAAACATCAGATTTACTCTTTATAAAATATAGTTGTGTCCTACAATAATCATCAATAAATGAAACATAATACATGGATTTTATAATGGAAGGAACATCTACAAGATCAAATACAATAAAATGAATAAGATCCAACATGCCACAATATTTATGAGGACTTGATTAAAATTGTACACGGTTTTGTTTTCCATAAATGCAATTCTCACAGAAATCAAAGTCAAGATTACAATCATTCAAACTTTCAACAATGTTTTTCTTTTTCAAGGTCATAAGACCCTTCTCTCCAATGTGGCCAAGTCTCTAGTGCCAAACATAGTCTTATCTATAGGTAACTTTGATTTAGAAGAAAAAGAACCTTTAGGCACCCAAAATACATTACCATTTGTTGTAGGTGAAACCCTCACCTTTTCCAATGAATTATCCATATATTTTGTCTTCATAGAAGTACTATTTCACTCAACAATGTATGCATCCAACTTATACAATGTGTCAATTTTGACACCTCTAGAAACCACTATAGCACCTCTCACCATTTTGCATCATGTATGAGAAAGACTACTTGCATACTTGAATCTATCAATTTTCTCACATATAACAAATTTCATCTTATACTAGGGAGATGCAACACACCATTAATATTACTTATTCTACCATTAGGAAACCTGATTTTAACTTTACTATGACCAATAAATATTTAAATGAGACTTATCACCCAAGTACACCTTACCTCCATCAAATTATTTATATTCAAAAAACCAATCTTTATTAGAGGTCATATGAAAAGATACACTTGAGTCAAGCAAACATACATCATTACATGCATGAGTGGCCAAAGCTACAATGAACACATCACTATCTTTCTTCTCAGACTCAGAATCATAATTAAATTTCTTCTTTTTTATTTTTCTTCTCTTCTTTGTAGTCCTAGCGGATATGTCCAAGCTTACCGCAATTCCAACAAATAACTTTGGACTTTCCAAGAGATTTAGATCTCCCTTTGGATCTATATGTGTTACACTTCTCATTATTCTTTCCTTTTTCCTTAGGTCTTCAACGAGCAACTAGGGATTCATAGGAATTGATGGATACCTTCCTCCTCATCCCTTTAGGAAGCAAAGAACCCACCACATCTTTCATCCTCAAAATGACAAAAGTACTACCAATGGCCATAACAAGTGAATCCCATGAATTAGGCAAAGAACAAAGAAAGATATGATATTTATCTTCCTCATCCATCTTGACACCAACGGATGCCAACTAAGCCACTAGAGATTTTATTTGATACATTTCACCAAGCTTCTTCCATAGGCTCCTTGTAGAGGACTCTGCATGGACATTGATTAAAATAGAATCTACAAGGCACACTCTAATTAGACCCTTGGCTTAATGGTCAATAATAATATATTTAGCAGCCTCATCTAGATCTATAGGTTTCATGACAAACTCGTCAATATTATTCCATAGATCTTGATCTATTAGAAGATCCTCCATCTTTAGCTTCTACAATTCAAAATTATTTTCAAAACATTAATTCACTTGTATTCTCCCTGATGAACTAGCCATTTGAAACTCCTCCAACAAGATCACAAAGTATCTTCTACACAAGCTCCAATTCAAACTTTAATTAGTTCAAAAAAACTAACAACCCACAACTGAAACCAAAGGTGATCAAGCTCATATACCACTTTTAAGGAAGTTAAGTAGTAGAACAACTTCCTACACTAATCTTGAGGAGAGGATAGTGTAAATATTTTCTCATATTTTTTCAATAGTTGCAAAAACTTAATAGTAATAAACATAACGATAAGTAGCATGCATACCCCAACACAAAGATTTATGTGGGAAAAACCCTTTCGAGAGGAAAACTCCACATTCCAAAAGTAGCCCAATATATTATTTAGCGATAAAAAATAGATTACAATATACTTGCAAAGCAAGATTCTTTCAAGAGTATCGTTGACCAGAGATCCATAGGTATCTAGAAAGCTATAAGAATCTTACACGAACTCTCTATCTCTCGCACCTACTATATATGAGATACAATACAAGAAACCGTCAAATAGTATTACAAAACCATGGGCTAAAACCACCCCAAAAAGAGGTGCCCATTGTATTTTCAACCAAAGATGCCCTATGATGTATCAATATGTACACCAATATGTGTAACTCCATTGTATAGCTCATTTACATGTTAGACACATTTTACATTTCCTATTTTAGGAGAAACAACTATTGAAGGCCATAACTTTTGAACTATGTATCCAATTTTCTACTATAACCACTTTTTGGAAACCTCTCGAAGAGCTCGAAAAATGGGATGATATAACACCATCTTGGACAAGTTTTGACCCCCTTCTAGAGCCTCTAAGGCCTTCAAAATTGAGTTCAAAATTTTTATACCACCTAAAAATAGCTGCCACATGTGACTGCAAGATTCAGAAACTTTTTGTTAGCACTAGAGTATGATAGGGGATTTATTTTGAAATAACAAACTTCATGATGTTGTAGAGATTGGCTATACCTTCTAACACCTCTATTTTTGTGCATTATCAGTATTATTTTTGGCATCTTAAATTTTTTATTTAAAAATGACATGCCATGGAGTTTTGTGTGGTTCTGCAGGTGCTAATTTGGTCTTGGTGGTGGGGGTGTTGCCCCTTGATCCCATTGGGGGCGTGGCCCCTAAACACTTGCAAGGGTCACTACCCCTTGAATCTGTTGGGGGTGTTTCCATAGACCCTCATTTTATTTTTGAAGTACACTACAACTTTGATTTTGCACAGTACAAGTGATTATCTACACTCTTGTCATTAGTCTTCTTGGATATTACTCGATGTATACTTTTTATTGGGAAGACATTTTTTTTTTAGGGGGGGGATGATGTAGTTGGCATAAAATGCCTATTGTTATGTTTGATAATATTGGTTATCTTTGAATGTATCAGTTGTCCATATTAAGTTTTTTTTATCACTCTCGAGTAGTTGTCGTGTCAATTGGTTGATGGTTGTGTCTTCTTGAAAATTGTCGGGTCCTTTAAATATGTTGTGCATCGCCAAGGAAGGGGGTATGATATAGTTGAATGAATTATAATTATCAATCGACCATCTTTGGTCTTCTTATTTGTAATGAATTTATGAGCTAATAAAGATATATTTTACTCTCATATTTGGTACACACTGCCATTTGTATTATTATCATGTATGTAAATTACCGGGTATAGAAATAAACACACACCACAAGATAGATGAAGCATACAATATAGAAACCAACAAGACAATATCCACAATCCATCAAAATATACATCTAATGAACAATCATCGAATACTAGCATGATTCAAATTTAAAGATGCAATATAAATAATCACAATTTTGAAATCAATGAATATAAGCACAACCACACATCAAAGCAAAAATAGTGATGCTAAAATCACTAAATATTTTACAATTTAAAAGTGTGAAAATATGAACATATAAATCCAAATTACATGATCCATACACATATATGGCAATACAAAAAAAAATCATTAACAAGTCCTATATTAGCATCGAAACTCAAAACAAGCAATAGAATGAGGCACATATGCCTACATCCTTATACTATTTTCGCACACAATTAGAAGCTTAAGTGACATCATACATCTGTAGAAGATGAAGTTTTAAAATTTTTATTGTGATTTGATTCATTTGTTATATGCCTACTAAAGCCTTATTTAATATTTTCTTTCTATTATACTACTAAAGGGATCAAACTATTAAAAATAGTTTGCAACCTTATTATCTCTTCAATATGTATATGAAATATTGATAATGTAACTCTTGTCTTTCCTTTCCTAATTAATATGATTAATTTGGGACAAGCTCACACGATCATAAATTTTTGATTAAATTTTCTTTGAAAACATTAAGATGACATATGCTTATAAATTTGACAAGGAAATAATGAGAATAGTTATCAATTCATAAGAAAATAATTTCTTATGATTATCAAGGATGAAAGTGGCACATGCTTCATGATAAAAGGTATCTTAAAAAGTATTTAAAATAAATACGCGAGTACTGGGTTACCCCTAACAAGCTATGTTTGAGTCCAAGAATAAATACGCGAGTACTGGATTACCCCCAAGAAGCTATGTTTGAGTCCAAGAATAGATA
Source organism: Chamaecyparis obtusa (assembly GCA_027943335.1). Taxonomy (NCBI): domain Eukaryota; kingdom Viridiplantae; phylum Streptophyta; class Pinopsida; order Cupressales; family Cupressaceae; genus Chamaecyparis; species Chamaecyparis obtusa. The sequence continues at coordinate 1,812,301 of BSBK01000053.1, forward strand.
CATGAGTATTGGATTACCCCTAACAATCTATGTTTGAGTCCAAGAATAAATACACGAGTACTGGATTACCCCTAACAAGCTATGTTTGAGTCCAAGAAAATAATTTCATATTAAAAGAAAAAGCCTAAAACTTGGTACAAATCTTGTGCTTTTGTTTAGATCACTTCTTAGGTTAATACTTTAGAAACATTTCAGTTTAGGAAATAGAATTAGATTTATTAGTGTTATTACAATGACTTATTCATACCCTCCCCCCTCCCACCCCCTACATTTTCATTGGTGTGCAATGGCATCACACAAGACATTATCACAAGAGAAGATTGAGTTTGATGGTATACTGGCTTCTCTCTTACATTCTAATTTTGCGTTTATGTTCTTCACTCCTTGTATATCGTAGTCCATTGGTTTTGGACTATTACATTGTTTTGGAACTCTAATGAAATCCTATATTCTTTATGGAGATTTTGATATTTGAATTATACTTTTGTACTTAGTCTATAAATTGTTCAAATTTATTATAGTAAATGAAATTTATATTCTTCATGCAAATTTTTTATAATTGATTTTTATTTTGATATTTAGTCCATAAATTTCTCATATTTATTATAGTTGGTTGTTTTTGACATTAATTAGCAGCAAAAACTAGGGCGATGACCCTTACAAGACCACTACCTAATGGCATTTAGATGCACACTGATAATAGATAAATATCAAAAGTATCCCAAAACATAACTAATAAAGTAGATAAACAAAGGTCATAGTTCAATAACCTATACTCATGAAAATTAGCACCCCAGTACAGAGTAGTACCAATCATAAGAGAACAAACTAAAACCCTATCCAAAATGCTACTAGTATAGTCGAAGTCATAGTACAACCAACAAAAGTTCAAAATGCCATGTGGGCTAAAAGAAGAAATATATAGGAAAGCCCTGGAGGGATAAGGGGTCAGATCCTCATTAAACCTTGTGTGAGAAATTAATATTGCAACTAGATTGATGCAATACATGAGACAAATTGTTAGTGAGGAATTTGAACAAATCCTTATAATTTCCCTCCTCTTGCTCATTATCCCTTAGAATCTTGTGTTGCATCAAATCGATAGAATTTTTTGAGCTATGCATCACACAAAGACTAAATCTGAAAATGATTCCAAGTTTTCTTTCCACCTTGCTCACGGGTGCCTGTAAGAAGTTGAGTCCCACTTTTGGGCAAAAAGTACAAGTGTTTAACCCAATTTTCAAATTTTGTCTCAATTGTTGTAAAAAATTTAAGAACTTAAAGATTGAATCTAAAAAAAAATAGTAATAGAAAATTTAGTGCTTGGAATCTACTTTTCAAATATGTAATTTATTCCAATACCCACATGGTAGAAATTAGTTTTTAGTAAACATGTGTAAAAACCACTTTCTAAAGAGGGAACACCCCGTAGTGCAATGGTAAGTTGCAAGGTTCTCGTCTGGGAGGTCTTGGGTTTGAGCCTACTCGAGCTCCATGATGATCTTGGCTTCGACCTATTACCCATAAAAAAAACCACTTTCTAAAAATGTTTGTTTCAAGACCATACCATACATGTGTACAACCACCATATTTTGAACTATTTTTTTATATAAATCCTTTTGAGGAAAGATACCTAAGACACTAAATATTAATTAGCATATTTTTGTTTTTATCATTAAAGATTTTTTATTAATTTTTATTAACCCTATAGTCTATTTCAGAAACCTCTAGTGTACAACCACCATAAATTGACCTAAACTTATCATTTTTAAATTTTTTAAAATATTCAAGAGATTTTTGTGTAGATTGATGTCATCTAGTTTGTTTTGCAAAAAATGTAAAAATTAAAAAGTGTTTAAAAATTTGGACACGCTCACTATGTGAAGTTTATGTACAAAATTGATTGATAAATAATTTAAAATAGTAAAATAATCAAATCCCAAAAAAATTACACTCTTGAATTCTAAATAGTAAGAAGTCCAATGGGTTTTCATTTCATCAAAAAAAATGATCAGGAAGGTCTTCAAAACATTATGGCAAGACATAATTTTTAGGTTCCAATGCCTTAGCCATTAATTTACAGATCCAAGGCATAGGCATGGTCCCACTAAGCCTATCTTAACCTAAAATACAATGCAAAGGGTAGGTGGTGAACTCAACTTTTAAATAATTTGTACCCATTACAAAATGTGTAACCTTTACACAAATATAATAAGTTTGTATGTAAAAATGAGTTTGTAGGCATAATTTTTTATAAAATTAATACTTTTACAAAATGCGTATGCATTTTGAAAAACAAAAGTATGCTCGTTTTAAAATGCATACCCATTTTAAAATGTGTGTGTGTTTTGCTAAAAATGCATATGCATTTTTTGAATTTTTGGATTAGGTGCCTAGATCTAAAACATGTACCTATTTTTCAAAACGGGAACCCATTTCCAGCAGGATTCCCAATGTCAGGAAAACTTTCCCCAAATTGGGACCCAACATCCTACATGTACCCTCACTTTATTTTTAAGATTATCCACCTCACTCTGTAAGCTTGTCAAATTAGAGGCCGAAGTTGCATCAAAGCTAGACAGGATAGGGTTCTCCTTAATTGGTGGCATATCAGTACAAAGATCGACAAGTCCCTCCTTCATTTTATCAGAATTATGGGTCAAGTTGTTGGAGGTAGATTTATTCAAAATACCACTATCATTAGTCTCAAAATCATTATCCTCTATGTTCTTATTTTTCTCAATCCCCTTATCAGCTACATGATTCCCTTATTCCATGTCTTCCTCATAGTCATAGTCAACAAGTAGTTTTTTTCCCCTTTTTAGTAGATCTATTTTCTTATCCATTGGATCTTCAAGGGGTGCTATGCTCCTCCTCATCCTCACCATTATTAGTGTTAACTTATTGAATAATGAATTTGAATTGTCTTGTAGGGGGAAGGGTTTTTTCCTTTCCTCATGGAGGTGGACATTAAGAGCCTTTTCCTTTTGGGGTAGCCTCAGGGGAAACAATGCTAGAGTTTAGCATTATTGGGGTGCTCGAGCAAGAAGCAATTTTATTAGCCCCTAGATTTTTAATACCTTTCTTCTTTTTCTAGCCAGAAATGTCAACAATGTTAGCTGGCGAGGGTGGGGGGGTCATGACACAGGGGCCTCATAGACAATGATAGGTTTAGGAGGAAATAGGGACAAATTAAAGTTATAAAGCCTAAAACTAATGCCCTAGTGCAAGTAAATTGTTTTTTTTACCCTAATGGGCACTATCCTTGAAATAAAAAACAAAGCTCTCAAGAGAATTGAATAAGAAAAATAGAAATGAGATGATTTCATGATTCTTGAAGTGATTAAGAAGAGGAATATGATAATAATAGTAAAATTTAAAACACCCTTCCAGTGTAAAGTATTTCATGATCATAAATTAGACATGGTCCCAAGGAGGAGGTAGCTTGTCACTATCGTATTTTCCCTAATTCTTTATCAGAGCCTCGTTTCCCTTAAAGAAAATTTTTAGACTATGTCCTATCCTTAGTAGAAATCCTAGTGGCCTTGTTGATGACCTCTTCACTAATTTCAAAAGAAATATCGCTAACCAAAACCCTCTTGTTATTCCAGGAGCTAGCAAACTGGGTAGAGTCCGTCATCAAACCCGTTAATGGACTCAATAAAATCAACAACCCCACCCTCCTTGCATATGTGCCAAATCATGGGGTCATTCTTGAACATGTTTGGTTTCCCTAAGTAGATGTGGTTGAGGTCATCCCCCATAAATGTAACAACATACAAAGGACAATTAGCTTTGAAATGAGAACTGCAACTCTTGATACGACAAGGGAAAGTTACCATTAACAACAAATGATTTATAGGGAAAATGCCTCGCTTTCTGGTTGGGTGAAATCATTTAACCATCCTCCCAAAAAAATATACTCATGTGAGCTACAGTTTCCCACAAGTGGGAGTATTTTCAATACAACACATATAAGGTACCTCATTATGCAAGGGGTAATGATAAATGCAAATGTCTTTAGTCATGTTAATTGTGTAATGTCATCTCATCATTTTGAGGTACTCTTTGAGATTAATGTAATCAATATGATTACATATAAGCCACATAGCAAACAACTACAACATAAATAATAATTAATGCCCCTTTGAGAAATGTCTCCCCAATAAGTATCACTAGCCTACCATGTCATTAGACTCGTATTCAAATTCAAAATATTTTGGTATTTTCTCCACTCCCACTTAGAACTGGCTAGGTAAGGGTAATGGGATACCCAACACCCTAAAGTACAGAGAATGAGACACCACTTCCAAAGTAGCAAATCACACATCATCTCCCTTAGGTTTTGAACACTCTCTAATCAACAAAGTTTGCACATCAAATGTGAGGGAAAAAATATTTCTCCAACACCTCAAACCCTCCAAATTGTATCCACTCGTAATAAGAGAGTCCTCAAAAGCATTGCTCTCCCTATAAAGTTGGTTGATAGTAAAAGAATCAAATCCCTACAAGAGCCCATGCGCACCACCTAGAATGCCTTCCATGGACTAGTTGGCCTTAGACATCCCTTAAACAACATCAATGATGAGCTTGGAATCCCCCTCAATTGAAAGTTCTCTAACCCCAATTGAGAGCACAATCTTGAGTCCCCAAAAAAGGATCATTCCCTCCACTTGGTTGTTTATATGTTTGGGACACACCACTAAAGCTACCACTAACATCTCAGAATCACCTTTCATCACTTTTATCGTAGCAACCAGACCTTGAGATTGCTTTGTTGTATCGTCAAAATTTAATTTTGACCAACCTGAACAAGGGGGGTCCATTTTGTGTTTCTCCTTTTGATTTTTTAAACATGTCAAACTTCCCAAAGGAGTCATGTAAACCCTAATTCCTTGTGATTTAGCGATCACCAAGAGAGGGGGGAATGGGTGGACAAAGCCACTTGGTGAAACTTAAATTTTCTAATAGCATTTGGTGGAAGATGCCAAAGACCACCTGCAATGGGCTTTCCCTTTTGTAGAAGATCACATTGTTCCTTTCCTTCTAAATTGTCTAGCCTAGGTGTGGAGGGATTTTCAACCACAATTGTTTGATATTGGGATTGAAGGATGTCCCTTTCCAATTGAAGGTAATATGTTAAACATCCATATTCATCGCCCTAGTGGATTTGAAGTAGCTGCAAAACTCACTTACACAACTCACATACAGAGGGGCAATGTATGAATAAGTGATTTACCAACTCCTCATTCTATTTGTAGAGGACACATCAGTTTGGAAATTGGAACTCACATCTGATGAGATTTTATTGAGTAAGAATCTTGTCATGCATAACCCCCAAATAATAAGTTGATCTTAGGGATTAATTGAGAGTTCCAAACCTTTCTCCACAAGTAATTTTGGCCACCATCACAGACCGTGTGAGATAAGAAGATCTCACCATGAATTCACCCCATTGACATTATATTTTCATACAAAACTATCCTCTCCTAGGAACATTGGGATTCTCTCCTCTCCAAGTCTCCTTTGTAAGTATAATTCCAAAGGCATCAACTATTGAAGGCCTTGGCAACAAAGTTGGATGTTTTGGAGGATCTAGACTAGTACATGTAGTTCTTAGCCAAAATCTCGAAGAACCATTTGGCCAACCCACAAAGGTCTTGAAAGGAAAAGACTAAGGAAAGGGGTGTGTCATACATCCAATAATAATACCCAAAATGGATTTTCAGATGATCACCAATCCTCCATTTCAAGCCTTGAAGGAGAATTGACCTGCAATTGAGGATATTATTCCATATTTTGGACCCTATGGGGAGTCTTTGCATATTCAAAAAGTGATGAAATTTATCCTTATTCAAGTACTTAATAGACATAATATCACACCATTTCTCTTTGTGTTTGGTAATCTTCCATCCCACCTTAGAAAGAAGAGCCTTGTTGAGGTGAGAGATTCTCCTTACACCCAGATCTCCCATAGATTTTGGCCAACAAATATAATTTCATTTAACCAAAACCATATGCTTCTTCTCTTCCATTCTGAACCAAAGGAAGTTTCTCTGGATTCTCTCTAGCTTATTAGCCCAATTGCCAAATATTCTAAAGAGTGCAGGAAATAGATAGGGATCCCCTACAAGGATTGTTTGAGGAGTTGTAGCTTACCTATGCTACTTAGGAGTTTTCCTTTTTGTCCAACCATCTTAAATTTCATTCTTTATATAATTATGTTCCAAAATTATATTGTCACCTCCTTGACTATGAGTGACAACCGAAGGTAAGCATTAGGAAGATCAATAGATTGACATCCAATAATATTCCTAAATTTATTCTGTAGGAAGTGATGTGTATTAAATAAATAGACTTTACTTTTAACATAATTGATACTTTTCGGTGACACCAAAGCATAGTGGTTGAGAAGGCATTTCTAGCTTCTAGCTTTGAGCACTAACACAATACCAAAAAAGATTATGTCATCTATAAACGATTGCAAGACCACTAGGGGCAAGGACGTAGAAGCAGAGACATGCTAAGAACTTTTTTCTCACTTATCATGGATATAAAGTTTCTTCCCAAAACCTCTACCAACATAATAAATAGGTAATGGGAAAAGGGGTCTCTCTGCTTGAGACCTCTAGCAATGTTGAAAAAATGCTTAGTGACACCATTGACCAAGACAAAGTAGAAAATAATGGTCACACATTCCTTGATCAAAGAAATCACCTTCTTATCAAACAAATCTTTCACACACTTTGAAAAGGATATCCCATTTGACTCTATCATAAGCTTTGGATATATCCAATTTGAGAGCCATCCTTGGAAGCCTGTACTTATGCATAGAATGGAAGACTTCATGGGTAGTAATGATTGCATCAAGGATTTGTCAACCAATGACAAACCCATTCTTATTGTAGCTAATTAGATTATCAAGGAATGGTTTGATTCTATTGACTAGGACTTTCAAAAAGATTTTATAGATTGTGTTACATAGACATATTAGCCTAAAGTCATGGAGAGAGAGTGGTTCTTAAATTTCAGGAATCAAGACAATAAAATAATAATTTAATTCTTTAAGAAGTCTACCCATTCTAAAGAAATTTGTTGCAACCACAATTACTAGAGGGCCAACTATATCCTATAAATCTTTAAAAAAAGGAGGGAAACCATCTAGACCTAGGGCCTTGAAGGCACCCATAGAGAAGGTAGCACTATGCACTTCCTCAACCATGATTAGGGCCATGAGAAGATCATTATCAATCCTAGAAATAGTTCTCGAGAGGTAGTCCAACATTCATGCTTCTAAAGAAACATTAATAGAACAACAATTATCCCTAAAGGCTTTGTAGAAGAAGACACTCAATTGTGCATCCTCCATAACGACCCCATCATATTCATCTCTTAGGCATAGGATGGTGTTTCTTTTCTTATGGGTATAAGCTAAGTAGTGAAAGAAGGTTGAGCTTCTATTCCCTTCCTTTAACCATTGGAATTTGGACCTCTGTTTCTAGAAAATTTCCTCCCTATACAAGATATTTTTCCAATTAGTCCTTAGAGCCTCTTCTTCAACATGTATTGTTATTAAGAGGTCTCCCCTAGCCATATGATTCTCGATAGAAGCCAACCTCACACTAATTTCTTTTTTTTGCTAAAAAACATTCCCAAATGTGAGTTTGTTTCACCCCTTCACATTTATCATGACAATATTTAGTTTTTGAATCACTTGAAATACAGGAGTTCTTATCAAAGTGAATCCCACTATGCTTTGACACAAGAATGGAAATCAGGGTGAGTGCCCCACATGATTTCATAGAAAAATGGACTATGTCCCTTGTACAACCTATTTTTCCAATCCAATAAGAGTGGATTATGATAATACATTGTTCGGGGGAGAGTAGTGAGGAAGGAATTAAATCTTATGTCCAAGATGGAAGAGAAGAGGAATCTATCAAGTCTCACTTGAATTAAGTCCACATCGTCCCTATGGTTAGATCAAATGAACAAATTTCATGTGAGATCAATGTCAACCAAGCTTGCTTCGTTAACAAGTTCAAATTAATCTACCATACTATTTGTACAATCTTCAAGACTGCCCATCTTTTCCAATGGGAGGAGAGGTGAGTTGAAGTCACCTACAAGGAGCCAGTGCGAGGTGATAGAATGTTGCATAAGGGATGTGATCTTATTGCAAACCTTTTTTCTATCATTGCATGATTTGGGAGCATAACCATTAACCATGGACAAGGTCATACCTCCAAAATAAAGCCTTGTAGCCAAAACATTCTGATTAGAAAAGGTCAAAGCCCCTTCAAACTTTTTCAGATTCCACATGGTAACAATACCACCAGAGGCTTCAGTTTCTTCTGCAACACAATATTGTGATCCTTACCACAAAACCCTCGTAAGGGTGCTGAAAGAGGGTTTTGTCATCTTTACCCTCTAAAGAAGGATGTCAATACCATTTTTTAGAATACAATTCTTAAGAGAGAATTTTTGGGGGGGGGCCATTTAGCCCCCTCATGTTCCAAGAAAGGAGCCTCATTTGTTAGTCTTGGTAGCAAAGTCTAGGGTCCTCTACCTTCCATTGGAAATTTTCCTTGTGACATCCCTTTGTCTTGTGACACACTATGATGGTTGACCAACCTTCATGTTGAAGCTGACATCCATCTTCTTATTTTTCTTTTTCTTTTTCTTTTTCTTTTTCTAGACCACCCATCCATCATCAACCACCATAGCACTAGTAGAAGCTCCTAGTGATGAGAATTTCTTACCCATGGGTGAGGGGGTGAGCAATAGATCAGTTGAAGGGGTGGCAGATGTAACCCACATTTGGGGTATAGCAGGTGGCATTTCACCTTCCTCCAAGGTAGTAGTTTTAACTAGAACAGAAGTTGGGTTCTTCCCCTAACTAACTTCAAGAGCCATGGTCTGATTAAAAGAACCTGCCGAGTTCAACCCTTGGTCAAGTTTCTTGGGGGTTTCTAGAAGCTTGAGAAATCTGTCCATGAAGGAATATTGGTCACTATCAAAATCCAAACCCACACCATCTAGAGGTGAACTAACCCTAAAAGGGGAGGTATAGATACTCTTTAGTTTTTTGTTGTTCCCTCTCTAGGAACTTGCAGTCAGAAATCACATGGTTCAATTTGTTACACTTTTGGCAAAAGACCTTGGCATTCTCATATATTAATGGTTCACTTCCCTAGTTTAGATTGTAAGGTAATAAAATTGGGCAATCTTACTAACAACCACATTACCAAAAAAATGGGCAAATACTAACCTAAACTTCATCATAGTGATCTCATCCTTTGGAAAATAGTTGCCAAAAGTGTTGCCAATGAAATGGAAGATTTTCTTGTCCCATAATTCAAGTGAGAGACTCAACATTCAAACCCACATGGGGGTTGTTCAACTTAGATCAACCGCAACGTCAAACCTCGACTTCCATTAGTTGAGGAAAATGTTATGTTTCCCATAATTCCATGAACCAAACATAACAAAGGTCACATCTGTTGCAGTCATAAATTTAAACAAAAATAGGACCCTCGGGCATTGCACTAGTCATAACACTTCCTTTGGGCTTCCATTCCTGAGAACCCACTTCCTGACTATATCAATGGTTGGTCAAAAGGAGAAAAAGCACCCTACTAGAGTATTATTCATGGAGGAGACAATACGATCAACCATCACATCAAAGACCTTGATAGTCATTCCCTCCACCATTTGTGCACACTTTGGTACCACCTCATCATCCACCGCCTTCTCACAGGCACACACTAGGATTTGTTTCCATCCCTCAGACATAGCACCACTCTAGGTCTTTGTTTGGTCTCCCTTGTCAAAAATTGTACCCAAGTTGACACTATCATCCTTGGGCACATTACCACTATGTCCATCCCATGTCATGTCTCTAGAAACAATCAGATCCTATTGAGTGGGTCCATCAAGCCCCTCATGCACAAGTTTTACAATTAATGGTGGAGGATCTCTAGTAGGGATTTTCCCCCCACCACTATCGTCCACCATGAAAATGCAGAAAGTTTGAAAAAGTTGTAGAGTGAGAATTTAAAAAAATGTTTTCTTGGCTTATTGTTGGATGTTATCTTCTTGTGGAAAGACACCCTTCTTTTTTTTGCAAGAAATTCCTTCTAATTTATAGTTTTCAACTTTTTAAACTTAATACTAAGTTTGGATTGACTTGGCATATTGGCCTTTCACAATTTGAGTTGTCTATAGTTTAGGTGGTTTCTATATTAGTATTTACTCATATGAAGATAAAAAAAAGACAAATATATTTTACTTTATTTGCATATAGTCTTATTAGTTAAAGACTTAAAGTCACCATCATGGTCTAGTATAGATGTTAAAATAAGATTGAATATAGGATTTGTACATTCAATTCGAGTTAAATGTCTTTAAATGGTATATAGGTGTAAGCATAGTTTTGGTGTGTGGTGGGAGCTAAAGATGGTTCATGCATAAAGGTAAATTCAAGATGCATGGTAGGGACAAGCTATATGCCTTTTGGTGTAGAATTCCTTTTTATAATCTAATAATTCAATATTTTATGAGTGCACAAAAGTAGTGGATGAAATCGTGTCCTTGTAGGATTGAATTGTGTATAATGCCTCCTTTCATGAAGTAGCTATAAATGATCCATTTAGCCTATTTTATTCTTACATATTAATTTTAAACATAATCAATTAATTAATAAAATAAAATTTGTAAAATAAATTTACTTTAATTAATTTAATGCAATGACTAACTAATAAAAATACCTAACATTATAAAGTCACTTTCTAAATATTTTATAAAAAAGTTAAAAAACCTTTAAAAATTCTCTAGAAAATTTTTAAAAGGAATTTGAGAGCTCATTTGCTCATGCTTATTATTTTTTCTATCCTGAAGTTTGATCTTCTTACTTAACAAACTTCCTAAGGAAGTTGGCTTCAATGGTGAAAGATCTATTCGAGGTGGAACACACAATTTTCCACACAGATGATAAATTATTATTATTTCTCCTATTTGCAAGCTAAGATTGGATCTCATGTTGGATGATATATACAGAGGAAAATGGGATGCTAAATTTGGTAGGACACCGGAAAGCAAAAAGGATAAACTAATTTATTGGCTGATCGATTTCCATGATTATTGCTAGGCGTGAGAGTTGCTTTTTTCTGGGCACCAATGTTGGAGTTTGCAAGGAATGAATACCATATATTGTTGGGTTCAAATTTGGCATGGGCTTTATGGATGGCTGGTGTGAAGGTTTAAGAGGTGTTGGCAGCTATTTTTGGCCCTTGTTGTGAGGATTATGAGCTCAAGTATACATACTGACGAATATAGCTATTTATCTATTGGTAAAATATTGATATTAAGCATTGTTTCCAGCTTCCTCAAGAGGGAAAACCTTTGTGGTCATTGAAATCATAATTTTATGTGTGTTTATCTCTATATTCTACTATTATCTATTGGCTAAAAATTTTGTAAGCTACTAAGACTACACCTTAAAAAATCGTAACTTTAGACAACGATGTAATGAGATAAATCTCTCCTCTCAGTAGTAGGGGAGGCTCCCTTCTTACCATAGGTGGCTTCAGTAGGATGTCAACTGGAATGAAATAAGGATGAAACTTCTAATCTTTTCCTCTTCTTTCAAAAAAAGATATGCAGATAAACACAACTTATTAACTCTACAAAGATTACCTACTGCTACGATAATACTGGTGACTTAGCAATTGATGTAAGAACAAGTCCTAAGGCAGCAGTTACTAATATATTTAGTGAATAAATAACAAGAGCCCAAAGTCTCTTGCGATTAATCCTATTTTGAAACATCGAGAATCAATAGTGAGGCTCAAAGTCTCTCACTAATGATTCTGAAAATAAAAGGAAAATACATAAAGTTGAAGCACAAAGTCTTCAACTCCCAGTATTTGCAGCCACTACTATTATAGCAATTCCCCTCCTGTAGCTCAAAGTCTCTCAGAAGATGAATTGAAACCTCCAATGATGTATATAAGCTTAGCTTTAGAAATGAACTTAAAAAAGATCGAACAATGCAACGTAAGAAAACACCATTCAACCTCAAGATCTGCAACACAAAGTCTAAAGAATCATGTTTCTTTTATTCACTTTTGATAACTCATACAATGAAACACAAAGTTTTCATCACTTAAGCTCTCAAAAATAGCCTTGCTTGCTTCAACAAAAGATGAAAATATTTACAAAGAACTCTCTTCTTTATATAGGAAAATAGAAGAGAGAAAAGTGGAGAGAAAAGGGGAAACCCTTAACCACTTTGACTTATTCAATAAACTAACTACTTTGACTTATTCAATGTCACAAGGCCTAAAGCACTTGCAACATGATTACATAATTCTTGTATACAGCAATATGTTTTCCTGCATTTACAACCATTACATGAATTACATGTAATATGTCAAACATACTATAAAACAAGGAAAAAGTGTCCCAGACACTTAGGAAAATACATCAAAGGGTATTTACATAAGCATCAAACTTGTGTAGAGACTCATGTATCATGGCTAGATCTGGTGCACCTGTGTGACGAGCAACTACAATAGCCTTGCGCAAAATATGAAATTTGGTGTACCCAGTCACTTGTCTTTGAAGCTGATTTAAGGATATTTTACATTCCATAAACCAATCAAAAGCAGCAGGACTGAAGTCATCTGTATCCAAGTGAAAGTGAACCATTTCCAAGAACCTTGCCATCACAATCCCTTCTTCGATCAACTCACCATCCTTTGAAGAAACCTCACAGGACAATTTCTCGAACTCCTTTATCATGTGACATTCTTGTTCATCCCATGAGTTCAAAACTACTTGTAAATCTGTGATCAACTTACCCAAGACTCTCTCCTTATTAACCATCAAATCAAGAGACTCGAAGTATGCATCAGCAGAAGAGATAACTTCAAGCTGGCACAACTTTTTGAGGTCAAGTTCTTGTAAAGTTTTCCACACATTTAGATCATCATTCAGAACTCCCAGCTGTTGATGGAAAGATGAAATAAGTTCCCTTATTTCATTAGCAGTGATGTGTATATGCCTCAAGACTTCCAATGAATCTTTAATCACTTGTGTACCCTATGTCTTAATCTGTGCACACCATTCATCAACTACCTTTGCCTTCTTATGACGTCTATCATAATGTTCAGGATGTGAAAATGAAATAGGAGCAGCATTCTGGGAATTGTTCATCATACTGATGACTTCGAGCAAGCGTGCATTCTCCTCCTTCAATTTATTCTTTTTCTCCCAAAGCTAGTCATTTCTTTGTGAGAGTTGCATGACAACGTCTTGAGCATCCTGTTGGCAACTCAAACATGTCTGCTTTCCTAGTTCCACCCTTGTGATTCTAAAATTAGAGGGCTGCCCATCTTCTGCAATTTCATCAACCAAAGGTTCAACAATCTCAGCATATTTGGAATTGTCCTCCACCACAATCCTTGAGACTGTCTTTGCCTTCTTGTTCTTGGGAGCTCTTGGCTTCAAAGTGTGCTTGAAATCAAAGCCCTCCAAAGGAATCTCTTCCTTTTTCTTTTTTTGTGTTATGGCAGTGATCCAAGGAGGTAAAGAGAAAGAAGAGAAAGTTGCTTCTGTAGAAGTAACGGCCAAAGTGGTAACTGGATCTGTCTGTACAACTGTGGCAACAAGAGGGGGAGCCTCTGTCAAGATTGCCATAGGGGTAGGACTACCATGCATAACCTCAGATATGAAGTGCTCTACCTGCACTAAAGTGGTGTCCAACACTGTCACAAAGGAGGTAACCATGGAAGGAATGGTCATAGAGTATGCGTCAAACACACTCTCAAAGCTGTGATAGGACTCCTCCTGTATGAAAATAGGAGCAACTGATGAGATTGGTAATGCAAGTGTCACCAAGATTGAATCTATAGGAGGTGCCTGCCTTGTAGTAAATTCATCTGCAGTTGTACCCGAAGGTGAGTTAGGAGACTCATTTGATGCTGGCACTGAATCAAGAACCATGGTAGTGGCTGAATTATCCATAGGAGGAGGTATGTTTGGTGAAGATACCTTAGGTGAATCGGGCATCTCATCATCACTGGATACTACCTGAATCCTTTCAAATTCTATGTTTTTAACCTCAAGAACTCTTCTAATGTCTTTGCCGCCCTTAATGGTAAGTTTAGGAAGAGAGGATATGACAAGGATGACAGGATCAACTACTGAAGAAGATGCGGCATCTTTGACTCTTCCTTTGATTTTCGATCTCCTACCAACTGGACTACCATGATCAAAATCTTTATCTGCTTTTACCTTGATACTTTTCAGCCCTCTTCGTTTCAACCAGATATTAGTATTTGCAAGGATAGATTGGAAATGATCCCCAATAGAGACACTCTCCTTTCCTGACCAGGAAGGAGACAAAATAGGCAAGTCCTCAACACGATTATGGGTATAATCATGATCAAGGATGTTATCATCATCTTCAACCCCTGGAGGAATATCTCCAAGATTGAAGTCAATGATCTGCTTGATGGACAGGCGTTGGTAATCCATTCTCCGTATGTCTGTCTTAGTGCGGAGGTCAACCCATATGTCCTCCAACCTATACACATGTACGAATTGCCTCCTCCTCTTGTCATTGAGCCCTCACCAGTCAAAGTGACTCCTAGCTGTGAACTTCTTCAAGGTGATCCTCTAAAGCTCATACTCCATGTTTTTGGCTTTAGGGACTGTGTCTATGCAATATCCCCCAATCTTCAATGGATTTCGTGAAGAAATACCCACACCCGGTCTATGTAATGCATTCTAGTGCATCTGGATAGACATGAGTTGCCTAGCCAACTCCATGAGTATGATTTTGTCTATAGGATACCTCAGAAGTGTATGAGGTTCTCCCTTGAAGTAGCCTACTCGCATTTAAGTAAAGCTTGGAAACTGAAGAAAAAGACAGCCATACTCATTTACCTTAACCCATGCCTCATCTGACACATGCCTGTTCGGGAGACTCTTATCAAACAAGCACATGAAATGCTCATAAAAATCATCATGTACCCTACGGTAGTGAGAACGGCTAGCCTTCAACACGAGCTGAGGAAAATACTCCCACACAGGAACCAATGACCTATCCCCCTTAGTAGATAGTCCAGAGAAAGAACCAAGAGAGGCAACGATATATACAAGATATGAATTCATATAGAAAGTGCAAGTGTCAACAACTTGGGAAACTTGTTCACCAACATATCGCTGATCATCTCTCCCTAGAAATTTTTTTTCTTCAACCGAACAATGAGAGAAATGTACTTGTACATCCAGGGCTCAAAGGTGTTTGATGTCTTTAACCCTGCTAAACAGCTGAATAAGGTAATGAGGTCGTTGATTTCTTCTTTGAATTCAGTGCGTCGAATCCCCTTGGGCCATCTTGCAATGTTTGGCCTCTTATTGAGCAGCCAGTTTTCATTTATGAACTTCATGCATGAAGGAGTGTCCTCGTTCCATCTATCAAGAGCCTTCTGTTTGGTGATATTGATGGTAACGAGACTTAATGGCACTTTGAAGATTCTATCCACTGTCTCCGGATCAAGACTAATGATGGTTTTACCATCTTGATCCTTGATGGTTCTGGAAGCGGAATCGAAATTTCTTGCACATGCAAATACAAACTCTGGCTCCAAGGCAGCCAATGGAAATGTAGAAACAAGATGAATGTTGCTCTGCTTGATTGAAAGCATGTCCTCTGTAACCACAGCATCTACTCTTTGAAGAAAGTCTTCAAAGTTCATATGAGAAACATCTGTATCCTTAACCTCATCACAATATGAGATCATCTGTGAAGGCGGAATAGAATTATGATATGAGTCGTACTGATATTTCATCTTCTTCTTCTCCTTTTCTTTTGGATGTGGGATCCCTTTAGACATAACAACTGTATGTGACCAAGAAGCTGTGACATAAAAATCCCACAAAATAAGAACATCTTCTTGGGAGGCATTCATCAGAGAATGACGAAGGGCATATGGAGATGACTGATTTTTGGGAAAATGGATGGTTTTTAGCTCAAAGAGAACTCAAGAATGAGTTTCTCATGGGTAATTACACATGGGGACAGCGAGAGGAATGGTTTGAAAACTTTAGGACAGCGAAGAAGTGAATGAATTTTAGTTCAAAAATGATAAGGAAGACCCAAAAACAGGTTTCTTGGAGGTGATTGCATGTGCGGACAGCGAGTATGATGTAGTGAATGGATAATGAATGAATGAAGGAATGTCATTTTATAATGAAGTATCAAATTGACCACCATTATGAGTTTGACGTCACATGGTAGTGGTAGGGATAGCGACTTTATGCAAGTGGATTTTGAAAAATAGCTCATGAAGAACTTGCATTTGGTTTGTCTCTTTCATAGAACGGGGTTTTTAATCCTGACTGCATATGCAAGAAAGATGAAGCTCTTGCACATGCATCTTTGAGAATTGAAGACGGAAGTAGAAGAGACATATATTCAATCACATGTAAATCAAAATTGAAACCTTTACATGTAAAATAAATAAACTTGGAAGAAAAACAAGGAAAATAGCAAGGAAAAAGTTACCTCAATCTACAAGATAAACTCTCTCAAAATCTTGAGCAAATCTGAAATAAATCCAATTGATTCATGGATTTAGAAAAGATTGGATAGAAAGAGTATAAATAGACCACATTCCTAGTCTCTCTCCCTCAAACTTGGATTAGTCAATGAACATACATAGCCAAGTGGGGAAGAATGAGAAGAAAAATGCAAAAAAATAGCAACCATTTGACTATTTCTTGCATATGCAATGAAGAGAAAAAACGGCGTCTAGGGCACAAAATCAACCGAAAATGATGAAATAAATTCACAAAAATAAATGAGAACTTACCAAAATTAGTTTGTTGAATGCCAAGATGAAGAAAAATGATCAAAATCACTTTCCAAAGAGGCGTTTTGGAAGAAAGAACAGCTCTAGGCGGACTGTTTTGATGAGAAAACATATGCTATGTTTTACAAGCAGCATATGTATTGATCATAAAAATCGACGCCCAAGAGAAAGACCACCAAAAACATCATTTGAAATACATTTTGCATATATGCAATCATGCTAAAAATCGACGCCATAGGGATGCCATTAAAAATGTTGTTTTATCTATCTTTTAGCATGTGTAAACGCATGTGTAATGCCCTCCAAAATTGACACCATGAGGAGGTAATAAAAGACATTTTTATTAGAGACTCTTGCATATGTAAATGCACTCAAAAATGACACCCTATGCTTTGCATTAAAAATGCTTCTTTAGAATGACATTACACATATCTTTCGGTATTTTAAACACATGTTATGACTTTAAAAATCGACACCAAGACTTGAGGTTTAAAAACGTTTATTTTGAATGCACTTACATATGCATTAACATATGTAATGTATCCTAAAATCGACGCCCTTTTGAAATGTATATACATATATGCATTGAAGCTGAAAATCGACGCCTTATGCTTGGGATTATAGACGTTAATTTAGATATACATTTGCATATGTATATGTAATAACATCTAAAATCGACGCCCTTAATAAGTAGCATTAAAAACGTTGATTTTAAGATGTATTAACACATTCTTTATAACATATGTAATGCATTCTAAAAATGATGTCCAGTGGAAAAATAACAAAAATGTATTTGCACATGAAGATGTATATGCAAACCCATGGAAATTTGACACTTTGGGGAGATATATAAATACGCTCTTTTAGAAATACAACTGCATAAGTTTTAAAAACATGAAATGTATATGCAGTCGTTAATAAAAACAATGTATTTAATAGAAAAGACTTAGGAATGAGATTTTAAAGGTGTTTTGCACATGGATGATATGCAGTGAAGAGGAAAAACCACACTTCTACACTTCAGTCTTTTAAGTTTGAATTAATTTAATACATTACTATAGTATTTAAATAAAGTAACATGAAATTAGAATATTAAAAGCTAATTTCACGAAAACATTTAAAACTATAGTCAAATCAACTTGAAATGAGTTGAAATTTGAAAACGGACTTTGGAATCCATTTAACATATTAAAAATAATTCAAACTCATGCAATTGACTTCAAAAACCCCACTTTTATAAAGATTTTAAAGAATATGCAGTCAGCCCGAAAAACCCCACCTTTTACATCATAACTTGAGCTGTAGAACTCTGTTTGATGTCTAAGTTAGCTCGAAACGAGCGTAATTAAAAGGGCTTTCGACTCAAGAGAAAATCAAGATTAAAAACAAAGGGAAAAACTTAAAGAATGCATGAAACGTGTGTTATAAAGAGCTTTTTCAAGGATAAGGAATCGTTCTTATTAACACACTATCAAAACGTTCAAAACAAAGAGGATACTCCTACGAATTGACAAGAAAATTTTGTAGGGTTGCCACAATTTTGTGATCTCAAAATTGAGGACAACAGCTAGCTCTAACTGGGGAACGTACCTCGTTTGTTCTTAGAAACAATGAGGAATGTAGAATCCAGACCTCTAAGTGCCTTCATCCACTCCATTGGGCTATAGAGTCAGGCGACCAAAAATAAAAAGACTCTAAAAAAAAAAAAAATCTAAAAAGACTTGGACATTATGTACAAAGGGTACTTATCTGGAGCTCATTCAAAATAATGCTTCAAATGTTGCGCACTGTATGGCAGTGCGAAAGGAGTTCCATCACGATAAGCCAACAAGAAACTGTTTTCTCTAGCTACTTGATGAATTGTGAAAGGACCTCGCCAAAGAGAATCAAATTTTCTATGCATACCCTTTGGTTCTCGCCTTTTATCCCACAGTAGCACATGATCACCAACTTGGAATTCTCTTTGTTTAGATTTTTTATCTAAAAGCTTCTTGACTTGTTGTTGATGCGCTGTAAGTCGATCAACCACCTGAATTCTTTGTTCCTCCAATTGGTGTAAGAATATGATTCTTTTATCCAAAGAACTCTCATAAGTTCCTTCTTCAATGGCTTTAGCCAACTTAAGAGTAGGAAGCTCTAAAGTTATGGGAATTTCAGAATTAAGACCATAAAGGAGCTGAAATGGTGACATACCAATAGCTCTCTTTAGTGTAATTTTGTCCGCCCACAAAGCATCAAACAAAGCTTTGTGCCAAGACTTTTTATTATCATCCACAAGCTTGCGAATAATAGTAACCATATTTTTGTTACTTGATTCAGCCTGACCATTTCCTTGCAGATAATAGTCGGATGAATGTGAAAGAGTAATACCATGTTCAAAACAAAACTGAGTAATCTCTGATGAAGAGAAAACTGAAGCATTATCTGTAAAAATCTTATTGGGTATCCCAAAGTGAGAAATAATATTCTCCTTAAAAAATGAACATACTACTGATGATGTTGCACTTTTGACTAGAATTGCTTCCACCCACTTAGTGAAATAATCAGTAGCGGTCAAGACATATGTATGACCCGCACTGGATACTGGATTAATAGTACCAATGAAATCAAGGCCCCATTGCTAAAATGACTCTTCAATCACTACCGGCTTCAGAGGTAATGAAGCAAGCTTTCATTTTCCTACAAACTACTGACAACGATCACATTTGCGCACCCAACTGTATGCATCTTGAAAAAGAGTTGGCCAGTAGTATCTTGCTCGCAAAATCTTATGAGCAGTCACAGGTGCTAAAAGTGCCCACCACATGCCAAATCATGAAATGATTCTAGCAATCTGTCTTGTTGTGCTTTATCCACACAACGAAGGAATATGTCATCAATAGTACGCTTATACAATCCACTATCCCAAAGAACAAAGTGAGCAACTCTCAACTTTAAACTTCTCGTTTGCTTGTAAGTCAAATGAGCCAGACACTCACCATATGTGAGAAAATATGCGATATTAGAATACCATTCATTAGTTGTACTTACAAACAAGACCCTGGGTAAATCTTCAGGAGTTACCTCTTCTGGTTCATTTTCAGCCATAAGTTGACACAGACCTTTACCACAAACTAACTTGGTTGGTTTAATTTCAATATCATATTCCTGAATCTTGGCAATCCAATTGCCCCTCTTTGTCCCAAATTCCTGTTGCGTCAAAATTGACTTGACAGTTGTATTAGGAACCAAAACTTCAACATGAGAATTGAGAATATAAAATCTAAAATATTTGACTGATTTTACAACTGCAAAAGCATTTTTCTCCATCAATGAATACTTCAACTCATGTGACTTGAGAGGACAACTCATGAATGCAATAGGAGATTCTATATTTTCAGCATTCTTCTGCATGAGAATAGCTGACATAGTATGCTCGAAAGCATAACTATACATGATAAAATCTTTAGTATAGTTTGGACAGACTAATACTGGCGCTTGAGCAATTGCCTCTTTAATTTCTTTGAAAGCAGCCTTTCCTTCAGCACTCCAGCGAAAAACAGACGCTCCTTTCA
This sequence comes from Chamaecyparis obtusa, assembly GCA_027943335.1. Taxonomy (NCBI): domain Eukaryota; kingdom Viridiplantae; phylum Streptophyta; class Pinopsida; order Cupressales; family Cupressaceae; genus Chamaecyparis; species Chamaecyparis obtusa. Next base: position 1,832,738 of record BSBK01000053.1, read on the forward strand.
TCATATTTGAGATATGACGAGTTTTCTCTGCGAAGTCTAGAACAAATCTCCGTAGGAAATTCACCTTTCCAAAGAAAGAATGAACCGCAGTTTTACTTGTGGGTAATGACAAATTTTGAATAGACTTGACCCGTTTAGGATCAATCTTTATTCCTTCTTTGGACACAATATGTCCAAGAAGTTTTCCCTCTGTAACCCCAAAGATTGACTTTTTAGGATTAAGAGAAATTTCGTGCCGCCGACACCTCTCCAACACTTGACGTAGATGAAACACATGATTTTGCCTTTGCTTGGAGAAAATAGTAAGATCATCAAGATAAACCACAATGAATTTGTCCTTGATATCATGGAAAGCTAGATCCATTGCTCGTTGAAAAGTAGCGCCTGCATTGATCAATACAAAGGGCATCCTGTTGTAAGCAAAAGTACCCCATGGAGTTGTGAATGTGGTTTTATACTAATCATCTTCTCTAACTTCAATTTGATTGTAGCCAGAAAATCCATCAAGCATGGATAACATCTGAGAACCAGTCACTATTTGCAACACATGATCCATGATTGGCAAAGAATAATTATCCTTCAAGGATGCTTGATTCAGATTGCGAAAATCCACACAGATGCAGATTTCACCATTCTTCTTACGCACTGGAATGATGTTAGCCACCCATGTAGAATGATGGATTGGGAAAATTATTCTTGCATCTAACATTTTCTGGATTCTGACAAAATAGTACCAGAGATTTTGGGATTATACTGGTGCTGCTTTTGCCTGAAAGGAGTAGTTCCAACTTTGAGAGGAATATCATGTTGCAACACCTTGGGATGGAAAGCTTTCAAATCATCATATGAGTACGCCAAAACATCAATGTACTCACGTAAAAGATCAATAAATTGATCTCATTCCTCAGGTGTACAACATTTACCAATATTAACAAATTTAGGATCATTCTCTGTCCCAAGATTATATCTTTCAAATTCCATAGCAGAACTTGATTCGGTTTCTTGTTGATTTTTGACATAACAATCATGTTTATAAAACAATCGTTCTAGAGAAACCAAACCATGAGGGATTTTATTTCCTTTCAATTGAATGAATTCTTCACCAGTATCAGGATCTTTCCCAGAAATTTTCTCCCGAGGAGGAGAACTGCTACCTTCAAAATATAATTCTTCAAAATTTTCTCCTATTTCCAGGAAATTGATGATCTGGTTATCATCATTGAAGACTTGCCAATGTTCAGAATTATAAGGAACACTCAAACGAAAAACTAACTGAATAGAATATCTATCTTGTTCAAAGCTATTATGAGGAATCAAAAGAGTTGCAGATGCAGCAAGAGAATCATCTTTATCACTAAATTATCTTGGGACCACAGAAATATTAAAAGAATTAAGACCTTTAATATAATCCCAAACCAAGTTTCTATAATGCTTCAGCCTTTCATTCCTTGTTTGATACTGATTTCAAACTTGACACACAACAAGCTCAGCATCTCCTTGAGCATGTAGATTGTGAATCCCCTTATTCCGAGCAACATCAATACCCAATATCAAAGCTTCATATTTGGTAGTGTTATTGGTATTTTCAAACTATAGTTTGAAAGAATATGGAAAGAACTCACCTTGTGGGGAGATTAAAACAACTCCAGCACCAGAACCAGTTGATGAGCAACTGCCATCAAACTCTAATGTCCATACTTCATTTGAACTTGAAGTATTTGTATCATCAGATGAAGAAGAAGAACTTATATTATCATTGACTTCCATTTCTTCTCCATCTGTCATGAGTATTGCAGGAACTTGATCAACCACCAGATTCTCAATTGCATCTGCAAATCTCTCATTATCACATGACAACATAGATGCATCTGAAGGCCAATCTTCAGTAAATTCTAAAATTTCATCAATATGAAGATAATAATTACCCATTCCTGCTGACTCAAATAAAATTTGAGCATGAGGATCATCAGACTTAATGACAACATATTTAGTTTCCCTTTCAGGAAGTAACTTCTGCATATTGCCTTTAACAGGTATTCGTGCTTCAAACATATCCATGTTAAGTTCACCACCCACATCCTTACAAAAATTCCAACCAAGTAACATACCATAGGAAGCAAGAACATCAATGACTAAAACAGTCATCTTGATTTTCTTTTCAGGGAAAGAGGCAAATGCAAACTGGGCATCTTTGATTTGCCCCCAAAGAGGCACTTGTTTATTCTCCATGGAATAACAGTTTCCAAAAGTCTTAGTCAAGGTAAGACCTAAGGCTTCAGCTACTTTAGCCGGCATAACATTATCAGACACTCCAAAATCAATAACACAATTACTCAACTTAAAACCATTGATAAGCAAAGAAATATAGAAAGGTTCTATTTTTCCTGAGACAAATGAAGGGATGGTAACTAAGTTATTGGGCAAAGTTTTAGATTCCAGGGCAACCTGAGCTTGAGTTGGTTGTGATTCTTTGACAAACTTATTCAATCTTTCCAATTGATCTGGATAGGTTTGTAAATATTCAACCTCAGACATTTGAATCTTTGTCTTCTTAGCATGATCTATAATATCAAATGCTTGAAAAGAACTAGCTAGAGAAGATGAAAAAGCTTCAACTTGAGATTTTGGATTAGACATATTGGGTTTCGGTATACTAGAAGAAATACCAAGAGCATTAGTTGTACTTACTTGGTCTTTTATTGCATCTTTAGGCAAAGTAGGCAGCGGTATTCCCCTTTTGGCAAGTGTGATAGGAGTTTGTATATCAACATTTGCTTTAGCAGCTTCATCCTTTTCTCTCGCTAGCTGTGTTTGGGAACGCATCATAACTGCGTAAGCATGACCAAAACTCTCTTCAAGATCCTAACCTTCATAATAGACATACCCGATGTTGGAGTCGTCAACTGCTCCATCACTTTCATTGTATAGGGCAACATTATCCTCCATTTGATAATCGTCTGGTAAAGTACCAGCTTGATCCTGCTCAAAATATCTTGTAGCTTGATTAACAGGAGGAGCTTCAAGCGCAAGCCTCTCTGGAGGAGGAAGGAGCTTAGCTTGATTCTTTCTTGCATAACTGTTAGTAGCATTTGGAAATGTTCTTCGAGGAATATCCTTATATGGAGCATTAAAAGAATTTTGAGAAATCTGCTTTTTAAGAGCAAGCAGCTCATTTGTTAATTTTTGTACCATTGGATCTGTACTTCTTGAAGGAGAAGAATCATTGGAATTCCCCTTGGAATGATCTCTTCGAATCTTACCAGCCATGATAAGATCATCTTCAATTTCAGTTGCCAGAACTTGAGCATTTGTTAAAGTGGTAGGAACAGCCCTCCTCAACAAGAAACTAACTTCTGGAAGTTAAGTGTTAATGAAGAAACATTTGAGGTTCTTAGCCATAGGTTGAGATGGAGCTGGAATACGATTAGCCAACTTATTGAATTTTGCAATGAATTCTCGCATTCCCTCTTGAGCATCTTTCTTCATTTGAGTGAGTTGTGCAAGCAGTGCATGCTCATCTTCTATAGGCTTGAAATGCTCTTCAAATTTGGTCTTTAAGGAATCCCAATTAGTGATTGATCCTGTAGCCAAATTATAAAACCAGTCTGCAGCAATCCCTTGCAAGGTTTCAATGAAAAGCCTTACAGAGACATCTTGATACTCCACACCAAGCACTCCACATGCAATGTAAAATGCTTTGATATGCTCATCAAGATGTTGTTTGCCATCACCATAGAATTTGGGAAAATTCTTTCGTGATCCTTGTGGCAGTGGATGTATCGGTGTAGTAAGATTCAAAGGACCAAAAGCCATTCCCCATGGACCCGTAGCAGCCACCATATTTGGAAAAGAAAAAGAAACTAGTGGTTTCTAGAAGAACAATGAAGTCTCACTTGGAACAGGACTCCTTTTTCTTGAAGGTGGATAGCTGGTAGTTCGTTCTAGAGTAGTTTTCTTGATGAGGAAATCAAGTTTAACTTTCTGAGACCAACTTAGAGCGGCACCTTTGGAATCTTCTCCTTTGGAACGACATTCGTATACACGATAGCCCTCCAGTGTGAAAAATTGAATTTAGAACAATGGGAAGAATAAAAACTTCAAATGAAAGCGTGAGGCTTCCGAATGCATTCGATCCCCAGTAGAGTTGCGAAAAATTGTTGGCTAAAAATTTTGTAAACTACTAAGACTACACCTTACAAAATCATAACTTTAGACAACGGTGTAATGAGATAAATCTCTCCTCTCAGCAGTAGGGGAGGTTCCCTTCTTACCGTAGGTGGCTTCAGCAAGATGTCAACTGGATTGAAATAAGGATGAAACTTCTAATCTTTTCCTCTTCTTTCAAGAAAAGATCTGCAGATAAACACAATTTATTAACTCTACAAAGATTACCTACTGCTACAATAATACCGGTGACTTAGCAATTGACATAAGAACAACTCCTAAGGCAGTAGTTACTAATATATTTAGTGAATTAATAACAAGAGCCCAAAGTCTCTTGCGATTAATCCTATTTTGAAACATCGAGAATCAATAGTGAGGCTCAAAGTCTCTCACTAATGATTCTGAAAATAAAAGGAAAATACTTTAAATTGAAGCACAAAGTCTTCAACTCCCAATATTTGCAGCCACTACTATTATAGCAATTCCCCTCCTGTAGCTCAAAGTCTCTCAGAAGATGAATTGAAACCTCCAATGATGTATATAAGCTTAGCTTTAAAAATGAACTTAAGAAAGATCGAACAATGCAACGTAAGAAAACACCATTCAACCTCAAGATCTGCAACACAAAGTCTGAAGAATCATGTTTCTTTTATTCACTTTTGATAACTCATACAATGAAACACAAAGTTTTCATCACTTAAGCTCTCAAAAATAACCTTGCTTGCTTCAACAAAAGATGAAAATATTTACAAAGAACTCTCTTCTTTATATAGGAAAATAGAAGAGAGAAAAGTGGAGAGAAAAGGGGAAACCCTTAACCACTTTGACTTATTCAATAAACTAACTACTTTGACTTATTCAATGTCACAAGGCCTAAAGCACTTGCAACATGATTACATCATTCTTGTATACAGGAATATGTTTTCCTGCATTTACAACCATTACATAAACTACATGTAATATGTCAAACATACTATAAAACAAGGAAAAAGTGTCCCGGACACTTAGGAAAATACATCAAAGGGTATTTACATAAGCCTCAAACTTGTGTAGAGACTCATGTATCATGGCTAGATCTGGTACACCTATGTGACGAGTAACTGCAATAGCCTTGCACAAAATATGAGATTTGGTGTACCCAGTCACTTGTCTCTGAAGCTAATTTAAGGATATTTTACATTCCATAAACCAATCAAAAGCAGTAGGACTGAAGTCATCTGTATCCAAGTGAAAGTGAACCATTTCCAAGAACCTTGCCATCACAATCCCTTCTTCGATTAGCTCACCATCCTTTGAAGAAACCTCACAGGACAATTTCTCGAACTCCTTTATCATGTGACATTGTTGTTCATCCCATGAGTTCAAAACTACTTGTAAATCTGTGATCAACTTACCCAAGACTCTCTCCTTATTAACCATCAAATCAAGAGACTCGAAGAATGAATCAGCAGAAGAGATAACTTCAAGCTGGCACAACTTTTTGAGGTCAAGTTCTTGTAAAGTTTTCCACACATTTAGATCATCATTCAGAACTCCCAGCTGCTGATGGAAAAATGAAATAAGTTCCCTTATTTCATTAGTAGTGATGTGTATATGCCTGAAGACTTCCAATGAATCTTTAATCACTTGTGTACCCTGTGTCTTAATTTGTGCACACCATTCATCAACTGCCTTTGCCTTCTTATGAAGTCTATCATAATCTTTAGGATGTGAAACTGAAATAGGAGTAGCATTCTGGGAATTGTTCATCATATTGATGACTTTGAGCAAGCGTGCATTCTCCTCCTTCAATTTATTCTTTTTCTCCCAAAGCTGGTGATTTTTTTGTGAGAGTTGCATGACAGCGTCTTGAACATCCTATTGGCAACTCAAACGTGTCTACTTTCCTAGTTCCACCCTTGTGATTCTAAAATCAGAGGGCTGCCCATCTTCTGCAATTTCATCAACCAAAGGTTTAGCAATCTCAGCATATTTGGAATTGTCCTCCACCACAATCTTTTAGACTGTCTTTGCCTTCTTGTTCTTGGGAGCTCTTGGCTTAGAAGCGTGCTTGAAATCAAAGCCCTCCAAAGGAATCTCTTCCTTCTTTCTTTTCTGTGTTATGCCAGTGATCCAAGGAGGTAAAGAGAAAGAAGAGAAAGTTGCTTCTGTAGAAGTAACGGCCAGAGTGGTAACTGGATCTGTCTGTGCAACTGTGGAAACAAGAGGGGGAGCCTCTGTCAGGATTTCCATAGGGGTAGGACTACCATGCGTAACCTCAGATATGAAGTGCTCTAACTGCACTAAAGTGGTGTCCAACACTGTCACAAAGGAGGTAACCATAGAAGGAATGGTCATAGAGTATGCGTCAAACACACTCTCAAAGTTGTGATAGGACTCCTCCTGTATGACAATAGGAGCAGCTGATGAGATTGGTAATACAAGTGTCACCAAGACTGAATCTATAAGAGGTGCCTACCCTGTAGTAAATTCATCTATAGTTGTACTCGAAGGTGAGTCAAGAGACTCATCTGATGCTGGTGCTGAATCAAGAACCATGGTAGTGGCTGAATTATCCACAGGAGGAGGTATGTCTGTGATGCAGGAGCATCCTGGGTGTAAGAGCAATCTTGCATCACCCAAAAATATTTTTGTTTTTATTTTTTCAATAAGGGCTACTTTGTGCAGAGCTACTATTTATGGAAAGTTACTATTTTTGGTAATTTTCGTATGTGCTCAGAATGATCTAATTTCTTTCTTGGAGGTTCATTTTGGTCATATAAGTCTGCCAGTAAAGTTTCATTTCCAGATCAAGTGTATGTTGGAAGATATTGAAGATTTTCGGTATTGGCAGCAGGGTACAGAAACTTCAGACTCAGTTTTGAAGGCTTTAGAGGCCCCGGATGAGGTCGAAAATTTGGGTGACGGGCGCTTGCGCCAGTCAAGCCTGTAGAGCGCTTCGTGGCATTTCTGAAATGGGGTTATAATAGCCGAGCGGGTCAACGGGTGATGACTTATGGTCTTCGAAAGTTGGGCCACCTGAAATGGCGAAAAATAATTTTCTTCAAAATTTCTGTTCGGGTTTCAAAAGTTATTTTGAGCCGACTTTGATGTAATAAATTGAAAAATAAAATAATTCTAAGTTCGGTCGGCCCTTAGGGCTAAATTTCTGGAACCTTCTCGGGCGGTGGAAATTGCCTATATAAGGAAGGCTGTATTATTGTCTTAGGCAGTTCAGAATAGTTCTGGGTAGTAGATCTGGGTAATAGTTCGAGGCTTTGTCCTACAGAATATTGTAAGGGAATGCCCATGTGGCTTTGCGTATTGTAATTCTGAAAGTTTGTAATTCCACATTTGTGGAGATAATAAGAAGCCAATTTGCTGTTCTTGCATATTGTTGTTGTTTCTCTATTTCTGTTATGTGTTTGTGGTATTAAGTGGAGCACCCTTCATCAAGTGGTATCAGAGCAGAAGTTCTTGAGTGTGTAAACAGATCGCCGACTGTGAGGCAGTTTGCACCAGGACCGTGGCTAGGGTTTCAGCGCGCATCGCGAAAATGCCTCCACGAAGGGAACGTGGCGGAAGAGCTGGTGTTGTAACACCTGAGGTTAGAGAGCTGCAGAGACAAGTGCGAGCATTGCAAGAAGAGATTCGCAGAGGAATGAATCTTAATGTCAAAGACGAAAGCGAGGATGAAGCCGAAGAAGAATATCAAGAAGGAGAAGTTGAAATTGTGAACCATGAGGAAGAAAGACTTTTTCGGGCGATTTCCAAGATTGGGAAAAGACCTAAGATTGAGGTTCCTACATTTTCTGAAAATCTTAACCCAGAGGAATTGATCGACTGGATCAATGAATGTGAAGAATATTTTGAGTATGAAGATGTTGAGGATCCTGATAGGGTCAAATTTGCGAAGGCCAGACTGAAAGGTCATGCGAAGATATGGTGGCAAGAGATTCAGTTGGAGCGAAATAGAAGGGGAAAAGATAAAATCACAAGATGGGATCGGATGGTGGATAAATTGAAGCGACCGTTCATTCCTGTTGATTATGAGCTTGACCTACTGAAGAAAATGCAGAGTTTGAAGCAAGCAGGAAGATCTGTTCAGGAGTATACAGACGAATTCTATCGACTTCTCATCAGAACAGGCCATGCAGAAGCTGATAAGGAGAAAGTTGCCCGATACCTTAATGGGTTAAGGCCAAGCATTCAGGAGGAGCTGAATCTGGTTCGAATGAACAGTATTGAAGAGGCATACCAGTTTGCCCTAAAAGTAGAGGAAAAGCTGAACAAGAAGTTTGAGAGCAGACAAAACGGAAGAGGTCGCGGTGGACGATCTGGTGGACGGTCATATGGTGGCCGAAATGAAGATCTGAAAAAGAAGAATGAGGCCAGTAGCAGTCAGAATCAGCGTGGAAATAATTCCAATCGCTTCCAGGATCAGAATAATAGAGATCAGAGAGGAAGAGGAAGAGGACAAGGATCTGGAAGAGGAGGCTTCCGTGGAACATGTTTTCACTGTGGAGAAGAAGGTCATAGGGCATTTGAATGTCCTCAGCGCCAAGGCAGAACAGACAAAAGAAATGAAAGCCAGGCCAGAGTTGCACATGTAGATGAAGATGCCAGATCATCAAATTCTGAAGATGCTGAAAGAGGAGAAACGTTGATTAACAGAAGAGTCCTGTTGAGTGGTGAGAATGAACCTGAGCAAAGGAGGAGCCTGTTTCGCACCAGGTGCAAGTGTGAAGGTAAATGTTGTGATGTGATTATTGATAGTGGAAGCACTGACAATTTGGTGTCAGAAGAGATGGTGACAAAGTTGAAGCTCAAGAAACAGAAACACCCACATCCATATCGGATTGCCTGGGTACAGGATGACCACAAGGTCATGGTCAATGAACAATGCCTGGTGAAGTTCAAGATTGGCGGATACCAAGATGAGGTATTGTGTGATATCATATCTATGGATGCATGTCATATGTTGTTGGGTAGACCATGGCAGTTTGACAGATGTGCTGTACATGATGGTCGTGCGAATACCTATTCCCTGACAAAGGATGGAGTGCGGCATAAGCTAAAACCATTGAAGGAGACTGAAGAAAAGGTATGTGGTAATGCAAGGATAACTTTTGTTGATGGAAAAAATTTCCTAGATGGTATGAGGCATGAGCATATATGTTTTGCTTTAATTCCAAAAGCTGGTAAAGAGAAAGTAGATGTTCCTGTAGAAGTTGCAGATTTGTTGAATGAGTTTCAGGATATTGTATCCGATAACGTGCCTGATGGATTACCACCGGTCAGGAAGATCAGTCATCAGATGGACTTGATCCCAGGAGCGAGTTTGCTGAATAAGGCAGCACACAGAATGACACCTGCAGAAAGTGAGGAGTTGAACAGACAAGTACATGAACTGTTACAGAAAGGATTGATCCGTGAGAGTCTGAGTCCCTGTGCTGTACCAGCGGTATTAGCACCAAAGAAGAATGGAGAATGGAGGATGTGTACAGATTCTAGGGCAATAAACAAGATCACAATCAAGTACAGGTTTCCATTGCCACGAATGGATGATATTATGGACTGTTTGAGTGGAGCTGTGTATTTTTCAAAGATAGATCTGAAAAGTGGATATCATCAGATTCGGATCAGAGAAGGAGATGAATGGAAGACTGCCTTCAAGACAAAGGAAGGACTGTATGAGTGGTTAGTCATGCCTTTTGGGCTAACCAATGCACCGAGCACTTTCATGCGGCTCATGAACGAGGTTCTGAAAGAATTTCTAGGTAAGTTTGTCATTGTTTACCTAGATGATATTTTGATCTTTAGTAAGACATTGGATGAGCATATGATGCATATTCGTATGGTATTTGAGAAGTTGAGAGAAGAGAAATTGCTGATTAATTTGAAGAAGTGCAGTTTTGTGAAGAAGGAGTTAGTGTATTTGGGGTTTGTAGTTTCAGGAGAAGGTCTAAAAATGGACCCAGAGAAGGTACAGGCTATCCTTGAATGGCCTACTCCAAAGAGTGCTACCGAGGTAAAATTTTTTCATGGTCTAGCTAGCTTTTACAGAAAGTTTATCAGAAATTTTAGCAGTATTTGTGGACCCTTGACTGAAACAATGAGAGGGGATAGAAAAGAGTTTAAGTGGACAAATGGGGCAGAAAAGAGTTTTCAATTGTTGAAACAAAAAGTTACAGAAGAACCTGTTTTAGCACTTCCAGATTTTAATAAGGTGTTTCAAGTAGATTGTGATGCTAGTGGTACTGCAATAGGAGCTGTTATGAGCCAAGAAGGTAAACCTGTTGCTTATTTCAGTGAGAAGTTAAATGATGCCAAGAGGAAATATTCTGTTTATGATCAAGAATTTTATGCTATAGTTCAGGCATTAAAGAAGTGGAGACATTATCTGCTTCCTAAGGAGTTTGTTTTGTATACTGATCATCAAGCTTTGCAATATTTGAATAGTCAAGGAAAGTTGAATCAGAGGCATTTGAAATGGGTTGAGTTTTTGCAGAGTTATACATTTGTTTTGAAACACAGAAGTGGAAAGTCTAATAGGGTTGCAGATGCTCTTAGCAGAAGGCAACTATTGCTGACAGAGATGCAGATTGAGGTGGTTGGGTTCAAGGAACTCAAGAATTTGTATCCAGAGGATCCTGATTTTGGTGAAGCTTGGAAAGCTTGTACAGAACCTGTTACTCTAGACAGGACGAAATGATTGGATTTCATCATCCAAGATGATATGCTATTCAGAGGGAGTCAGTTGTGCATTCCACGAAGTTCTATGAGGGAGAATCTCATCAAGGAGAAGCATAGTGGAGGATTGGCTGGACATTTTGGTCGTGATAAAATCGTTGCTTTGGTTGGTGAGAATTATTATTGGCCACAATTGCAGCAAGATGTGAAGAAGTTTGTACAGAGTTGCAGAGTATGTCAGATGGCGAAAGGAGTGAAGCAGAATACAGGGTTGTATCAGCCATTACCTATACCAGAGAAGCCTTGGGAGGATATCAGTATGGACTTTGTTCTTGGTTTACCAAGGACACAGCGGGGACACGATTCAATTTTTGTGGTGGTTGACAGATTTTCAAAGATGGCACATTTCATTCCCTGCAAGAAGACTAGTGATGCTGTTCATGTAGCAGAATTGTTTTTCAGAGAAGTAGTGAGACTTCATGGTTTGCCAAAGACCATAGTTTCAGATCGGGACACTAAGTTTGTTGGATATTTCTGGCGTACATTGTGGAAGAAGTTGAAGACAGATTTGAAGTTCAGTTCATCACATCATCCACAGACTGATGGACAGATAGAGGTGGTGAATAGAAGTTTGGGAAATTTGCTGAGATGTTTGGTTGGAGATAAGCCAACGGGATGGGATTTGATTTTACCACAGGTGGAATTTGCATACAATAATTCTGTCAACAGGAGCACTGGTAAATCACCATTCCAGATTGTATATGGAAGTAGTCCAAGAAATGCATCTGAATTGAGGAAGATAGATAAAGGAGAAATAAGTAGTGCTGAAGCTGAGGATTTTGCAGAACACTTGAAGAACATCCATGAGGAGGTGAGGAAGCATATTACCAAGATGAACGCACAGTATAAGGCTAAGGCAGATGAGAAAAGGAGGTATAAGGAATTTCAGGTTGGTGATGAAGTCATGGTTCATTTGCGGAAGGAGCGGTTTCCAGTTGGTACATATAACAAGCTGAAAATGAAGAAGTTTGGACCATGCAGGATACTGAAGAAGCATGATTCAGGAAACGCATGAGGTAGAATTGCCTACTGAGCTGAATATTTCACCAGTGTTTAACATTTCAGATCTGACAGAGTATCATGAAGGAGGTGTTGAAGATGAGATCACAGCAACACAGTGGAGTATTCCAGCAACTAGTTCAGACACTAAGGAGATTGAAGATATACTGGATAATCGTGTTGGCAGAAGCACAAGGAACAGGACATATGAAGAATATCTGGTCAAGTGGAAAGGACGACCTGTTGAAGATTCATCATGGCTAACAAAGGAGGAGGTTAACCGTCTTGGTTTTCCTCTACACACCTGAGTCGTGACAGGGTCACTTCTCAAATTACCCTGGGTGTCTGATGCAGGAGCATCCTGGGTGTAAGAGCAATCTTGCATCACCCAAAAATATTTTTGTTTTTATTTTTTCAATAAGGGCTACTTTGTGCAGAGCTACTATTTATGGAAAGTTACTATTTTTGGTAATTTTCGTATGTGCTCAGAATGATCTAATTTCTTTCTTGGAGGTTCATTTTGGTCATATAAGTCTGCCAGTAAAGTTTCATTTCCAGATCAAGTGTATGTTGGAAGATATTGAAGATTTTCGGTATTGGCAGCAGGGTACAGAAACTTCAAACTCAGTTTTGAAGGCTTTAGAGGCCCCGGATGAGGTCAAAAATTTGGGTGACGAACACTTGCGCTGGTCAAGCCTGTAGAGCGCTTCGTGGCGTTTCTGAAATGGGGTTATAATAGCCGAGCGGGTCAACGGGTGATGACTTATGGTCTTCGAAAGTTGGGCCACCTGAAATGGCGAAAAATAATTTTCTTCAAAATTTCTGTTCGGGTTTCAAAAGTTATTTTGAGCCGACTTTGATGTAATAAATTGAAAAATAAAATAATTCTAAGTTCGGTCGGCCCTTAGGGCTAAATTTCTGGAACCTTCTCGGGCGGTGGAAATTGCCTATATAAGGAAGGCTGTATTATTGTCTTAGGCAGTTCAGAATAGTTCTGGGTAGTAGATCTGGGTAATAGTTCGAGGCTTTGTCCTACAGAATATTGTAAGGGAATGCCCATGTGGCTTTGCGTATTGTAATTCTGAAAGTTTGTAATTCCACATTTGTGGAGATAATAAGAAGCCAATTTGTTGTTCTTGCATATTGTTGTTGTTTCTCTATTTCTGTTATGTGTTTGTGGTATTAAGGGGAGCACCCTTCATCAGTCTGGTGAAGATACCTTAGGTGAATCGGGCATCTCATCATCACTGGATACTACCTAAATCCTTTCAGATTCTGTGTTTTTAACCTCAAGAACTCTTCCAGTGTCTTTGCCTTCCTTAATGGTAAGCATAGGAAGAGAGGATATGACAGGGATGGCAGGAACAACTGCTGAAGAAGATGTGCCATCTTTGACTCTTCCTTTGATTTCCGATCTCCTACCAACTGGACCACCATGATCAAAATCTTTACCTGCTTTTACCTTGATACTTTTCAGCCCTCTTCGTTTCAACCAAATATTAGTATTTGCAAGCATAGATTGGAAACAATCCCAAATAGATACACTCTCCTTTCCTAACCAGGAAGGAGACAAAATAGGCAAGTCCTCAACATGGTTACGGGTATAATCACGATCAAGGATGTTATCATCATCTTCAACCCCTGGAGGAATATCTCCAAGATTGAAGTCAATGATCTGCTTGATGGATAGGCGTTGGTAATCCATTCTCCGTATGTCTCTCTTAGTGCGGAGGTCAACCCATATGTCCTCCAACTTGTACACATGTACGAATTGCCTCCTCATCTTGTCATTGGGCCCTCACTAGTCAAAGTGACTCCTAGCTGTGAACTTCTTCAAGGTGATCCTCTGAAGCTCATACTCCATGTTTTTGGCTTTAGGGACTGTGTCTATAGAGTATCCCCCAATCTTCAATGGATTTCATGAAGAAATCCCCACACCCGGTCTATGTAATGCATTTTGGTGCATCTGGACAGACATGAGTTGCCTGGCCAACTCCATGAGTATGATTTTGTCTGCAGGATACCTCAGAAGTGTATGAGGTTCTCCCTTGCTACTCGCATGTAAGTAAAGCTTGGAAACTAAAGAAAAAGACAGCCATACTCATTTACCTTAACCCATACCTCATCTGAAACACGCCTGTTCGGGAGACTCTTATCAAACAAGCACATGAAATACTCATAAAAAGCATGATGTACCCTGCAGTAGTGAGAACGGCTAGCCTTCAACACGAGCTGAGGAAAATACTCCCACACAGGAACCAATGACCTATCCCCCTTAGTAGATAGTCTAGAGAAAGAACCAAGAGAGGCAGCGACATATACAAGATATGAATTTAGATAGAAAGTGCAAGTGTCAACAACTTGGGAAACTTGTTCACACAACATATCGCTGATCATCTCTCCCCAGAAAATTCTTTTCTTCTACTGGACAATATGAGAAATGTACTTGTACATCCAGGGCTCAAAGGTGTTTGATGTCTTTAACCCTGCTAAATGACTGAATAAGGTAATGAGGTCGTTGATTTCTTCTTTAAATTCAGTGCGTCAAATCCCCTTGGGCCATCTTGCAATGTTTGGCCTCTTATTAAGCAGCTAGTTTTCATTTATGAACTTCATGCATGGAGTGTTCTCGTTCCATCTATCAAGAGCCTTCTGTTCGGTGATATTGATGGTAATAGGGCTTAATGGCACTTTGAAGATTCTATCCACTGTCTCCGGATCAAAACTAATGATGGTTTTACCATCTTGATCCTTGATGCTTCTAGAAGCGGAATCAAAATTCCTTGCACATGCAAATACAAACTCTGGCTCCAAGGCAGCCAATGGAAATGTAGAGACAAGATAAACGCTACTCTGCTTGATTGAAAGCATGTCCTTTGTAACCGCAGCATCTACTCTTTGAAGAAAGTCTTCAAAGTTCATATGAGAAACATTTGTATCATTAACCTCATCACAATATGAGATCATCTATGAAGGCGGAATAGAATTATGATATGAGTCGTACTGATACTTCATCTTCTTCTTCTCCTTTTCTTTTGGATGTGCGATCCCTTCAGACATAACAACTGTATGTGACCGAGAAGTTGTGACATAAAAATTCCACAAAATAAGAACATCTTCTTCGGAGGGATTCATTAGAGAATGACGAAAGGCATATGGAGATGACTGATTTTCGAAAAAATGGATGGTTTTTAGCTCAAAAAGAACTCAAGAACGAGTTTCTCATGGGTAATTACACATGGGGATAGCGAGAGGAATGGTTTGAAAACTTTAGGACAGCGAAGAAGTGAATGAATTTTAGTTCAAAAATGATAAGGAAGACCCAAAAACGGGTTTCTTGGAGGTGATTGCATGTGCAGACAGTGAGAATGATGTAGTGAATGGATAATGAATGAATAAAGGAATGTCATTTTATAATGAAGTGTCAAATTGACCACCATTATGAGTTTGATGTCACATGGTAGTGGTAGGGACAGCAACTTTATGCAAGTGGATTTTGAAAAATAGCACATGAATAACTTGCATTTGGTTTGTCTCTTTCATAGAACGGGGTTTTTAATCCCGACTGCATATGCAAGAAAGATGAAGCTCTTGCACATGCATCTTTGAGAATTGAAGACGGAAGTAGAAGAGACATATATTCAATCACATGTAAATCAAAATTGAAAGCTTTACATGTAAAATAAATAAACTTGGAAGAAAAACAAGGAAAAGAGCAAAGAAAAAGTTACCTCAATCTACAAGATAAACTCTCTCAAAATCTTGAGCCAAATCTGAAATAAATCCAATTGATTCCCGGATTTAGAAAAGATTGAATAGAAAGAGTATAAATAGACCACATTCCTAGTCTCTCTCCCTCAAACTTGGATTAGTCAATGAACATACATAGCCAAGTGGGGAAGAATGAGAAGAAAAATGCCAAAAAAGAGCAACCGTTTGACTATTTCTTGCATATGCAATGAAGATAAAAAACGACGTCTAGGGCACATAATCAACTGAAAATGACCAAATAAATCCACAAAAATAAATGAGAACTTACCAAAATCAGTTTGTTGAATGCCAAGATGAAGAAAAATGATCAAAATCCCTTTCCAAAGAGGCGTTTTGGAAGAAAGAACAGCTCCAGGCGGACTATTTTGATGAGAAAACATATGCTATGTTTTACAAGCAGCATATGTATTGATCATAAAAATCGACGCCCAAGAGAAAGACCACTAAAAACATCATTTGAAATACATTTTGCATATATGCAATCATGCTAAAAATTGACGCCACAGGGATGCCATTAAAAATGTTGTTTTATCTATCTTTTAGCATGTGTAAATGCATGTGTAATGCCCTCCAAAATTGACACCATGAGGAGGTAATGAAAGACGTTTTTATGAGAGACTCTTGCATATGTAAATGCACTAAAAAATGACACCCTATGCTTTGCATTAAAAACGCTTCTTTAGAATGACATTACACATATCTTTCGGTATTTTAAACACATATGTTATGACTTTAAAAATCGACGCCAAGACTTCAAGTTTAAAAATGCTTATTTTGAATGCACTTACATATGCATTAACATATGTAATGTATCCTAAAATCGACGCCCTTTTCAAATGCACATACATATATGCATTGAAGCTGAAAATCGACGCCTTATGCTTGGGATTATAGACGTTAGTTTAGATATACATTTGCATATGTATATGTAATAACATCTAAAATCAACGTCCTTAATAAGAAGTATTAAAAACGTTGATTTTAAGATGTATTAACACATTCTTTATAACATATGTAATGCATTCTAAAAACGTCGTCTAGGGGAAAAATAACAAAAATGTATTTGCACATGAAGATGCATATGCAAACCTATGGAAATTTGACACTTTGGGAAGATATATAAATACGCTCTTTTAGAAATACAACTGCATAAGTTTTAAAAACATGAAATGTATATGCAGTCGTTAATAAAAACAACGTATTTAATAGAAAAGACTTAGGAACGAGATTTTAAAGGTGTTTAGCACATGGATGATATGCAGTGAACAGGAAAAACCACACTTCTACACTTCAGTCTTTTAAGTTTGAATTAATTTAATACATTACTATAGTATTTAAATAAAGTAACATGGAATTAGAAGATTAAAAGCTAATTTCAGGAAAACGTTTAAAACTATAGTCAAATCAACTTGAAATGAGTTGAAATTTGAAAACGGACTTTGGAATCCATTTAACATATTAAAAATAATTCAAACTCGTACAATTGACTTCAAAAACCTCACTTTTATAAAGATTTTAAAGAATATGCAGTCAACCCGAAAAAACCCACCTTTTACATCATAACTTGAGCTGTAGAACTCCGTTTGATGTCTAAGTTAGCTCGAAACGAGCATAATTAAAAGGGCTTTCGACTCAAGGGAAAATCGAGATTAAAAACAAAGGGAAAAATTTAAAGAACGCATGAAACATGTGTTATAAAGAGCTTTTTCAAGGATAACGAATTGTTCTTATTAACACACTATCAAAACGTTCAAAATAAAGAGGATACTCTTACGAATTGACAAGAAAATTCCCTAGGGTTGCCACAATTTTGTGATCTTAAAATTGAGGACAACATTATCGCAACAGTCCATTGCACAAAATAACATTGTTATCAGCTATCTCAATTAATGCAACTGTTTCTTATTTTGTTTTTAAATACCAGGTTTGGTTATGGATGTTTACGTGAGATCATTGCACTATAAATCCATCAAACCTAGCATCATAAAAACTTGTGAATCAGAAATGACACAGGAGGATACAATAACTGTTTGACAAAATGCCCATCCATTAAACATTGGAAAAAGTGTAAATTTTTGGTGTAGAAAATTGGTTCGGGTTTCGACAGTGTGAAGAGTGTAGGAATCCCCGAGTCGTTATTGATTGGTGTGAAGACAAGCTTAAATGGCAAGAAACTTGGAGGGGTTCTCCTTAGAAGGTTTGTGATGTCCATATTGTTTTTCCTTATGGTATATAGTAGCAGTCATGCTCAGCTGAATGGTTATATTTTCCGTAGGTCTGCAGTTAAGGATTTCCTTTGCAAACTAGCTCTATCTATAGCAGTTGTTTTATATTGTTGAGGGTTTCGTGTTTGAAGGTCACTAGTACAAAATTGATAGTTAAAAGTCTTCTTATTTCAACAACTACATAAGCATTTGTCTTATGGATAAGTTCTCATAAATGCATCCTAAGGCATGTACAATAACCAACTCAGTACAATTCTCACAATAACTAGAAGCTAACTAATCTTTTTGAGTGGACATTTATTCCTACTGAAATTGTGAATTTCTTATGTTGGGTGCTATATTATGGATTGAATAAAACCTTATTCTTTGACATCTTTTCCAAAAAATGAATCCAAAATAATTCAAACTCTTGTTTGAATTGATTGTATATAAGTTTATAACCTTATTATGTGGACATAATATAGTGTTGTCATTTCAAAAAACATGGTTAGATATTGTTAGCTTAGATGTTCCATCTTGCTAAGGTGAGGGCATACAAGTTACTGCACTGGTAATATTATGCCAGTTAAAACTACACTTAGATGAATAGGGTTTATGAGCAATATAATTGCATGCAAGTTAACCAATGGGGCAATCCAAAGGAGGATTTAAATTACCAATCATCTGATTTCTCATTACACTGACTATTGCCCATCATAAACCTCACACTGAATTAACTGAGGTATTGGAATGCCATAGGAGTCATTCATATTTTGGGAAAATATCTTCCATTTTCAACTTATAGCACTTGAATTTGTCAATAGTAGACACAATATCACTTAATGGACCATCTTCGGGAGCACAATTTCATGCAGAAACCAATCGATAGCTTTCATTGCTTGAATACAGTTCCAAAAAACAAAAAAGGAATTATTTTTCTAAATTTCATCTAGTCTTTGAGTTGAGAGAAGTATGTTCAGAGAGCATTAATTTACAACTACAGTTTCCGGATGGAGATGGGGATATGGGTTTCTGGGACAGATTTTTTTTTTTTTGCCATTTAGGGGATGGAGGGGGCAGCAGAGGGGATAACTATTTTAAAATTAGGGAAAATTTAAAATATGTAAGGAAATTTTAAATATTCAAATGAAAACATGGATAAAACATGCTTATATACATTATAGGACCTTAATATATAACACTTGTGTTAAATAATTTAAATTGAGAGTTTACATGAGAGTCAAAGCCAAACAAATTATCAAAACTCAAACATTAATACTATGGGACAGCCAGGGATGCATTTCCGTGTGTCCCTGAGTAACATTGATACAATGATAATCTGGGCAAACTGAGTAGATTAGTAGTCTTCTTCCAACTCTCCATTTCTTTGTTTTACAGTTTGTGCCTGAAAGTTTCCTAATAGTCTCTGATCAAAAACCATATTTGGCACCTGTGTAGGATTTTAAATGGTCTTATGTGAGAAAAATTCTTTTAATCTACATTTGTTAATTAAAATTAACAATAAAAATGTGTAGAAACAAAAAAACAATTTTGATGTATAATATAATGTATTACCTTGTTTCCAAAAAACATTTTTGTATTGTTTGCAATTGCCTCAATAAACCTCAGTTCCAAATATTCGGGGGTAAGTTTTAGCTTGTTTGCTTCGGCTTCCTTCATGACCCTGAAAGATTTGCCATTTCAACTTCAAGGTTCAAAGATAAATATGTCACCTGATAATGACCCCCAGTTTCAATTTAAATGTAAACAGGGTAAGTCTTTTACATTGGAAGGTAAGGTTTAAGTAACATACTTGTAAAAGTTGGAATCTGCAAAGCTTTTTTCACGAGCCAAGTACATATCATTTTCTATCTCTTGTTGCTTCTTTATGCTCTCTTTCTCCATCATCCTTTGCTCCATGATAATCATGCTGACCTCTGAATTTTTCTCAGCTTCTGTTACAGCAATTTTCTTTTTGGTCTCGGCCTCCTTTTCGACCACCTTTTGCCTCTCCATTGCTATCAAAGCCTAAAAATGGGGCAAGTGCACCTCCAATTAACAAATTACTAATGTGGTACTGGTTCCTAACAAATGACAATAAAGACAGATTGACAATACTTGATCACCATACATAAAATGTTGATAATCAATATGATCTCTGAAAACTGCGACCATCCTGCAACATCAAATGTGAAGAAAAAAATAGTTGAAGAAAGAATGGGTTCCAGCATAGACATGTCCAAAACCTGTGTATGAGTCTTTTACCAAATACAGTGATCAGTAATTGATCAACACAAGGGTTCAACATAAAGATTTACGGTGTTAAGATATCATTAATTGGTCATTTACAGCTACTTAACAATGAGTATACTACTAGTGGCCAGAGAACATTAAATGGTGGTTCTACACTCAAATGGAAACACAAAGCCTTCAAACCGTACACAGAGGTGATATAAAATTTAAATGTTATGGAAAAATTGAACACAATTTTGAAAGAAAGATGGAAGGTCTTATGGGTTTTTGTTTCATTTACATTGAGTACAATCATAGAAAGGTCTCAATTTCAGAATAGAAGCTATTACTCCTATGATTGGTCTGAAATTGTATGGGGCTCCTGAGACTCTAATCAACCTACAAGCTGAAATGAGGTCAAATTTAATCTGTTTGAGCACCTGGTCCTGTGCCTTCTCACCACAATGCACTGAAAACTGTTCAGAGTATGTTGCCTATAACTCATATGAAGTCCACTTGAGCTGATTACTGATGTGCAGAGACTGACATCTGTATTTAGTATTTACCTTGTCACCAATTTTAAGTCAACTTTTGGACCAGCTGATAATTCAAAAGGAATCTAAATTCCAAAGGCAGGCTTTGCCCTGCAAAAAGTGTTTTTCACAGCTCAGCAGTGGTTTTGGACAACTAGCCAATGATTTTGGACTGATAAGGGACGATTGTGGACTCTTAACTGGCAGCTTTGGACCCGCAACTGACAATGTTATGTAGCAGAGGTTTGGAAGAAGTTGAACAATCACCCACAAGGTACAGATTCATAAAACATGGCAAGTCATCAAGGAAATGCCTGAAAATGTAAAACATTTAGATCATGGCCAGCCCCCTAGTGGACATGTGACTGTTGGCCTCATCATCTGGCTGGGGTACACGCCCCCAGGCATGACAGAGGAACATTCGCCGGGGTTTAGCCAACATACTAGGTTTTCATGTAGCAGGGAGATCACATGATAGTAAGATAACTACTATGCCAACAGCCCTGACTGATGGTGGCCACTGGCATTAAGAGTGGGTTTTCATCTCACTAGAGTGCCAACATAGGCCATCCCCCTCGTGGACACATGTTTCTCCACCCACCATCTGGTCCAGGTACACACCTGCCAACATGACAGAGGAACATTCACCGGGCTTTAACCAATATATTGGGTTTTCATCCAGCAAGGACATTACATGCCCACCATGCTCCACATGACTCGACCTCAATACCTTGGCTCTAATACCCCAACCACTACATCAAAAGCTTAGACTAACGGTGAATGTCTCCCACCATTGTTAAACTAAGTTGCTGGTTTGGGCTTGGGTTCAAAAAACCGGTTCGCTGGTACAACAAATTTTGAAATGGGGTTTGGGTTCATTAGGACAAATACATACATACATACATACATATATATATATATATATGCAGCCTTGAAGCATGAGTTAAGATTAGAATGTCCATAAAAACAACAAAAACACCATAAACTTGTAATCATAAGACCATATCAAAATCAAAATATTAAAATAATTATATTGAGTTCAAGTATCATTGTTTTGACTTTCAACAATCGGAACTTTATGCTAAGCTTAAATCATCTAATGGATTATATAAATCTTCATCTTCTTCTTCCTCTTCATCAAAGGCATTAGTTGATTCACAAACAGTGCCAATGCCAATGGGATCAGCTGCACCACTAACATTCTCGCTTTCCAAGTCCTCAAATGTTTATTACTTTTTTACTGTACAGAGAGCTTGTTTGTTTGTAATTAACATCCTACTTGAAAAATGTTAAAAAAGTAGCTTGCAACTTCCCTTCACCTATTGAAGATATTGTTTAGTGTTAAAAATATAATTTATCACTAAAGAGAGCTTGCAATTAATCAGACAGGAGTCATTATCAGCAATTGGATATAAAAATTTAATTGGAAGAAATCTTGAGGGCTAGTTTTATTTGATGTAATAAATATATGAACTCCAGCAAATTTTGTTTTGTAATGTTAAAGATCTTATTCAAATTCTGTAATAATTGTTTCCTGCACTAAATTATAGAATACTTCTCATTGGAAATGAACCTGGTTCGCACTTGGTTTGCCTAAGTTTGTCTTGGTTCAACCTGGGTTCTGCTCGGACGAATCAGCTGGCCTGGGTTCGAACCTTGGCTGAACCCATAGGCGAATTGGACCCAAACTAGGAGCTGATTCGAATCCTGGCCGAACCAAGGTCCCAGGCAGGCAAACCAGACTTCATAGTTGTTAAAGAGTGGGGTTTTCATCCCACCAGAGTGCTAGCACAAGCAAGTCTCCTCATGAACATGTCACTGTTGGCCCCACCATATGGTTCGAGTACACATCCACCAGCATAATGGAGGAATGTTCATTGGGGTTTACCAACATATTTGGTTTTCATTTAGCAAGGACATTATTGACGAGCACTCAGTTATATTGAGAGGGAGGGGGTGGATCAGTTATACTTATACCATAAGCATATTAATTGCACAATATCATTCACATAAGATGCAACAATTATGCAACACAAGTAGAAGACAATTTATGTGGAAACCCTCTGTGGTTTGCAAAATATTGCTTCTATAAACTCTCCTTTATGAACTTTGTATGCAGTAACCTACAGGAGGCACCAATCCCCCTAATTCGTAGGCACCAATCCCCTTAATTCGTAGGCACCAACCTACTAGAGTCACCAACCCCCACAGCTAAGCACCAACTTAGTGAGAGAAACCAATCTTTCTCTTAGGAAGCACCAACTTCCAAAACAAGGTTCGACCTTCTAAATGTTGCTACTACAACACAAGATGGACAATTTAATCTCTTTTATAAGATTCTTAATCTCATATATTGTCAATGGATGATACATAAAATCTTTTGACAAGATCCTCTTTCAGTTTTTTTTTCACACAAATTTGCATATGATATTCTTCTCAATTCTTCATGTGCTTTCCTTCACATACAAATATGCCTCTTATTTTCTTTTACAAATCTGCCTTACTCAAATCTGTATGTACCAATTTCTATCTCTGTTGGTGTATAAGATTTATCTTCAACACTCAACACTATGTATGTCCCTTAAAAATTCTACTTCAAAAATGCCTCATAAGTCTGCTCAAATCTGCCACTATAATTCTGTTTTACATCTGCTCACATCTGCTTGTAATTCTTCTTCACATCTTCTCGATTTTGAATAATCCTCATTGTTCAACTTCCGTGTAGTCAGCAAAAGTATAGTTATAGTCAGCTCAATAAATATTATCATATTTTGTAATTGAAAAGATTAGTTTCCGACTATGTGTGGTTGGTAGTTAGCAATTACTGGCAGTTGGTAGTCTTAACCAACCCAGTACACTATTTATTTGTTGTTGGTTGTAGTTAGGAGAGCTATCTCTTTGTTGATTGTACTTATGTTCTATCATTGGAATGGAATACAAGCTCTATCTTTCTAGAAATTGTATTTGTACTTAATGTTCCACATTTTGCAAGTTACATTTTCATTCACTCTGTATGTTAAGTAACATAACCTTATTTGGAGTAAACATTTGGCATCGTTGTTGGGGAGAGGAGACAAAGGCCTTTGATAACTAGCTAAAAATCATGGTTGTACCACTAGATGCTCCTCTAATGGAGTCTCCCATCTACTTTTGGAGACTATTGAGGGACAGGAGAATGCAGGGATGCAGGAGACAATAATTTCCCTAGTAGTGGGTATTCAGTAGGGGGAGCGGCTAGTTCCACCACTTCTAGAGCCGACACTCGCCTAGGAGACAACACAACCAATAGTGGAGCCTATCCCACCCACAGTCCCAAAGACACTTGTCGAGGCTATGCAATTGTCGAACACACCTGTGGGAGGAGATGATTCCCCATCCATTGACTAGGATGAAATTATTCAAGTGTTGGGTGGACCAAACCCTTATGATCCTATCAACACAATCCAGTGATACATTAGCCAATTGGGGGGAATGGCTACTTTCATGGATATAGTGGGGGGCATTGTGCAAGACTTGGATATTGGCCATGATCCTCTTGTAGCACATAAGATTGAGCACATTCTTGCCTTCATGGTAGGTTGAATTGTAAGGGGAGTTTTTCAAGTGCTTAATTTCCTTAGGATGACCATGCATGGAGACACATGAGATGTTGGATGCTTGACATCTTCCGCAACCAACAGTTGCGGGCCAACATGGCAGAGTATTGAGAGCACTCCATGGCATGGAGTTGTGCTTCTGCAACCTGTTCCTCAACTATTGTAGGCATGAAGCTTCGATGAAGGAGGCCATTTAGTCATGGGATAGGGTCTTTCACCAGGTCGAGGATGCTAGAAAGGAGTTGACAAAGAAGATCTAGAAGTTGCAGGAGCTTAAAAGCACAATTGAGTTCTAGCATTGGAGAATATAGGGGTTAAAAGGGAGAATCAGTTGGCTAGGAAGGACTGAAAATTGGCAGAGAGAACTACCTAGTTGGTAAAGAAGGATATAAAATTGGTAGAGAGGGCCACCTAGATTAGCGAACATGCATGACAATTAGCAGCAAGGGATGGCAAGTTGTTGGCAACAAAACAGGAACTTGAGAATGTTTGCCCACTGAAGTGAATGTTTAATGCATACGGAAAT
The DNA here is from genome assembly GCA_027943335.1 of Chamaecyparis obtusa. Taxonomy (NCBI): domain Eukaryota; kingdom Viridiplantae; phylum Streptophyta; class Pinopsida; order Cupressales; family Cupressaceae; genus Chamaecyparis; species Chamaecyparis obtusa. The sequence goes on from BSBK01000053.1 coordinate 1,857,495, forward strand.
ATACAAGAAGTATAACAGAACACGACAATGCCAAAGAACTCACAGATATTTCTTCATTAATATCTTCAATGTTTACGACAATAGTTACTACAATGCCAACCATAATAATGCTAATGCTATCTCTTAGATGCAAGTATATAACATATATAGACGTCGAGGGGGTGCAAGGCCAACTGTCGCAACTATTCCCAACCACCTACCCCTTGATTATACTAACAAACATTAACAACATGATTTACCCGACAACATCATCCCCCAAAAAGAAAGTTGTCTCCCGACAATGCACAACTGTTGTCAGGATAATTGTATGTACAGGTTATTATGTTAGTAAAGTATTATGTTACTCTCGGTCGTTAGTGACCGAGAGGTTAGACAATTACGTCACGATGTTTCGGTCGTGGCCCTTCGGATAGTTTATATTCCCTCTCGGAGGATGGACACGGGAGATTATTGTATTATCATTATGATGGATTATTATGTGAATGTACTTGCCAGTCTGGAATGATTAATGAAAGTATTTATTATTCTATGATATATTCTGTGTTTATTATATTTCCCATACTATGCCTGTGCAATACTAAGTTCACCCTAGCGGCAAACATTTGGCGCTGTTGCCTAGACGTACTCGGGAAGAGAAGTGAGGAAAGGATTTATGCCCAATGTTTTAAATAAAGATAGAAATAAAAATGCACGAGATGACGAAGGCGAGGCTGCATAGAAGGCTTTGATCTCCGCACAGCAACGTGAACGTCGGTATAGGCTGAGGCAACTTGCCAAGGACCAGCTTGCCGGAGGGTTGCCTAAAGGGAACCTCGGAAGTGGTACGGAAGGTGCAGAGGCCGAAGGAGAACAGTTCACTTCGCCGGAGCATCAGAGAGTGCGGAGTAGGGAAGAACTACTCGAGGAAGCACGATTGAGAAAAGTCTTACTTCAGGAAGAGCGAGACCGGTTTGAAGATTTAACCTGTACACCAGGTGCAGAGGACCGAGACCACAAAGGGAACTGTACGGTCGAAGGTGATGGTACTGTCGGAGGTGCTAGTGACAGTACGGCCGAAGGCGCTGCAAACGCATAGGCGAACCCTCTGTTGGAACCAAAGACTCCACACAATACGGTCCCACCAGTCACACAACTACCGCAAGGGCAAGTGCCACCGGTGAACACTACACACAATACTCAAGGAGGAGGTAGTGTCGGAGTACCGAATCCCCCGCGGAGGCAACAACCTACCATGGCTGCAAGTAAGCAGAAACTGCCTAAGTTCACAGGCCAAGCGAAGGAGGATCCTGTTCGGCATTTCCGGACCTGTGAGACTATAGGGGCTGCCAATGGAGTCACAGACCAGGATGAATGGATCTAACAATTCCCCACGACATTGAGGGAAGGAGCCATCGACTGGTACTCGGATGTAGACAAATCAGGCCTAACAACATGGAATGATGTGAAAAAGGCCTTCCAGACGGAATTTTAGTTGTTAAGGGACGACAATGAGATTCTGGCGGAGATTTACAATACAAAGTAGACGAAGAGTGAGTCTGTTTGTGCCTACGGGCGGCAACTAAAGGAACTCATCGGGAAAATGGAGTCAGCCCCGGCAAACGAACTCAAGAAAAGGTGGTTTGTGGAGGGACTAAAAACTTCCCTTCGGAGGAAAATGAAAATTGTCCCGCCCACATCGTACAACAATGCGTACAATCGAGCAATGGATTTGGAGAGTGAATATAAGACCTCTAGGAAGACTAAGTCTTCAGATGATGAATCGGAGGCAAAAAGCAGTGAGGGCGAATCGAGTAAGAGAGTGTTGGCCCTACAAAAAGATCTGGAGAGGATGATGAAAGAACTGAAGGCCACCAAGGGATGCTCAAGCAAAGCAGAGGAAGACACCGTGTGGTGCACAGACTGCAAAGAAGCAGGCCACACGAAAGGTTCTTGTCCCAAGAAAGCCTTTTGCAACATCTACCAGATTGCGGGACATTCCACCAAAGAATGTCCCTACAACCTGAGGGCGAGAAATCAACAAGTGCTCTTCACCCAAGAGCAGCCCTCCACGTCCGGGACCAGCGGTCAAAATGTTGCATCATTCGGCGAGTACAAAAACAACCCACGGGGAGGCCGAGGCAATGATGAGAACAAGCCGCGGGTCCAGTATGATGCGAAGGGGAGGCCCATGATATAGTGCAGAAGCTGTAACCAATGGGGACATTATGCCCGTGATTGTCACAATGAGGCTACCGCTCCACTAAAACTGTGTCGGTGGTGTGGACCGGGGGACCATGAGGATGCTAACTGTCTGAAGCCCGGCTGCAACATCCTGGACATGGAATGAGGAGGCACTGAGAGGGTCCTGACAATCACACGCGGGCAAACGAAGAAGGCCACATATCCTTACCCTCCGACGGAGAAACAAAGGATGCTCGAGGCGAAGGCCGAGATTGCGAAGGGTATGGAGGACCGAAGGGACTCCACAGACGCCGACATTTTCTACTCGAGCAATGGTCGAACAAAATATTTTGAGGCAGATGATGCAACTGGAGATACCCGTAAAGGTCAAGGACCTATTGGAAACTATGCCGCATCTGAAAATGGCCCTATTCCTAGGCCAAAACATTCCAGCAAGCAGGGTTGAACGGACAGAGGTTCCCAGTGGCTCCGCAGCCGACCCCATGATGTTATCAATAAATAATGGACGGAACCCCATAGTGGTGGAGATGGGTATCTTGGGTACCACCCTCACGAACATGATCGTAGACGGTGAATCCAGGGTGAACGTTCTACCGGAGGAAACCTGGAAAAGCCTCAGGAAGCCAACACTGTGGCCGCCGACCTTCAACCTACTTGGGGCCGACCAGCACGACATCAAGCCCCTTGGAACTCTGATGGCACAACAAGTAACCATCGGGACCCAACCATTCATCCTCAACTTCGTAGTAATTCCCCTAAAGCAGAAGGGCTATGATGCCATCCTAGGGAGGGGGTGGCTGGTGACTGCCAGAGCCAACCATAACTGGAAAAAGAACATCCTGTCATTTGAGAAAGGGGGAAGGAAGTTTGTAATAGACCTCACAACGCAAATGGTCGGAGAAGAGATGGCATCCTCTTCGGATTCAGACTCAGACAACGGAATAGACGGAGGGGAACAAACCATGGAGCCTAATGCCGAAGGGATACTGAAAGTGGAGGATGATATAGATTCGATGGACGGTCTATTCCACTGGCAGATGGGCAATTATGAATTATTTCCGCTATCTTGCAACATACTAAAGATTGAGGAAGCCCAGAGTGAGTTCCCTCCGGAATATACAACATATCGAGAAGGGGAAGTCCGGATGAAAGAGAGCCCAGCACATGAGTTTCAGAAGGAGGAACCCATCTGGTACAAAGAAGAAAAGTTGAAAAAAATAAACCTTGGGGATGAGATAAATTCGAAAACCATCGCCATGGGAGACGATTGGAATCCTATGTGGAAGACCGTAGCCTTCAAACTCTTGATTCTCCTTATTATGTACGGGCAAGAGGCCGTGGTTCCTGTAGAATTTATGGTTCCAAGCTTTTGGATCGCCATTGAAAATAGACTCGACGATAGGGAGAGGAACGACTGCACACACTGTGGACTCTCGGTGAACGGATACATGACGCCAACAATGTGACCAAATTGAAACCTTCCCCGGAGAGGATGGACCCGAGAGGAGGGACAAAGGAACCGAGAGGATGGAAAAGGACTCGAGCGGTCAGGCAGGTGACCCGAGAGTAGCCTGTACGGGCAACTAGAGAAGCCTCTGGACAGGAAATTGAAAAATACCCGTACGACTATGCATGACCGTACGGCCAAGTATTTAAAAAAATAAATTAAAAAAATAATAACAAAAAAAAAATTAAAAAAATGAAAAGGCACCGTACGGCAAAAAAGGCATGCGAAAAAGTATAAGTGGAATGCCGTACGACAGCCACAGCATACAAACACCATAAGGCGGCACACAACCCACAAACATCATATGGCATCCGAGTTTGGCAGCATTGTACGTTGACGTACGAAAGGAGTGACAGAAAATTTGAATCGTACGACACTCAAACCTGCAGTCAATACCGTACGGCATTTCCCTTGTGCACGGCATTTGCCTTGGGTACAGCATTTAGTCCGTACAGGACCCCAGCATTGGCCGTTTTTTATACAGCAATTACCGTATGGAAAACAGTCTAACAGAGCAAACCACAACGCCGTACGGCGCGGAAGCAAGGTGGCAGTACGGCTGCAAAAGAAATGACAAGGCACAATCGTACGGTAAAAACAGCCACGAACAATAGACACAGTACCGTACGGCAGTATGAAATTGGGAGAACAGCTAGAAGCCGTACAGAATGTACGGGCAAGGCAGCGGGTGCATATATTGCGATTGTACGGCAGCCAATACATCCGTACGTAAGGATTGTCGAAGATAGAGTCTCCGTAGGGGAAAAGAGGAGTCTTTGTGTGACCACTTGTTTAAAAATGAAGGTTGTACGGCAAAAGACAACAATAGCGTCCTATACGGAACTGTATGACAAAACAACAACAGAGGAGAGTTCATACGGCAGGGAAAAGTTCTATTAAAAAAAAAAAAAAAACAATGCCAAATCAAAACAGTTCACAGTGAAGAATGAATGGTACCGAAGGGAAGGACATAACGAGGTAGTGAGGAAAACATAAGCGCTTTGCAGAGGAAGAGTATGGGATCAGAAGAAAATCACAAAATGGTGTGTTCCATGGACTTCTGTGAGGTTTGAGAGTGCTAATTTGGGAGCGCGCTTGGGGCTCTGCCCCAGGACCCCGCGGGGGCGCTGCCCCTCGACCCCGCTGGGGGCGTTGCCCCCTAGACCCCCAGTCGGTTCAGTTATCAGCCTTTGGAGAATGTGACCAGTTGATGAGACTCGGAGCTACTACAGGCATGGAGTGTCTGCATGCCGAAGGTGAAAAGAGCACTGGAGCAAGTCTTTCAAGAGGGGTACTACGCTTTGAGGCACTTGGAGTAGGTGTTGGTTGGATGTGAGGCTGTCTTGGTGGATGCATAGAGAGCTCGAGAGGAGCTGACCACCCAGTTGGAGGCAGTAGAGCGACACTTTGCTCAGCATACCCAGGAGTTGGAAGCGGAAAAGGCAACACGGGTGGCTATCGAGGTTAGATTGGCTCGGAAGACAATATTGTTTGAACAAGAGTTAACAAAGGCTACAACTGAAAAGTATGTTTTGGAGATAAGTTTGGTGCAGGCACGAGAGGAATGTGATGTGACGAAAAAGACCTATTGGAAGCAGCATTGATGGGGAGGGCGGCACTTCATCTTTTCAGGGACACCCCTCTGCCCCTTCTCAGTGATTTTCTTCTTCTATGGGTGTATTTCATCTCCCTTTTGTTGTAAGTCGTCGGAGACGACTTGTTTTTTTTGGGGGGGATGATGTTGTCGGGATAATTGTATGTACGGGTTATTATGTTAGTAAAGTATTATGTTACTCTCAGTCGTTAGTGACCGAGAGGTTAGACAGTTACGTCACGACGTTTCGGTCGTGGCCCTTCGGATAGTTTATATTCTCTCTCGGAGGATGGACACGGGAGATTATTGTATTATCATTATGATGGATTATTATGTGAATGTACTTTCTAGTCTGGAATGATTAATGAAAGTATTTATTATTCTATGATATATTCTGTGTTTATTATATTTCCCGTACTATGTCTGTGCAATACTAAGTTCACCCTAGCGGGCAAACAACAACAAAATGGGGATAATGAGAAGACCCAACTATACAAAAGTCAAGATTGAGTAGGGGGCTGAGAAAGTGTCCTTGATGAAGATGGTGCCAGTGGTGGTGGGGATGAAGCCATCTGGGCTCGCAACTCATACACTTGTTGTGTCCTCAGCCTTAGGTCTCGCTTTGCCACCATCTTCCACTCCATAGCAATCTTCACCATCAGTGCTGCATCCAATACCTCCTTATCTTTCTTATCTATGGTCTCCATGGCACTGGCTAGGTGGGTCTCCAACATAGCCCTCTCGACGTGTTACTCCAACTGGGTTGCCATAGCTTCCTTCTCCGCTCGTTCTACCCCAACTGAGTCACCAAGTCTGTCTTCTTAGCTGCCCATTGCTCCTCGCAAGCCAACTCCTCCGTGTGGTGGGCCAACTCTCCCTCTACTGTCTGGAGTCGGGTGGCCATCTCCTCCCGAGCTGATTCTGTTGCCGCTCGTACGACCTCATGTCCAATAGAGATGTACTCCGTATGCTTGAGAGTGTAGTAGCTCTCCCTGAATGCCTGCTCAATGTCATGGAGTAGAGCACCAACCCAACTCTTTGCCTCTTTCTCTTGAAGGCGCCAATCATTCATCATGTGGCTGGCCACCCTTGGGACTCATAACATGCAGCAAATGCCTCAGCACAACCGAGTCGTACAAATGCCAACAACCACTCCAGCTCCTGTGCAACCCCTTCTTGAGTCTGTGACTGAGTTGAGGGCACTACCCTCCGTGCACCTACAACCACATTTGCAATGTACTGCTCCAAATCACCATCACTAAGCTCTGTCGAAAGCTTCGGTATGCCCTCATGCTAAGTCAATGTCAACTGTCTCATTGGTGAATCCTCTCTCTACCTCTTTGATAGGAAAGTTCTCTCCCTTGAGATCTACTATCTCCTGAGGGAAGGGTAATTCTCGCCGCAATGAGAGAATGGCAGTCCCTACTGGTGCCAGAGGTGTCATCTTGAAGTTGCTCAACCAAGTGCTCAGAGCCTCCTATGATGGAGCACTATTCACCAATGTCTGTGCTTCCCTTGGCTGCTCACCTAGAAACTTCGCTCCCACCGTCACCACGACCTCCGTCCCTACTACCTCAATGGTCACCTATGACTCCCTTGCCTCGCTGACCATCTCTATTGTAGGCATCTCAACACTCATCAACTCCTCTACCACAGACCTTGCTCTAGCCTCAACTATCTCATCTGCTAGAGATCCCTCTACACCTACCGCCAACTCTACTGGCTCGATCATCAATGGTGGAACTGTCCCTGGCACACCCTCACTCAACCGGCTCATGGTGATTGGTGGTCCCGACTGCCCAAAACCTAGTACTAGAACTGCTCCTGCTGTCACATTGAATGGTGTAGGTGGAGTCAGCTGGACGACTCCAGACAAAAGTGGTGGAGTAAACAAGAATCTCTAAGTGCCACCATTCGAAGGCATTGTTCCCGCTCCCACCTCTATCTGAGAATCTACTACTTTCACTGCGTGACTCACTCGGCCTACTATCTGAAGTCTATCTTCGTTGGCCTCTGAAGTGACGCAAAACAGGTAAGGAGGATCCAATTAAGGACAGTCCCCACAAGCAGCCAAACACCACAATGCGGAATAGCACTACAAGACAATGTTTTCAATTGAATTTTCATTAACATGCCCCACTGTAAGGCCTTCCGGGTTATGGCCAAATACAATCAAGAAACAGTTCTGCAAGATCAACGAAGATCCAAGCCCTAACCCCAGCTAATCCAGCTCTGAAACAGGTCAGCAACTGATGGAAACCCTAAGGCAGATTTGAACTTGAGCCCGCAAGCCTCCAAGCAATCTCCTGGTCTCCAAGTATGCAAACCACTAGCTCGGCTATTACAAACTATCAAATAACAATTTGATCTTCAAGATCTCGCAGGATCCAAGTCTAAACTCTCTCAATCTCCTTCCACTAACTCCCTAAACAACTACCCAAACACTCCTTAAATACTAATCTTCAACCACAAGTCGGCTGGATAAAATAATTAACTCCTAAGCCAAGTCGGCTTCTACTACAAACAAATATTAAATGCAACAACATTCGGCTCTCAAATAGCCTTACAAACATTTATTCTCCATGTCAGCCTCAAGATCTACATAAGAGAATACAACAAAAGCTACCAACAATAAATGCACCAAGTCGGCCAACTAAATCACCAAGAACTCCAGTTGGTAAAACCAGAACTACCGAGTGCCAGAGAAACAACCAAACAATCCAAGCAACACCGAGCAACACAGGCATCACCGAGCATAAGTTCCACCGAGTTCCTTCAGCGACCGAGCTTCCTTCAATAACCGAGACTGTCGGTTAAAGTTGCAACCGAGTACTACAAAACCAAAACAACACACCTCCATGCAGATTCACCGAGTACCCTAGAATGCCCTTGCATCAGACACCCTAGGTTCTAAAAGATGTTCTCATAGGCTAGAAGAACATCTTCAGGGATTCAGCACATAAACCCCGAACTGGTTCTTCACATACAAGTCCTCCAACTTTTCACCTTGCATACTCTTCCACTTCCGTTTCCTCTGTCTTTTCAAATCTTTCCTTGATAACACACAGGCTGGTTCTCCATACTGATCATCATTCCTCTCAGGATCCGCCAACTCAACTCGGCTACCAATACTCAGACTTCTCTTACCGAGTGTTGTATCCAGCAAAGGCATTAGGGAAAACTTCCTGTCATCCTTCTCAATAGTAAACACATTCTTGACACAATCATACATAGATCTGCAATCATATTGTCAAGGTCTACCGAGCAATATATCACAACTATTCATCTCCACAATATCACACAACACTAGATCCTTATACTAGCCAATCTGAAAATCAACAAAGCACTGCTCCCTCACTGCCAAAGCATGAACATTTTGTAACCAGCCAATCCTATAAGGATGAGGATGTTTCATTCTATTCAAACCAAGTTTTTGAACCATGTCCTCAGCAACAAGGTTATCAGTACTACCACTATCAACAATTACATCACAAAGTTTACCTCTAGACTTGCACTGAGTTCTGAACAAATTACTCCTCTGACAAGGTTCCTCCTTTGTACCGAGCAATGTTCTCCGAACTAGCAAGTTCTCAGATTCAGGTTCATTCTGAATGTTCTCATTTACCACAGCAGTTCGTCGGTCACCAAGCTTCTTCTGTGTACACTCAAAAGAACAGTGTCCTTCATCACAAGTATAACAAGTACCCTTAAAGATAACTCTACCTGTCTTCTTCTTCAATTCCACAGGTTTCGGTTCATCTTCAACAGTCGGTTTATCCTTCACCAAGTGATCAATCTTTTTCGGGAATTACTATGTTGTCTCCTTTTCAACTTATCTTTTGCCTTCAGAGCATACTGATAAGCATCTTCAACCGAATCAATCTTCAGCATACCAAGCTCATCCCGAATATTAAATCTCAAACCATTCACATACCGAGCTACTTTTTCTTTACCAAGTTCTCTATGTCCAGACCAAATAGTCAACTTATAAAACTCCTCAGTATAGTCCTCCACAGTCAAATCTTTTTACTTCAGATTCTACAACTTCTTAAACAAGTCAAGCTTATAGTCAACAGGTATGAACTTAGCTTTCAATTTAGTCACCATCAACCTCCACTGATTGATCTTCATTTCACCTTCATCTTCTCTATCTCTTTGTAATTCTTTCCACCAAAAAGCAGCATGGCCTTTCAACTTAGTTTGTGCCAGCCTCACTCTAAGAGGATCTTCAATTTCTTCTAGCTCAAAGAAGTCTTCTAATTCACCAATCTAATCAATCAAGTCATCGGGTCTCAAAGTACCAAAGAAGTTAGAAACTTCCATCCGGTAACTAGTACTTAATCAAGCTCCAGATCTATGTAACCGACCAGTTCTGTCTTCACCAGATCTGTCTCTCTGGTCATCACCACTAGATCCAACAGCTTCAAAGTCTTCAACAGCTTCCTCATAACCATCTTCAGTACCAGGATTCCAAGGTACACCAACCATAGCCCTCATGATCTCAACAATCATGTCATTCTTCATTAATTCCATCTCGGATCTAAAATCAACTTTAACCTTCTCTGTAATCTTCAATTCCACAGCATCACAGAGATCTGCAATCGCTCTAGGGTCCAATCTTCTCGGAGGCATCCTTCAAGATTTTCGAAAACCCAAAGCAAACAATCACCAACAAGGTCCTAGTGCAAACAGCCTCAACCGATTTACACACTCAAGATCTTCAAGCTTTGATACCACCTGACGCAGGACAGGTAAGGAGGATCCAATTAAGCACAGTCCCCACAAGCAGCCAAACACCACAATGCGGAATAACACTACAAGACAATGTTTTCAACTAAATTTTCATTAACATGCCCGGCTGTAAGGCCTTTCGGGTTATGGCCAAATACAATCAAGAGACAATTCTGCAAGATCAATGAAGATCCAAGCCCTAACCCCAGCTAGTCCAGCTCTGAAACAGGTCAGCAACTAATGGAAACCCTAAGGCAGATTTGAACTTGAGCCCGCAAGCCTCCAAGCAATCTCCTTGTCTCCAAGTATGCAAACCACTAGCTCGGCTATTACTATTAGAATAATTTAGAATCATATTTTATTAATGCTCAATATTGTATCTTAGTATAAATATTAGAATGTTTCTAATATTTAGTTAGTTGTAGCTAGAATAGAATGTTTCTATTCTAGACGATCGTTTCTAAGGAAACATCGTTCATCTTCTTGTATATATAGATCGTTTGATCTTTGTTAATATATCAGAAAGTATTCTACCATCTACTTTTCATAACATGGTATCAGAGCCATTTCTTTAAATTTTTTCAGAAAATTTATAATTTCTTTCGAAATTATTTGCTCAAATTTTTTGAATTAATTTCTGTCTATTCCCACATTGTGGGATCTGTTGCTGCTCACGTCTAGGGTTTGCGAGTTTGACCAATTCTCAGCCCTGTTCAGCCATGTTTTTTCTGCAAATCTGCCATTAATTTTTGGAGGTTTTTTGCAGCAGGCCATTTTTTTCGAAACCCTTATTTTTTGGGCTCGAAATTTTTTGCTAATTACAGATTCTTGGTGGGTTTTTTGAGAGCTCAATTGGGTTGTCCATTTTTTTTGGGTGCCTCAATTTTTGTGCCTCGATTTTCGAGCCCTTGGATCCAAATTTCGATAGCATATTCTTTCTAGGTTTTTTGAGATCTCAAATGGGTTGTCATCAAATTTTTTTAGGTGCCGCAATTTTTGTGCCTCGGTTTTTGAGACAGCGGATCTAATTTTGGACAGCATATTTCTTCTAGGTTTTTCGAGCTCTCTTCTAGGCGCTTCTCTATTTTTTTTGGGTCTTCAAATTTTTGACTTCGAAGTTTGTGTCCTCTGAGATATTCACGTTTTTTGGCAAACATGCTATGAGCATCTGTATCAGCAACCTCAAAAGTCAGTCTCCATTAAAAAGAAAGCTAATGCTGCTAAACACTCAGAGCAAAAAGAATTTTCCTTTCATGCCTTTATGGCCAAAATACCTACAGATCATGTGAAATCTTCTGCCTGGTACATAGATTCTGGTGCCTCTCGTCATTTCACTCACAGGCGTGACTGGTTTGTTGAGTTCTCTCCCTACACTGACTCAGTTATCTTTGGCAGTGGTGAAGAGTACAATGTTGTCGGCAAGGGCAATGTTCAAATACAGTTTGGAGGAAGAAAACTCATGTTCCTCAATGTGTGTTATGTTCCTGGCATGAACCATAATCTTCTTTCAGTTAGTCAGATTATGAGGCACTCTCCTCAGCTGGATGTTTTTAGTGCACATAAGTGCTCGATTGTTGATCGTACTTCTCACACTACACTTGTTGTTGGCCTTGAGGATCATGGTCTTTATAGGCTTGTGGACTCGGGCGATTCTCTTGAGCGTGCCTTCATAGAAAAATCTTCTGCTATCAGCAGTCTCTGGCATCAGTGATATGGTCACCTGAATATTTAGTATCTTGCACAACTTGTTCGAGACGATCTAGTACATGGCCTAACGGATATTCAGACCCAAAATCATCGAGTTTGCGGAGCTTGCCAAGCAGGGAAGCAACACAGGACACCGTTCAAAGATGGTGACTCATGGCGAGCATCTAAGGTACTCTTGCTAGTTCATGCTGATATATGTGGTCCTATGAATACTACTTCCATTACTGGGTATAGGTATTTCTTACTCTTTGTTGATGATTTCAATCGCAAAATGTGGGTATATTTTCTTAAGAAAAAATCAGATGCATTTCCTATATTTCAGACATTTAAGGCCTTAGTAGAAAAAGAGTCTGGTTCTTTTATTCTTACTCTTAGGTTTTGATAATGGGGGGGAGTTTTGTTCTTCTATTTTTTCTACCTTCTGCAGTACTCATTGCATCAAGCGTCAGTTTACCACACCACACACCCCTCAGCAAAATGGTGTTGTAGAGTGGCGATATTGTACCATTACAAAGATGGCTAGGGCTATGCTGGAACATAGAAACGTACCTAAAAAATATTGGGCAGAAGCAATATTCACAGCAATTTATCTTCTTAATCGGTCACCCACTTATGCAGTTAAACATAAGACTCCTGAGGAAGCATGGTCTAGTCGCAAACCTAGGATCAACCATTTAAAAGTTTTTGGCTTTCTAGCATATGTATGGATTCCCGATGCCAAGCGCACTAAGTTGGATTCCAAGAGTCAAAAGCTTATGTTTACAGGGTACAGTGACACTCATAAGGCCTACAAACTGATTGATGTAAACACTGATCGTTTAATCTTTAGTCGTGATGTTGTGTTTGATGAGGAACTAGGACCATTTTAGCTCTCTTCCTCCTCACAGCATTCTGAGACTCAGCCTTCAAAGACCTCCGACTTGGGTCTTCCTATTTCATGTGATTCATCTGATGAGCAAGCTGATTCTAATGCACCGCCTGAGCTCCCTCCGGACAATGCCATTCTTGCTCCTAATCCTGATCTGTTTCCTCATCCAGCTATTCCTTCTACATCTAATATTGGCCCCTCTTCTCTTCGGCCTAAATGGTGGGCTAAGACAATCAGTGATCTTCGTCCTGATGAGCTCATTGGGGGTAGAACCTCCAGAAATAAGAGCATTCAGCATAACACAGTTAATGTTGCTCTCATGGCTAACATCCATAGTATCTCTGAGCCTCAAACATATGCAGAGGCCAAAGGAATTCCAGAATGGGAACAAGCAATGGATGTTGAGTTCCAAAGTCTTCAAAAGAATCATACCTGGGTTCTTTCAAACCTTCCTCCAGGGAAGAAACCCATTAGCTGTAAATGGGTCTATAAGGTCAAATATCATGCAGACGGTACCTTAGACAAATATAAAGCCAGATTAGTTGCTCGAGGATTCACCCAGCAAGAAGGCATTGACTATGAGGAGACTTTTGCTCCTACAGCTAAGATGAGTACTATTCGCCTTCTCCTTGCCATTGCAGCTCAGTATGGTTGGAAAGTTCACCAGATGGATGTGAAGAGTGCCTTTCTAAATGGTGAATTGTAGGAAGAAGTCTACATGATGCAGCCTCCTGGTTTCAAGGTTGTCGGTTCAGAACCCAAAGTATGTAGACTCCGAAAAGCCCTCTATGGTCTTAAACAGGCCCCTCGGGCATGGTACATAAAAATTGATCAGTACTTGGTTGCTCGTGGATTTCAGTGTAGTCCTTTAGACAGTAATCTGTATATCAAACACTCTGGTAATGATATTCTCTTTCTTGTTATCTATGTGGACGACTTAATCATTACTGGGAGTTCAGAACATTTGATTTCCGAAGTCAAACAAGATTTGTGCAACACTTTTGATATGACAGATCTCAGACTACATTATTGTTTGGGTATTGAGGTTTGGCAAACTAACAATAGCATTTTTCTTTCTCAATCTAAGTATGCCAAAAGCTTGCTTGACAAGTTTCGAATGCATGATTGCAAACTAGCCTCCACTCCTATGGAGACTGGTCTGAAATTGTCCGCACAATCTGATTCTCCTCCTGTAGATGAAACCCTCTTCAAGCAACTAGTAGGTAGTCTCATCTATATCACTGCTACTAGACCTGATCTCAGCTTTGCAGTCAACTACATCTCCCGATTCATGACAAGCCCCAAGGTTGATCATTGGGTTGCAACGAAGCGTGTTTTGCACTATGTACAAGGTACCTTGGATTATGGACTTCTTTACACTCGAAATACTGCTCCTCAACTCAGTGGGTTCACGGATTCTAATTGGGCTAGCTCCATTGACAACAGAAAATCTACCTCTCGATGTGTTCAGTTTAGGAACGAGTGCGGTCACCCGGACCAATAAGAAGCAACAGGCGAGGGCTCTCTCTTCGACAGAAGCAAAATATAGAGGAGCTGTCAAGGCAGCTTGTGAGGCAGTTTGGCTTCGTCAAATGCTTGCAGATATGCAACTACCTCAAGCAGGTCCGACTCCTTTGTTTTTAGACAATCAAGGTGTACTCAAACTTGCCAAAAATCCAGTCTTCCATGAACGCACCAAACACATAGAACTCCATTGTCATTACATTCGATAGTTGGTAGAAGATGGATCTGTTCAATTGCTATATGTTCCTATCAGATAACAATCTAATCTTCAAGATCTCGCAGGATCCAAGTCTAAACTCTCTCAATCTCCTTCCACTGACTCCCTAAATAACTACCCAAACACTCCTTAAATACTAATCTTCAGCCACAAGTCGGCTGGATGAAATAATTAACTCCTAAGCCAAGTCGGCTTCTACTACAAACAAATATTAATTGCAACAACAGTCGGCTCTCAAATAACCTTACAAACATTTAATTCTCCATGTCGGCCTCAAGATCTACATAGGAGAATACAACAAAAGCTACCAACAATAAATGCACCAAGTTGGCCAACCAAATCACCAAGAACTCCAATCGATAAAACCAAAACTACCGAGCGCCAGAGAAACAACCGAGCAAGCCAAGCAACACCGAGCAACATAGGCATCACCAAGCATAAGTTCCACCGAGTTCCTTTAGTGACCGAGCTTCCTTCAATAACTAAGACCGTCGGTTAATGCTGCAACCAAGTACCACAAAACCAAAACAACACACCTCCATGAAGATTCACTGAGTACCCTAGAATGCCCCTACATCACGAAGTGTTGCTAGAGTCCACCCGACCACTGCCATCGTCCTCCTTAGATTCAGTTATCACAGCCCGTCACTTCCGCTTCAAACCTAACTACAAATTACCACCAGCTGCCAAAGTATCCAAGTGACGCCAATACAAAATAGGTGGGTGTGTCGGCTCCACGTGGCCCTACGGCTTCACCTCCATTTCCTCTACTGGTATTTGGGTACGTGGCCTCAAGAAAGAAACCAATGGCATAGTGTGGCATATAGAAAGTTCTGTGCTGGATTGTCAAACTCGTCCATCCGATATGCTAGCAATGTAGCCCCATCATAAACTGTGTCGTTTCGAAGTCCATACATGAGGACAATCTGGGGAATGGCAATATTGGAAGCACGACTCGAGCCTGTGAGTCTACTCTTCACCATGTCCATCAAACATCTCCAATCTCCCTCAGCGACGAAAGACTTCTTCATCCCTCGGCTCTTACTAGCATCGGCTAGGGAGGCCCACTCCGCAAGTATCAAATTCCTGGAAACCAACCTTATTAATCTTTCCTTCTGCTCTTTACTAAACTTCTTCACTGTGCGATCAATTTTCTGCCCATTTGGCCCTGGTATGCCGAATAGCCTAGTAAAATCTGAGGCTATGAAAGAGATGGTAATGTCATGGCCCAGTTATTGAAAAGTGGACCTGCGCCTATGCCTGTCATAAGTTTCCAACATTAAGCACAAAGCCCCCTCCAAATCCCAGATAGAAAACACTGGCATCTGAATGACCCATTGCACTTAAGCCTGTTTCAAACTTTCCTTGATTGGATAGTTGTCGATTGTCTCCTGCCACCATGTGTGGCACTCAATGCCATTCAAACCCTCAAATGTCACAGTTTGCACTGTGGCTTCGTCCTTTTGAGTCGGCACCTTCGGTTTTACTTTCTTCTTGCTTGTATCCATTTTACTTGCAACTCATACTCCAGATGGCAGTACTTTGTTGCTGGATGGTGATTGCAATGCCTTCAACTGCTTCTTCCAATCCTTCTTCTTCACTGTTCCAGAATCCATGCCAATAACTATTTGTGGTTTGTCATTTTGTACAATGATACCATTGTTGAATCCCTAACTGCCGTATGGTATATTTTGTCTTTGTGTTGGTTGTTTATGTATGGCCTACCTCTGCCCTTCTATGATTACTTCGTATGGTCCTCTCTGATGTTGAGATTGTACTTGCGTTGGCCCGTTTTCTCTCAGTCCTTCCCTTCTCCTTTCGTGGTTGCTCACTTGTCACTTTGTGGCTCCTTCTTGTATTAAATTTCTGTGTCAGCATGTTTGGTCTCAAGCCTTCTTTCCCTTTTTATTTCTGCCTTACTTCAAAAAGCAATTTGTCTGTCCTCAACAAATCTTTGTATGCCCATACTCATTTTTCTCCCTTCACAACATGATCTTCTTTCTGTCTTTGCCCCTCGCACATCTTAATTTTCCCTTGTGTAGGTCATACAACCTTTATAAATTTATTGCCGCCTTCCAACTTGCATTTTACCATACAGTGACTATGTCATCCGTACCATACGGGGTCCACCGTACGGTGAGTTTTTTTTTTTTTCATAATACAATTTACCTCTAACTGGGCCCGCCGAGGTGAATTAGGTTGCCCCTTCGTCGCTATTCGTGATACAATTTTAACTTTGACCTGTTCATAGAATCCGAAACCTCGCGACCATCCAACGTTCACAATTTGATTGCTCCATTCTCCACCACTTCGCAAACCTTGTAGGGACCCAACCATTTGACTTTGAACTTCCTCGGCTTTATCTCGTTCCTTCCATTATGCTTTAAAACTAGTTGCTCGAGAGTGAATCTCATCCGTCTCAAGTACTTGTCATGCCACAACTTCCTTCGTTGTTGGGCTACCTCCGTCGCCCATTGCGCCATCATCTGCCTTTCATCCAACTTGTTGAGGGTGTACAGTTGCTCCCTCAAACTCTCCATGTCGCCAAGTCTGTTTTCAATGGCTATCTGAAGGCTTGGCACCATAAACTCCACTGGTACAATTGCTTCTTGGCCATACATCAATTGGAATGGTGTCTAGCCGGTCATCACTTGTAGGTTGTGCAGTAGGACCATAGCACCAAAGGCAACTTCTCCCAATCTTCCTGCCTGACCCCACATGACTTATAAATTACAGAAACCAGAATCTTGTTGGTTGCCTCCACCTAGCCGTTGGCTCTCGAATAGTAGGGGTTGGACAGTGAGTGAAAAATCTTGAACTATGTTGTCAACAACTTAATGACATGGTTCACGAAGTGCCCTCCCCGGTCACTTGTCAGCTGAATGGGAATGTCATACCATGTTATAATCTATTCATAAATGAACTTCGTGCTCAATGTAGAATTGTCAGGCAAAGCTCGTGCTTCCACCCACTTGGTTAAATATTGTGTGGCGACCACAATATAGCGGCACCTCTACGTACGGCTGGTTTTCAACAGTCTAATGAAATCCAACCCCATCATTCAAAGAGCTCTTGTATGTGCAAGGGGTTGAGACATGAAATCCCTCTTGAGAAGCTTTCCATCTCTTTGGCAGGTATCACAACCTACGAGCCACTCCCTAGTGCCGTTGTACAATGTAGACCACCATAAACCTGCCAGTAGCGCTTTCCATGTAGTTGTGTCCAGCCCCATATGTCCTCTCGTGAGACCCTCATGCACCTCTCTCAGCACACTTGGCACTTCCTCCTCCATGACACATCTCCGTAGTACTTGGTCGGGCCCCATTTTGTACAGTAAGCCATTTATCAACTGAAAGGTCCTACTCCTCAAGACGAGCTTCCTTCATTCTCTTGGCGGCATATCCCTTGAAAACGATGAGGTGGAAAGGTATTCTCTAATGCTTGTATACCATGCTGGCAGTACCGCAATCTAAAACAAGTGAGAATCTGGGAAGTCATCATTTACTCCTACTGGCGGCTCGCCGAACTTGATACAGGAGAGCTGGTCAGCAATTACGTGGCTCTTCTCGGGCCACACAATAATCATGAAGGTGAACTCCTGCAATAGAAGAAGCCACCTACTGATTCGCCCGTGAATGATAGGCTTGTTTACCAGTTACATGAGTGCCTGGTGGTCCATGTAGAACGTGAATGGAGTTGCTAGTAAGTAATGTCTAAACTTCTGTATGACATACACCATTCTGAGGGCTTCTCTCTTTGTTGTGCTGTAATTCTTTTCTGCCTTCGACAACAATCTACTGGCAAAGTAGATTGGATGGTTGAGCCCATGATCGCCCATCTGAGCCAATGTTGCACCTATTGCAAAATTTGAGGCATCCACATGTACGTGAAACTCCCTATCCGAATTAGGGTATGCCAATATCGACGCTCCCACCAACCTTGTCTTCAACTCCTTAAATGCTTCCCCCTATTCTCTCCCCCAGGCGTATGTCTCGCCCTTCTTTGTCAGTTTGTCCAATGGGAGGGAGACCTGTGCAAAGTTCTTAATGAACCTCCTATAGTAGCCATTGTGTCCAAGGAAGGACTTTACTCCCGTGACGTCTCTTGGAGGCTCCATCTCGACGATCACCCTCACCTTGTCCAAGTCTATTTTCAATACCGCTTTATAGACGATGTGTCCCAACAATTTTCCCTGTGGCACCTTGAATCTGCACTTCTTCAGATTTAGTGCCAATCTTGCTTTCCGACACCTCTCCATGCATTCCCGAAGGGCTACCAGGTGCATCTCCTACCCACTGTAGATGGACCAATGATCCAAGAATGCCTTGAAGTTTCCTACTAACATCTTGTCGAACATGTGCACGATTATCCTTTGAAAGGTAACCAACGCATTGTAGAGTCTAAAGGGCATCCGATTGTATGTGTAGATGTCGTCCTCCACCACGAATGATGTTTTTAGTTTATCTTCTTCTGCAATGGAAATTTGGTTATATCCCGAAAACCCATCCATAAATGAATATATTTAAGGGCTGGCTACTTCCTCCAATATTGCTGTCTATAAATGGAATGGGAAGGGATCTTTAATGGTGACGACATTCAGGCACCTGAAGTCCACACAAATGTGGATCTAATTTGCCTCCTTCAATGATATGACGATGAGGGATACCCATTCACTCATCTGGACTCTGAAAATGATGCCCACCTCTAGCATTCGTTCTATCTCTTCATTAACCTTCGTGACATAATTCTTATTCATCCTATACGACCTCTTCTGCACAAGTACAACTCCAAGGACCAACGTGATGCGATGCATGCACAACTCTGGAGGTACTCCCTTCAAGTCCTTGTACATCCACGCGAATACATCCTTGTACTCCATGAAAATTTTAAATGTCGCCCCCTTCAAGACTGGATCCCAATTGTCTCCCACAAGTATATTCTGAGGGTTTGCTTCATCTCCCAAGTTTGTTACCTTCAACGAAGGCTCCTCGTACTGCATAGGCTTTTCCTTGTCAGACTTGTGCGTCAAAGTCTCATTGACTCGAGCCTCCCCTTCCATGTACTCTCCATACTATGGTCGGAACTCCTCTGACTCCTCGTCGACTTGCAACATATTACACTCGAATAATTCATTATCTTCCATCTGCCAGTGGAAGAGTCCATTCATGGAATCTATGTCATCTTCAAAGCCTCCTTCCATTTCTAGGATGCCTTCATCGTTTGGCTCCATCGTATGCTTCCCTTCATCTTCTCCAATCATCTCTCCATAGGAATCAGACTCCGAAGAGGATGCTAGTTCTTTGCTCACCATTTGTGTCTTGAGGTCAATAACAAATTTTCTTCCTTCGCTTTCCATCGATAAGGTATTTCGTTTCCAATTGTGGTTTACCTTGGCCATCACGAGCCACCCTTTCCCTAGGATAGCATCATATCCCTTCTTCTTAAGTGGAATCACCATGAAATCCAAGACGAATGGTTGGGTACCAATTGTCACCCGTTGCGCCATCAATGTTCCAATCGGCTTAAGACCATGTTGATCGACACCCACCAAATTAAAAGTCGATGGCCATAGTGTCAGCTTCCCCAACTTCTTCCATGTCTCCTTCGGTAGTATGTTCACCCTCGATTCTTTGTCGACAACGGTGTTTGTGAGAATGGTCTCGAGGATACCCATCTCCACAACCGCGGGGTGTCGGCCATTGTTTACTGCCAGTAACATTGGATCTGCTAAAGGGCCAACGAAAACATCTATGCGTTCTTCCATACGAGTTGGTACTGGTATGGTGTTCAACAAGGCTGTTCTTAACTGTGGCATAGTCTCAAGGAGGTCTTTAAGCTTTATTGGTACTTCCATCTACAACACTTGCCTCAAAATGCTTTTCTCTGTTTCTGTCCGTGATGAAGTGCTTGTCGTCTTGTGCGTCTCCCTTCGTTGGGCCATCATTTCTTTTTCAATGTCCGCCTTGGCTTCCCGTACTCTGCTTCTCCGTATGGGGGTCAAGGTACGTGGCCTTCTTTGCCTGTGCTCGAGTGATTGCCAATACTCCTTCATTCGTGCCCATCTTCTCAATGTTTAAAAGGTTTACACCGGGCTTCGAACAACTCCCGTCCTCGTGGTTTTCAAGGCCACACCATCGGCATAATTTTTGCGGAGTTTCTTCCTTCAAGTAGTCACAAGCAAAGTGCCCCCATTGGTTACAAGCGTGACACTGAATCATCAACCGTCCCTTTGCATCATATTGGATCCAACTTTGACTACCATTAGTATTATTGTTACTTCTCCCTCCATGCCAGTTATTTCTAAAACGCCAGATGATGCTTTAGTGTTTGTCTACTAGGAGGTGTCCGCTGCTCCGGACATTGATGGGTGCTCCTATGTGAAAAGGACTTGTTGGTTCCTTGTTTTCATATTATATGGACATTCCTTGGTGGAATGTCCCATAAGTTGGCAGATGTTGCAAAATGATTTTTTCGGGCATGTGCCCTTTGCATGACCCCCCTCCTTGTAATCCGTGCACCATAACTCCCCCTCATCATTCTTATTGGCATTCCCCTTCATCTTCTTGAACTCCATCATTCTCTGCATATCTTTCTGAAGGGCTTGGACCTTGTTGGACTCATCACTGTTGCTCTTCTCTGAGGAGTCGTCATCATCCAATGACCTATTCTTCTTTTTCTTGGAGGTTTTATTTTCACTTTCGAGGTCCATGGCCTGATTTTATGCATCTACGTATGACGTTGGAGGAACAATTTTCATCTTTTTCCTCAGAGAGGGTTTCAGACCTTCCACAAACCACCTTTTCTTCAGGCTATTTGCTGACTGGCTCTCCATTTTTCCAAGCAATTCTTTTAGTCGCTGCCCGTACGCTCTAATGTCTCGTTCTTTCCTTGCTTCGTACCATAGATCTCTGCTATAATTTCATTGTCGTCACGAAGCAACCGGAATTCACTATGAAATTCTTTTCTCAAGTCATCCCATGTACTTATTTTTGTTTTATCCATGTCGGAGTACCAATCTATGGCTACTCCGTGCAAGGTTGCTAGGAACTGTCAAGCCAACTCGTCTTGGTCGGTCACCCCATCGGTAGACCAAATTGTTTCACAAGTTCGGCAGTGCCCTACAAGATCCTCCTTCCCGTCACCTGTAAATTTAGGCAACTTTTGGTTTTGCACCATTACTACAATTTTGTTTGTTGCCGGTGTTGGTTGAACTCTCAAGCTAGATGTATTAGAACTAGACGGGTTGTTCTGACTACCATGCCCCTGTGTCCCTCCGACACTCTTGGCTGCCCCGGTATCCTCTACGTCCCTGTCCCTGGTCTCCTTTGCTTCCCTTGCCTCTGTACGCAGTGTAAGGATTAGGTTCCTTAACCGATCTCTAGTTTCTTCGATTAGTTTGTTGTTGTTTACTTTCGTATGGTATTCTTCCTCCGTACCATGCACATACCCTTTGCCTTCGGCTAGTTCACTTATTGCGGCTTCCTCCGACAGTCCCTCAACAAGTCTCCTTAGCCTTCGCCTATGCTCTACTTGTTTTTCTAATATAAAGGCTTTTTGGATGGCCTCGCAATCATCTATTTGCTCTTTGCAATTTCTATCTTTGTTTAGAAGATTTGGCATTAATTATTTTTCTCCCAAGGATTCAGGATGCATTGCCCCCTGGTTTCGTCATGCTCTTCTTCCCTCCAACTATTTTCTTCAAACTGTTGCAAAGTTTGTTGGCGACGGTTCTCTCTGTGGGTCTCTTCTCAACAGTTCTGCAGAGCGAGGAATGTTTGCGCCAATAGTCTAGTCAACCGGCACATCAACCAATTTACCGCTAGGCTCACCCCGAGTGCAATCCACACTAGGCTCTCTGGGACTTCCTCTCGTGCGGCCTCCCTTCGGATGTGGGTTTCGATGGACGCTTGTAGTAAGGCTACAAAGTTTGTTGTCAATGCCCTTTCTCCTTCGAACAACTCTTCAAACCCTTCTTCATTCTCACTACTACTGCTTGCACCTTCATCGACTGGTTGTCCCATTATACCCTTGCCATGTAACACTCTCTCGTCACTCCAGATACGTTATAGGAAACAACGCCAGATGTTTGCCCACTAAAGTGAATGTTTAATGCATACGGAAATATACAATAAGTATAACATAACACAACAATGCCAAAGAACTCACAGATACTTCTTCATTAATATCTTCAATGTTTACAATGTACCATGACAACAATTACTACAATGCCAACCATAATAATGCTAATGTTATCTCTCAGATCCAAGTATATAACATATATAGACGTCGAGGGGGTGCGAGGCGAACCATCGCAACCATTCCCAACCACCTACCCCTCGGTTATACTAACAAACATTAACAACATGATTTACCCAACAATAGAGAAGACCAAGAAGCATTGGATTGATGCCGCCTACATGGTGAAAGCAGCCTGACAGTGAGAGTTGGTGATTGAACAACACATCCAGTGCCTTCAGCAGAAGCACTCTTTGGCTTCTATTCTGATATCCTCCATACATCCAGGGACTTCTTACCCCTCTCTGTAGATATGTTTTTCAATTTTGTTGTGTCCAGCTACCATTTTGTCTTAGTTGTTTAGAAACCAACTCTTTTTTTTGAGGAGGGGGGGGGGGGATGTAGTCAGCAAAAGTATAGCTATAGTCAGTTAAATTTTTTTTGTTATATTTTGTAATTAAACAGATTAGTTTCCAAACTACTTGTGGTTGGTAGCTGGTAGTTACTAGTAGTTGGTAGTCTTAACCAACCTGGTACACTATTTATTTGTTGTCGGTTGTAGTCGAGAGAGCTACCCTTTGTTGATTGTACTTATTGCATATCATTGGAATGGAATACATTCTATATCTTTCTAGAAACCATATTTGTACTTAATGTTCTATGTTCTACAAGTTACATTCTCTTTTACTTTGCATTTTAAGTAACATAACCTTATTGGAGTAAACATTACCTCTTTTGTTCCCCGTTCATCTTCTATTTATACCATTACATGTTCTTATGAAGAGAGACATCCCATTCAAGTAGAGAGGCTTTTCCTTAAGGTAGACATCCTTCGTTAATAAACCTCCACATGAATCACAGCCTTATATGTAGCCTTCATCACTGCCTTCAGTCTTAGTCGCTGCCTTTTTTTGTCTTATATAGTTGCAGTGTAAGGGAATTAATTTAGTTTGTTTTTATCACCACTTTAGAGTTAAAATAAGCTTTATTTTTCTGCCATTATAATTTGTATAAACTTTATCATGGGTGTCAACTTGATGGGAATCGATCAGCATTGATATATCTTCTAAACATGAGGCCAACATTAAATCTTCAACATTAATATGTAATTTAATTTAGAGATCAGCCAGCATGAGAAACATAACCTTACACGTGTCTTGCATATAACAAACAAGGACAAAGACACCATAATGAAGGAGTTTGGCTGATAGCTGCTTTTGTTTAACATCTTCATCAGTACCTTTAATAATTATATAATCGCTGCCATACTAGCTCATTAACACTGTCATATTCATCAATCATCAACCCCCTAAAAAGGGCGATTAATATCTATTTATATTTGCCTTTGACAATTTCCTTGAGAGCACTTTGACATAGTTCTTAATTGGCATCAATGACAATGATGGCAACTATTTTGCTCATTAGCAATCTCTGATCTATGAACTCTTTGACATCAATAATAATCTCATCGAACAATCTCCGTCATACACCTTCTACATCAATGGGTAGATCTAATAATCTCCCTTGACAATATGCTAGCCAACAGTAGCTTTGACATCCCCGTTATCATTGAAATCAACCCTACTATGAAACCATCTTTAAATGTAGCATGAACATAATGCTCTCCATTTCTCTAATGCTCCCCCTTTCTATAACGTCTTCCTTTGAAATCAATGGCAAAGGGATATCCTAGTACTTTCACAAAGGAAATTCCCCCTTTTTATAATATTTCCTCTTGACATCAGCTTGCATCATTCTTATAACTCTCCCTTGCTAAATTCTTCCTTTTTCTATAACTTCCCCCATCATTGATGGTAAAGGGATGTATGTAATTATTTCACCCATGTTTTGTATGACATTATTGCATCAATAAGAACTCCTTTATATGTGAATTTGAAATTAACCATCCAACTTGTCACTATCAATTTCTTTGCTTTTGCCAATACTTAGTAAAAATGTCAAATGCAAATGTATGACCATTCTCTTTAAGCAACGGCTTTTTGGATCATTCTCATCCTCCTATCAGGCTATTGGAAATCTCTCTCATCAAATTTAGTCTTACAAACATCTTTGTCATGATTTCTTCCTTCTCTCATTGTCTCAAGTCTTCTAAGCTTTTGACCATCTTGAAATTAATTCTTATTCACTTCATTATATGGTAACTTTCTTATATGGAGTCTGCTACTACCATATCATTCTCTTTTCTTTTCTTTACAGCATAATCCAACAAAAATCTTCCACTGCTGCTACAATAGTATCCTCATTCTTTTCTCCAACCATATCTTCTCTTTCTCTAATATTCTATGAGACTTCATATTTTGAGTTGTCTTCTATTCGTTCTTTTCCTCAAATTTGTGCATAAAATGCATTTTGCACAATCATAGAGTCTTCCTTCTTCTCATTATCTTGCTCTTGTTTCCTTCTCCGTACTTTTGTAAACTTTCCCTTTTGTTTGTTCATGGTATCCTTCTTGTTCTGTCTAGGTTCTATGAGACAACTTCTACAAAATCTTGCTTTATGCTCATAGTTGTTGCATTTGTAGCATATGGCATTATAATCTACTAGTGGAGCAAATGAGCTATAGTTCCTATTTGTCCACCCATAAGAACTTTTAATTTTGTTCCAACCATAATTAATTTACATGCACTCTACAATCTCTTGCCTTGTGACCAAAACAATTGCATGAAAAAAAATAACCACAAAAGAAACTTTCAAACATCATTATATTTGTCTTGTTGGGGAGAATTTTTCTGAACTTGTTCTTGTTAACCTTGGAGGAGCGTAGATCTTCTGCAGGACTTGATTTTCCTCCTTGTTGCTTTCTTTTTTGATGGGACTCTTTAGGAGTTTAGCTTAACTCTTTGGTTTAGACATTTTTGTGCATTTTTGGAGTTTTCTTTATTGACCATTTGATTATCTTTATAACCAAGTCCTATCTTATTGATTGGTGATCTTTGTTCATTTAAAATATATCATCCCAAATCTTGGTACTCTTATTAAACTTGAGGCTTTTGTTCAACTTGGAAGATGTCTTTTCTAGATCCTTTTGCAAGGAAACAATCTCCAACTCTAACCTTTCACAATCCTTTTCCTTCACTTTCAATTGGGTTCTCACCTCTTCTTCAATCTTGATTCTTTTCCCTTTCTTCGATTTGAAATCTTAGATCTATGATCACCTTTTCGGATTCTTCAAAGCTTTGTACTATCTCTATAAAAAAATCATTATCCTCTTGAAGTTGTAGCTCTAGTTTCTGATTTCTTTTCTTAAGTTTCTTGATCTCTCTATAGGCGTAATGCAGTTGTTCTTCAAGATCCACTTCCCATTTGTCTTCACTATGCACTTTTTTAAAATCCTATCACTATGACCTTGGGGTTTCCAAGAAAATCATTGAGCTATTTGGTTTGCTTTATCAATATGTTGTTCATGGTTATTTAAGTCATGTACACAGTCTATACAAAATCTCTGACACTACACATTCTAAAGACCACCATCACTTGAGTAAATTCAAGTAGTTGCAGATAGGTGAAAAATATGTCTTAAATTTTCCTATGTGTGTTTTGTAGAGAAATTACAGAATCACAGATCAGTTCATGTTTTCATTATTAAATCTTCTTATTATCTGTTGTATAGATGAACACAAATAACGACAACACATCATATACAAATTGTACTTTGCTTCCAGTCACCAGAACTCCTGACACCACTGACCCATTTTGGACAACTGGGAACATTAATACCATCCTCTTTATTTTTTGTGGTATTGGTCACCTACCACTTGACATTCACACTATCTTTGTGCACTTTGCCAGATTGCCCCAAACATTATCTTTGAGGCCAATCGAACCATTGTGGCTGATTGGGTTTATAAATTTTTCTTATCTACATGAGGAATAAACTTATAATGCAAAAAACTGGAAAAAATTAAATTAGGATTTTAGATCAACCTTTAGTGAATTCATTAATGCATAAACTTTAAAGAAGAGAAAAATTGATGAGCTAAAACTCTGCCAATCCATTTATTTTATCTAAAATCCATACCTTTGTGCGTTCCTCTTCCATTTGTTCATAATTACGAGCAATGCTCTCCGGAATCGTTGGTTTTGTTACCCTCACACTAATAATCTCAATGCCAGGGGCATAACGTAGACAATCAGCCTGAATTGCTTCTTTCATTTTCTCATCAATCTGCATAGATTGTTATCCAACAAGTGTTGAATATTCAATACTGATTCTAACTGAAAACACATTGTATAGCCAACTAAAATAAAAAAATGCATTCATCTGAAAGGAGCTTTATGTATAACGAATTATAATCAAAGCCAGCACTTGCCTGGTCAAACATGTCTGTATAGACTTCCTGCAAAGTGTGTGCACTGCAAAATTGATTAATTTCATGATGAATTTTGTCATATATCCAAGTCTTGTCATATGTCAAACCATAATTTATCAGTATCTCGTAAACGTATTCCTTTTGAAGACGATTCACTACCTGCATAAATTCATGTCATTTCTCTAAATGAAGAAATAAACAAATATGGATATTTAATACTGATATAAAATTATTAGAAAGGGAGAAATAAGCCAATCGATGCAAATTGAACACTCTTTCCTATGTGTTAAGCGCACAGTTCACAATTTTTAAGAGAACGCAAATTGGGTACTTGTCTATGCTACAGAGTTAGCATATGATTTCTGCTATATTTTGAGAATGGATGTTCTTTGGTGCATGATAACAGCCACGACCAGTCAGTATATTAAATATTATATCATTATGCACACCTCAATCTTCTCAAAGTAGATCATTACGCCACCCTTTGTACCACATGGTATGTCTGTTACCTGTTGACCAAAACAATAAGAGATTAAGATACAAAATGAATTTCTCAAATATGAAATTTCAATATCAAATTGGGCTCCAAAGATAACACTTCAAAATGGTTCAAGTATTTTATACAATTCATAATCTCTTTTCAATTTCATGCCAATAATCATTTCAGCAATACAATTAACATTTGTTCTTACAGCTTTGATAAACCATTACCAACTCATTACTCTTTTGGATAAGTGGACGATGTTGGAAATAGGTTGGACTTTAAAAAATAATTACATTATATTGATGTATAAAATTGTATAGACAATATTATAGGTAGTTTTATGTCCAACTTATAATTAATTCAATTTTAAACACATTTACTGAATTACACACACACTCATATATATATATATATATATATATATATAAAGTAACATTATTGTTCCTAGCACCTTCCTTGAATGTTTACTTTAGTTTTTAGAATAATTAGTGTAATGTCCCCGTTTTTAGGCATATGAGATTAGCCTATTTTTGTGACCTTCGTAGGCTAATCAGGATGTTGGAGGGGGTCGTGTGGCAGAGCCAGTGGTCAGTTTCCACTCTGGAGGTCTATGATGTCAGGATTGCTCTTCGTTTGAGTCAGATTGATAGACCTAATATTTATAGTAAGTGCTTTTTTGGGGTGATCGTCATGATTGCTATTTTTAGCAGAGCGTCTGGGCATTAGTATCAGTGGAGTTATGGATTCATTTGCAGAGTTCTCAGTTTGAGGGACTTACTATTTTAATAAGTCTATTTTGGGCAGTTGCTATTTTTAGCAGTGCAATGGACACAGGGTGTTGGGCATCATGAGCATATAATAAAGTTTATTTGATGGAGCTTTTATTAGAAGTTGTTTATTAAGTTTATCTTGATAAATAACTTATCATTTGTGTTATAATTTGAAAGTGCGTGCAAGAAGCCTTTTAAGTGAAAAGTGTGTTGGAGAAACCACACTTCTTTTATTATAATAAAGAGACTCTATGGAGAAATGATTATTTATTATTGGCTTTGTTTTTTATCATTTGGAGAAATAGTTGAGAAGTTTTTCAGCTAGGGTTTGAGGACTAATTTCTCCCCTTATTTGCACTTTAAATCACTATTTTGGTGGTGAATTGTGCTCTGGATTCTAAAAATTAATTCTGATTAGGTTGTTGATAATTTTGGTGCTGATGTATACCAAAATTCTCATTATTATGCATTTGTAATGTTCCTGCTTCTTCCGGACGTGTTTGGTGCTTAGGACCTGCAACAATCGTTAGTAGATGCCAATATAATATAATGATATTTGAATAATTAACAATTATTAGTGATAAAACAAATAAATACTACTCATTTAATATTCTACTTCCCATACTAAACCCACCTAATCCTTAGAAGTCAACTCTTCTCCGATTTACCTAATTCTCTGGTGAGAAACAATTCTCAATTAGGTAACCATCATGTTGAGAGCGATCCTTCTAAGGCCTCTAGGATCTTTGTTAATGAATAAATTCATTAACCCATAACACTCGGCGAAGATCCTACCTCCAACCGAGTCTTCTCTTACATATGCATATGTTTAACCACTATAATATATATATTATCTCTAGGGACTCTCTATTATCCCTCTCTAGATTCCCAATGGAATCACAACATTCTTATGAATGTTCTCTATCGAGTCTCTGAGTCCCCTTATTTGGAGAACTCGACATTCATATGAATGTCCTCTGCCAAGTTTTACTTGGTCCTCGATTTACTCTTACAAGTTTTTATTCATATACCACTGGTTCATCTCTAATATGAAAAATAATCACTTATGATTACCTCTAATATCTCTCTACAGCAAATAGAGATCTCTGATCCGTACAACGGCTTGCTACTATTTATCATTTCTTTTGGCTTGAATGTTTCATAATTTCATAGAACGTAATGCTTATATATCCCCTGCTACGCCAGTCGCCTATGTCTCTATGTCAAGATCTTGGATTGGCGGCCCTTGCCTGTTGGTGTACTTAATTGCCTATCATCAATGGAATTTGTTCTTCTCTATTCTCCGTGTCCTGTGCGTGTACACCTGTTACTCTAACTCTCGTGTTGATGTGCGTATGTTTGTTCCTCTAACTCCCGTGATTTGATGTCCCCCCCATTCTTCTATTCCTTCCCGTATATGTACGCTGGAGGAGGTGATTACAGGTCACGATCGTTGATGTGCGTATGTCTGTTCCTCTAACTTCCGTGATTTGATGTCCCCCCCGTTCTTCTATTCCTTCCCGTATATGTACGCTGGAGGAGGTGATTACAGGTAGCAACCTTCGGTCATGGCCTTTCGCTGAGTGGTAACAGTTTTAATATTTACGTATGTCTTTTCCTTTTAATCGCATTTTTTTAAAAGATATAAATATTTATTTATTGTAATTCGTTTATTATGTAGTTCAATGTTTGTTTATTCCAATGATAGTAGATCTATTTATTTATTATTAAATTAATATCATTTGTCTATTGAATTGAAAATAAATATATTTATTTATAATTGTGAATCAATATAATTTTATTGTTTAACTCATATAGTAATATAAGTATATTTAAAAAATAATTTATTTGTTATTTATATGAAAATATTATAAAATTCAAATATTTGAATTTTACAAAGAGAGTCATTTAGGGGTCATTACAGTCCCTTCGTCCCCATTTTGCTTGTCCTCAAGCAATTTAAGGGCCTCCTCTCTTTCCCAAGTGGCATCTTCATTTGGGAGTCCCTTCCATTTGATCAGTAGTTCTTTTACAACTCTATTCCTTAGTGTCTTTTCTCTAGTTTCAAGGATCGCCTCGGATTCTAAAATGAGTTGTCCTTCATCATCAAGCGGAGGAAGTTCTGTACTTGGTGTTACCTGCTGCCCTAAAACCTTTTTCAGTCTTGATACATGGAACACATTATGAATTCAGCTATTACTAGGAAGCTCCAATTTGTAAGCTACTTCACCGACCTTCTGAATTACCTTGTATGGTCCATAAAATCGGGGCTTAAGCTTTTCAGTCCCATTCTTCTTAATGGAGGTCTGTTTTATGGTTGTAGTCGTAAGAACACTAGATCTCCTTCCACAAAAGATCTTTCGACTCTATTTCTATCGGCATAGAGTTTTTGTTGATTTTGGGCATTATGTAGGTTCTCTTTTAGTGCCTTCATGATGTCTATGTTCCTCTGGATGAATTCCTGTGCACTAGGTACCTTGCTTCCTAGTATGATCAATCCTCCAAAAGTGGTTGCTTCATATCCGTATAGTGCCTTAAATGGATTCATTCCTATTGACATGTGGTATGTAGTGTTATAACAATATTCTCCTAGATGTAGCCACTTGATCCAGGCTATTTGTTGCCCCGTGATACAGTTTCTTAGGTATCCCTCTATCCATTTATTTACAATCTCAGTTTGCCCATCAGTTTGAGGGTGATAACTAGTACTAGGAGTGAGTGATGTTCCTAATAACCTGAATAATTCTTGCCAAAATTTGCTAAGGAATTTACTGTCCCTGTCACTTACAATAGTTTGGGGTATCCCATGGAGCTGGAAGATTTCCTTGAAGAATATTTCTGCTATATGGGTTTCCTTGTATTCGGTAGAGATTGGAAAGAAATGAGCAAATTTTGTGAGTCTATCCACAACTACATAAATCCTATCTTTACCTTGAACTTTGGGTAATCCTGTTATAAAATCCATAGATATGCTTTCCCATTTTTGGTTTGGAATTGGCAATGGATGTAATAGCCCTGGTGGAAGTGATTGTTCAATTTTATTTTGTTGACAGGTCATGCATTCTTGTACATATCTTTGTATGTCCTTTTTTAATCCTTTCCATGAGTATCTTTCTCTTATATGTTTATATGTCTTATAATACCCTGGATGACCTGCTAGTGGGTTATTATGGTATTCTCTCATAACGATTCCCTTCATTTTGGATTGAGGGGTCACGTATATCCTTCCTTTGTAGAATATAATGTTATCTAGAACCCGAAAGTCTTCATTAGGCACCTTTCCTTCCAAAATGGTGGTTGCAAAAGGATCATTGGCATAATCCGCTATTATATCTTTCTTCCAATCACCTGAGATACGAGAAATAGTGTTGATATGCAGTCATCTTGACAATGCATCTGCTGCTCCGTTATTTATTCCTTTCACATATTCTATGTCAAAATTATATGCTTGGACTTTACTCACCCATTTCTGTTGTCTGTCATTTAGATCTTTTTGGTTTAAGAAGAATCGGAGATTATTATGGTCTGTTTTGACTATGAACCTTCCACAAACTAGATATTGCGAAATTTTACCAAGGCATGTATTATTGCTAACATTTCTTTGTCATATATAGAATAATGTTTCTCTGCTCCTGCGAGTTTACGACTCTCAAAGGCTATAGGGTGTTTCTTTTGCATTAGTACGGCTCCTATACCTTCTCCGGAGGCATCACATTGCAATTCAAAAGGCATAGAAAAATCTGGTATGGCTAATACTGGGCATGAACTCATAACTTCTTTTAGTTGTTCGAAGGTTTGTTGTGTTTTATCATTCCAAGTGAATGCTCCTTTCTTTGTTAGATCCGTAAGGGGGGCTGCAATTTTTGAAAAACCTTTAACAAATCGACGATAGTAGCTGCATAGCCCGACAAACCCTCAGAGTTGAGTGAGAATTCTTGGTTTTGGCCATTCCTTGATAACTTTGATTTTTTCTTCATCCACGCTTACTCCCCCTTTTTTTATTTTATGCCCAAGATATAA
This sequence comes from Chamaecyparis obtusa, assembly GCA_027943335.1. Classification (NCBI taxonomy): domain Eukaryota; kingdom Viridiplantae; phylum Streptophyta; class Pinopsida; order Cupressales; family Cupressaceae; genus Chamaecyparis; species Chamaecyparis obtusa. Next base: position 1,889,664 of record BSBK01000053.1, read on the forward strand.
TATCTCCTCTAATCCAAATTCACATTTTGAAATTTTAGCATATAGTGATTCTTTTTCTAAAATACTCAGAACCTCTTCAATATGTTTTAGATGCTCCTCCCATGTTTTGCTAAAAATAAGGATGTCATCGAAAAATACGAGGAGAAATCTCCGCAGCTGTTGTCTGAAAGTATGATTCATACAAGATTGAAATGTCACTGGTGCATTTGTGAGTCCAAAAGGGAGCACCAAGAATTCAAAGTGTCCATAATGGCATCTGAAAGCTGTCTTGGATACATCTTCTTCCCTCATTCTAATTTGATGATATCCTGACCTTAGATCAATCTTAGAAAAATAGCAGGCCCCATGTAATTCATCCATTAATTCATCGATTCTAGGGATTGGGTATCTATTCTTTATAGTTCTTTTATTTAATGCTCTGTAATCAATGCACATTCTCATGGTTCCATCTTTTTTCTTGACCAGTACTATAGATGAAGCAAACGGGCTACTGCTAGGTTGAATATGTCCCATTTCTAAAAGTTCTTTGATAGTTTTCTCAATTTCTTCTTTATATTTATAAGGATGTCTATAAGGTGTTGTAATTACTGGTTTTGCACCTTCCTCTAATTCAATGGCATGTTCAAAACCTCTTTTGGGGGGAAGACTTGGCAGAATTTCTTCAAAGACTCTTTTGTATTTGTTGAGGATAGGATGGATATCTTTATGGAAGGTTTGTTCATGAGAGGGGGTCTTATCTACGACCATACACTGGGCTACCCACTCTCCTTGGTCATGTCTTAAAATCCTCTCCATTTTATTACATGATACCATCTTTGGATTTCCATCCGGCATTCCTTTTAATGTTATTTCTTTCCCTTCATGTTTAAAGCATATTTCAAGATTAGGCCCATCCATGATAAAACGTCCTAGGGAATTTATCCATGGCATTCCGAGGATAATGTCATTTTGTATGTTTGCTACATAAAGGTCTCTTTTAATTACATGTCCTCCTGTTGTAATCTCTGCTTGAGTAATAATTTTTGTGCAGTGATCTATGGACCCATTTGCTAGTGCCACTCTAAAACCTTCAAAATCTTGTGTATTTAGTCTTCTCTTGGTTACCAAGTGCTTGCTAATAAAATCATGGGAAGCTCCGGTATCTACTAAGGCTATCACCTTCTGTCCTTTGAGCGTGCCCTTAATTCGTAGTGGCCTATTTTCATTTGGAGAGATGACTGCTAAAGTTCCCTGCTCTGGTTTATCAATTTTTGCCTTTTTACTTGTTTCTCTTATTTCATTTACTTGCCCTCTTTTGCATTGGTGACCATGTTCCCATGGTTCCTTACATTTGAAGCATAAATTCTTTTGCATTAATTCTTCCTTTTGTTGGCATATATGTCCTGTGTTCCATGGCTTTTTACACAAATAGCATGGTTTATCTTGGTTATCTCTTCTTGATCCCTCACCTCGGGAAAATGTTCTGGAAGTGAAGTTTTTGGATCGTTCTCTGGTGTTATTAGATTCAACCTTTTTTGCCTTCCTGATAGCTTCTTCTAGAGTTTGTGGTTCGAAGGGTTTCACCATACTTTTCGTGGTTTCCTTGAGACCTTTTATGAACATATGAGTGAGTCTTTTTTGAGAAAGATCAGGAATCATTACTGATAACCCTTGAAATTGACATACATATTCATCAATTGTTCCCCTTTGTTTTAGATAAGTTAATTCTTGAAAATACCATTCTGAATCTTTTTCATCAAATCTACTAATAAGCTTTTGGGAGAACTCCCCATAGGAGTTTACATTTTGATGTCCTAGGGAGGTGAGTCCGTGGTGCCACCATTCATGTGTTGTTCCTTCTAAGTGGAGTATTGCGAATTGAAGGGCATCCTCTTCTATCATGGGGCTTAGGGTAAAAAAAGTATTCAATTTTTGTAACCATGCGTGGGCTGTGATTTTTCCCATCCCATCAAAGTTTGGAAGTGTTACCTTGTTCATTTTGTGTTTGAGTTCTTTGTTTACATGTCTCTTGGTCGTTTCTCTCCGCTTATCTTCACAAAATTCTATAAATGATACCACTTCTCTAATGTGGGGTGCCAATTCCGCATAAGCCCTTGCTATGTCTTCAGTGCTGGTCATGGGTTGTTCTATTCCTTCCTCTTCTCTTGGGGATTCTTCTCTAGGTAAGAAATGGGGTTGAGGTACTCCAGTGTTAGAGGTTATATTATTGTTCTCTGAGTGATTCGAACTAGTTTCTCTCCCTTGGTGAGGCTGGCCTTTTAAATTATTGATTGAATTCCCCATGTTTTGTAGGGCCTGAAAGAGGGCTTGATTTGATTTTTCCATTTGACTTATTAATGTTTGATTTGTTTGCTCCATATAAGATCTCATCTCATTGGCTAAGTCATCCATTGTATTTTTCTTCGTTCTTTTCTTGTAGGTTTGCATAAGCCCGACTCACAGGATGGCAGGATTATGCTCTAATACCACTGTAATGTTCCTGCTTCTTCCAAACGTGTTTGGTGCTTAGGACCTGCAACAATTGTTAGTAGATGCCAATATAATATAATGATATTTGAATAATTAACAATTATTAGTGATAAAACAAATAAATACTACTCATTTAATATTCTACTTCCCATACTAAACCCACCTAATCCTTAGAAGTCAACTCTTCTCCGATTTACCTAATTCTCTGGTGAGAAACAATTCTCAATTAGGTAACCATCATGTTGAGAGCGATCCTTCTAAGGCCTCTAGGATCTTTGTTAATGAATAAATTCATTAACCCATAACACTCGGCGAAGATCCTACCTCCAACCGAGTCTTCTCTTACATATGCATATGTTTAACCACTATAATATATATATTATCTCTAGGGACTCTCTATTATCCCTCTCTAGATTCCCAATGGAATCACAACATTCTTATGAATGTTCTCTATCGAGTCTCTGAGTCCCCTTATTTGGAGAACTCGACATTCATATGAATGTCCTCTGCCAAGTTTTACTTGGTCCTCGATTTACTCTTACAAGTTTTTATTCATATACCACTGGTTCATCTCTAATATGAAAAATAATCACTTATGATTACCTCTAATATCTCTCTACAGCAAATAGAGATCTCTGATCCGTACAACGGCTTGCTACTATTTATCATTTCTTTTGGCTTGAATGTTTCATAATTTCATAGAACGTAATGCTTATATATCCCCTGCTACGCCAGTCGCCTATGTCTCTATGTCAAGATCTTGGATTGGCGGCCCTTGCCTGTTGGTGTACTTAATTGCCTATCATCAATGGAATTTGTTCTTCTCTATTCTCCGTGTCCTGTGCGTGTACACCTGTTACTCTAACTCTCGTGTTGATGTGCGTATGTTTGTTCCTCTAACTCCCGTGATTTGATGTCCCCCCCATTCTTCTATTCCTTCCCGTATATGTACGCTGGAGGAGGTGATTACAGGTCACGATCGTTGATGTGCGTATGTCTGTTCCTCTAACTTCCGTGATTTGATGTCCCCCCCGTTCTTCTATTCCTTCCCGTATATGTACGCTGGAGGAGGTGATTACAGGTAGCAACCTTCGGTCATGGCCTTTCGCTGAGTGGTAACAGTTTTAATATTTACGTATGTCTTTTCCTTTTAATCGCATTTTTTTAAAAGATATAAATATTTATTTATTGTAATTCGTTTATTATGTAGTTCAATGTTTGTTTATTCCAATGATAGTAGATCTATTTATTTATTATTAAATTAATATCATTTGTCTATTGAATTGAAAATAAATATATTTATTTATAATTGTGAATCAATATAATTTTATTGTTTAACTCATATAGTAATATAAGTATATTTAAAAAATAATTTATTTGTTATTTATATGAAAATATTATAAAATTCAAATATTTGAATTTTACAAAGAGAGTCATTTAGGGGTCATTACAGCCTTCATAGTGAAGAAATTGGGAAGGGTTTGAAGGCTGCGAAGTTCTTCGAGGATTTATGATGCACTTTGAATTGGATTATATGCCAGTGAATTGTGTGAATTTTCTGTTCTTGAAAGCTGAATGTGGAATCCGTACGGCAGTTCCAGAAGCTGTGTTTTAATTCAATGAGCTGCAAATTTATACAAGGATTTGTGTTTCAGATTGTGGTGTGCAAAGTTGAATTTGAGTTGCGTTTGTTGTCTTAGGAGGCTGTCGTCCTTCATTGGCATCTTTAGCTGCGTGAGGTACTTCCAGATAAGGGAATCGAGATCATATATTGGCTGGTGTCTTCATCCAGAGGGCTGCGTCAAGTTTATCCAGGCAGCTGCGATTTTGTAAGAGGTGCCAATTTAAAGCAAAAAACATATATATTGTAAATTGAATATTTGAAGCATTTGAATTAAATCTTTTGGTGAATTCGGAGATTGGAATTTATTACTTTGATTATTATTTCTTATATTGAGAAAATTGTCAAAAATTATATATGTTCAAAAATAAAAAAATTTCAAAACAAATACAAAAATCAGTTTGCAGTTAAGAACCAGCCAGGCTCTTTACAATTAGCTAGTTTATTGGGGCCCTTGCCGATGCCAAAGAGAGATAGATGATAAAACTATAGAAGACAATATCACATGATCATACAACAACATAGTACTGAACCTTGAGCATATGTGCTTACAACACATAACTTTAGACGAGGTGCTGCTTAAAAAAGAGGACGCAAAAGCTACAATACACAAATATCCGAAACATATGATCTAAAAAAGTGTTAAGCTTGAGTCTTGAGCCTCTTGTTGCAACGGGAGAGAGACCATAGTCTGTTATATTCTATCTCCTCTTGTTGCAACGGGAGAGAGACCATAGTTTGTTATATTCTATCTCCAATCATATCATGAGCTTCCATCATAGATATCTTTCAAGAAGCTGCAATCCAATGACTCTTTATTTTAGATACATCGTTCTCTAATTTTTTGAACTTATCTGCGTTGAATGCTTTTGTACACAGTTTTGTTGGTAATATGAAGCTCTATTTCTAGGTTTTCTTTTGTGAGCTATTGGTCAGTAAATCATTGTAATGTCCCCTTTTTAGCTAAGAAATAATTTTATAATTTAATTTAAGGTGTCCAAAACGTAACTTTAATTTTATAAGAAGGCGATTTATGTTTTATTAAATGATCAAATCTTAATGGTACTAAATGATCCAATCTAAGTGTCCAAAGCACTTATTTATAAGCTTTTACAATGCTTTGCTGGAAAATAAATATGAAATTCAAGTGCAACTTCTACACTAAGAATAGTATGCTAGCATGCAAAGCTCTATAACAAAATTTTATCCTTAAATACCAAATCTAAAGTCTAGGCAATCATCAATTAGATTTCGATAAAGATAACTATCAACCTAAGGATAAATTTTCAAGAAATTCATCTAAAAAATAGCTAGTTTACAAATAGACACTAAAAGTAAACTACTCAAAATGTCTATTTCCTCAGAAACAATGATGACTTCAAATAGCATCATCAAAAATAACACAAATGAAAAACAACATACTCTAAAAGTAGTATTTTTGAGAGTTGGCTTTAGTGGCAATTCTAACAAAGTCATCTATTCTATTCTCGGAAATCCATTCAATGAAACATTAAAATTTTGACAATTCACTTTGATGCTTTCAGTTTGAAAATCTTATATTTCTTTTGGTCAACCGAAAGACCTCTGAAACAATGACAAAAAGTATGTCACTTTGAGTGGTCTATATGAAATTTTCCCTTTCATATGCGATTTGTAATAACAATAAACCCTCTAAAAGGTAATCTAAAAATGGTCAAGTTTATAAATAGACATTAAATGTTCTTTTCCCTAAATTCGCTTGTTTTATTGAAAAATAGAATGACTAAAAGTGTTCATAAGCAGATTTTCGGTGACGCTTTTCTGGTCTTGAAGTTGTGTTGGGTTTGATGATGTTTTGAATAGAATAGATTTTTTTTAAATGTCTACAAGGCCAAAAATAGCCCATGGGACGGCAGACCATACTAGTTTTGTATTGTGAAGTGCTGATCTTATGCAATTTAGTTTAATAATGAGTTCCCCCATTATCTCCACCTAATCTTCATTGAATAAATCTTGAAAAGAAGTCGCTGGTAAATTACTTTTGTAATTGACCTTGATGTCATTGTATTCTTTGTAGTCTAAAATAAAGTGTTTTTTAATTTCCAAAACCCCTGCTAAGCACAAGATACAAACCCTTTTCCTGAACTTATTTTGGCCTTTTCCACCTCCCTATTTCACATTGAAGATAATGTTAGTCCTCAACTAGGCAATAAGAATCTTTGAGCTCTACAAGATATTAGCCTCTATATAGGCATTTAGTTGATGGTTCATGTTAGGTTTAAATTCTTCAATGTAATATTTTTTATTTCTCCCAACTCTCTTTTCCCACATAACCTTGCGAAATTCCTCAACAACAAAAGCCTTAATTTCTTTATTATTACTAGAACAAACATTCGAGTGAATGTGCCACTCGTTCATCCACCTACAATTTTTCCTCATATGAGTGTTCTTTCTTTCGCTCAAGACATCTTTAAATACAACATTAGGCAAGCAATTTGTTTTCATCTACTCAACTTTTTTCAAATATCTTAAAAGATGCACCATGGCCATGGCTTCAATGGGAAGTGCACCTATTTCAGCTAGAAGAATCTCATAGGGAACTAGCACTATTAGTTTCAAATAGTTTGTGGTCAAGTGCTTTTGACTTCTCTCTATTTGTGACCACTTGGCGTTGAAAGTACTATAGCCCAAATTTCGCACCCATAAAACACCATTGAATTAATGATCGCCTAGAAAAAATTGAGTAGTTTTCCAATCCCATAGCTCTTCCTCTCTACATCTATTTTGAAGAGCAAAAAGTGCTTCCTATACACCCAAAGTTCTTTTCCTACTGCAAGTTTCCCACATGAGCTTGTTGTAGTAAATCCCCAAGTATTTATACTACCTTTAAAATAAAATTCAAAACTGATTCTTTTTCCTTTTATTGGAGAAGATCACGATCTCGGTCTTGCTAATATTAACTTGCATACCCACATGAACATCTACGCAAAAGTTTTCAAGAGAAGCCAAATGTGCTTGTAAATTTTAGGTAGATTTATCAACCAAAATAAGATTGCCAATGTACAAGAGAAGCCGGTCAACATTACTCACCTAAGGGAGCATCGTCCCCACCCTTCACATTCAATCACTCCTCAAGTTTGCTGATATAAAGGCCAAATAAAGTAGGAGATAAAGGGCAGCCTTGCTTCACCCCAATGTCATTCCTGACGCTCTCTAAAGTACTTTCTCGAGTTTTGATTTTTACTCGAACCTCCTCATAAAGCCTGTGGACAACTACTCTAACTTGTTCTAGTATGCCGAGAGCGATCATTCTACACCATAACTCCTGTCTAAGAACTGTGTCAAAAGCCTTCTTTAAAGAGATCAAAGTTAAAACAACAATAAACTTCTCCAAATGCTTTCAATGATATACCTCAAAGTGATACCAAGATCAATTGTAGAGTGTTTCAATCTGAACCCTGTTGCCCTTTTTCTCTCTTTCTTCTGCCCACATGTTAGTAATTTTTCTTTTGAAATTGAGTATATCTCGTTATCTCTCTTATATGTTAGTTCCTCATTGAATTTAATGTGAGAATATGAGAAATAAAACTATTATTAATTATACTTATTGGTTTTTTTCACAATCTCATAATTAGACTATTAAAAAAGATTGAACTACTTTGAAACTAGTGATTCTTTCTTAATTCTCCTTAAAAAAAAAATTTCTCTAAAGAATGATAGTTGAGCAAGAGTTTTTACCTTATCTGTTTGAATGGCCACTTGAATTGGTTCATACCGAGTCAAAGGGATGTTAAGATGGAAACCTGAATTGACATAGAAAAAATTAGATAGAGAAATAAAATCACTTTCAAGAAAGGCACAGTTGTAATAACTAATTTGTACCTGGATAAGTGATTGTTTTCAAAAGAGCACCACCCCTCCAATAAGTGCCAACGTGTCCTTCAGGTACTTCATGCACAATGTCCAGGTTGGTGATGATTGCTAATATTAGAATAGACGACTGCAAATACCAAACCATGTGTACCAAATTAGATTACTAATGAAGTGTCAAATTAGAGATGAGTGGAAAATAAAGCAGATTATAGATTGAAATATATGCCATGTATAAGGAGAATAATAAATATTATTTTTGTGCTTCAAGTCATCTCAAGATGACCTTCACAAATGGAAGATTATATTTACCATTTCTCAACCCTACAAACAAATGCTTTAAGGTTCTTGTGTGCTAAGTGAGTCTGCTTCCATTGTAATTATTACCAAAAATACTTAAGAAATAATGTCATCAATGCAATGACTACTAATGGATGCCATCTTGAGATGAATTAAAGTACACATGGTTCAAAACCCACAAAAACATAGAATCTAATTGAAATTTGTTTTGGGCGCCTTAAATTAATAAATAATATGTAGTTTTTAGAATAATATGTTTGGCTTGTCATCTAAAGGTCAAACATGTGAATTACAATTATTCCTCTTAAAAGTTTTCTTAGAGGGAAGGAATGATCATATAAATAATAAAAGTATTACAGAAGTGCAGGGATTTGGAATTTCATTAAACCCAAAGAAATCCTACTTTTGAGTGACTAGGGAAAATTCTTGGCACATATGGTCTCCACGGACAGAGAACCGAAACTTTAAGGGTAAGCATTTTGGAGATGATTCCCTTACCTAGAAATAGAGAGATTCAATTTTCTTTGGTAAGATCAATTTCTTGACAAGTTTCAAGATGAATTTTACCGATTATACACCCCATTTCCAAAATTTCAACAAAAGAGGTGAGATCAGATGGGAAAATGAAAGCAGGGAGTCATTTGAATAGATCAAAGATGTCCCATCTGAATCTCTTGTTTTTGGAAGGTCCAAATTATAGAAGGTAATTTCAAGTAGAGGTACTTAGTTTCAAAATATTGACAAAGGTTATCAATAATCTAAAGCTTTGATCTGCATTTCATTGAAAGGAACAGAACTGGGATACTTTTTTATAGAAAACAGAGCTACACAGTGGTTAAATCTATGAAGCAATTTAGAGACCACTTTTTGAAATCAATTATCAAACATAGTGGCTTGCATTCCCCATCCTATAATTATGGATGTGTTATTCTAGTATGAGTGCACTATAGAGTATGGGAGATGGATAAGCAGATTTCAAGAGTATGATCTAGAAGTGAAGCCCACAAAATCGGGTAGAGGCCAAGTTTGACCTAACTAACTATGCAAAGAAACTTAATGGCTGTGACTGTGGGTATTATTAACTTGGAAGAACATAAATGGCATAAAGATGTTATCTTCTTCTTGATAAACTTGCAAGAACCTACAAAACTAAAGAATTAAAGAAGATATCTTAATATTGGACCCTAATAATAATGCATCTTCAGAAGTGTTGTATTGGAGGACCATGGATACTATTGTTATTGTGGAGAAAATTTCTCCTAGTCAGGGAATCCGTTTACCTCCCCTTATAAGCTAGATGTGTTTTCTATATTTTAATCAACTGTGTGTAATGAATGTGACCAATTTTTTTTTCACCTCTCATGAATCAAACTGCAAGTGGTTAACTTATTTCTTGCAGAATTTCATCACTGTATTTGTGAGATGCGTTTTCTCCTTAACAGTGTTACGGGGATTGTTTTTATCTCCTTAACTCACTCACATCAAAGATGATATTTATCTCTCATCTTTTACTATCCATTCTAGGGAATCCTATGCCTTCTACAAGATTTTTAAAATTTAGTATGTTAAATAAGGCACCTCTCTATATCTGACCACAGTTTTTACTAATATTTTAATTTACCATCAGACCCTTCTTAACAAAACGAGCTCATCAAACGAGGAGGTATTTCTTGCTTCAAAGGAAAAAATATAGTTCAGCTATGGCATTGACAGGTGCCATACCCCTTTCTCCCGCCATTGACTTTTTTATTAGTAATTGAAAAGTGGTTTTTAGTACTAATACTATATAATATAAATATGAAGTAATAAAAATAAAATAAAATAAAACAATTTCAAATATGGGTGTCCAAAAATAGGTCTTGTGGGTCCTGTTTGGACGAGGCATTTCTACAAGTTGCACTCATTTTTGGCATCCAGTTTTTTTTAATTTACTTGGTCGAGTTTTTTATTTGAGTGTTTCAACATCAAGGACAAAAATCCATGAGTAGCATTGTCTGAGATGAGGACGAAACCCCTTGCCTCCTGCATTGGCAATTCCATTTCAAGGATTGCTTGTGGACTAAATTGGGAAAGTTTCATCATTTTCACATCAATCAATTTGGTGTTTGCCAGTGAATTGATTTGAGATCTTGGAGCTGATTTCAGTGCCCATTTAGGGTTAACTACAGGATGAATCTGGCAAGTGTGAAACTGAATTCTGAACTTTTTGTGGCAGATTAAAGGCAGGCTGAGGCAAATTTGGTGTATATTCTGTAGCATATCTCCAAGTTTGAATTGTGGCAAAATGAGGTTAGTCTAAGGTGATTTTATTGGTAGAAATCAAATGCAACAAAACCTCTAATAGGGTCATATTATCTTGCAGAGAATCACAATATTTTATCTATGGAAGGGCCACTAGGGTAGAAGGAAGTGTCAATATTACAGCAATGATCACTGCACATGTTTGGGTAAAAGCCATTCAAGAAGGATCAAATCTACCTTTCATTAACGTTAGGGTTTGTAGATACTCTATTGGGGCTGCCTATGTATACCATCATTCACAATTAGCCTAGGATTGTAAACACCTTGATTTGTCCAAAAGGGGCTACTGAAACTGATATTGATTGGTAGAAAACTTCAACATCTGCCCTAATTCCAATAGCTACATTCTCACATGAATTGTAACTCAGAATTAAGATAAATATATATATCTCTCTTTTGCCAACCACCATTTGTTAGATTATATGGGAGATAATGTGATCATTTTGCCAAGCACCATTGTTTACTGGATTCAATGACAGATAAGGTAATCATGAGGATTCATGTCAATTTCCATGCGGATTGAAGACCTATTGCCAATGGTAATAAATAAATCTATTTTGAACCAATCTAAAAGAAATCAGTGAGAGCGCATGTACTTGTTTATTTGAAGTTTGAAATCACTAATAGTTTCAAGAAGGATTTATTAAAAGAAAAAGAGAAAAGGAATATCAAAAAGTTAATAACCAAAGACATCACATTAATATCAAAGTAAACAATCTTGTCAGCCTATGGGTGAAAAATTATTGAGTGCATGCCATTGAGTCAGAGATCTAAGAGCTTTAGAAAGGAAAAGGAAAAAGTTGGAAGCTACACAAACAAAAATCTTTATTAGAATAGGAGGCAAAGGTAAGAGAAACATGGTAGACCAAGGAGATAAACTTGATGTTTTCATCCAAAAACAAGAGATCCTTCTTCTTGACCAAGGTCCAAAACCATGGAAGAAGCAAATGGGTTAGAGTTCAGCCATATGCATTTCACATCCAACAATTTGTTAATTGCCTTCTCAGTCTCTTCGTTATGCCTCCTAGGATGATAATAAGGTGTAGTGATGATTATATCCTTCCTCTAATTAAATAAAAAGTTGAGAACATCTATCCAATGGTAACCCTGAAGGAATATCACCGAAAAACCTGCTATGCTTATCCAAGATGGCTTGGATGTCAACAAGGTAAAATCTCCCATCCTTGAATGAACCTATGTGTACAATTAAATATTGTGTTGCCCAAGCCACTTGGTCTTTACAAAACTCCCTCTCCATCCTTTTATCTGAAACAATCATGGGAGCTCCGTTGGATAAACCTCAAAGAATTAACTCCTTTCCCTTGGATCCCAACTCCATAGTTTGAAAGTTTTGGTTAAACTCACCAAGTGAATGCAACCGTTGCACACCCAAAACCACATCTATCTCACCAATTCTAACCACACAACTATTACTTTGCATTTTGTGTCTTCCCAAGGTTATGTCAAGATATTGAATTCTCTTGTTACATGGAATAGTAAACCTATCAGCCACTATAACATTGAATCCCTCAAAAATCAGATATCCTCACACTCATCCTAGTCACTGAACCCTTGTTAATGAAGTTGTGGGTAACCCCACTTTCAATCAATACTATCACCTTGAGATCATGTAAGACTCCTTGGACTCAAAAAGGATGGAAGTGTGGAAAGTGAGCCTCCCAAACGCTCTTCTCCTTCCTTGCCCTCATGTTCTATCTCATCAACTACAACATACAGCTCGGTTTCTTCTACCTTCAAATCCTCAATAGAAATCACCTCTATGTAGTGCACTTATCCCTTTCCCAAACCTCTATGTCCTAGCTCCCATGGTTCTCTATAAGAAAAGCATAGTTTTTTTCCTTCGAATCTCATTTTTGGATTGTTCCGTCTTGCTTGGTTGCTTGGTTTAGGAGGTAATGTTTTAGGTTGAGGGAAAAAATTATGAAAAGGTTTCTTATGCTAATCTGATGGTGTAATTGTGGAGTAGAACTTGTTCTTAGTCACTAAATCCTCCAAATTGAATGCTCTCTTGATGGTCTCTTATAGAGATATAGGGTCAAACGCCTTGACCAAACCCTTGAGTGGTTCAGCTAGTCCCTTTACAAATAAGACAGTCTCTCTGTCACATCTGGAACCATAATTGATACTTGTTGAAATTTTACTAAATGGCCATCAGCTGTGCCATGTTGTCTTAACTAGGCCAATTCCCTGAAATGTTCTTCAGGGTCCTAGTCAAATATTCCATGAGTCTGTGTATAAAATTAGTGTAGGTAAAAATGTGATTATGCCTTTGTGTGATCTACACATGATGCCAGCACTCATGAACTATACCATACAAATGAAGAATTGCAAATTTTATGGCTTCCTCTTCCAATATAGTGCTGAGTGAAAGATAGGTGTCCAACTTTTTAACCCAAGCATGTGCAGTAATTTTACTTGATCCATCAAAAGGAGGGAGAGTCAATTTGTTCAATCTTCACTGGAAATATTTATGGGATTGCTGTTTATGAGATCTTCATTTTGCTCTTGGTCCCTTCCTTGATCTAAAATTATAGTACTTTGCAAATGAAATCTGATTTCTAATGTGTGGATAAAGACTCGTATTCATCTGTATGTTCATTGATATCATACGTTGCTGGATTTTCTCCTCTTCTTCTAGTGGTGTCTCCACTATAGGCAAAAAGGTAGGCTAAAAAGGCTTAGCTACTGACCCATTTGAGACTTAGTTATAACCACTCTGATTTGAATAATCCCTCCAGTGAGCTTCTGTGTGGCTTAAGGTTGATGATGAATATGCATCAAAGTTAAAGATGAAAGACAAAGATATTTAATAAGGCCATGCCTTCAAAAGAAAGTAAAACCGGAAAACCAGGATGTTGGTGTCTTACAATGATGATGGTCAGGGAACAAAATAATATTATTTGAGAAGTGCAATCTAACTCTACTGCTGTTTTTTAAGAAAGAAAGTTACAATGAGGCCATTGTTTGAAAGATAGCTATTACCTAATAGTGGCAGGTAACAATGAGATGCATATGAATGAATCAACATAACTTGTTGAAATAGAGCAAGACCGAAAATAGGTTCTCTGTATTCACAACACCAGAACAATAGAAACTTTATTCCATATTTCATAGAGCATGAAACCAGTAAGACCAAATTAAGTAAGTTTTAGGGTTTTAAAACAGGATAAGAAACAAACATATAAGAGCCTATTGTAATGATATGTATTATGTATAGCAGATTTGAACTGAGTTAATAGGAAGTTAAAAAAGGAGTGATGGAAAAAGAGTAGAATCCTACCATGAAGCAAGATGCAGTGGCTGCTACCAGAGCACGGATAATGTTGACACGTAGAGTTCTTACAGTACCATTGTCTTCATGAGCTCTAGAGTCGTCATGTGTCCTGTCTGCATCACCCTCCCTTGCCATTGGGGGGAACAAATAAACTAAGAGATTGTAAGATTTGTGAGGAAAAAATTACAAATGCAGTTGAATGTTAAAGCCTTAAAGGGTAGCTATATTGCAGTAGAAGAATTCAAAGCACCACTAAACAATTGAGAAACTAAACTAATGTCACGCTTCGAATTCCAGCTGACGAATTAGAATTTCTCCATTATTTATACCAATTGAAAACACAGGGTGGCAGATTGAAGTAGATTTCTACAAGTGACTCAAGACGACTCAAATCAAACAAGGATAATGTGAATGGGTACATGGGTATTTGCATGGAAAGTTATTTGTGACTTGCTGGAAGGTGTCTATGGATTCGCACGACAAATATTCGCAGGTAATCTCATGACTAATCTATATGTTTGGACACCATTGTATGAATCACCCTTCAAGATTAGGTATACTTGTCGTTTCATGGTCTAGGTAGGCTTTGTCATTTTGCAATGGAATTTTATTAAAATGTGACAGAGGAACTTGGTATGCATCTACTGTGTCATTTTCGAAAGCATAGGAAGCGCGCCATGAATCTGCCTAAGAATTAAAGCTTCTGTTCTACTGTGACTAATGTAACATAAAATCTACATATAAATAAATAAATAATATTAAAGCTAATTGTTGACTCGGCAGACTCTACGAATTTTCTCCGAAGACTCGTTGATAAAGAAATCAATCCATTTGTGGAAACGACAAACTCTTTCAATAAAGACTTACCTTTTTGTCTCCATATATTGAATACAAGCAAAGTCAGAGAATGCGAGAAAATCCATGACTTAGATGTTTCAAATCTTACAAATATCTCGATGAGCAGACTTTGACTTTGAACAATAAATTTTTAATACGTAATATGAAATCTTAGAGGTTTCACACTGAAAACCAAAAAGCCACTTTTACAAAAGTTTAGAAAGTTCATACAATGTGAGCGGTTGTCATGTCTTGTTTCTACTCATCTAAGTCTATATTTATTATTAGTTAAATAATAATAAAATAATAATAAAAACTTTTGATTGATCAATAGAATTAAAAAATTTTTTGAAGTCTTAAATTTGTTATAAAGTTTGGGTTTTTGGTCTATTTATTAAAATATAAAAAGACTATTTATTGAAAATCTTATTGGCTATAGTAGAAAATAGCAAGGAGAAAAATAATATTTTAAAACTAAAATTGAAAAATTTTAAAACCGAATCATTACTGAGGCTTCCACACTGCTTGCATTAATGATTACCGAGAGAGTACAATTCATGGTAACAGAGAATGCCATGCAGCCTTAAATGAGCATAATTTATAAGAAGTGTCCCCCTTTAGTTTGTAAAAAGAAATAGTAAAAAAAACTAAGTGTCCCCCTTGATATGTGTTTCAGTTTTGCCGTAACATATGCGTTTCAATTTTGCTGTGTAGACATTTTCTAATAAGAATTATTGGATATCACAATAATTTATATAATTTATTTTATTTATTTTTTTAATTTTTTTAAAAGTTATTTAATATTTTTTATTAATTTTAAAAGTATTATAGAAAATATTTATTATTATATTTTTTTATATATTGTAAAATTTTTAATTAAGGAAAGAATTTTAAGAATAAATAAATTTGTTACATTTAATTATTTTTATATAATTAGAATATTTAAAAATTGAACTAATACAATAATTTTATTAAATAGAAATATTATTTAAATTTTAAAAATACATATATAGATAAATAATAATATATTTAATAAATATAATTATTTTAAAATTAATATATTTATTATTTTTTAATAATATATAATCGAAATATATCTTATAATACTATCAAAATAAATGAAATTATAAATTTTATAACATTTCAATATATAATTTATTATTAAATTTTTAAATATATATGAATAAATAATGTTCATTTTTATAATAAATATTTTTTTTACAATTATATATTTTATTTTGTATTCTTATTTATATAAATAATTACTAGATTTTAAAAATTTCCATAAAATATATATCTTAAAATTAACTAATTACATAATATAATAAATATTAATATTAATAAGAATTATTTTTAAAAATTAGATGTATGATTTATTATTATTTTTTATCAATAAGATATGATTTATTATTAAAATATACTTTTAAATAATAGCAATATTAAAATTAATATATCATTAACCAATGATTGACATAATATTTTTGTCTAAATTTTTCATACTATATATTTATCAAAATTACTAAATAATATAATAAAAAATAAAACATATAAATGCTATTTAAAATTTAAAATTTATTAATCTATTAATTTATTATTTAACGACATTAAAAAATAAAATATTTTTATTTTTAAAATAATATTATAATATAAGTGTATACATTACAATGTACTTATAATGTTATTTCTAAATGTATTACTATAAAAGATGACAAGAGAAACCTATCATTATTGAAATAAAATAATTTGCGCTAAGTGTTATATATCACAATAAATTAAAATAAAAAAATTTTATTCCAAACTATACTTTCAACTTCATTTTTAAAATTTGGATATTATAAACCATTATTTAACTATATATGTATCTTTTACTTTTCAATTCAATTATAAATTAGCTTAATACATGTAATATGTACTATTAATTTCCAAAATTGTTATAATGCAATAATAGCTTTCACCCTTCCCACTCTAGTCAAATGTTCTCACTCTACGAAAAAAAATCTTAATAAGATCAATGCTAACCATATTCGCATTTCACCATATCTTACCCTAAAAAGCACAACCTCATAGGCAGGAACTTTGACGCTTGCGTCCCTTGTTCAATTGTGTCTTTCATGTTTGTGTCAGTTGAGTGTTTCCCCTTTCTAAGTATGTTTTTTCTTTCAACTGTGTTCTATCTTTCTTCTTGTTAGACTTTCCCTTAATGGCATGCTTGTTGCTCATATGTGATGCCTCATCCTAGAGTTTGAGTCTTGTGATATTGTTGACTTCCATTTTTTCACAAAAGTTTAGAACGTTCACCCAATATGAATGGTTGTCATGTCTTATTTCTAGTCATCTAAATCTATATTTATTATCCAATTGTGTCTTCCATGTTTGTGTCAGTTGAGTGTTTTCCCTTTCTAAGTATGTTTTTTCTTTCAACTTCGTTCTATCTTTATTTTTGTTAGACTTTCCCTTGTCGACATGCTTGTTGCTCATCCCATGATGCCTCATCATATAGTTTGAGTCGTGTGATATCGTTGACCCCCAATTTCCATTATTTTTGCCCATGTTTTCATTCCCCTCCTAGCTTCCCAAAATATGTTGTAATGTTTCCAATAGTTTATTTTTGTTGGTGCCATCACCTTCAAAGTGGAATCTTTCCAACTCATGATTACTATTCAAATTTGAAGTTGTGGGTGTGCATACTAGCCAACATGTTTTGTTTGTTGAGGATATAAATGAATGAATGTTTTCATTTGGAAGGATCATCTATATTCAATCAAATTCTTTTTGAGCACTTATGTTCAAGCGTGAGAATCCTAGGACAAAAACTAAGTGATTCTAGAGAACGATCTCATACGAGTTCATATTTGAACTTCATTCGATGCAAACTTCAATTACCTTATACTAGTCCGATTTGTCCTCTTTCTTGGTATAATTGATTTATCGTTATTAATATTGCATGACCATTGAAATGTAATATAAGAAAGAGATCAAGATTTGCACTTGTTATTTTCTAGTCATTACAAGAAGAAAATCGGTTATTTTTGTCATTTTCTATTTAAAATGTAATGATATTGTTAATACATAAATTTAATTTTAATTTGAGTTGTCAAAGATCTTATTGAATACTAGGGCCAATAACGTTGTTATTCAAATAGTAAGTATTTATGGAAGGTTAGGAATCACAATTCACATTATTGTTTGGGCTTAGCACATTATATGACATTGGAACTACTGATATTGTTAGCATGTGTGTTTAGGGTTCAACTTTGTTTTACTTTTTTGCAATACAGTGACAAAGCAACTAGATATCACTTGAGGAAGATCATGAAATAAAATTATTTTGTAGAGATCACAAGGACTCAATTGTCTCCTATAAAACAATTTGTAGAGCATCACAATATGACCAAAAAGAGAATAAAATAAACATATATATCAAAACCCAAAGGGTCAATCTAAAAGGAAGCTTGATACAATGGCATAGTTGCTTCATAAAATGGATGATAATATGGATATACCTAGATAACTTGTAGGTGAAGCAAGTTCTTATGAGGGTAATAATTTAGATGCCACTTAAAGCAATACACAAAGGACTATTCTTGTTTTAATTGCAATTCCAACCCACCCGTCTTTCTAAATAAGGAAGTATAGGCTCTAGAGCTTCAAGCCTAGAGTGTTGTTTGATTATATTAGAGTTTTTCATGTAGAATGAACAACTCTTCCTAAGGATAGTCAAAGAGAAATCACTCACAAATTATATGAACATGAAAAGTTTTTAGAATAGCTACAAACATGAGCCTAAGCTACAAGCATTTCAAATATATGTCTAGCAATCTTTGGGAAACTTTCCTATGATGAATCTTATAAATGCTTAGCTCATATGTGGGTAAAGATGTTAGACACATACCCATCCCTCAAATTGATGATTGAAGATTAAGCAATCAAGTTTGTTACCTTGTAGTTGGAGGGTATTGCACATCAATGATGGTACCACAATTTGAACACTCAATGTCACAAATCCATCTCCTCATATGATGAATTCTACGAAAGGATCATGAAGTTTATTTTAAATATTTGACTAAACTCAAATAGTCTGGTTCAATGGAGAACTATATAATAAAGTTTACAAAGTTGTTCATGATGGTGCAAAACATGAAAAAAGAAGATTGAAGGGTTAATTGAATATCTCGAGGGGACGGCTAAGGCTTTTGAAACACCTAATCTACAAGAACCATCAAGCAAGCTTTGATGTTGGAGACTAGCATGCCAAAGAATAATTCTCAAACCAAAACATTAGTTCCAAAAAATTCCTTTCATAAAAATGTACAAAAGACCAAACATTTTCCATCAAGAAAAGACATTGGAGCAAGGAATGAATTGAGGAGGAAGAAGTTGTATTTCAAGTGCAAGGAGCCATGGTTAGTTGGACATATATGTCTTGGTAAAGAAAAAGTGCCTTACATTTAGATAAGGCCTAACGATGAATTAGGATCTAAGGAACCTAAACCATAGAGTGAAGAAGAATCCAAATATGAAATTGAAGAAGAAGATCAACCAAAAGAAGAAAATGACATCTTAGGGAAGCACTCTAGCCACACTCTTTGATACTCTTAGGCGGAACTTCTTTCTCATTGGTGGGATCCTACAAGGTCAAAATGTGATTATACTCGTTGAAACAATTGCCACTCATAACATCATTATTGAGGGACTAATGGTAAAAAAAGTTCTCAAGATGGATTTTGGAGATCTCAATGTTATGGTGGTTTATAGTTTCACTATCAAATGCAATAGAAAGGTCTCCAAATTAGATATCAATCTAGGAGGATATGATATGAAGAATGACTTCTATGTTGTTAGCATAAGAGGCACATGATATGGTCTTAGTTATCAAGTGGATGCACTCATTAGGAGAGATAACACAAAATTTCTATACCATGGAATTGAAGTTTCAATCAAGGGGAAGGAAGTAGCACTTTGGTAGAAAATAAATGAGTGTTGTAAGAGAATGGAGAGAATTTTTCATCACGAGAAAGCCACGAGGGTAGCTAAGTCTTTGATGATTGTAATAACACTCATCATAGGAAATAAGACATATCATGTGGATGTACAAATCATCTTGGACAAGCACAATACAATATTCAAAAGCATTCCTCCAAGGAGATTTCTAAATAGAGGCTTTGAGAACGTCATTAAGTTGAAGTAAGGCATTAAGCCCATCATCACTGCTCTCAAATGCCACTCTAGGAGACATAAGGAGGATGTTAAAAAGGCCATTAAGGAATTGTTAAAAATTAGGCACATTAGACCTAGTTCAACTTCATTTTCTTCATATGTGGTTTTGGTGAAGAAGAAAGATAGCATAATGTGGATGTGCAGTGATTACAAAGAACTTAAAAAAAGACTATCAAGAATCAATATCCCATTCCTCATAGAGTAGTTTATTTTTCTAAAATAGATATTATAATAGGTTGTATCCAAACAAAGTTTGAGAGGAGGATATACATATGATAACATTTTGGAACCACTAGAAGAACTAAGAGTTTCTAGTCATGTTGTTTGGTTTGGAAAATGCTCTAGAAACTTCTCAATAATTAATGAATTAATATTTTTGCAAACAACTAAGAAAATTCATCCTGGTCTTCTTTGATGAAATTTTGATCTACAAAAAAAGTGTGGGAAGACCACCTATGACTCATGATGAAGTGTTGGTGATTTTGGAAGCACATATATACTATTTTCTAAGAAATCAAAATGTGAGTTTACCATGATAGAGATATTGTATCCAAGTTACATCATCATTACAAAGGGAGTGTAGGTGGACATGGAGAAGATTAAAGCACTTCAAAACTAGCCTCCCCTAAGAACCTTGACTCAAATACATAGATTCTTCTACCTTTGTAGCTACTATAGGAATTTTGTAAGGGTTTCTCCAAACTAGCCACATAGTTAATTGACCTAACAAAGGGATCTTTCATGTGGATTGATGATATATAATTAGCATATAATATACTAAAAGACACAATAAGCTCATATCATGTGTCAACAAATCCTAATTTCACTTTTCCTTCACACTATATTGTTATGCATGAGGAGAATAAATTGGGGCTACACTCATGCAAAAAATCTCTTGATTGATTTTGAGAGTCAAAAACTGAAAAGTGGATAGATGGTTCTCCATCTATGATAAGGAAATGCAAGCCATCATTCATGTATTGATGAAATTTAGAGAATACTTGGTGAGTGGTTGGTGTGATCAAAACAATTTGAGATATTTTCTCCACTAGAAGGATATAAATGAGTGGCAAAAAATGTAGGTGAGAAAATTTTTAGTGCATGATTTTGATATTGAGAACATCAAAGGGAAGAAGAATGTTTTTGATTCACTATTTAGAAGGCTAGAATGGTATTTCATGTCTCATATCTTTAAGGATTAGAAGAATGAAATCATAACAAAGTATGCCAAGAATGCATTTGCAACTTATATCTTGGAAATGAAGTTGTTGTAAAGGGTAAAATGGTGTATGGGGTCCTAGGGCAATGGCTTGCACATAAAAGAGACCCCAAAGCCAATATTTTACACTTACATGAAATTGTATTGATATAGAAAGTAAATGTAGATGATTAATATTGAAATTAAGAAATAAAGGTACTTACCTTTGGAAAAGAATTGGCTGAAAACCCTGTCAAATGATCTAAAAAATTGTTGATTTTCACAATTTTAAACCAAAACTACGAGATCTACAAAACCCAGGAATCTTTTTTCGAGATTTGAATCGGGTCAAAATCAAGGTTGTACCTGACTAGGTCAGGATCTACATTTTTATTCTGAAGTTTGATTCGAATTCTATTCGTAGATCTTGGAAGTTCACCGAAAATGGTATCCAAATCCACTCTCAGATCTAAAATTTTGCACTTGTACCTACAAGAAAAATGGTTTTATTTGTTGGGGGGAAGGGGTTTGCCTCAGTCAAACCCCAATTTAGGAATTAACCTTGAAATTGAATTGAAATTGCTGGAATAAACAAAATAAATGGAACAATTCACCTTTCTTGAGTTGAAACCTTTGTGGAGGATTCAAATCCTTGAATCCACAAGAATGGATGAATGTAGAATCAAATGTAGGATGTCTCCAATCAATTGTCTTTAGATCTTCAACACCAATCTTGAATGGATCTTGAAATAGGAAGAGGCTTGAATGCTTGAATGCTTTAAGGCTTGAAAGATGGATTGCAAAACTTGATGACTTGATTGCTTGGAAACTTGATTGAGAGATGATAGATGATAAAATGAGAGAGGAAGGCTCCCTTTTATAGTGATCTAGGGCACAAGAGGGGTCTCGTAGAAAACAATAATGAAGGGCCCATGGCACAAAACTCTAGAGAGGTGCACATGGAGAGGAAATTAAATTAAAGTCTTGACACAAAACTCTAGGAGGGGACCACCCTTAATACAGAAATAAAATAATTATTTAAGAGCCTTGTTACAAAATTCGAGGTAAGGCCAACCCCAAAGTTAATTTTGAGTATTAGGCACAAAACTCGAGAAAGGCTAATCTCTAATAATAAATTAGGAATCCTATACAAATATCGAGAAAGGTCCACCTCAAATATTAATTTGAGAATTCAACACTTAATCCGAGAAATAGTGGCCTCGAAGAGGGAAAATGCAAGATTTTGATGAAATCCCAAAACCAAAAGCTAACACCGAAGATCCTGGAACCTAGGGTCAAGGTCGAGCTCGAACCTGACTAGGTCAGGGTTGAGGTCAATCCTGACCTAGTTAGGATCGAGGTCGACTTTGACCCCATAAGGTCGACTTTGACCTTAGGGTCAAAAACCTCAAGTTCATGGTCCAGAATGCTAGGAAAATGCTAGGAAGAAGTGGAAAATGGGGTAGAACAAAGGGAAAAGCTAGATCCAAGTTGAATATCCATTCAAGGCATTCGACATGACCCTAAATCACTTACTCGGAGGGATAAACGCTCTTATCATGGAAGTGCTTCCATTTTAAGATGATATAGTTGTAAAAAAATAAGTGTACTATTTTCAATTAACTTAATCTCTTTAAGGGAAAAGTCTACATTGTGCTAGAACCAAGACTAAATGGAAATATTTAGTGACTAATTCATGATACTACATTGGAAAGCCATCCTAGGTATTTTATATCTACAAATAGATCAGGAAAAGGTTCACATGGAAGGTAGTCAAGGATGATTTCCCCACCCACATCAAAGAATGCATCAGCTGTCAAAAAAATAAAATGAAATTCAAACATTCTAGTAGGTCTCCTGCAACTCTTACACATTGTAGAGAAAAATGGAAAAGTGTCCATGGATTCCTTCATGAGACTTCCTAAAGTCTATGTTAAGGGTTGTATATATGTTATTATAGACATCATAACAAAGTATGCACCCTTTTTTTCTTTCTCTTTATATTTTAAGGCCCCAATGGTGGTTGATGTGTTCTTCAAGAAATGATGAAACTCCATGGAATACCCAAAAACATCATGAATGATAAAGATAGTTACTTCATGGGTATGTTGGATTCTATGTGCTACAAAAGTGCATCTAGATTGCTCAATAGATGATAACTTACCACATTTATATATAATTGATCATTGTCAATCTTGGCCATTTATCATTAGATCACAAATCTAACTATGGATATTTTGTGTGCTTTGATTTCGTTAGAAGGTAACCCTATATTATGAGGGTATTGTATTGTTGTTGAGTATTGTGATGTGTTTTGAGAGTCTGATAGCTATTGAGTTGCATCTGGATCTTCGTTGGTGATACTCCTAGGAGAAACTTACTCAGTATAATGTAATAGATTTTTTGTTTTTGAATAATATGTTTGGCAGTTTTTGGCGTGATATTTTTACCTTGAAAGGGTTATACTCACGCAAATCACTATTTTGTGGTATGCATTCTATTTGTTTATGTTAAGTTTATATAACTATTGTAAATATCTTTAAAAAAATTTATAACCCTCCTTTCAAGGTTTGTGTAGGAAGTTGTTCCACTATCTTAACTTCCTTTTAGGATGTAGCATAAAAATCACTACTTTTGTATTGATTTTATCATTGCATTTATGTTAAAATTATTGATAATCATCATATTCTAATTATTATTTTATATGTGGATAATATGCATTCTATTGGTAATAGAAAGATGATGAGTAAAGAGCTCAAAGATCAAATTTGGACATGATAAAAATATATTTTCAAGATGAAGATCATCAACAAGGATTCAGTACATAAATAAGATGGTTAGGTCAAAGTATGTTATTTTGTAACAATATAACATGCATGATCGTAAACCAATGAATATTCCATTTCATGTTGGCACTAAGCTTTCTTTAAATATTTGTATTATATCAATTGATTATTTTGAGGATATGTTTTATGTGCCTTATATTTTGTTGGTAGCCTAATATATGGAATGACTTGCATTAGAGAAAATATTGCCAAGTAATGGGGGGTTTTGAGCATGTTTATGTCTAACCTTGGTAAGGAGCATTAGAATCACATTAAGAAATTTTTTAAGTATTTGTATGGGACTTTTGAATACCAATTTTGTTATCATAGTAGTGATGACAAAGAATTCATTAGACATATAGGGCTTTAGGGATGTAGACTGTGCATGTTATTTGAATAGTTGAAGGTTCACTAGTGGTTATGGATTTTCTATGTTTAATGGTACACTGAATTGGATGAGTAAAAGACATACCACAATTTCTTTGGCTACTATCAAGGTTGAGTGTATGACTTCTATGCATTCCTCAAAGGAGGTAGTTTGGTTATAGAAACTTTATATATGTATTGATTTTATTACAAGGTTGTTGGACTTGATTATAATACAATGCTATTTATTTGGCTAAGAATTCTATATATCATTCTTGTATGAAAATGTTGATGTTCATTATCACTTTGTGTGATAAATGGTAGAAAAATACAAGGTAATGTCTTGTAAGGTTTAACCCTAAGAAAATGTTGAAGATTTAAACACAAATCAAATGCCTACAAATAAATTTTCGTAGTGCAAGATGGTCATGAGCCTTGGTGCTTGCAGTACTTCATTTCATTTACATGTCCTATGTTGTATTTTCTATATATAATATCAAGTGGTAAAATGTAAGGATAAAGGTTCTATTTACCTTGTAATCATATGTATATTGTGTGTATCTCTAACAATCTTGAAATTTTTTCTTGGATGCATAAAGTGTAATGGGAGAGATAGTTATTAATTCAAATTCACCTAGATTCTTATCATTATTGTCTTATGCATTCATCAATGAGGTGTAGCACAATGGTGGTTATGATAACTAACTTTGAGGTCATTTAAGGAACTTTCAATTCCTAGGAACTAGAGGAAGAAATGGAGAATCTTTTATGATTGAGGAATCCTAAATGAGTTATGGAATCCAAAATAGAGTGCTAGAATTCTAGATGATGTAATTCATCAAACAATTATTGGTTACAGATTCCTTTATGGTTATGTTTTCTATGAGGGGACTCATTAATTGAACCCATGTAAAGTCACTGATTGATTTTTTGTTCTTGAAAGGTTTTTTCCAAGGTGGGTGTGAGGTTTTTATATTATTACATTATTTTTTATTAAGGAAAACAGGTTTTGAAGGGTGCCTGAAACCCTTTACATATCCAAATATTTTCAATGAAGCCCGAACAAAAGATACAACAGACCAAAGGTGAAATAGGTCATCAACCAAAATATTATTCCATTGTTATCGTAAAAAACATTTATAGTTTTTCCCTCTATATTTTCTTGTATATTAGAGGCATGCGATAGTAGTTTGATGATCATTTTTTAGGTACACGAATATTTCTAGAATGCTAATGGAGTGTAGAGTGTTAATGTAATAATGCAATAACTTTTCCTTTTTATTTGGTGTATTTTTCCTAAAGGGTTTAAACATGTTTATCCTTTTCTTATATGAATTTTTAATTCTATTACTATTGTTGTTTATATATTTATATTATTATTTTTTAGGGTAATCTTATATAAAGAAAAATATTTAATTTTTATAAACTTTATAGAAAATGTTATTGTAATAGTTTCTCCTCTTTTTGCTCAACAACTTTACGCCATTTATGTGCATACATCTATTCATAAAAATTATGAAATCCTAGGAGGTGAACTATAGTTGTTGCATCAATAGGGAAAGTGTATATTTTTTCTAGAAGCACCTCATACCAAACTAAAATTTCTATTTTAAATTTGTGTTTAATCAAATGATTTTAGATTCTCCTTCATTTTTTAATGTTTCTATCCCATACTTAACACCCATAAATCACCACTAGAATCACTAGTAACCCAAAAAAAATCTAGCCTCATAATATATCCTCTCTTATTCTATTATACAATGTAAAAAGTAATCTCCAACCTTCTGAAGTTCTCTTCATTTTCTAGTTTCCCAAATAATTTTTTCTCAAATTCTATTCCAATATATTTTTACTGTGTTACCACTTGTAGGAGAGCTTTAAAATAATAGATGAGTTAATTTTTTTTCCTTATAAGTGTAGAATTTAAGGAAACTTGCAACCAACTTTATGACAATTTTCACATAACCCACATGATAAATTTACCATAAAAGTACTTTGAATCCACATGCAAGAGAACAGACAACATGCACACACAAAATGTGACGCAGGATATATCTTGTAAAAACCCTCGTGAGGGAAACATCTAGCCTCCAAAAGCATCCATCATCCATGTATTATTCAACAATTCATCCATTACAATACACCAT
Organism: Chamaecyparis obtusa; assembly: GCA_027943335.1. Lineage (NCBI taxonomy): Eukaryota > Viridiplantae > Streptophyta > Pinopsida > Cupressales > Cupressaceae > Chamaecyparis > Chamaecyparis obtusa. The sequence goes on from BSBK01000053.1 coordinate 1,916,089, forward strand.
GAAAGTCTTCAAAGCCCCCGCCATAAATAAATATTCCATGTGAACAAGCACGAATTGACACATCCCATGTCATGCTTCCAACCTCCACAAATACTAAACCTGGCTAACCTCAAAAACTAAGTAGTCCTATTGATTTTATAAAAATAATCTCCCATAAAAAACACCAAGTGGTATTATATAAACCATGTGCTACCTAACCCCATTGACCCACATTCAATATTGGGTACTTTATTTAATTATTCCCCCAATATTAAATAATTACATAAAATAATATTACAATGTCACAATACAACTTATCAAGTGGTACCAAGAATATTCCCAAGGAATCTCTACATGTTGTACATCCATCTAGGTGCTCCTAGGTGCAACATTTACAATAAAATAAAATATTGCAATTACATGCATTATTATGCAAGGTGTACAACACACCATTTTCCCAACATTCTCCCACTTGTATACATTGCATAAGGATCAATGAGTAGCTATAAATATTAACAAGAGAACAATCCCTCCTTGTGACATGTACTATTATGAATCAAAGTGTTCCATGTGTTTCATTAGGATACCTACAAAAAAAATAAAGTGACCACCATCTCAAACAAGAATGCTCCCACCCTCCATCATGCCACTGCCACTGGACATAGGATGTCATCCAAAGAGAAATTGACACAATTTATTGTAAAAGAATCATAGATCCTATCTCAATTGATATCCCAAAACACAAAAACTTGATCCAAAGGTAATAACATGCATCAATAGTTGTCAAAACCATATCTAAAATAACACCACAATAAGTACTAACACATTTAACTATCCATACCTCCAAGGTATACAAAACATAACAAGTGAGTCCATGGCATCAACATATACAACGTGTAACATGTAACCACAAGCCTCAAGTGCAATATATTCCACATACACACCAAGAAGCTCCCATTACATAGGTAATGCCAAATCTGAAATGAAACCACTAACACCATCACATAGAAAGTGTAACTATGTAGTATCAAGGAACAACAACAACAACAATATGTAACATTAAAACCAATAACCTACAAGCACAACTCTCACAACAAGTCTCCAATTCTCTCCCATGTTCTCCACAACCAAAAAAATAAAGAGATAAATGAATCACCATGTCATCTCCCACATGGAACACATGAACACAAACAAGAGATCACAAAGCTCCAACCAATCCCAAATTCAATGTAAGTGAAATTGAATCTCTAGGAACATAACCACGACCAAAGAGAGAAACACTGCAAATTAAAACTTGTATCATGTCCTTCTACATACACCTCTAAATGCGAACTATGTAAAGTACAATCTCCTTCATAGAACCCCAAACAAGAAGCCATAACAACACCGAAACCACATTCAACCTCTTTATGCCAAATAAACATATATATCATGTAATCAACATGGATGTAAGCCTCCCAAAAGAAGATCAAATTCATACGATTCCCAAACCAAGGAATACACCCAATAAACCATCACCCAAACTCAATCATAATGATATCATAATTAAAAAAATGCACAAGGAGATAACTAATTTCAAACATCTCTCAGATGAACCCTCCAAAACTAGCTTACACCATAGCTCAAGATCCATATCTATAAAAGATAAGCATAAACATAATACACATGAAAGGAACAATGGGAAATGCCTCTCAAGTAGTAAACCAGTGAGTAGACCAAGAGTAGGGAATGAGAATTCTCATCAAGATATCCATGTCTCCAAGAGTAATCCAAGAACACTCACTACAAAAAATAGACAATTAGCTCCCTTTTTTGCTTACACCCACTTTTCCAATGTATTTTTTTCAAATTTTCTGAAAAGTCGGCACTATTTTTTGCGATGGTGCTATTTTTGGTGTTGTTTGTGCCAGATAAAATAAGTAGACACTAAATCAGGCATTATTTGGTACCTAAATTAGCACCTAATTTAGTGCCCTAATAAGTGTCTGATTTAGCACCTAAATTACTCGTGTCTAATTTAGCACCTAATTTAGAGCCTAAATTAGTGCTCAATTTAGCACCTAAATTAGTGCTTATTTTAGTTTCACCTAACTTAGTGCCTAATTTAGTTGCACCTAACTTAGTGCCTTATTTAATGCCTACTTTAGCACCTAAATTAGTAGTGTCTAATTTAGTGCCTAAATTAGCACCCAATTTAGCACCTAAATTAGTGCCTATTATAGTAGCACCTAACTTAGTGCCTATTTTAGCACCTAAATCAATGCCTAGTTTAGCATTTGGATTAGTGCCTAAATTAGCACATAAATTAGTAGTGCCTAATGTAGTGCCCAAATTAATGCCTAATTTAGCACCTAAGTTAGTGCCTAAATTAGCACCTAAGTTAGCACCTAAATTAGCAGCTAAATTAGCACCTAAATTAGTATTATGCATTATAAAGGACCTTAAACTATCCTTATGCATGCATGCATCACATGGGCTCCAAAATTGGTGTAGAACTACTTCTGAAACTGCTCCAAAACTATCCATAATTCATGCAAAAAAGAACCCCCCTTATAGATTGTCCAAAACTATATTATTTGACTGTTCCTGTAGCCATTGAAACTTTGTTTTGCGACTATTCCTATAGACATTAGAACTCTTTCTTGTCACTATTCTTGTAACACCCCACCAGGGAACCCAAGAGAGATTAACCTAAAACATGCTACTAAGTTTGATGAATAATTTTTTTTTCTAAAGTTTACAAACAAGATAAACATCAATGCGGAAGCAATAACCATTTAATCACATTAACACAACAACCAACACATGCAAGTATGGGGTCAGTAACATCATAAACCATATAAAGCATAAAACATTGCATCATAATATTACCATCATCTAATCTATGCAATGACATGATAAATACATAATAATCATAATCCAGAATCATCATCCACTGAAATAATAACTGCTCACATGAAATGTGGCCTAAAAGAATTTGGCCCAACAACTAAAATAATAGCCTAAAAGAGTATGACAATTGAAAGTAAAAGAAAACTATGAGTGGGTACTACATCCACCCCCCTAGGATTAGGCTTACTTCCGAAAGCCTGGAAACAAATAGGGATATAAGTCCCATAAACCTCGCTGCACCAAACTGAAAACTAATCCAAGGATCACTGAGTAGGTCCCTTCAGACCCTTCCCTGTCTTAGGGTTCAAACTCTGAGGATCGTTCCCTATTGCAAAGGCCCTATGAGATCTACCTAAAACAAATTAAATTACATAAAACAAAATGTTAATTTATTTTCTAAAAGTTTTGTTATTTTAATTTGTGTTATATGTTTATTTTAAAATTAAATAAAATTTATATATTTAGATTTTGTTTAATTGAATAAACATTTTTTTCTAAATTTGAATTAATAGTTGGGCTAAAATTAATTTTGGTTTATATATGTATATATATATGTTGATATATATATGTATATACAAACACACACACACACACACACGCACACATTAGGATATTTGTGTTCTCATAAAAGTTGATTTTTTTCTAAATGCTTAGATTATTGGAAAATGATAGACTTTTAATAACAATATTGATTTTAGCATTGAAGTTATTGATTTATAGCAAGATTGATTTTCCTAGAGGAAGAACGTGTTTTGTATATGTATTATGATTGTGATCGTATGTTAATTTATTTGCATAATGTTTTAATTTCATATCTCCAAGAGGTTAATAACATCTTTATCCCTGAGTGTTTTCTATTGTTTAATGTATTGATGGGGGCATTAGATGACCTAGGAGGTATATAGAGGTTGGGGTGTGAATTTTATGGTCAACTTTTCTATTCATGTTATGGCATGTGTGTATTGTTCTTTATCACCCTAATTGATCATATAGGCTCATGTTTTACTATTTTCTATAAATGGATATCTGTAGTCATCTCTGGATTCTTGTGTTTGGTTCTGGATTTGGGACTACCTGATTGTATACTTATGTAATTCTAGAGGCAAGAATTTATTTTATTTATCATGGTTGTTTGCCTTGTATACTCTGTTGTAATTGATTGATTCGACCCAACCCTATGTGAAGTTTTTTCTATGATTCTCTTATGTGATATTTTGTATAATTGTGTTCTACTTCATATTCTATATAGGAAAATATGGTGTTGACTTTTTATATCCTATCCATGGGATCAGGAGTATATTCTTTTGCGAACACTTGGAGAGTGTTTTGTGATGTTATGGTTAGAGATATGTTGCATGTTCATGTTGTTAAGTGGAACAATCCTGAGGGACATTATTATTATTATCTTGTGATGTTATGTGGCATCTTTGAGCCTAGGGTAGGTTACCTAGATGTGTAGTAGGGAGTGGCTTGCAATAAGCATCGAGACCCAAAACTAGCTACAAGGATCACTTATTGTAAGTAATCTTAATCAAGTGAAAACTTAATATATCATTGGGGAGTATTAAAATGAACTTAATAAGATGTGGATTCCTCACCCATGCTTGAGTGCTAGTATAGACTAAGATGGAGGATGAGATGATGCTTTCCACCTTGAGAGGTGTGTTTCTGGCATAGTTAATGGCTTTGTCTGTGTGAGAAGTCATTGATACCATGTATGGTCACTTGAGTGTCGGGGTCTTAGAGAGACTACTAGGATGAAACTTGAGGGTTAGATGTACATGATGACTAATGAACTACAACTGATTTAGAACCTAATTGAAGATCTGTGATTAGAGATCACCAAGTTGTTGATTAGATATGTAATATGATTAAATCAGTAATATGTTGTCATTGATGTCAACTAGTTTGACAACACTTATTTTGTAAGTTACTATACCGAAACATCTGTAGAAAATGAGTAAAAGAGATGAAGAACATAAATCTCTACATGAGGAAGATGTATATGACAGATGAGGATAAGGAATACATTGAGTAAATTGCTGATGAGTCTATGACCTTATGTTATTGACTTGATTATGTTTCATTCATCTATGATGAAGAAAAGAACTGAAAGACACAAGGCAGTGTGGTTGGTTGATGAAGCATTACAGTATACACCGAGCAGTGTAGTGTATACCGAGCACTATATAAACCAAGCTTGTGTTCGCCGACATATTTCTTTGTTAACCGAGCAAGAGAAAAGGAACTAAATGATTAGTTTAGCTATTGAGGATTGATGAGCTGGAAAGTACATCAAAATGAGTGATGGAGATAATGTTTGTTACAAAGATCAACGGCTAGCATAATTCAAGGGAGATCTAAAGGATGAAATCAAAATGTGTTATTGGCACAAATACCGAGGAAGGTTTAAGGGGCAAAATGGATGAAGGAGAATAAGCGACAAAATCTAATGGAGGAAAAGAAAATGGTTTACTTGTCTATTTAAGAAACTAGAGTTTCGTTATGAAACTAATGCCAGAAGAAGAAGGACATAAGAATTATCACATGAAAAGGCTTCATGTATGCCTAATCAAACTGGTTAAGGAGAACTGAACTGCAAATTTTACCGAGTATTAGAAAGCTATAACCGAGTGATAGTAAGTCATTGATTATTGTGATACAGAATTGTAATACTAATCAGAGGATTTGAATGAGCATAAAATAGATCCAAACATCTGCAATTGAAGTTGTATTGTAATCAGATCAAACTGCTGTTACATTTTAACCATTGTAAACAGAGAAATCTCTTAACAGAGTGGACTTGAAAGTCTTATATGTGTCATTCATAGAATGAGCATTGTTATCCTGTCAACCCCATAGTGAATGCTGGTTGGACGATAATGGTTGGTCTAAAATCCTCTAACAAGGTCACACCTAACAATGTGTTTGTAACCTTTAATAGGGTTGGATCTTCACCGACCTCACTTTAGAAGAGTGAACATTTTTGGGTTGCCAGTTCCATGTGGTTTTTCCCTTCACAGAGTTTCCACGTTAAATATTTTGTGTTATGTGTTCATTGTGGTGATTGTTTGTTATCATACTTTGCATATTACATGTTAGATTTTGTCGGTAATCATTAGTTGATTGATTGATTGGTAATCGGTAAAAGCACAGACAGTAAAGTATCTTATGTTACCGAGCTGCAGAAGTTTAAGTAAATTGTTTTGGATTATACATTTTGATTTGGGACTGTGGATAACTGATTCACTCCCCTCTCAATTACTCTAACAATTGGTATCAGATATGTGGTTGCTTGGAACAGAGTTTTAAGGACTTTAGCACAAAGGTCTCAAAAAGTTTAAGAGGGAAGTGCCAAAGCTAAACAAGGATAACTTCACAATATGGCAAAGTCGAATGAAGCTGCATGTATTCGAGATTGGAAATTTTGCCCTAGATATGATGGAGAATGGATACCTTGCACCACCCACTAGTCCCTTGACCCTTGATCAATTAAGGGACATGCATGAACATAATGTTACCATGATGGAGATTGTTGCTACCTGTTTAGATGCTAAATTTGAAGACATCAAGAATTGTACTACTACTAAGAAATGTGGGATAAAGTAGCTCTAATATATAGTGGTGATGTGAATGTCAAGAGAGCAAGAGCCGAAAGCTTGAGAGAAAGATTCGATGACATGAAGATGAAAGAAGGTGAAAACATTGTGCAGTACACAAACATAATAAAAGAGGTAGTTCACACTATTAGAGCATCAGATGGAGTTATTGATGAAGACACTATGGTAAGAAAAATTTTGAGAACCCTATTGCCTATCTATGCTATCAGAATATTTGCAATTCATGAAAATAGGTCAGCACCTAACAACACACTCACTCTTGATAATCTGATTGGAAAGCTTACAACATTTGAATTGAATAATTATGATAATAGTGTTGTACCCAATGTTGAATCCTCTTTCATGACTTCTCTGAAGATTGGTAAGTCTAGTAGTAGAAATAAGAATGATGATAGTGATAGCAATACTAATGATGAGCTTGATGAACTTGAAGCTCTTATGGCCAGAAGGTTACCTAAAGGAAAAGGAAGGTATAGAGGCAAGTTACCTTTAGCATGCTTTAATTGTAAAGAAGTTGGCCACATTACTGCTAGATGTCCACACAAGAAAGATGATGATAGAACCAAAGAACGATCTAAAGGAAGCTATGGGAGAAGATACAATAGAGGCTACTAACACTACAACAAAGATAACTGAGATAATAATGACAAAGGCAAGAAGGTTTGCTACATTGCTGAGGAAGAAGATATCACCGATACCGACACTGATGATGATGTGGATGTAGTATTTGTGTCAATGAAGGATGATTCCAAAGAAGATGAAAGGTATGTAGAGACAACACTTATCTCTAAAATTAATAAGAATGATACATGGGTTATAGATAGTGGCTATACACATCACATGATTGGTGATAAAGAAAAATTTGATTATCTTGAAGAATACAATGGAGGATCTATAAGAATGGGAAATGATGCACCCTATATGGTAAGAGGTAAAGGATCCCTGATGATAAATGATAGATTAAAATGTGAGAATGCTTATTGGGTAAGAGGATTAAACTATAACTTGCTAAGTGTGGCACAACTGAACAATTCAGGCCACCGAGTTGCTTTTGAGAGAAAAAAGGTGAAAATATTTGATGATGGAGGAAGACTTTTTGGAACTGGTACACAATCTAGAGGTAATCTATTTTATCTTGATAATGATCAGTCTTCTTGTTTATTGATGAAAGATGAAGATGCATGGTTGTGGCATAAGAGGTTATGTCATGTGAATTTTGATAACATGATTAAGATCAGTAAAAAGAAAAGAGTTAGAGGTCTACCTAACTTATCTAAGCTAGATCATGTTATGTGTCATGAATGTCAGAAAGGTAAGATGACTGAGTCTAGTTTCAAAAGCAAAGATTATTCAACAAAGAAGATACTTGAGTTGGTTCATACCAACCTATGTGGTCCTATGAGAACTCAGAGTTATTATGGAGACATATATTTTATTCTTTTTGTTGATGATTATACTAGGTTAATGAATGTCATGTTCTTAAAAGAAAAATTTGAGGCATTCAAGACGTTCAACTGGTATAAAGAAAAAGTAGAAAAAGAGACTGGTAAAGATTTGAAATGCTTGAGATCTGATAGAGGAGGTGAATTTATCTCTAATGAATTTACTAATTTTTGTAATGAGCATGGTATTAAAAGACATGTCTCTACACTGAGGACACCCTAGCAGAATGGCATTGCTGAGAGGAGGAATAGGTCAATTGTTGACTACGTAAGGACATTAATGATAGAAAAGAATGTTTCTCAAACATACTAGAGAGAAGCCATTAGCACTGTTGTCTATGTGCTAAACCAAGTATAACTGAAGAAGGACACTAATAAGACACCCTATGAGTTATGGTTTGGACACAAACCCACTATAAGTTATTTCAGAATTTTTGGAAGAAAATGTTTTATTCTAAAAGATGAAAGAAATGGAAAGTTTGACTCAAAAGGTGAAGAAGGGATATTTCTAGGATATTCCAGTAAAAGTAAAGCATACAAGTGTCTGAACAGAGTTACAAATAAAATGATTGAAAGTACTAATGTTCAAGTTGATGAGTTTGATGATAAGAATACAGAAGAAAGTAGAAAGGAACCTGAGGACTACAGTAGATTCACTTACATTGAACAACCTAAGTATCTACCGATGTTGCAAACAGTGACAACCAATCAACAGGAAAAAAATACCAAGGAACAGGAAAAAGAAACCGACAAGCAGGAAGGACCTACCGAGCAAGCAAATGAACCTGCACAGGGTGAACAAGAAAGAAGAAATTGGATACTAGAAAGTTTTGTCAGAAGACACCATCCTAAGACACAAATCATTGGAGATAGACAAGCTAGAATGCAAACAAGGAGTAAAGCAAGACAACGTACATGTCTAGTTTGTGAATATGAATCGAAGAATGTAAAAGTTGCATTAGAAAATGATGAATGGGTTAATACAATGAAAGAGGAAATAGAACAGATAGAGAAGAACAAAACCTGGACCTTAGTACCCCGACCTAAAGATAAGAATGTTATCAGTACTAAGTGGATATTTAGGAACAAGCAAAATGAGAATGGAGAAGTAACAAGGAATAAAGCTAGATTGGTATGCAAAGGATATGCACAGGAGGAAGGAATTGATTATGGTGAAACATTTACACATGTTGCTAGATTGGAAGGAGTTAGAATGTTACTTGCATATGTTGCACACAAAAAGTTCAAATTTTACCAAATAGATGTCAAGTCAGCATTTTTGAATGGAATACTTGAAGAAGAAGTCTACATAGAACAACTTGAAGGGTTCGTGGATCTAGAAAAGAAAGATATGGTATGATGATTACATAAAGATTTATATGGTTTGAAGCAAGCACCGAGAGCCTAGTATGAGAGGCTGCATAACTATTTGTTAAGTATAGGATTTGTTAGAACAAATGAGAACAACAATTTGTATATGAAAGGAGATACTGATGATACAATTTTTATTGCTAAAATATTTGTGGATGACATTATTTTTGGAGGACAAGATCAAATCTGTAATTCATTTGCTGATGAAATGAGAAGTGAATTTGAAATGTCTATGTTTGGAGAGATTAAGTTCTTTCTAGGACTACAAGTGATTCAACAGAATGATGGTATATTCATCACTCAATCCAAATATATCAAGGAAGTATTGAAGACATTTGGCATGGAAGATGCTAAACCTGTGGGAACACCGATGGCTACTAGATGTAAACTAACTAAGGAAGATGAAACTAAAGAGGTGAACCAAACACTGTACCAATCTATGATTGGTAAGTTAATGTATGTAGTGCATAGTAGACCAAACATAGCACATGTGTGAATTGTTGCAATATTTTCTGCAAACCCTAGAGAGTCACACATGATTGCTACAAAGAGAATCTTAAGATACCTGAAAAAAATTGAAGATTATGGATTATGGTATCCTAAGGAAGGCAACTTTGAACTCAAAGTCTATACCGATGCTGATTGGGCTGGAAATGTGGATGACAAAAAAAGTACCACCGGAGGAGCATTTTTCTTTGGTGAAAGACTTGTTACATGGACAAGTAAGAAGTGGGCTTTCATTTCTTAGTCTACAATCGAAGTAGAGTATGTTGTTGTTGCTACAAACTATTCAAATATTGCATATATTAAACAAGTTCTGGAAGGTATGAATGAGATAATCATTGAGCTGGTGATTATATACTGTGATAACACCAGTGCGATAAACATTTCAAAGAATCCAATGATGCACTCTAAAACAAAGCATATATCTATTAAGTATCACTACTTGAGAGAACAAGTACAAGAGAAGCAAGTTAAGCTAGAATTTGTTACATCAAAAGAACAACTTGCAGACATATTTACAAAGCCTCTACCGAAGAATACATTTGAATATTTGAGGACTAGACTTGGGGTCCGTCCCCTATTTACCGGTCACTAATGTGATCTAGATGTTGCATCAGCCTAATCTTATCAGAAGATCATACATGTTGATGCAACATAGTTCACACTTGGGATCATGTCTGAGGTTGTGAAAAGTTTGGAGAACTAGAACAGATTGGCATATCAGTATACAGAGATATAGAGTATGCACCAGACAACAGAGAGTTACATGGCTACTATAGAGCTGTATGTTTATTTGTTTCTTTGGCATTGTTGTCAAAGGGAGAGATAAACAATATGAAACAATATGCACTGATGAGAACACTGACAACTATCTAAGGGAGAGACAAACTGAAAGAAAGGGAGAGCACTGAAGATCAGTTACTAAGAACAGAAAAAGGAATCCGAGAGCTAAAAACATCATATTTGTAGAATGTCAAAGCTACATTTGTAATGCTGTTGAGTAACGTAGTGATTAAACATGTTAAGCTAGGGAGAGCTTGTACAACATTTGTTCACAGAGTTGTAGAATACATGCTTGGCATGTGTATGGTATATTTCATATTACTTGAGTTGCCATCAATGCCAAAGGGAGAGATTGATGAACTACAACTGATTTAGAACCTAATTGAAGATCTGTGATTAGAGATCATCGAGTTGCTGATTAGCTATGTAATATGATTAAATCAGTAATATGTTGTCATTGATGTCAACTAGTTTGACAACACTTATTTTGTAAGTTACTATACCAAAACATCTGTAGAAAAGGAGTAAAAGAGATGAAGAATAGAAATATCTACATGAGGAAGATGTATATGACAGATGAGGATAAGGAATACATTGAGTAACTTTATGATGAGTCTATGACCTTATGTTATTGACTTGATTATGTTTCATTCATCTATGATGAAGAAAAGAACTGAAAGACACAAGGTAGTGTGGTCGGTTGATGAAGCATTATAGTATACACCGAGCAATGTAGTGTATACCGAGCACAGTATAAACCGAGCTTGTGTTCACTGACACATTTCTTTGTTAACTGAGCAAGAGAAAAGGAACTAAATGATTAGTTTAGTCATTAAGGATTGATGAGCTGGAAAGTACATCGAAATCAGTGATGGAGATAATGTTTGTTACGAAGATCAACGACTAGCATAATTCAAGGAAGATCTAAAGGATGAAATCAAAACATGTTATTGGCACAACTGTCGAGGAAGGTTTAAGAGGCAAAATGGATGAAGGAGAATAAATGACAAAATCTAATGGAGGAAAAGAAAATGGTTCACTTTTCTATTTAAGAGACTAGAGTTTTGTTATGAAACTAATGCTGAAAGAAGGACTACAGAATTATTGCATGAACAAGCTTCATGTATGTCTGATCAAACTGGTTAAGGAGAATCGAACTATAGAGTTTATCAAGCATCATAAAGCTATTACTGAGTGAGAGTAAGTCATTGATTATTGTGATACATAATTGTAATACCGATCAGAGGATTTGAATGAGCATAAAATAGATCTAAACTTCTGCAATTGAAGTTGTATTGTAATCAGATCAAACTGATGTTACATTTTAACCATTGTAAATAGAGAAGTCTCTTAACAGAGTGGACTTGAAAGTCTTATATGTGTCATTCATAGAATGAGCATTGCTATCCTGTCAACCCCATAGTGGATGCTGGTTGGACAATAATGGTTAGTCTAAAATCCTCTAACAAGGTCACACCTAACAGTGTGTTTGTAACCTTTAACAAGGTTGGGTCTTCACCGACCTCACTTCAGAAGAGTGAACATTTTTGGGTTGCCGGTCCCAGGTGGTTTTTCCCTTCACAGGGTTTCCACGTTAAATCTTTTGTGTTATGTGTTCATTGTGGTGATTGTTTGTTATCATAATTTTCATATTACATGTTAGATTTGGTCGGTAATCATTAGTTGTTAATTGACTGGTAATCAGTAAAAGCACAGATAGTAAAGTATCTTATGTTATCGAGCTGCAGAAGTTTAAGTAAATTGTTTTGGATTATACATTTTGATTTGGGACTGTGGATAACTAATTCACCCCCCTCTCAGTTACTCTAACAAATGACACCTTCCTATACATAGTATAGTTATCCTACATGTGTCGGTTGCCTCTAGATTAGTGAGTCTTACCTTGTTATCTTTTGTACACCTGGAGTTAGTGAGCTTTTAGGATCTCTTCCTTAGCTTGTTTTTGTGGATGTTTGTTATCCAAGTGGGATTTGTTGTTATTTCCTCATCATGGTGGGGTGGACCATTTAGGTTCCACGAGGTCAAGTGGTAGTGATTCTTTTACCATTTGAGATTCCAACGTTCATGTATCAGTGTTGGATGATCCCTATAGCAGTTGATTCTTCTTGTTCTTATTTGGTGGAGATGTGTTCTTATCTTCTTTTCCACGTGGCCTTGTATCATTGTATCAGTTATTCAGAGATATCATGTTTTACTTCATTTCGGTTATTGTATTACATACCTTGTGACATGTGCAATGGATGTAGGTTATTATGGATATCTTATGGTACCAATTGTATTTATGTTATCTTTTATTTGATGTTGCATTTGTTATTCAGTTGTAACCATGCAATTTATAATTATATCTAATCTAAATTAATTAATTAATATTTACGTAATCCACATCATGGGATCCTTGAGAGTTGTAATCTATGTGAGTTTTTTATTTCATTGTGTTGCTTCCGCATTGTAAAACTTTGTTGTTGTTGTTGTTTGTTAACACTTTAAGAAAAGGGGGGTTGAATAGAATCCCTTAAAAAAAGGCCATTCATGATCTTATTGCAACTCATTCTTTGGATATATTTTTTATCCAAGAGACTCATATTTTAGTTGATTTCATGCTTCAACATGCTCTTGTTAACTCATTTTTGGTTAGTTTTAGTGGATTGGTTCCTTGGGTTGTCTTGGAGGTCTAGCCCTTTTAGAGGACCTGAGAAAGATTGTTCCTCTTTGATGGATTTATAGATACTCTACTTTTTTGTGGCAACTTCTTGTTTTGAATCTAGAGAGGTTATTTTGGTCTCTAGCTTATATGCTCCTATTAATTTCCAAGGGAAGAATTTGCTTTGGTATCATCCAAGAGATGTTTGTTTTTGTGCAGCTTATCTTCCTTAGGTGTTAGCTAGTGACTTTAATTCTATGTTAAGTCTAGTAAAAAGGGAGGGGGGGGGATGGTTTAGCTTGGTCCTAATATATTTCATTAGAATATGAACCTCCTTGATTTAATTGATATTGAACCATATAATGGGATCTACACTTGGACTAATAAACGTTGTCGAGAGGAAGCTATTTCTAAATGACCAGATAGGTTTCTAGTTTCTTGTTTCTGAGTGGGTGGTTGTTTGATTACTAGTTCTTATACCATTTACTAGAGGGGTTCTAATCATTGGCCAATTAAATTTTCAGCATCTTCTTTTATAGTTGTCAAGAATCATCCTTTTAAATTTCAACTCATGTGGCTTTGTGACTCTTATATTTATGATTTGATGGTTCAGTGGTGGAGAGAAGGTGGCCCTGCATATAGTCCTTCTATGTGTTCATTTGTTTTGAAATTACAATTTGTAAAATTTCACCTTAAAATATTGAATAGATTGTGCTATGATAACCTTCATGTCATGAAGAGGAGTATTCAAGAGTGTCTTTCTATTATCACTCGCTAAATTCAAGATTATGGTTTCTTAGAGGATTTAAGTAGAGATGAGTCCTAGGTTGTGAGGGAGTTGGAGGAGTGGAAACTTCGCCATCAAATTTTTTGAAAGCAAAATCTTGGATTGATTGGCTTTGGGAAGGGGATGTAAACACAACTTTTTTTCACAATTCTTTGCAAGCTCACTGGAATAGGAGTTATATTTCCTCTTTAGTTAAATTGAAAAGCATTGAGTTTTCATCTTTATAGGTGTTATCTCATAAGGCTACACAATTCTACTCTTCTCTTCTTTGAATATTTGTCTTTTGTTGAAGATGAGGAGAATTTGATTTTAGCTTTTATTTTAGCTTTAGTCACTAATGAAATGAATGATTCTCTTTTTCATTCGATCTCTCTGTTTAAATTGGAAGAGGTAATTTTTGGGATGAGTAAGGGAAAATATCTTCATCTAGATGGGTTTCCTACATAATATTTTAAGGATTTTTGGAATATTATTAAACTAGATTTGTTGGACGTGGTTTGAGAATCACATGGAAGCAAACACATGCTTCGGCTCTTGAATCCTACTTTTCTTGTCATGATTCCTAAAAAGGAAGGAGCTAATTGGTTGGATTTACTTAGGCATATTTCTCTTTGTAATGTGGTCTGCAAAATCATTACTGAATTAATTACAAAGGCTTAAAAATTTTCTCTCGTCTTTGATCTCATATGACAAAGGGGGTTTTGTGGCCAATGAGACAAATTTAGGATGGGATGGTGGTTTCTTCTAAAGCCATTCACTCTATGTCGGTGTCTAAGGAGAAACATATGTTCATTAAGATGGATATGGCCAAAGCATATGATAGAGTTAAGTGGAAATTTTTGCATAAAATTTTCATAGCCTTTGGTTTTAGTCAAGAGTGGGTCAAGTGGATGATGAGTTGTTTTAATTAATCATATTTCTCTATTATTATCAATCATGATCCTTCTGAGTTATTTGGAGCTTCTAGAGGTTTAATCCAAGGTCACCCTCTCCTCTCTCACTCACTCACTATTTTTTTTATTATTATGGTAGAGGGATTGGGTAGATTTATTAAATCTTAGATCTATCAAGGCTTGGTTTAGGGTTTGAGTTGGGGTAATAAGTTTCCTAAGCTTTCTCATCTCTAGGTTTTGGATGATACTTTTCTTATGGGGGTTTCTCATCTTTATGAAGTTAAATATTTTAGGTGCATGTTGGACATTAATATAGCTAATTTATGTCATAAATTCAACGAGAAAAAGTCTTATATCTATTTTTTCAACACTCCTAAGCCTCTTCAAAGAAGCATTACCAATGTTTTGAGGTTTAAAATTGGTTCTCTTTTCTTTCTCTATCTTGGTATTCCTTTAACAATTGGAAGGAAACTTAGGCCATACTAGAAGGAATTTCTAGATAAGTTGTGTCGAAAGGTCAATGGATTGACTCATCGATGGATATCTACTATTGCTAGGGTGAATCTTCTTTAATCTATGATTAACATGCTTCTTATTTACTATACTTTTGTTCATGTGTCTCATGTGTATCTCCTTATGGAAATTTCTAAAAGAAAAATTATATTAGTGATGATGTACCAATTAGAATCAGCTCTATGCTTGCATTCTCACTCATAAGTTTTCAAGAGGAGTTAATATTTTAGATGGTCCTCATTTTTTTTTTGGAGGGAAGAGGCTTTATGATCTGACACACTTTGAAAATGAGCACTGAGCTTATTAAGAGTGGGATCTTTTGGATTTATAGTGAGGGTTTGGGGGCTCTATTTTTGGTTTGATTCTTAGGATGGTAATCCTACTAATCTCTCCATGTATCCACACCTGCAACCCCATTTTGATATTTGTATTGTAGGTGGTTGGAATTAGTAGCGCATTATAAGACAATTCAAAATTTTGGGCTTGCTATTGGCTACAGATGGAAGGAATCCTATGAATCACCTTTAAGTGTGTCAAAGGAGGCTCAAAAAGAGTGAGATCAGATTCTTTCTTCTCATGAGTGCAACTCCTTGGTGGGGTACTATTTTTTCTAGTAAATAATCTATTTCTACAAGGTACTTGGAGCTTGATAGGTAGTTATTTGAGGGTATAAACTTATCATGGTGGAAATAGGTGTGGGAAAAATTTTCTTGGCCCAAATACAACTTTTACATGTGCATGGAAGCTCAAAATTGATATTTTTCTTAGGATAATCCATGCAAGTAGGGAATTATTAGTCCCTCTATGTGAACTATGTATCATAATAGTGAGGTTTATGTCTCACGTCTTTTCTTTCAGTTCTCTTTCTCCAAGGATATTTAGAATTTTTGGTGGGATGTTTAGAATCAGGCCGACTTGCATGTCTCCTCTTTGGTTGAGTTTTGGGCCCATTAGAGTAAACCTCATGTTAAAACTTCTTTACTTCAGGTTTCCTAGTTTCTTCAACCCACTTTCATTATTTGGCATATTTGTTTGGAGAGAAATCATAGGATTTATCATGATTCCAAGATGGTTGTAAAACACTTGTGGTGGAAAATTATTCATTCTCTTCATGACATTGTCTTAGTGAAATGTGACTTTGCTAGAGGTGTGGATCCTGGAGATGTTTCTATTTGTAATTGGTTCAATTTTCCTCTTCAAGGAGGTGGTCCTTCTCCTAGGGGATGAGAGCTATGAAGGTCACAAGGAATTGATGTAGACATCATTTTTGGAAGATAAATCAAGAGTGGGGTCATTTGATTCTTCCTTACAAATTTTTAAAAATTGACACTGATGGATCATCTTTGGGGAATCCTATTCATGTTGGTATTGGTGGAGAAGAGAGAGATAACTATGCATATGGCCAATATTTTTTTCAATTTATAAAGGTCTTCTTAAAAATAATTACATGGAAGCTCTTGCATTTTTTTATGCTATGGAACATTGATGTGTTCTTGGCTAGAAAAGGATTCTTTGTGAATCTGATTCTTAGCTGGTGGTGCCTTAACTAAATGAGTGATGATAGGTTATGTTAGTTGGAATTTAGCTATGGTTATTAGAAATATTCTTTGGTTGTGTGGATATTTTGAATATGTTACTTTTATTCACATTCCTAGGGGGTTGAATGATGTTGTAGATTGTCTAGCCAAATGGGCTTCTAATTAAATGCAATGTTGGAATATTGTGGATATGGGATAGTTATATTTGGTATCATCTCACATATTGGGCCACTTAGTGGATAATGACAAAGTTTCTTTTTTCTCTTTCTCTACTGGGTGGTTGACTCTTCTTGCTTTGTAACTCTCTTTGTGTTTATAAATTTTTACCCCTATTTTAGTTTCAATTGCATGTCCAACCCAACCCACCTTTCTAAATAAGAAAGTGTAGGCTCTCAAGCTACAAGCCTAGAGTTTTGTTTTATTATATTAGGTTTTTCTCATGTAGAATGAACAAATCATCTTAAGGATATTGAGAGAAAAATCACTCACCAATTATATGTACATGAAAAGCTCGTGGAATAGTTACGAGCATGAGCCTAAATCGTGCACATTTTAAAGAGATGTCTAGCGATCTTTGTGAAAGTTAGCACTCTCTCATTATGATGGATCTTATAAATACTCAACCTCATGTGTGGGAAAGAAGCTAGGCACATAATCCTCCCTCAGAATCATGAATGAAGATTAAATATTCAAGTTTTTCACCTTGTATATGGAGGGTATTCAACATCAATAATGGCACCATAATTTGAGCACTCAAGGTCACAAATCCATTACCTCATAAGATGAATTCTACAAATAGATCTTGAAGTTTATATTAAATATTTGGCTCAAATTGAATAGTGTGGTTCAATAGAGAACTATATAATAGATTTTTTGAAGTTATTAGTGATGATACAAAATATAACAAGAAATGATTGACTATACTCTTTATTGAAGGATTAATTGAATATATCAATGAGGTGGCCAAGACCTTTAAATTTCCTACTCTACAAGAGTCCATCAAGTGAGCTTTGGTAATGGAGACTAACATACCAAAGAATAATTCTCAAACTAAAACACTCATTAATAAAAAAGAGGATTTTGCTAAAAATATACAATAAAATAATAGCTTTCCATCAAGACAAGACATTAAAGTGAGGAATTAATTTAGAAGGAAGTTATGTTTTAGGTGGATTGAGCCATGGTCACTTGGACACGTATATCTTAGTAAAGGGAAAATGTGTTACATTTGGGAAATTTATGATGATGAATTATGATCTAAGGAACCTGAACCATAGAGTGAAGAAGAATCCAAATATGAGTTTGAAGAATAATATCAACCAAAAGAGGAAAATGTCATCTTAGGGAAGCACTCTCACCACACTTCTTGGTACTCTAAGGTACAACACTTCACATTTTTACCATACTACATGGTGAATAGATAATTGCACTCATCAAAAATATTTCCAAAAATAACATCATTGGTGAGGGACTAATGACCAGGGAAGGTCTCAAGAAGGAATTTGAAGAATATAGTGTTGTAGTTGTTGATAGTTTCACTATCAAATGGAAATGTGTCCATATTGTATCTCCATCTAGGAGGATATTATATGAAGGGTAAACTCTATATTGCTAGCATAAGAGACACAAGATATTTTCCTAGGTATCTATTGGATGCACTCATTAGAAGAGATCACAAAAAAATTATATACCATGGAATTTAATTTTCAATTAGGAGGAAAGGAAGTAGTAATTTGGGAGAAAATAAATTGAGTGTCATAAGAGAATAAAGAAATATTTTTATCACATGAAAACCACATGGGTAGCTAAGTGTTTGATGATTATAATAAAACCCATCAAAGGAAGGAAGACATATCATGTGGATTTACAAAGAATCTTGGACAAGCACTATAAAATATTTAATAACATTCCTCTAAGGAGATTGCCAAATAGAGGCCTTGAGCACATTGTTGAGTTGAAGTAAGGCATTAAGCCCATCATAATTGATCACAATTGCCACTCTAAGAGACATAAGGAGGAAATTGAAAAGCATTAAGGAATTATTAAAAATTAGGAACATTAGATCTTGAAATGAAATACAAGAGATAGAAAATGAAAATGAAATCCAAGTAAGTATGTTGATTGAAGTAATGTTACCAAAGTAGAAAGAACATTGAGAGAAATCACCCAAAGCTTAAAGAGGAGGCACAAGGGATTTTAAAAGGGGAAAAGAAAAGAAAAAAATCTTATGTATTATGAATGAAGGAAAGGCCTAGAGAGAGAGAGAGAGAGAGATCAAAAAGTGAAGAATGAGAGGAAAATAATCTCTTAAATAGAGATGAGAGGAGTTACAAAGTAACTCCCATATTTATGAATGCCACTATTCACAATATGTGTGTACAATGTATCAACATCCTCATAAGGAGGATAGACTAATATTCCTTAACAAAGGGAAATAAAAGAAATGACTTGTTGTCACACATTTACAAGAGGACAAATTACATGTAGGGATTTCAAAGGAATATCCCAAACTAAATAAAAATAAAGAAACCTAATCCAAGTAAAGATTAAATATTATAACACCCCCCTAAATATTTACTTGGGGAGTTTACATCAAACCCTTCAATGGGTTGCAAACCAAGATTTTTACAATGAAATTGGAACTTTCTTTATAAATTGGCTTTGTTAAAATATACACAACTTGATCTTCACCCTTTCAATATATAAGTGAAATCGCTTGCCTTCAATTTTTTAACTAATAAAGTGGTGTTGGAGAGAAATATGTTTGGGGGTGAGCCCACAATAGTGGGTTACACTTTTTTGCCTGAACGAACACTAAACTCTACATTTTGAAAAAAAAAATCAGATTCAGATGCATATTGTCATTAAATCGTTTGAAATCGGAAGATGAAGTAAATTAAAGTCTTTTAGGATTTTTTTTCTAGATTCTAAATATGTTTTTTATTTTTATTTTTGAATTTATTTGAATGGTTTTTTCTTTCTCCCATGAAAAATGGTATGTTGTTGAAAACACCATTTTCAAAGAGTTGCGTTGTTTTCATAGAGCATAACTTTTTTTCTAAAAGAGATATCAATGTGCTTCTTTTGAATTTAGTTTTGTAACATCCATACAGAGCTAATGCAATTAGTTTTATGATATTATCATGATTATTTCATACTTTATTAATGTTTAAAGTTGACTAAACCGTAATTTTTACATACCTTGACTACATAGCCTATAACTTGTGTATTTATGTAAATTCAAAAAAAAAATTGATAGAAAGTAGACTCGAAGATGGAGAGCACTGATGTTTTTAAAAAAAAAGGTATTTTCTACTATTTTTCATTAAACGTCAAACTTAGAGGTTTATATTTGATAAAAAAACCTACATTCAATTAATGTCAAAAAACATATACCTAATAAACTCAAAAAATGTCTAATCTATAATCGTTAGAAAGCTTGTTCCAAGTACTTATGCAATGTAAAAGGACATCTCCTTATTGTTCCATTTGACCCCTATGATTGAGCCCCAAAGGCATGAAATATTTAGAATCTTAATAAACTCTGCATATTGCCCTTACTCAGGGACTTTCAATTGAAAGTATCTAGTTTCAATAGAAAGTACTTTCTATCAAAAGTACTTTACATCAAACTCTGCAAATTGCCCTTACTTAGGGACTTTCAACCAAAAGTATCTAGGTTTGATAGAAAGTACTTTCTATTGAAAGTACATGAGTAAATCCTCTCTTTTGTGGTTTTCGGGAGGAATTGCTTCCTCTAAAAAATTGTTACCCACTATTATGGGTTCACCCTTGGCTCTTTCATGGAAGATAGGATTCTTAGCCAAGGTAATGATACTTTGATTGTAACAATACAAAGGCGTTGGATCTTTTTGAGTTATCCCCAAATCTTTAAGCAATCATCTAAGCCGCAAGGATTCCTTGAAGGCATTAGTGCATCCTTTATATTTAGCTCCTATAGAACCAAGAGAGGTAGACCGTTGTTTCTTACTATTCCAAGAAATTGCACCTGAACCAACAAAGAAACAATATCCACATGTATATTTACCATGATCATTCAGATCTCCCCCTAGATATGAATCAATAAATCTTTTTAAAATGAAATCACAATTACACCATAAAAGAAACCAACATTAATAATTCTTTTTACAACTTTAAAAAGAGTTTTTTGAGCCTTAGACATAAATCTAGAAACTAAACCCACACTATAAACAATATCTAGTCTAGAAAGAGTTAAATAATTTAAACTTCCAACTAGTTGTCTATATAAAGTTTCAACAACTAAAGGAGTTTTCATATCAAGCATTAACTTTGTTCCTAATTCAAAAGGAGTAGAAACATGATTAGCATAGTTCATTTAAAACTTGTTTAAAATATCTTGAGCATATTTACTTTGAGATAGAAAAATACCGTGTTTGCCAAATTTGCATTCCCCAAAAATAATATAAAATCCTAAATTGGTCATTTGAAACTTTTGATTGAGTTGAAACTTGGTTTCTGAAATAAAATTATTGGCGATTGAAGTTAGTATCAAATCATCTACATGTTATCTCTATTTGAGCATTAGATGTTGTCATTAGTATCAAAGTGGATTAGTCGGTTATCTAAGCTGATCAGTCAATATAAGGAAGAACTTCAAGCTACAATATGCTAGTTGGTTAAACAAACAAGCCTTCATACCGAGTATTCATAAGTCAGTACCGAGAGCTAAATGGAAATAGGTTTAATCAGGCACCATAGCAATTTTACCAAGCATCAGAGTATATTGAGCACCGAGCGTCAATAAACACTGAGCAGGCTAGACACCGAATGCCAGTATATTCACCGATCATAATTGGTTGTGTTTACCAAGCAATCTAGGAAACACCATAGTAATCAGTTATGGCACATTTATCTATGTAAATGGTTACACAGATTCATAAAATGTTTTACCGAGATCGAGGATTATTTATTCTAGATGTAATTATTAAATGTAATGATGATTCCTATGTAATAGTTAGATCTAGGTTAATTTTGTACACTGTAGATCTTAGTTTTTTCCTACGAAGATGTAAACCTAATTAGGTCATGGCAGTCATGGAAAGCATAGGAGTTTTCTATATATTTGTATTTCATGTCATTTTGACATAAGGTGAAGAAGGTGAATAAGGAGACATGAGGAAAGCAAGCTAATCAAGCATAAGTTCTTGAAGCAGTAGCCACCTTCAAGACATCATAATTCAGACATGGTTTGTATGTAAGAGAAGTGATCAAAGATACAATTCAGTTTATTTAGAAGTAGTCAAGGCTACCGAGCAGAACAAAGGACAAATTACTACACATAAAGGTGATATTTATTTAGTATATCATAGATCTGATTCAGACAAAGTATAGTTATCATTTACAGATACTTTATGTTATCTTCTAATCATTGTAACATAGTTAGTTAAATATCCTAATAGAGTAGACTTAGTAGTCTATTTGTAAATCTCTTAACAAAGTACACACTCAAGTAGTGTTGTTTAAATCCTTTAACAAGGTAGATCTAGTCGATCTGATTGTTACTCCTAACAAGGTAAGATCACCAGAAGTGATCACAACTTGTATCCTTAACCAACATACTTTATTATCTGCAGTAGTGAAGAATTTGTGGGTGTCATCCCCACCAAAATTTTTACCTTCTTACAAGGGTTTGTACGTAACCAAAATTCTTGTATTATGTGATTGATTTATTGTTTTTTTCATGCACTTTACATTTATCAAGTCAATTGAATGAATGTTGAAAATAATGGATTCAGTTGGATAGTTTAGATACTACTATTGGCAAATTGAGTATTCAGTTAAAATTTTTTGAGGGCACTGATTCACCCCTCCCCTCTCATTCCCTTATCTTTCCATTCCAACAATTGGTATCAAAGCTAGATCTCTTATTGGAAGGTTTAACCACTGAAGAGGAAAGATCTAAACATGGAGAGATACAAGTTGGACAAGACTATAGAGAAGATCAAAAGATTCAGATGCATATCCTTGTTGAGAAATACAAACAAGCTAAGGATGAGTTGAAAAAGTTACTAGTTTAGAGAAAGGACATGGCTATTCGGCAATGTGAGACTAACTATCATGAAGAAGATATTGATGACCCATTTGAGAATATTGGATCTAGTTCAAGCAGTATATTTGAAATTTTTGAAAGTGCAATTTCTGATTTATCTGAGAAAAATCTTCATTTGATTGAACAAGTGAAAGCCCTGTAGATTGGTCAAGAAACACAAATGGTAAGAAAGATTGATGTGATGAATAATGCTAGACAAGTTGAACAAGAGAGAAAGTTGAACAAGAGAGAAATTTGGCTATTGAAGATAGAAGATAAGTGACTAAACAACTACAAGTAAAGAAATCTGAGATACTGAGACTTACTGAGCATCACTTTGAAATATCCAATCAGATGATTATTGTAAGCTAGGAGATCAACTGATTAAATAATGAGTTATCAAGGAAACTTGAGGACATTGGAGTACTCGGGGAAGAAAATGAAAAACTGAGAAATGAAGTGAAGATGTAGCAAAAACATAATGAGATGACGAAAAAGGTTGAAGATAGTTCCAAGAAAATTGATGATTTTCTTATTAGTCAAAGAGGACTTGGAAGTACTACTGGATTAGTCTACACCGAGCAAGGAGAATCATCTAAGCAAGCTGAACAGATGAATAACAACAAGAATCAGAGACCTAAGACACTGACATGCTATCACTATGGTAAATCAAGCCACACTTCAAATATTTGCAGGAGTAAAGCACAAGGTAAACCTAAAACCACTCCTAAATTTAATAGTCATTGTTATAATTGTAACAAGTTTGGACATCAAGCATATGAATGTAGATATAAGTTGAATAGGACTCCTAACAAACCCTACATGGAGAAACATTGTCACACTTAAAACATGCATGGGCACACCTCACAAGAATGCAGAACAAAGATGAAGCAAGTCTGGACACCGAAAGGACAGAATAAAACCTATCAACTGAGAAGACAAGGTAATGCTTAAAATTGGGATTATAACACATGGGTTAAGTGCACAGTATGTGGAAGATATGGACATATTACAACTAATTGCATGAGTAAGAGATGGGATGGAAAATCTTGAAGCTAGACAAGAACTGGTATGGAATGTTTAGACTATCACAAAGTCGATCACCTAAGTAAAGATTACAGAGACTGAGCACCAAAAACACAAGTTTTTTTTTAATGGCAATACAATTGTAGATATCATGAGAATAAGAAACACTATGTGGAGAAAGGCATCAAATGATAATGTTGAGTCAAGAAATGCAGTCAGTGAAACCTCATCCATTAGATTGGGTGACATCGGCACCCCCACATAAGCTGAAAAAGGTATGTATGGAACTGATAATTCAAGATGATCACATTTTTCATATAGTTCCTTATGTTAGAAGTGCACATACCAAATCCACATAAATTGAGATGCATTATGGTTTTACAAGTTTTGAACTGTAAAGAGTTTACAGTCGGTATATGCTAGACCAAGTAAGAAGTTACGAGTTGGTGACTACTATGAAAGGTTAATTAAGCATCAATATTAACCGAGTAAAAAGTTATATGTTAACCGAGCTATTGGTATTTTGTGGTACACATTGAGTTTGACAGTTGTCATCGAGTTGTGATTAGGTCGAGCCTTTATTATAAAATGGTTGAAGCGAGGATTTGAAAAAGTTATAAATATGTTTTCTAGTTAACATCGATCATACATTGATTAAGGCTATGGAGCCAAGGACAAAATGGTTAACCCCAATGGGATATGAAATAGATATTGATTTTGCTTCCAAATCAATAAAGGCCTTATTGGTTGTGCCTAAGGATGCTAATGCAGAAAGATTTGCAACTTATGAAGAGGCCAAGACAAGAATCAAAACATGCCTAGTCATCGGTAAAATAAAAAATAAGTCGAAGAAAATGATGAAAAATCTAGTTAATAAATTTGGTGATGATGTTGGATCATCTAATAGTATACTGGTTGCGGTATCAATTGAAGGTCAGTTACTTCTTTTTGACAAACCTTATGACAGTGAAGAAACTAAGTCAAACAATGATGTAGATCCTACACCGGTTTCTCCTTCCTCCACTCCAAAGAAGAAGCAGTTAGAAGTGCAAACAAGGGCACGTACACTGTCAATAACTATAGCTTCACCTCCACCAAAGAAAGGAGTTGTGAAGATATCAAGGCCAACAACAACAACACCGATGAAGACCTACAAAAAGAGAGGTACTAAATCTACTACTACGGCCCCTAAGAAAAGAAGGAAGTTAATTAGAGGGAAAGATGATTTAGATGATGATGAAGTTGATAATGATCAATTTAAAATTGTTGTAAATAAGATTCGGTCAATTGATGAGGTTGTTGAAGAAATAATTGAAAATGGAGGATTAAGTGATCTTGAAATTAGTCGGTTTGAGCACTTGTCAACCGAAGACCAGAACAAAATTGAAGAGGCTATCATCCAGATGATGATTAGATTCAAGAGGGTACCAATAGAATTTTCCAAATATTTACCCAAGGCATTAGAAGAAAGAATTTCATAGAAATGGACATATGCCTTGAATACGGAGAAAAGAATGAAGGAAAAATCCCTAGTTTTGGCAATACCAACATTGTCAATTCCTGAAATTGAGGAATTAATGAATAAGTATTCAAAGAGATTTCAAGTGAAGAATTGGGCACTACAAATACTTGATGAAACTTTGGCAGACATAGATGAGAATAGTCAAATCATCTGGACTTCAATTGTACAAGCCTGTGAAGAGTCAGAAAAGATGGCCTTAGCCATTATTCCCTAGAAGAAACTTAAAAGAAAAGGTAAGGGAATTCATACTGATGATACAGACCTGGCACAAAAACATAGAATTGATGTATCATATATCGAGGTACCTGATACAAAAGATACCACTGAGGAGATGAGCTTAATTCAAGATGCACCAGATCAAGTTGAAATCCAAGGGATTGATAATAATGCACTTTATGTACTCATTGAGGACATCATAGATGGTGATTCTAACGACATCAAAAATGATGAGGATGTCACTAATGTTGGAGCTCAATCTCAAGAAGAGGGAACCACAACCGAGCCAACAATAAGCTCTCTATCGGGTGCTCTTCCTATCTTGATGGAAGTAGTTGAAATTATTTCTAAGAAGGAACCCGAAGGCTCAATCCCTGAGAAACCCAAGGACACATCAGGAGAAAAAGGAACAAGCACACCTGTAGAGACAAAAAATCCTAAGGATAAAGAAGTAGATACATAGGGCCAAGATGACCCTAAGCCTACTGAGACCACACCTCTAGACACTACATTTGAAGCTCCATCTCAATCAACCAACACACATGTTAACGAGGAGAAAAAGAAGGAAGATAATGTGTCTACCGGGCAAGAAACACCAAGTGTTGAGGTAAAGGATATCGTTCCTTTTGTTAAGACTTCACCCTAAGGGCCTAAAAAGAAGAAGAAAAAGAATGGAAAAGGACCAGTCACACTTGATGAAGCCATAGAAATATTTGACTATGACCCAAGGACTTTGGACCTTGAGGAGTTAAGAAAATATGGGGAGTTATGCACAAGGAAGGAAACTCAGGAGAAGTTGAGGAAAGAGTGCAAGATCAAGAAGATTCTTGAAGATGTAAGAGACATCTTGCAGCAGGTTGTACCTGAGGTCTAGATTAATGAAGATTCACCTATAATGGACCAACTTTCCACTCTTGCACAAGAAATAAATGCCCCAAACATTGATGTTGGAAAGAGACTTGAAGAAATGCTAGAGTCTAAGATTCAGGACAAATTGGTAGAAAAGATCAACCAAGAAGTGGCAATAAACAAGGTAAAGCTTTCTGAGGTAATCACTGATCTCCAGTCTATTACTCAAAAAATAATTCAGATGTTATTTAAGCTATGCACTGTGGAGATTTTCACTGCTGAGATCAGTGAAAAGATTAAGAAGTTGGATACCAAAATCCAAGCCAATGCAAATGCCTCCTTAACCGAGCCAAATGCTTTTCATAAGCATATACTCAAAGTACAAGAACTTAGGTATTTAAGAGGAGATTTGAGGAAGCAGGAGGATAAGATAAGTGAAAAAGTCACCGAGCTACAGGCAGAGCTACTTCCCCACCTAAAAATTATTGAGCGACATATTGTCAAGGCGTAAGCCTTAGTTACAACACTGAAAATTTTAGTGTTGGAGAACATATTTGACATGCATACACAAATCGGTCTTGAGAATATGGCTCTCACCAACTTGAAAGAGGAATGGGAAAACCTCTTAGATTCTCTGAAGAAAACCCATCCGCACATTTTTTATAGAATGTAAGTACATATTTTTGTTTTTTTTGGCATTAATCTCAAAAAGGGGGAAATATAATGTATATTCCAAGTGTATAAAGATATGCTAAGTGTACTACATACATACCAGGAGCATACACCAAGGGGGAGTTATGCAAATTTTGAGTTTTTGAGTAAACTTTTGTCATGTATATATGAAGTAAGGATAGTGTGAGATATATTAGTTTATATACATTACAAGTTTGGATACTAATGCCAAAGGGGGAGATTGTTATCTCTATTTGATCATTAGATGTTTTCATTAGCATCAAAGTGGATCAGTCAGTTATCTAAGTTGATCAGTTGGTAAAAGGAAGAACTTCAAGCTACAATATGCTAGTTGGTTAAACAAACAAGCCTTCATACTGAGTATTCATAAGGCAGTATCGAGAGCTAAATGGAAATAGATTTAACCAGGCACCAAAGTAGTTTTACCAAGCATCAGAGTATACCGAGCACCAAGCATTAGTAAACACCAAGCAGATTGGACACCAAGCGCTAATATATTCACTGATCAGAATTGGCTGTGTTTATCGAGCAATCCAGGAAATGACATGGTAATCATTTATGGAACATTTATCTATGTAAACAGTTACACAGATTCATAAAACATTTTACCAAGATCAAGGCTTATTTATTGTAGATGTAACCATTAAAGGTAATGATGATTCCTATGCAATATTCAGATCTAGGTTAATTTTGTACACCATAGATCTTAGGTTTTTCCTAAGAAAATGTAAACCTAACTAGGTCATGGCAGTCATGGAAATCATAATAGTTTGCTATATATTTGTAATTCATGTCATTTTGACATATGGTGAAGAAGGTGAATAAGGAGACACAAGGAAAGAAAATGAATCAAGTAGAAGTTCTTGAAGTAGTAGCCACCTTCAAGACATCATAATTTAGACATGGTTTGCATGTAAGACCAATGATTAGAGATACAATTTATTTTATTCAGAAGTAGTCAAGGCTACTGAGCAGAATAGAGGATAGATTACTACACATAAAGGTGATATTTATTCAGTATATCATAGATCTGATTCAGACAAAGTATAGTTGTCATTTACAAATACTTTTTTTTATCTTCTAATCATTGTAACAAAGTAAAATCTCCTAACAGAGTATACTTAGCAGTTTGTTTGTAAATCTCTTAATCGAGTACACACTCAAGTAGTGTTGTTTAAATCCTTTAACAAGGTAGATCTAGTCGATTTGATTGTTACTCCTAATAGGGTAAGATCACCAGAAGTGATCACAACTTGTAGCCTTAATCAACATACTTTATTATCTGTAGTAGTGAAGAATTTGTGGGTGTCATCCCCACCGCAGTTTTTACCTTCTTACAAGGGTTTATGCGTAACCAAAATTCTTGTGTTATGTGATTGATTTATTGTATGTTTTCATGCACTTTACATTTATCAAATCAATTGATTGAATGTTGCAAAAAATGGATTCAGTTGGATAGTTTAGATACTACTATTGGTAGATTGAGTATTCAGTTAAAAGTTTTTGAGGGCACTGATTCACCCCTCCCCTCTCAGTCCCTTATCTTTCCATTCCAACACTACATATAAAATAATAATCACAATTTCATCTTCACTATGTTTAATATATAATTTTGGATCACTTTTGCTTCTAATAAAACCTCGATAAAGAAAGAAAGCATTTATCTTAGATTTCCATTCTCTAGGAGATTGTTTCAAACCATAAATTGATTTCTTTAACTTGCAAACTAAATATTCATCACCTTCCTTAATAAATATGGGAGGTTGAGACATATAATTTTCCTAATGTAAATCACTATTTAGAAAAGAACATTTAACATCCATTTGATGAATAGACCAATTCATATGATATGCTTAAGAAAGAACAAGTTTAGTAGGCATTTTAGCAACATGAGAAAAAGTTTCATTATAATCTTCAATTTGAGAAAAACCTCTAGCATTTATTCTAGCTTTAAACTTAGTAACTTCATTATTGGAATTAAATTTAGTATCATATTCTTCTTGTATTTCTTTTTGCCAATGAGGTTGATTTTTAGTTTTCTCAAAGGAATTAGGATCATTTGCATTCATAATAGTAGACATCAAAGCATAATTGCAATAATTTATTCTTCTAGCCTTAAGTTTATCCATTCTAGCTAAATAATCATCACTTTCTTGAATCAAAGTTTTAAACCATTTAGGCTTCCTTTTAGAAGTAATAAAATCATCACTAGAAGAAGAATCATTAGGAGGTGAAATTATCATGATCATCATCACTATCACTTTTAGTAATATACACATTAGGATTAGGGTTTAGAGAAGGAGTAGGATTTAGCAAAGGAGGTTCATCCTCCACAACTAAAACTTTAATTTCAACAAATGCATTACCCTACACTTGATAACAATCATGAATACAATTTTTAGCAATACAAAAATCTCTAGCAACTTTAACTTCGTTAGTGATAGGATTGTAAACTCTATATGCTTTAGAATGTTCATCATAACCAAAAAATATATAAGGAGAATATTTAGAACCTAATTTATGCCTCTTTTGTTGAGGTTTATGAACATAATCAATTGAACCAAAAATCCTTAAATGCTAAATATTGGGCTTCCTACCAGACCAAACCTCTTCATGAGTTATATCTTGTAAAGCTTTTGTAGGAGTCCTATTAATGAGATATGTAGCACAAGCCATAGCTTCATACAAAAATTTATAATTCATATTCTTAGCATGCAATAAACATCTAGCCATTTCAATAATAGTTCTATGCTTCCTTTCTACTAGACCATTTTGTTGAGGTGTATAGGGAATGATAAGCTCATGTTTAATACCGAAAGATTTCAAATAACCATTAAATGTATTATTAACATATTCCTTACCATTATTAGTTCTAATTATTTTAATCTTAAAACCATATTGCCTTTCAACAAACATATGAAATTTAGTATAAACATCAAGAACTTGATCCTTACTATGAAGAAAATAGAACAAAGTTCTCCTTGGAAAATCATCAACAACTGTAAGTGCATACCTTGATCTCCATGGATCCCAAAAGGTCACTATGAATGAGGTGAAACTTATGATTTTCTCTCTAAGATTGACCATGAGGAAATGACTCCCTATGCGTCTTACCACTCATGCATCCTGTGCATGTAATTTTAGAAGGAACAATTCTAGGCAATCCATCTAACATATTCACTTTTTGCATCAAGACAATATTATTAAAATTTATGTGGCCAAGTCTTTCATGCCAAACATTAAAACCAATGGTAGTAAGAAAGGAATACTTTAAAATTAGCAAACTCATAAAATTTTAATAAGTTATCATTGTCCATTTTAGCATTAACAATAATTTAGTATGCTTTGGATCAATGATCAATACAATACATATCCTTATATAATTCAATCTTGTAATCTTGGCAAAGCTTAGCAACATAAATAAAAATATATTTCAATTCAGGAACATAAATAACATCATGTAATTTACCATTAGGAACATTGACATCACAAATACCTTCTACTTTACAAGTAAAATTGTTAGCAAGTTGAACAAGAATATTTGAAGTATCAAGATGCATACAATAAAAAAATTCTTTATCAAAAGTAACATGTTGAGATAAATGAGAATCAATAATCCATTGAAGAGGCTTTGAAACATTGTAACTACAAATAAATGCATGACGAAATATTTTTACATTTCTTATCATTAGATTTATGTTGTTGATTATTTTGATTATTTTGGTTCATGGGCTTGTTTCCATTTTGTTTCTTAAAATAATTATTAGTCACATGACTATCCTTACCACAAATACTTACAATGGGGCCTCTTAGAAGAATTTTTTTTTATAGTATTATTAGAATTGTTATTATAGGATTTAGATTAAAATTTATTATTATAATAATGATTATTAAAATTATGATTATTATTATTGAATCTTAAATTATTATTATGATTTTAATTTTTAGACATAAAAGCATGTTCACTGCTTTTAAAAGTACCAAATTGAACTAATTTAGCTTCCTCTTTATGTAATAAATTACAAAAAATATCATAAGCCAATTGAGTAGCTAAAGTAGGAATGACAAGCTGAGAATGAATATTAATAATAAACTATTGAAATTTCCATGGAAGACATTTTAAAAAAATGAGATGAATTAAACATATAAATCTAGTTTAACTCCTAGAAATCATCCATGGTTTTAAAATCTATATACCTGAAGTCTTTGAGTTGATCTTGAAGTTGGATATTTTGGGATTCATTTGAACTATTATACATTATTTTTAAAAGTTTCCCAAGCTTCACAAGCTTTTGTACAATTGCCAATGAGAACATACAAATCAAGAATTATTGAAATACCAATTAAACCAAGTGCTTCCTCATTTTGAGCCTTCCATCTGTCTTGGTTGGCTTGAGGAGCAATTGAAGCGGGCTTTGATGTTTTATTAGTAGCAATATCCAAAAGCTGTTTGAAACAAAAAAAAATTAAAAATAATATTTTTTTCATGAATGATAGTTAGAACTATTTAATTTAATTGTTGGTAGTAATGTAGACATAATTATAAAAAATCAGGGTCCCAAAAAAACCCATTTCTCAACGAGAGGTTTTTTTTTAAAAAAAGAAACACCCTTCTTGCTTGAAAAAAATTATTCGATAAAAAACCCCTCTAATTTAAATTTATAAACATTATTGATTTTCTAAATTAATGATAATTACAAATATTAAAATTTTAAATACTAAAAAATTAAACTAAATATCAAAGCCTTTTAATTGAAAAGATTCAAGATATAGATTTGAAATACAAATTTTATGGAAAACTTAATAACAATTAAAAAATTTTAAAATACTTTTTAATAGAACTTTTAATGTTATTAAACAACAAAACTTAGAACTTAAAACCTCATAATTTAAACTTAAAAACAAAATACTTATACTGAATTTGGAAAGAAGAAAAAAAGATTATAAGAAAAATAATTAAAAAAGCTAAGCCACTATAACTTATGGTAAGAAAAGATACTAAAGATTTAGAGGAACAAAAGTATAGTTATGGATAAAATAGAGGAAAACATTAAGGAAAAAAAGATAAAAGAAAGGAGACGTCTTTGCAATCATCAAAAACTTAAATTTTATCAAGGAGGGACTTGGTTTTTTTTCTAATTCTCCTTGGTAAGTTTTAAGTTTTTTATGGCTGCATAGATACTGATAAAAAGAAATGCCTAAAAAAATAACGATTGGAAAAAAAAAAGTTTCAGTGCATAGAAGATTGTGAATCACTAAGGTAAAACTTAAACTTACAAATAAAAAGAACATACTAAAATGCAACACCTCAAGCTAAATATTAAAGAGAAGGAAATCGATGAAGGGAAAGAGCAACACTGGGTTTGAAAAATAATTTGAAAGTATACCTAATAGAGGTGTTACAAATAGAGAACATATAATTTACAATTGCAAAAGCAGGTGAAGAGATTAAAAAAATTAAACTATAAAATAACAGATGTTTGAAACCAAAATAATAAGACAAGTGGAACTTGGATAGCTAACCGTGATAAAGATAGGCCATATAAGACTAGCACAATCTAAAGTAAGAAACATTAAAAGTGGCTCTAAAAAAAGTTCAGAAGGGCAAAATTATCACTAAAAATAGAGGGAAAAAATAAAATAAAATAAAAACTAAGAAATCAGTGAACAATGGTGAGAAAAGAAAGAAAAATGATCTAAAATATTAGCACAGAGAATGCAAAATAATGATTATCATAGAGAAATTAAACTTATGTTAATACAATCCTACAATACAAAAACATATATATGTATATATTGAACTGAAACAAAGAAGTTCAAATTTTTTAAACCTACAAATAGATTATGAACTAGTTTTGGTAGAAAGCCTTCCAAAACAAAGAAATCAAACAATGCAAGAAAAGAGGTTAGCAAAATAGTTTTGGTGGTAAGCCTTCCAAAATTAAAAGAAAGTAAAATTTATTTAGACTAAAATCTAAATGGATTAATCTTGCTAGCAAACTTGTTAACAAGTTTGTAAAAAAATAAAATAAACTTAAACCAAAACTTGCAGAAAACAAGTTAGAGAATAAACTTTTTCTTCTTCTCCCAAAAAGTGTCTCTAAGAAGGGCAAGCTTCAAAAAAGAACAATGGAAACCTTCATCAACTTCAACTTAAACAACAATTAGTACCCCACTTTGATACCATGAAAGGAAATACAAGAGAAAGAAAATGAAAATAAAATCGTAGTAAGTATGTTACTTGAAGTAATGTTAACAAAGTAGAGAGAAAATTGAGAGTAATCACTGAAAGCTTAAAGATGATACACAAGAGCTTTTGAAAGGGGAAAAATAAAGAAAAACCCCTTATGTATTATGAGTGTGTGTGTGTGTGTGTGTGTCTGAGAGAGAGAGAGAGAGAGAGAGAGAGAGAGAGAGAGAGAGAGCAATAATATCAAAAAGTGAAGAATGAGAGGAGAATCATCTCTTTAATAGAGATGAGGAGAAGAGTTAAAAAGTGATTCTCATATCTATGAATGCCACCATTCACAATATGTTTGTGCAATGTGTCACCATCATCATAAGGAGGATAAACTAATATTCCTTAATAAATGAAAATAAAAGAAATGACTTGTCCTCACACATGTACATGAGAACAAATTACATGTAGGGATTCCAAAAGAATATCCCAAATTAAATACAAATAAAGAAGCATAAGCCAAGTAAAGATTAAATATTCTAACAGACATAACTGAAGTTCATTTTTTTCTTGTGTAGTTTTGGTGAATAAGAAAGATGTTACAATATGGATGTGAAGTGATTACAAAGAACTAAAGAACAATACTAATGTGAGATCCCATAATACTAGGTTACACTTTCTGGCTAAACTTGACATTGAAATCAACATTTTGTACTAGATCTTCACTTTCAAGCACTTATAGCAGCTAAGCCATTAAGAATTTGAAGATGAAGCAAGCAATCATTTGTGAGAATTCTTTTGTAGATTCTAAATATAATATTTTTAAAAAAAATCAAAATTAAATTGTGCATAATTTTACATAAATTTTAATAACTTACTTTTTATAGTAATCAACATTTTTTAGAATTGATGTTCATGATGCAATGTATAATATTTTTTTTATAGAAAGAAAAAAATTATAATTCTTACAATATAGACTTTTCACACCAATATCTAGTATATGGATGTTTTTTAATAATTTTTTGATATATAATTTTTTAATTCAAATTAATTGTAATTCAAAAAAAAATGTATGCCATAATTCATAATTTATTTTGTATGCATTTGATTTAAACTCTATTTGTGTTTAAATGAGGACATTCATACCTAATGAAAATATATTTTAAATTGTTTTTCTTATTTCTCAACATGTGTGAATCAAATACCTTAATGTTGATGAAAAAACCTACACTTACAAGAAATAAAAAGAATATGATAATTAAACTTAATTTATTCAAAACTACACCTTTAGGAAATCTTATAATAAG
Organism: Chamaecyparis obtusa; assembly: GCA_027943335.1. NCBI lineage: Eukaryota > Viridiplantae > Streptophyta > Pinopsida > Cupressales > Cupressaceae > Chamaecyparis > Chamaecyparis obtusa. The sequence continues at coordinate 1,950,934 of BSBK01000053.1, forward strand.
GCCTACATACTTACAAAATGTAACTTCTAAATGAATTCATTTGAGCCCCCAAAAGGAAAAGTAAATGTGATTTTTTGTCACCATTTTGATGGGTGTAGAGGAGACTCCATTATAGGTATGACTTAAGAGTAGAGGGGTCCTATCCAAGAGTCTTTGATCTAAGAGGATTTGATCTAACCTTGTTCAATTAATTCCTTCAAATGAAACCTCTTAGGAATTAAATCATTATATTTTCTAAAAAATATGTGATTTTAGCAAAAAATAGGATGTCCTCAAGTTTGTAACCCACTATTACAGGACTACCTACTATCAAGAATCAAATATCTCATTCCTTAGGTCGATAAATTGATAGACGAGCCTCACAGAGCAACATATTTTTCATAAAGAGATCTCAAAATAGGCTACCATCAAACTAATGTCTAATAGGATGATATACATAAGATAACTACTTGGTGTCACTATGAGAACTAAGACTTTCTAGGCATGCCATTTGGTTTAACAAATACTCTAGAAACTTCTCGATCATGAATAAATCTATTTTTTTTTCAAACAATTAAGAAAATTTATCCATGTCTTCTTTGATGAAAATTTTATTTACAAATATCTGGGAAGACCACCTATAACACATGATGAAGTGTTTGTAATTTTGGAAGCACATAAACTATTTTCCAAGAAATCAAAGTGTGAGTTCATTATCACATAGATATTGTACGCAAGCCACATCATAAATGAAAAGGGAGTATAGTTGGGCATGGAGAAGATTAAATCAATTTGAAATTGTCCTCTCCTAAGGACCTTGACATAAATATGAAGATTATTTGACCTTTATAGCTACTATAAGAATTTTGTAAGGATTTATCCCGATTAGCGACATCCTTAATTGACCTAATAAATAAGGGATCTTTCATGTGGATTGAATATATATAATTATCACACAATAGACTAAAAGAGGCAATTATATCATGTCATGTTTTAGCATGCCACTATTTCCCTTTTCCTTCACACTATAATGTTATGCATGAGGAAAATGAATTGGTGCTATGATCATGCAAAATATCTCTTGATTTCTTTTGAGAGACAAAATATAAAAAATGTGGAAAGATGTTTCTCTATATATGATAAGAAAATGCAATCCATCATTCATGTATTTGTGAATTTAGATAAAACTCGGTGAGTGGTTGGTGTGATAAAAATTGATCACAATAATTTAAGATAGTTTTCTCCACTAGAAGGATATAAACCAGTGGAAACAAAAGTAGGCGGAAGAATTTTAAGTGTGATTTTTATATTCAGTACATCAAAGTGTAGAAGGATGATGTTGATTAACTATTTAGATGGTTGAAATTATATTTCATGTCTCATATCTTTAAGGATTAGAAGAATGAAATCATAACAAAGTATGCCAAGAATGCTTCTAAAAATGATGTGAAGCTATAAAACAATAAGTGTATTGTTTGAAATGAACTCAATAGCTATAAGGAAATAGTCTACTTTGTGCTAGCATCAAGAGTAACTGGAAATATTTTGTGACCAATTCATGATATTCCCTTGGAAAGCCATCCTAAATATTTTAAGATCTATAGACAGATTAGGGAAAGGTTCACATGGAAGGTAATCAAAGATGATTTCCCCACCCACATCAAAGAATGCATTGGTTATCAAATAAGTAAAATGAAATTTAGACATTTTAGTAGGTCTTTTGCATCTCTTACACATCTTGGAGAAAAAATGGGAAAGTGGCATTTGATTTCATCATGATAGTTCCTAAAGTCTAACTCAAGGGTTGTATATATGATATTATGGAAAAAATAACAAAGTACACACCTTTTTTTGCTAGCTCTTTCTTTCTCAAGGCCCCACAAGTGTTTGATGTTTTCTTCAAGAAATAGATGAAAATCCATGGAAAACCCAAAAACATCATTCACATATAAAAGAATCCTCACAATATATTTTCCTAAAGGAACATTGTCCTATCCTTGCATATCCAACTGGTCATCTATTTTGTCAATATATAATCCATTTTGTCAATTGTTGTTGATTGGCCTACACTTTTACTATACATACTAGACTATATTATGATTTTAATTATGTTTTGAAATCCTCCATTTTTTTAGACTACACGAATCAGGTATAACGCCCCCAATAAATTGTAGTGTGTTAGGTAAAAATTTTAACATGTCTAGTGACATTAGCATGACATCTCCTCTGATACCATGTGGGATGAGGGGGGATTGGACCTTGTGACCTTGTGCTTCATAATAGGAAGCTCTCACCAATCAAGCCAGGCTCCTAGCTCTGAAATCCTCCATCATTTCTTTTATTGTCTTCACTATCAATTTTTGTAAGCAAATAACACAATCCATGCCACTTTCCTTATTATAGGCTCTAGATGCATATTTTCTATTTTCCTTCCACCTACTCATTCCATTACAAATAATTGAACATACTGACCCCATATTATTGGCAATCCATCTCCAAGTTAATACTAGCCATAAGAGAGTTTCTTAGAATTTTAAATTTTTAATGTGTTGTCCTTGCATTCTATATCCTAAAAGAGTACCTTTCCAAATGAAGAGCACACATATAATTATTTATTTGTAGTAATTTTTTTAACTACCCTCACCACCCATACATCCATGAATCAACTAACTATCTCAAGAGAATACAATTATTTCTTTGTAGTAATATTTTTAATGACCCTCACCACCCATACATCCATGAATCAACTAAAGTATTAGAAGAGTTGTCACCAATAAGAAGAAATTCCCCCAGAGCCTCCCCCACCTCCTTCAGGAAAGAACCTTGACAAAGATGGAGAGGGAGATTGGGGAGTCTGACCCAAATAGGGAAGTTGTTAAAAACTTCAGTGGAGGGACATAAATAAGGATGCCACGGTTTAAGCATAAGCAAGAATTTATCGTCCTCCCAACTGAAATAATTATCACACAGAATCAAATTTCTATCCTTAAAAGTATCAAACTTATCTACAAAGAAACCTTTAGCTAAGGGAAAAATATGAACATCATTTGAGATTATTGGTTCCCAATTATGGGAAATCCAATCATGAAGTTGGGGCAGACTTGACCAGAACCCCCAAAAACAACAAATCAAAGCTTGATTTGAAAGGATCTCTGAGCAGGTATCCAATTCCCCATCAGCAACAACATAGAGCTTAACTGAGAGGGAACCCCCAACAGAGATCAGGACAGAAGAAGGCATACCCCATGAAGAGCCTCCAATTCCATTCAAATATTTGGAGGCCACATTAGCATAGGATGCCACACCAACATGGTCAGAAGCTGCAGCAACCGGTCTGGAAGAAGGATTAACTGAGGAAGCCTTAGGGATCTTTGCAGAAAGGTGAGGGATTGGTCTAGAAGAAACACCCTCTAGAGCAAGCCCCCTTGTGGGCACATCAAGCACCAAACCAACACTCCCCTGCACATATTTTTTGAATTTTCCTGGACAGGAAACATGAAATCCCTACTCACCCACACCCATACCCACAAATAGAGACTGAAACGAACATCCAGTAGAGGTGGCCAGAGAAGAAGCGGGGATCAAAATGGCAGGAGTCCCTAGGGCCGGTGCCACCCCCACAACACCAGAATGCATCCCGCATGAAAGCCCTTGCGTAGCAGGAGATCCAGCTTGATGCATGAGGGAACCAACAGTGGCACCCCTTTGGTTGCAGGCTTGTCACCTGCTCCCCCAGAAAATGGAGACTATGGTGTTGGTTCCCTCATGCTTCAAGATGGTTTTCCTGCCATGCCAGGACTTTCACATGGGATGTGTTCTAGTCTTATGGGGGTGGCACTGGCCCTAGGGCCTCCTGCCATTGTGATCCCTACTTCTTCTGCTGCTCTAGCTTCCTCTGCTGGATGTTTGTTTCAGTCTCCATCTGTGGGTGTGGGTGTGGGTGAGCATGGGTTTCCTATTTCCCACCTTCTGTGCCCGCAAGGGGGCTTTCTCCGGAGGGTGTTTCTTCTGGACCGATCCCCCACCTTTCTGCAAAGATCCCTAAGGCTTCCTTTGTTAATCCTTCTTCTAGACTGGTTCTTGTAGCTTCTGACCATGTTGGTGTGGCATCTTATGCTAATGTGGCCTCTAAATCTTTGAATGGGACTGGGGGCTCTTCACGAGGTGTGCCTTCTTCCATCTTGATCTCTGTTGGGGGTTCCCTCTCAATTAAGCTCTCTACTGTTGTTGATGGGCAACTGGATACCTTCTCAGAGATCCTTCCGAATCAGGTTCTGATTTGTTGTTTTCAGGGGTTATGGCCGAGTTTTCCCCAACTTCATTATTGGATTTCCCATAACTGGGAACCAATAATGTCATATGATGTTCATAGTTTTCCCTTAGCTAAAGGTTTCTTTGTAGCTAATTTTGATACTTTTAAGGATAGAAATTTGATTCTGTGTGATAATTATTTCAGTTGGGAGGACGATAAATTCTTGCTTATGCTTAAACTGTGGCATCAAGATTTCTGTCCCTCCACTAAATTTTTTAACAACTTCCCTATTTGGGTCAGACTCCCCAATCTCCCTCTCCATCTTTGTCAAGGTTCTGTCTTGAAGGAGGTGGGGGAGACTCTGGGGGAGTTTCTTCTTATTGATGACAACTCTTCTAATACATTCCACTCTACCTTCGCCCGTATTCTAGTAGATATTGATATTTCACAGGGTCTCCCTGCTAAAAATAAAATTGAGTCATCTAAAGGTTGCAGGATGAAAAAACTAGATTTTGAGGGCATTCCCTTTAGATGCATAAATTGTTTCAAAATAGGCCATCATGCTTCTCATTGCAACTCTAAGTTTAAAAAGTAAATTTTCTAATTCTTGGTGGAAGGATGCTTCCACCAAGCATTACACTATCTTTAAAAGCTCTGCTCAGAATTTGAAGGATTCTGATCCTGGCTCGTATCTTCAGAAGCCTTTTGTAGTTGATAAATGTTCTCTTCCTGTTCTTCCTCTAGTAGAACCTTCTAGGTCTATTGTTGTTGATGCTTCTTTTCTCCCATCTTTACAAAGACCTCCATCTCCTTTGCTGGTGGATTCCAGGCTTTCATCTGGCAGAACTATGGTTGTTGTTCCTATTGGCCTTGCTTGTGTGGTTTTAGCTGAGGCTGTTGGTGTTCTTGTTTCTCCTGCTAGGAGTAATTCTGGTTTTCTTTCAGAATCATTGTTGGGGACTGGGTCCTCTATCTTGGATTCATTGTGTTGGTAGAATGAGGCTGCGAGAGTTGAAGATGGTTGGATCACTATCAAAGGGAAACAAGAAAATAAATCTTCATCTTCATTTGACACGACTCTTCGATCTCACAAAAAAGGGAATTTAGGATAGCTTTGCTGCTATCTCTTTTGTACTGTCATTTAAAATGATCATGTCTTTGCAGTGTTCTAATTTCGTTGTTTGAGGGTTCTTTTTTTCGGGCTGGACTGATTCGTTTTGGGAGCTTTTATTGTTCTATCTTAAGATCTTTATGTTAAAGGGTTTCGGGGCCCCTTCAAAACCTCTTGTTACCATTAATGAAAAACTATATCTATAATAATTTCTTCTTTATTATATTTCCTCTTTCATGCTCTATTCCTTTCTATTCTCTCTCAAAAATGATTTATTTATACCTATTTATAATCTTTTTCTCATTTTCTCTTTATTTTCCCTTTTAAATTTTAAATTTATATGTTTTTAACTTTGAGACTAGCAAACATTGGGATCCAATTAAGGGAATTCATGAAAAATATGTGAGAGTTCCTTCCAAGTTGGAGCCTCCAAAATTTTCAAGGCCAAAAATTGAGCCTAGCCAAACCCAAAATTAACCAACAGATCTACTACTTTTCTTATCTAAAACTATGGGAAAAGGAAAATTTATCCAAATAATTTGATATCTTTGTGATGCTTTTTTTAGGATGCTACCTAACCACCAATTACCCTCTAATCTTACTTAGGTAATTAGTTTATCCAAATTTGAATATTTTAATAATTTTCCTATTTTGAGTAATTAGGGAACTAGAAAAATTGGTTGTTGTCTAAGCCAGATTATAATTAACATTTTTTCTATCCATTCACATTCAAGGACCATGAAATTTACCACTAATGATCCATTCACTATTGTGAAAGCATATGTGCCAACCTAAATCATATGTGCAATATTGGAAAACTTTGTGCCAAACATGTTGCTCTATGCATCATCCATGATACTAAGAGCCTTGTTGTACAACTTCATAGGGATTCACACACACACATGTACATACATACATACATATGTAGGTGTTGGTAAGATTTTCTTGAGGTAAAATTTCTTGGGTCTTGTCCTACAGATTTATCCAGTTTTCCCTAAGGTTCCTTGTTTATTTCCTTGAAAATCTTAAAACCCTAGTTGTGTGGGTAAGCGTTGTGTTTTGTTGTTACTTTTTGTAACTTAATAAAAAGGGGTAGTTCATCGTAAGAAGGGGGTTGTAACCTTTATAGTCTTAAAATATTCTATCTTGTCTAAGTCTTCCCATTTTAATATTTCCCTAAGTCTTAAGTCCTATCCTAAGTCAACTAGTCTTTGTTATGCGTTAAACTAAGATTTCTTACCTTTTCTAAGTGCAGGCTATGCATCATGTTTTTGTGTTCCTGCAATGATGTCACAAAATGTTTCAAGAAAACCATGGGAACATGAAATGTTGCCACCTGTCTCTTCCCATAGGACCAAGTTTTGTGTTCTTTCTTTGTTAAGCGGTTCTCTTGGTTAAATCTTGTTCTACTAATGACCTTATCTTTGAGCACATGCCCAATTTGAATGGAGATCATGTATCCTGTCAAAATAGTTGCATGGCGAATATGTTCCTTTGGCGCTACTGGGAGATTAAAGATTGATCATAATCAACAGTTGGCATGTTCTCGTGATCAAAAGTGATCGATTATTATTCACTGTGGCAACACAAGATTGTGCAATGTATCCCGAACCAGCAACTAATTGTGAAGTGGGAACACGACATATGACATGTGGAAGAATTTGATTGTTTTATTTTACAGACAAGGATTTTTGTGATAACTTCTCTAATTATATTGAAGATTGAAACATCGTGTAACTAAGGTGCTAATCTTTTAGCCCATGGGTAAAATCAACATAGATGTTTTATTTTCAGCATAAATTTGCTAGATGGTTAGTGTCATTTGATCTTTCGCGCTAGTTATTTTCTTGTAGAGATCAATGGCTATCATGATCCCGTGAACCAAGATGCTTGATCAATGTTCACTGTGAGATCACACAATGTTGATAAATGTCATTACCTGCCAAAGAGAAAAGGATGGTGGGCTACGTTGCTTCCGTAGATATTTGGTTATCATGGTACTTTTCTATTGGATAATTGCTAGGCCCGGATGACACGTTGAAAGTTAACAACAATTGGACCTCTTGCTACGATTCGATGGAATAGGATAGATGAAGATCGATGACTATAGTTTGAATTTGCAAAAGTTATATTTTGTGAGCCATTTGTTCACTTGTCTGAATTTAATGATAGACATGACCATAGTAAATAAGATTAAAAGGGTGTCGAACTATTTTTTTTCTTCATTATGCTTACTCCAAGAATTGTAAAGTGCTTTGTAGCTGGTGGGTGATTTAAGGAACTTTCTCTGTGAGCGAAATTGAGTGAAGAATTCTGCAAAAATTTGTAAGTTGTCCCTGCTCTTGTGTGCCCATTCTAGTATTTTAAAAGTGTTTTCTGCAATTTTTCATGGGAATTTCCTTGTTTAGTGAAGAGAGGACATTGGTGTTGTCTTGTTTGTATTTTGGGAAGGGTATTTATATTCTTTTTGAGGTGGTTGAAAGCCCTAGTTTTTGAAGTTTTAGTTGTAAGCCCTAGTTTCCAAAATGTTGTAGGCTAGAGAGGATTCATCAAAGATAGGTTATCTCAAAAGAAACTATTATGATGATTTCTTAGACCAATTATATCCCTCTACCAATAATAGAGCATCAGGTGCTAAGTTAGTCAGGGGAAGAAAATTGATGAGGGGTTGTATGATATATATGTAAATGTAGCAGATGCCTGACTACCAATCTCAGGGTTGGATTTGTTCAGACAATGGTATGGTCAGGCTAATCTCCCAGAACCTAAATTAAATGCTTGGAAATTTGACCTTGGCAAGTTAGTTATTCCAAATGTGTATTTGGATGTGGACCTTTTCCTAACAATTGGAGACAGATATGATCTAGTAGCTAGGGTGGTTAGGGACATCAAGGGAGAGGTCTTGCTTACTATAAGTGGGGATGAGATTAGGGAGGTGTTTGATACCAGTCAGCTATCTGATAGCCTAGTGGACATAGAACTAAATATGTTCTTGGCCCAATATAATAGAACTAGGGATATGGTCATGAATAAACTTCTCCCTACTTATTTGTCCAAGGCACAATAAATAAAGTATTTTGTAGGGAAATCCACTTAGGAATCCTTTTCTATGGAGGCCTTTGCTAAACAATTTCAAGACACATTATTCACTATGTTAGTTATTGGGAAGACATGCGGGACACAACATGCCACCTAAATACATGTATATGGCTATTTAGATTTAGCACCTTGGTTTTATTTCAGTGTATGATTATCCAGCCTATGTTTTAGAAAAGATCCATACTGGTTTGATGTATTTGAAGAAGAGGGGTTGTGAGATGTTTTATTGGTTCTCCTTCTTAATGCATATGTTTATTTTTAAAAATGATGATTATTTTGCAAACTTTATGAAGTTGAATATAGACCTAGATGGGGAACTTATGCTTGTGTAGACCTGGAATACAATGATATCTAAGGACTTGGAGGGATCTAGTTATGTCCTCTTTGACTATAATGTTTCATCCAGGCTTAGGGCTAGATTAGTTGTGAATATTCCTAGCATCCCTTCTGAGTTGTTAGACTTTTTTAGGCTAAACAAAAGGAGGCTCGATTTGAATGTTGAACATAACTGGGGGGATATTATCCCATATCATGTAAGCACTCTAATTAGAATATATGGTTTCAGGGGCCATCTTATTTTTCTTCCTTACCATGTTACTTTAAGACTGGGTTTTGTTGAAATAATCATTGAGATTGGCTCAATCTAGGACAGTGAAATGACAAGCAAGGGTAAGGGTACTTTGATTCCATATTTTAATTTCTTCCATCATTTTATAATTACAAAAGGAGAATGGGCACACTTGATGAAAATTTTACAACACTATAATTTGGGGTTAAGTGTGCCAAGGAACAATGACCTAGAGGATTTTCACAATTAGTTTAGAAGAAGAATTAGGATTAAGGTTTTTCCTCATGAATTACACTTCTGAAAGGACTGTATAAGAAATGTTTATTATGAGGAAGTGCAAGAAGAAAATAAGAGGAAGTGGCTAGTTTTTAAGGTAGGGTGGGATGAAATAAAAAATTCTAAGCTAGATTATGATCCCCTTAGGACTCTGATTCCTTTCGCAGTAAAAATGTCAACTTTGTTTAACTTCTTCAATAACATTTTTACCACTTTGAGATAAAAGTGAGGAAGAATTGGAGCTTTCAAATTGGCAACTTTTGTTGCAAGATTTCCAGAGCATTCTATTGAAGGAAGGAAGGAAGGAAGAGGAGAGAGTTGTTTTTTATCCTTCCCCATTATCAGAAAAGGTTTATGAAAGAGAAAGGGGTGATCAAGTTAGTGATTCTAACTCAGAGGAGGAGAGGAGGAGAAAAAAGGGAAAACATATCATGACTAGTAGTAAGCCATTTCCCCCCTCTGACACCATTGAAAGGAATAAGAATTATGGAGCCTCATGATCCCCCAAGGAGAGAGCCATCTCCACCATCTCCAAGGCCACCATCTCCCCCTAAAGAGATGATATTAGAACACACTGTTGAAGCTAGCTAGGATAGGGAAAGCCAAGAAGAAGGTCAAAGATGATAAATATGTCCCGCTTGAAAATACTAAAAAATACCAGAGCAAATGGAAAAAAAAAGAATTAGTGTATTTTATTACAAGTTCTATGTCATTTAAGCATTATTGGATATTGATATCACAAGTATAGCTAAATTTAATGAAATATCAAAAGCATTTTCTGATTTATTTCCTCTCTTTTTGCAAATATTATGCATTTTGATGTGATTGGATCAAAGATCATGTTATCTTATTTCATTGTTATGATGTATGTGGTGGATTCATGCTTTAATTCAAAGAATTAATTAAAATAATTGAATATCAACTATAAATCCATAGGATATTGTATCAGGATTGTGATAAGTAGGATTGATCAAAAAGTTACAGATTAACACTTTGTAATGAAAATGTGTTATGAATCATATACCTATACTCCTCAAACTTGTGATAGGATGTCTTGTGTTTAGTTGACTCATTGCCTAATGAACAAAGCACTAATATAAGCTAGGTTTTCTTTACATTCAGTTACATTTTCTTCACATAAATTCTTAAATCAAATTACAAATATCCTTATTTGATGTTTTGTTATCTGAGCAATTTGATAAGTTAATCTCATACTCCATGCAAGTCAATGTTCAATAGGTGATTGGCTATTACCTAGTATCTCATTGTTATATTAAGGCTTACATGAGATATCTTCTTTTGTGATCTTAATACCAATTATTGATGGAAGTTTGGAGAAATATCATAGGTACACATGTCATGGTTTTGTAGAGCCAAAAGTGTAGAAGGGATTTACTGAGCACCTTGTTAGTTGGTCCAAGTCCATTTAGGTGTCCATCATAGAAGTGAGCCACTTCTTAAATATTTGGGTGGGTAGCTTGTGTTGGATATTGCTAATGCATTGGGGAGATTGTTAGATACATTTAATATGTTTAATCACTATGTTGAGTGATGTTGGAATTACTGTTGTTGTCATTCGTGTTTTTTCACTGATGTCAACATATGTTTCTATGAAGAGAATAGGCTGGTTATTACAGTGTACAGCTACTGTATGGATATTTCAAAATGTGCGAAGTCAGTTGTGTGTACAGGAAGGTGTTGTGATCTTACATCTAAGATCGCATGATGTAATATTGCATATTGGCTGAGTTTCAGAAGATTTGGTGAAGACTGGTTACTGGATAGTGAAAATGGAAGCTGACAGAGTACGTCTTTGTGACACAAGGGCAGGAAAGATTCAAGCATAATCAAATGGATTTGACTCCACTTGAATCTACAAACAAGCCCTGCTTAGAGTTACACACGGAAGCAATATATAATTCACATGAAATAATGAAACACAACATAAAATATGGCAAGGCAACTAGAAATCATACTGGTATAATTATTATAAATCCTTCAACATGCTCGATTGTGAGGCCTTCTAGGTTTCGACCTTCTACAAAGAGAATTATGAATTCTAAGTCTCAGCTCGTATATCACCTTCTTTTCTACTTCTACCACCTTCTACTACTAGTGATCTACTTACTTCGCTACCTCCTACATCATCCCAAGTGTTGGAAAGTTGACAATACTAATGTATATGACTATGATTTAGTGTCTTCATTATGGCAACAAAGTCATATGAAGTTTTGGAGTTAGCGCATAACTTAGAAGATCAGAAAAATGGCTAAGTATGGAAGACTGGACAGACAACAAAGCACCAGATGAACAGAGCATCAGCGCACGTGCGTATGACCAAGTTATGGTATGCGCCATTGAAGATAAGCTTTTGAGTATGTAATCATGCTAATTTTAAGAGTGCATGATCATATGAGTTAGTATGAAGAAGTTATAGCTAGATGAAGTGACATAGATAGTGAGTGGTAGAACATAACAGAGCATGGAGCCGACTATTGGTATTTTGGTAAGCATGTATAATATTCTTTTGAAAAGGCTATGCACCTATTGTATTTAGGTTATAGACATATTAATATCATTGTATGTAAACATGCTTGATCCAATTCATTTGGAAGCATTGTATGTAATAGGTTGAAGACCGACCTAGTGAATAGTTTTATTTGTGCATATAAATAAGACATGCGCCTTTGTATTTGTGCAAGGGATCAGATATAGAGTTGATAGAATTAGAGTAGAAGCATGCGAAGAGCAATGAAAATGTTGTAGAGCTTTACAAGAGGTTAAAGCATCAACACACAAAAGGAACTGATCAGACAAGCAGTGTCAAAGTAGCAGTTCACCATTGGCAGATATAGTGTGTATCTGATATCCAAGAGGTTGTAGCCTTCTCATTGAGCAGTGAGCTCTAGAAATGATCCACCACCCCTGACAAGGTTATTGTAAAAGACTCCTAATAGGGTTTGGCCCTTGACCAAGTCACTGTACTTATTACATTGTAAAGATAAACTCCTAACAGGGTTGTAAGATCTTCTAACAGAGATGATAATACTCTAGTGTAGTTCTTAGTGGGTGTCAATTCCCACCAGGGTTTTTACCTATTTGGGTTTCCCTGTAATCATATTTTGTGTTATGTGTTATGGTTGTTTAACTTACTTGCATTGATATTCATTTCATTACTTAAGCAATTAAGTTAAGTTTCAAGATATCAGAAAAAGTAATAATATATATAGAACATTGATTCACCCCCCTCCTCTCAGTGTTCCCATTCCTAAAAATTGGTATCAGAGCTTTGGTCCTCTGAAGACAAGTTTAACCACTTGAGGAGATCATGGGTTTGGAAGAAGTGAAACATCTAAAGAAGAATCTTGAAGCAACTCTTGAAGACCTTGACAGATCTAAGAAAGAAATTGAAGAACTGAAATTAAAGGTTAGTGGTTCTCAAGTATTCATCAAGAAACTGAGAAAAGATTTGAAGGATTGTTCAAACAGTAATTTAGGGAAAATGGTCAAAAACATAAATGAGGAAAAAAAATCTTTGAAGGATCAGATTGAAGAATTGGATGAAAAACTATTTAACAATCAAGAAGCCTATGAAGAACAGGTCAAAGAAAACAAGCAGTTGGATGAAGAACTAAGGCAAGCAAACATGAAAATCTTGGAGTTAGAGAACATAAAGAAGCAAGTGGAATCTGAATTGGCTGAAGAAAATAATCATATTGAAAAATTGCACACAAGCAAGGATCTAATAGAGTCACATTTGTATGCATAGAAGATTAAAGGAGATACCTCTGGTATTGGATTCAATGAAGCACAAAATCAAATCAATGATATGTGAGGAAGAATGAATGCACCAAAAGACTCTACAGAAGCCAAGAAGACTAAAGATCATACTGAAGCTAAAATAGAACAATCTAAAGATGAGTGCAAGCCAGTAAACAAAACTTGTTATGCATGTAACAAGCATGGTCACATAGCAAGAGATTGTAAATAGGTAAGACCTTTCAATGGTTACTATTATTCATGCAATAAGTTTGGTCATAGAACTATGAATTTTAGATCAAATCAAAGAAATCAGACTTAGAGAAGTCATCCATAGAAGAATTTCAGAAGTCCTTAGAACATTACATGTCAGATATGTAAGTATAATGGTCACACAACTAGACAGTGCAAAATGGTAACTCACATCAATGCACCGATGAATATAAGGCATCCAGTTATTTTCCACTCTTGTAACAAGGATGGACATATCTCAAAGTTTTGCAAATCAAAAGTGCAACGACAAGAAAGCCCTAATAAGTCTCAAGGATCTATTCTAGATGAATCAGGAGAAGTCAAGTTTGTAAAAGCTACAGAAGATGCGAGCTTGATTTGGATAGAAGCAAAGAAGGATAAGGTTGATGAGTATGTATTGGATGCATTTGCAATGGATGCACCCTCTACATCTGAATGAATGACCCTCATGGTCATAGGGGGAGCTAGATTAGCTCTAGACCCCTGTGCGGCTGGTATACTCACTCTCAGAGTATGCACCTTTGGTTATAACTATTTGGAGACTAGTTAATTTTGTATGTAAGAGCACACTTCCTAATTGATAGTAGAGATGGAGATTGAAATTATCTATTGCATTCTATGTTTACGTGACAAGCATTAATGGTGAAAAGTTTATTTAAAGTCACCGAAGATCCTTTATTTACACATTTGCATTCGAGTTCGAGCCTTTGGAAATCATAGGAGTTCAAGCAGTTGAGTTGTGAAGAATTGCAGTTGGATTATCAGTGAAGAAGTGTATCTATTGTTGCGGAACCCTAGTTCGGTTGTGATGATTCAGAAACCCTTGGAAACTTATTTGAAGCAATTAAACAAGTAAGTTATGGCTACTCTAGTTGTGTTTGATGTTGTTAAAAGAAAGAGGTACATATTTAAGAAGCATCCCTTCAAGTCTATCCTAGATAATTTGGAAGGAGCGTTATCTAAAACCCCCAATAGGAGTAATGCACGTAGAGGATATACATGCATATATCTACTATAAAAAGGAACTTGTAGGATTGGATAGAATTAGGTCGCACATGGAAACCATGATGAATCCAGAAAAAACATTCATTGATGAGTTTGCGCACTTAGAAAACAACCCTATCATAGAGTATGAGATTGCATATGAATTTTATGAATCCAAATGGATCAAGATTTTGTTGAGCAGAATACATGATGACTTGTTATGGATAGGAGAAGTCCTTGTTAGAATAACCACTGATCTCATTTATGAGATGACATGACTACCCAAGACTAGCACCATTCTTCCAAGTGGCAAGGATGTAAGAAAACAAGTAGAACAAGCTTGAAAATCCTAGAGTGATAAGCGTAGGATGAGAATTGAGCCAATTGAAGAAAAGGATATCAAGCTCATGTCTATGATACTTGGATATAGATTCCAGCATGCAAATAGGGTAAATAGTATGTCTGCAACCACTATTTTGGTAGCTATCAAAATAGTGAAGGAAAATGGTGAATTCAACTTGTGTGAGATCTTGCACGCATAGTTGATGGATAACTTAAGGGCTATCAAGCATGACAAGAGCAAGATATTCAGGTTTGGATCACAAATAATCTATATGTACTTCCATATACTTGGAAAAGTATCAGATCTTTATCTAGATAGGAGTCTGCCTACAATGCCTCAAATTTCACTCAAGGTATCATCTGAGAGTACCTTGAAAGATTTCATGGGACTGGAAATCAAAACATTCAAAATAAAGATGCAGAGGAGGTATAGGATACCTAAGAATATTGTGGAAAACTATAAGGATAGTATTTTCTTCATGGTAGAGATAGACATCATGTGCATGGAAGCAATGGAACCTAGAACTAAGTGGATTTATCCACTCGGTTATGAAGTGGAGGAACAAGTTTTGGAAGAATATGCACAAGTTCTACTATCAACGCCCAAGGATCCTAATGAGCCAAGATGGAGAACCTATGAGGAGAAGACAAGACAAGTAGATGCAGTCTTGAATAGTGCTATGACCAAGAGGAATGCATCTAGAGTCACCTTTGAGATACTAAAAATTCATGGTGTCACTCAAGCAGACCTAGATAAGGCAAGGGAAGCCAAGATTTCCATGCAACTTGAGAGCACACCCTCTTCTAAAGTTAAAATAGAGAAGAATGATGACCCTAAGGAAAAGAAGATGAAAATGGAAGAAAACACTCATACGCCCATTCCTACTGTTGATATGGATTCCATTGAAGAATCTCCTAAGACAAGCAAGATACCTAAGAGGAAAAAGCAGACTCTCACAAGCCATCCATCAGCAAGAGCCACAAGAAGCCGAGGCAGAAATATTCAACCACCTCCTGAGGTAGGATTCCTACCAAATCTGCAAGTATTGAGAACAAGAGTAGTAGATGAGGGCATAATTGATCAAATAGCTAATTTTTATGACAAATATCATGAGATAGACAAATCTGAGATCCATGATATGTTAATCAAGCATATGATCAAGTTTAAGAAGATTGTTCTAGAACTCAAGACAACCATTCCAGATCAAGTTTGAGACATTTTGGATACAATATTGAAAAGACAAGTTGTTGAAGAAGATTTTAGAATAAGAGAGAAGACATTGGATGATAACCCACCAGTATGTTCAGTTGAAGAAAAATCTTTGTTAATGGATTTGGTAAAGCTGCACCTCAGAACCAAGATGAGAACTCTGCACATCATGAACAAGGACTATGAGTTGGTTGCAAAGGAGACTGAAAAATCCTTTGAGAAGGTATTTTTGGAACAACGCATGCATCCATCATCTGTGCCCACAACTCAAGTACCCTCTAAGAAAGTGAAAGCAGTTGAGATCCCAAATGTACCTATGACAGGTCCACAGGATTTTGCACCTATGCTTGAAGCCAATGAGGACACAATTATGATAGATAATGTAGAAATATCCATGGCAGAAATAGATAAGGATTTGGATAAGTTTGAGGAAGCATTTGTGAGCACCGAAGAAGTAGAAATCTTATGCACTAATAATTCACCCAAGTTGCAAGAAGATATATAGATTGAAGATATCATTGGACAAGAAGAAGAAGAGGAGAATGAAGAAGAAAAGGATGAAGAAAAGAAAGATGAACCTGTAGAAGAGACCTCTATTGAAATTCTAGTGATTGTAAAGACTGAGGTAATGGATGTTAGTCAAAGTTCACTCCTTACCCCTAAGCCCTCAATGTCATTGCTGTCAAGTTTGACTCCTGACACAACAAGTCTAGACTCATGGGGAGAAGAAGAGATGATTAAGATCAGTGTGCTAGAAATGGAAAAGGCAAAGGAGAAACAGGTTATGAGGAATCCATTATTTCTTGAATCAGTCAACATCCTGAATAGCTTACTGCCCAAGGAAAAGAAAGTATCCAGTGTACACTTAATGGATGATGTTAGCTCCATCCTATCAAATTTCAAAATAAATTTCCAGTCTTGAAGGATCAACATCTATGGTTGCAGAAGAGAAATATCTTAAGAAGAGGCTAAGTGAATTGATAGGTAACTTCACACTTGACCTTAGCTCTCTAAAAGTTGGTCAAGTGTTGCTGAAAGATTTTGCAGCTAAGGGAAGAAAGATAATAGCAAATTTTATGAATAAAGATAAGCTTACCGTAGACCTTTCCAAGAAGATCCAAGAAGCTGAAACTATGATGACAACTGTGAGTAAATTAGTGATGGATCCCTCACAAGATGTAAATATGTGCAATAATGTCTATCAGGGACAGTTAGAAAAAATAGAGAAAATAGAGAAAAGAAATGGCTAAGATAAGGGCAAGGAAAACTCAGCTAAGAAATGCTCTTGCACCCTCATTGGATGTGCTAAATTAGAACATCAAGGAGATAGATGCCACTATTGTGACATATTCCAAGGCCCATGTATAGATTTGGAGAAGATGGAGAAGTTAACCTATGCACTATATGCCCATCTCTAGACAGTAAATGCACTAAAGACATTTTGGCAGCAAGAATTTGCAAAACTTTAGATTGCATATCAAATGTACTTAATGTGTAAGTACTTAATAGTTACATTTTTTAGAACCTTTGTCATTAATGTCAAAGGGGGAGTAGAGTATAATATAGAGTAGTGTATATAATACAAGGGACATATAAGATAGTCTATATGATGTAAAAAGGGAGATATAAGATAAGAGTATATGTTAGAAAAATTTTTGTGTAAGAGATACAGTTTAGTAACTTTGCCATATTCCTTTGTTGCCATTAATGACAAAGGGGGAGATTGTTGGAAAGTTGAATATAATGATGTATATGACTATGATTTAGTGTTGTCATTATGGCAACAAAGTCATATGAAGTTTTGGAGTTAGTGCATAACTTAGAAGATCAGAAAAATGGCTAAGTATGGAAGACTGGACAGTCAATAGAGAACTAGATGAACAGAGCATCAGTGCATGTGTGTATGACCGAGTTATGGTATGCACCCTTGAAGATAAGCTTCTGAGTATGTAATCATGCTAAGTCTAAAAGCACATGATCATATGCATTAGTATGAAGAAGTTACAACTAGATGAAGTGACACAGACAGTGAGCGGCATAACAGAAAAGAGCATGGAGCTAACTGTTGGTATTTTGGTTAGCATGTATAATATTCTTTTGTAAAGGATATGCACCTATTGTATTTAGGTTATAGACATATTAATATCATTTTATGTAAACACGCTTGAGCCAATTCATTTGGAAGCGTTGTATGTAATAGGTTGAAGGCCGACCTAGTGAATAGTTTTGTTTCCGCATATAAATAAGACATGCACCTTTTTATTTGTGCAAGGGATGAGATATAGAGTTGATAGAAGTAGAGCAGAAGCATGTAAAGAGAAGTGAGAATATTATAGAGCTTTACAAGAGGTTAAAGCATCAGTGCACAAAAGGAACTGATCAGACAAGCAGTATCAAAGAAACAATTCACCATTGGCAGATATAGTGTGTATCTGATATCCATGAGGTTGTAGCCTTGTATTTGGGTTTCCCTGTAATCATATTTGGTGTTATGTGTTATGGTTGTTTATCTTACTTGCATTGATATTCATTTTAGTACTTAAGCAATTACGTTAAGTTTCAAGATATTAGGATAAGTAATAATATATAGAACATTGATTCACCCCCCCTCTCAGTGTTCCCATTCCTAACACCAAGCTCCAAATATATAGCCAGCAAAGCCACAAGTCGGCCAGTCAGGAATTTAATTACATTATAGGTCCACTTAGGAAGAGAAAACCAAAACTAAAGAAAGAAATAACAAAACATGTTGCAAAGCCACATTTAGGTCCATACATGATCCAAGAACATATCCCAAACTTCACAAGATCTGATTTCCTCTTAAGGAATCACGCAAGGTGAAACACTCCATGTTTCATGTGAAACTAGCAAAAAATTGATACCCAATGAAAATGGTGATAACTCCCAGATCTAAATGAATTAGGACATGCTCTCTTAGGAGAATGCTCAAGAATAGGTCCACAACACCGCATTAACTTCGCAAGGCAAGAAACCAACAAAAACAACTACTATAAAACAAACAACAGACATGTACAAGAAAAAAGGAAATATTTTTGGTGATGCAAGATTTCTCAAGACCCAAGATGCTCCTACATGAGACACCTGGGGTTAATAAAGAACTGATGTACACATCAGGTACTTCTCATATTCTGACCTAAATCATAAAGATCCAACTCAGCTTGTGTAATCCATGAATTGTCTTCAATTGGCTTATCTTTCCACTAAACTAGGTATTCCATGTAGTATTTTCCTCTGGTACTCTTGCTTACTCTACTATTCAAGATCTTCTCAATACCATCTTTATTCTTCTTAGGATAATCCAAATCATCTTCCATCTCATCATTTGATTCAAAGTACTCAAAGATATCAACAATGTTGAATATAGGTGATATTTCCATGTCTTTTGGTAATTCCACTTCATAAGCATTTCCATTGTCAAATTTCTTCAGAATCTTACAAGGTCCAAACTTCTTCATTTTCAGCTTGTTGTAGGTACCAACTGGAAATCTATTCTTCTTCAAATGAATCATAACCTCATCTCCAAATTCAAAAGATTTATGTCTCCTTCTCTGATATTCTTTCTATTTGTATTTCAAATTACTACCCTCCAAATTCTTTTTGACTTCATCATGTAAAATTCTCATGAAAATTGCAAAATCCTTAGCTTCAACACTTCTTGTCTTAGTAGGAAAATCTCTCAATTCTGTCGTTCCCTTAGGATGAAATCCAGTAAAAATCTCAAATGGTTTCCTCTTAGTTCTTCTATTCACATAATAATTATACACAAACTCTACTTGTGCCAAAACTAAATCCCAATTAGCAGGTTTATCTCCAACTAAACATCTCAACAAGTTTCCCAAACTTTTGTTCACAACTTCAGTCTGTCCATCTGTCTAAGGATGAAATGTAGAACTAAACTTCAATTCTGTATTCATCTTCTTCCAAAGTGTTTTCCAAAAGTAACCAGTAAACTTACCATCTCTGTCTGAAACAATAGATTTAGGCAAACCATGCAATCTTACCACTTCCTTGAGAATAATTCAGCTACATGTAATGCATTAGATGTCTTCTTACAAGGTATGAAATGAGCCATCTTAGAAAATCTGTCAACCACTACCAAAATAGAATCATTACCTCTCTGAGTTTTAGGCAATCCAAGAAAAAAGTCCATACTCACATCTTCCCAAGGTCTATCAGGTACATGCAAAGGTGTATACAATCCCAAATCCTAACTAGTTCATTTTGTTGTTTGGCAAATTCTGCAACCTCTAACCATTCTATGTACATCCCTATACATCTATGGCCAAAAGTATCTTTCCAAAATCAGTTTCACAGTCTTATCAATCCCAAAATGTCCAGCAAATCCACCACTATGTTTATCCTTTATTATGTTTTCTCTCATAGATCCTCTAGGTATGCACAACTGAACTCCTTTAAACAACATCTCTTCTTGAATGAAATAATCAGTCCACTTATCACTCACTATTTTTTCCTTACAAGCTTTCCAAGGTTCTACAAAATGAAGGTCAGTTTCATACAAACACTTCAAATCATCAAAACCAAGTACCTCAACTCTCATTTCTGTCAGCAAATTTCTTCTTCGGCTCAAGGCATTAGAAACTTTATTTGATTGTCCACTTTTATGCTTCAATGAAAAGGTAAAATTTTGCAAGAACTCAACCCACTTCATATGTCTCTGATTCAATTTATTCTGACTCCCCAAATACTGCAAAGCTTTATGGTTAGTATACAACACAAAATCTTTAGGCATCAAATAATGTCTCCATTTCTTCAAAGCTTGAACAATAGCATAGAATTCCTGGTCATAAACTAAATATTTTCTCTTAGCATCATTCAACTTCTTACTAAAGAAAGCTATAGGTCTTCATTCTTGACTCAAAACAATTCCAATTGCACTTCCACTAGCATCACATTCAACTTGAAAAAACTTACTGAAATCAGGAAAAGCAAGTGTAGGAAACTCTACAATTCTTTGTTTCAATGTTTCAAAAATCTTTTGCGCTCCATGTGTCCATTTGAAATCCCTTTTATCCCCTCTTATAGTTTCAGTCATAGCATTACAAGTAGAACTAAAATTTCTGATGAACTTCCTACAAAAACTTGCCAATCCATGAAATGATCATACCTCTCCAACATTCTCTGGTGTAGGCCAATCAAGTATAACTCTTACTTTCTCAGGGTCCATCTTCAATCCATTAGCTGAAATTACAAAACCAAGGTACACAATCACTTCTTTCATAAATGAACATTTCTTCAATTTAATCAGTAACTTTTCTTCCTTCAATCTCTACAATACTTGTCTGATATGTTCAACATGTTCTTCCTTACTCTTACTGAATATAAAAATGTCATCAAGATATACAATCACAAACTTACCCAAGAATCTTTTCAAAACTTCATTCATCAGCCTCATGAAAGTACTAGGTGCATTAGTCAAACCAAAAGGCATAACCAACCATTCATACAAACCTTCATTAGTCTTAAAAGTATTTTTCCATTCATCCCCTTCTCTAATCCTAATCTAATGATAACCAATCTTCAAATCAATCTTTGTGAAATACTTTGCTCCACTCAAACTATCCATTATGTCATCCATCCTAGGCAAAGGAAATATGTATTTTTCTATTATCTTGTTTATAGCTCTAGAATCAGTGCATATTCTCCATTCTACATTCTTTTTTGGTGCTAATACAATAGGTACTACACAAGGAATCAAACTTTCCCTAATCAAACCTCTCTCAAGAAATATTGCACTTGTGTGTTCAACTCAGTCTTTTCATCAGGTGTTAACCTATGTGGTGCTTTATTAGGCAAACTAGCTCCATGTATCAAATCCATATAGTGACTTATACTTCTCATAGGAGGCAAATGATCAAGTACATTATTAGAAATGATGTCATGAAATTCAGTCAGCAAAGGTTCAACCTCAGGTGCATGTTCTAACTCATCTAGTTTCTCAGTTTTCCTTGGAATTAAAGTAAAAACAAATATTTTGTTCTTTCATTTCTCTTGCAAACTTTTTACCATCAACCAAGCATACTCTGACTGTAGCACAGTGACCTTCCTCAAAATTTTCTACTAAAGGCAAAAATACTTGTTTCTTCTCATCCATCCAAATAGTATATTGATTCAATCTACCATCATGCAAAACTTTCCTATCATATTTCCAAGGTCTACCCAAAAGAATATGACAACAATCCATAGGCGTAATATCACACAAGAATTCATCATGATAATTCCCAATTTTGAATTTAACAAGGCATTGTTCACTTACAAGTAGTTTATGCTCCTTTTGGATTCAAGCAATGTGGTAAGGCTTAGGATGTCTCAATCTTTGCAACTGCAATTTGTTAACTAGCTCTTCGGATGCAAAATTATTAGAACTTCTACTATCAATTATTACCTTGCAACATTTATTAGCGATCTTACATCTGGTTCTGAACAAACTTTTCCTCATAATAGGTTCCTCATCAGCTTCTTCATTCCACAAGATCCTTCTTAGCATCAAGTTCTCACCATGTTCAGGTTCATTAGACAATTCCTCAACTTCTTCACAAGCCAAATTATTTATGCTATTACCTCTAATCTTCTTTCCAGAGTTAGTACATTCAAAAGCTCTATGTCCTTCTTCACCACATTTGTAACAAGTACTTCTAAACCAAGATTTCTCATCTCTTTTCCCACTATTATTATTCCTAGAGTAACCAGTATAGCTACCTCTAGAGTAATTACCTCTTTTACCAGCAGGGTCATCTTTCCATCCTTTATCTTGTACTGCATTGTCAGATCTGCTACTTTCTCCATAAGATCTGCCTCTACTTTTCTGAAATCTGCCACCTCTTCCTCTCTGTCTTTGATCATGTCTTTTTGTCAATCTTTCTTCTGCCTTCAAAGAAAATTGGTATGCTTATTTTACACTATCTATTTTAACATAGCTAATCTCATCTTGAATCCATGTCCTCAGGCCATTCAAGTATCTAGTCACCTTCTCAACTTCATCATCCACATGTCCAGATCTGATATCCAATTTGTAAAATTCCTCAGTATATTCTTTTACACTCATGTCCTTTTATCTCAAATTTTGCATTGTTCTCATCAAACTAACTTGGTAATCAACTGGAAGAAACTTCTTCTTCATCTTTCCAAGCATTTTCATCCATGTCTTGATCTTTTCTTTTCCTCTCTTCTGTCTCTCAATTTGCAAATGATCCCACCAAAGAGATGCATGACCTTTCAAATTTTTGACTGCTATCTTAACTTTCTTATTATCAGGAGTACCTTCATACTCAAAGTATTTATCTATCTCAGAGATCCAATCCAAAAGTGCATCTGTCTCAAGTCTTCCATCATAGAAAGAAACTTCAACCGCAGGTCTGGAGTTAGCCTTAGACAAAACTCTCAAAAGTCTTTCCTCATCCTGCTGAACTTCAGGTTCAGGATTAGGTGCTGCTTCTTCTTCATCACTAACATATTCAAGATGTGCGCCTCTTCTCTGGGTTATCTCTACAACTTCAAGCCTAGTTGCAATCTGCCTCAACATATCCATGATAGAATTATCATTTCCTCTACCATGAACCATCTTGAAAATTAGGTTCCAGCAAGATCATAACCTTCTGCAAGCTATATGTTAGATCTCAGATCCGCCACCCTACAACCAATCCAATAAGTTTATCCATGATCTAATCCACAAGAAATAACTTCACTTAGATATCACTTGACGCAAGTGCAGGAAAGATTCAAGTAGAATCAAATGGATTGGACTCCACTTGAATCTACAAACAAGTCCCGCTCAGAGTTACACACAGAAGCAATATATAATTCACATGAAATAGTGAAAACACAACATAAAATATGTCAAGGCAATTGGCAATCACACTGGTATAATTATTATAAATCCTTCAACATGCCTGGCTGTGAGGCCTTTTGAGTTTCGGCCTTCTACAAAGAGAATTATGAATTCTAAGTCTCAGCTCACATATCACCTTCTTTTCTACTTCTACCACCTTCTACTACTACTGATTTACTTACTTTGCTACCTCCTACATCAACCCAAGCTCCAAATATATAGCCAGCAAAGCCACAAGTCGGCCAGTCAGGCATTTAATTACATTATAGGTCCACTTAGGAAGAGAAAACCAAAACTAAAGAAATAAATAACACAACACACCACGAAGCCACATTTAGGTCACACATGATCCAAGAAGATATCCCTAACTTTGCAAGATCCAATTTCCTCATAAGGAACTGTGCAAGGCAAAACACTCCATGTTTCATGCGAAACTGGCAGAAAATTGATACCCAAGAAAAATGATGATAACTCCCAGATCCAAATGAATTAGGAAATGTGCTCTTATGATAATGCTCAAGAATAGGTCCTCAAAACCGCATTAAATTTGCAAGGCAATAAACCAACAATAGCAACGACTACAAAATAAACAACAGACAAGTATAGGAAAACAAGAAATATTTTTGGTGATGCAAGATTGCTAAAGACCCAAGATGCTCCTGCATCACTCTGAGTTTTGGGTATATATTATAGGAGATGAGGATTCAGTGTATGTGAGCTTAAGGGATGAAAAATAGTGTACTAAATAATGTTTTCTGATCTTAGCAAGGTACGAAAAGAAGGATGATGTCAGTTGTGGCTTGTGTTCTCGAGAAGACCTATTTGGAAGTTGACTTCAGAGTTAGAGCATGTATTATGAATGGTGAGCATGGATTACAAATGTTGGTCCTTGATTGTTGAATTGTAATTGTTGTATACTTGTTTTAGATACCATGTGTATCTTATCAAGGAGTTATGTAGTTATTTGTATAATAGGAAAGCCTAATCGGCTGATCCGATCATTTATTTTGTAATAGGGTATTTATGTATGCTCTTTTCTTTTGAAAATATATGGGAGGAATTAATGTGATGTAAGAGAGGATTTTGGAAGCTATGAGCTTGTGTCTGCTGGATGTAGAATAGAGGATAACTTATGTACTTCATTGGAAATGATCAAGCAAAGAAAGTTACTATCAGACAGTTCAAAGATTGTGTATTTCCTTACATACACTTGTGTTGCGAACAATGAGTTCTGAAGGTGGATATAACCTTCTTTGGGTAGTGAGCTTGGGCAGTGAGCCTACCTCATTTCTTAACTCCTAACAGGGTCTGTCCTCTAACAAGGACTATGTACTGTAATATTTTAATCAACTCCTAACAAGGCTAGATCTTCTAGCAAGGATACTATACTCTTAGTACATCATTAGTCAGTATTAATTCCCATCAAGATTTTACCTTTAATAGGGTTTCCTCGACAACAAATATTGTGTTATTGTGTGGGCATTCATTATGTTCATTTGATTTGGTATTGTTTCTATTCAAAGTTTAAAGTTTAATAATCTGTCATACAACTAATTCACCCCCCCTCTCAGTTGTATTGGTGGACTATTATTCCTAATAATTGGTATTAGAGCTACTGGTCCTTAGAGAGAAAGCTTAACAGATTAAGGTGATCTTGGAGATGCTGTTCTATAGGAAGGATAGTTCAAAATTTGATCCTGAAAACTTTGATAATTGGAAGAAGAAGAGGAGAAATCATTTTCTATGTTTGGGAATTGACTAGTGGATGATTACAAAGAATCAGGTGACTATGAAGACTAAGAATAAATTGGATAAAGCTATTGATGATCAAAAGAAGATATTTTCTTATAACATGGTCGCAAGGGAAGCACTGATCAGCGCACTCTCTAAAGGAGAATTTACTGAGGTAAAATATATGGATTCGACACACAAAATTTGGACAAGATTATAAGCATTGTATGAAGGAGATAAGTTTACTAAGCAAGAAAAGTTACAGAATTGGAAAACAAGGATGGAGAAGCTACAAATGAAAGATGATGAAAACATTAGGGCTTATGTACAAAGAGTTACAGAAGTTGTGATTGGAATCAAAAATTCTGGAGGCACTTATGAAGAGGAAGAAGTCATTGCAAAGATCCTTAGATCATTGACACCTGTTTACAAGACCAAGGTTCAAGCTATAGAAGACATTATACCTTTAACAACAAACTTTAGTAGAGAGATGTTGATTGCAAAGCTAACTACCTTTGAAGCTGTAGAATTGGGAGATTCTTTACCTAAAGTTGAAATAGTATTCAAGGCATCCACACACAAGAAGACAATATCTAGAATTGTGAGCTCCAGAAATGATAATATAAAGGAATAACTTGGTGAATATGCTGATGAATGGGAATATATACAAGAAGAAGAAAGAAAGCTATATGAACTTGTTTCCCTGATCACTAGAAGAGAAAAGAAAGGTAAGGGTAAATTTGAAGGAAAGTTACCTTTGAAATATTTTTCATGCAATAAGATAGGTCACTTTGCATCTAGATTTCCTACAAGAGTTCCTAAGTACAAACCTAAGTTTTTCAAGCCTAAGTACTCAAAGGATAAGGAATGTTATTATGCTAGTGAAGGTATCTCTGATGATGATGATTTGGATTATGAGGAGATTGGATTTATTGCTATTAAAGATGAAAAACCAGAGTACATAAGGAAAAAGCTTTAGTATCACATGTTGACAAGAAATCTGAATGGGTTATAAATAGTGGTTGCTCACATCATATGACTGGAGATAAAAACAATTTTGTTAAAATAATGAAGTATGATGGTGGTGTTGTAAGATTCGGAGACAATGTTCCTAAACCTATCATAGGAGTAGGATCTATTTCTTTGGATGGAAGGACTAATACTGACTATGTATTGCTTGTTGATGGACTTAAGAATAACTTTTTGAGTGTTGGACAACTGATGGATAAGAAATATCAATTGAAGTTCATTGATGGGAAATGTCTTATCATAGGTAAGACATGAAACTTCATTGCAACCGGTACTAAATCTATAGGTAATGTATTTGAGTTAAATACATCTGAGGCTTCTTGTTTTGTTACGAAGATAGATGACAGTTGGTTGTGGCACAAAATATTTTGTCATGTCAATGTTGATAATATTGTGAAGGAAAGCTTGACTAATGCAGTAAGGGACCTACCGAAAATTGTAAAACCATCTAACACTGTGTGTAGAGAATGTGTTATGGGAAAATAGACTTGAAGTGGTTATAAAAGTAAAGCATATACATCAAAAGGAAAGTTGGATCTGGTACATACAGACCTATGTGGACCTACAAGGACAAGATCATACTATGGTGAAAGGTATTTTATACTTTTTGTTGATGACTATTCTAGAATGACGTGGATAAATTTCTTGAAAGAGAAATCAAAAGCATTTGACTAATTCAAGATATTCAAAGAAAAAGTAGAAAATGAATCAGGATTAAAGTTAAAATGTTTGAGATTAGACAAAGGTGCAGAATTTACTTCAGATCTATTCAATTCATATTGCGAAGAGCACGTAATGCAAAGTTAGACATCTGCTCCTAGGACTCTACAACAAAATGGGATAGCAGAGTGAAGGGACCAAACAATATTGGATGTTGCTAGGACAATGTTTCTTGAAGGAAATGTATCTCATATGCATTGGAGAGAAGTTGTTGGGATAATAGTATACACATTGAACAAAATTCAAATCAGAAAAGGTAATGCTGACAATAACTTGTATTTAAGAACTAGTGAAGATGGAATTATGATAATAGAAGTTTTTGTTGATGATATTATCTTTGGAGAATGAATTTGAGATGTCCATGATAGGAAAAATGAAATTCTTTCTTGGATTGCAAATAAATTAGAGAAAGAATGACATTTTTATTTTTTAGACTATGTATCTTTAAAAAATAATTGAAAATATTTAGAATGGAAGACTATAAACCAGTTGGTACACCCATGGTGACTGGTAATAAGCTGACAAATAATGGTGAGACAAAGAGTATTTTTCAGACCAAGTACAGATCAATGGTTGGTGGATTACAATATCTAACTCACACCAGACTGGATATTGCTAATGTTGTTGGAATTGTGGCTAGATATTAGGCAGAACCTAAAGAGACACACCTAGCTACTGTAAAAAGGATATTTAGATATCTGAAAGGAACAATGGAATATGGCTTATGGTATGATATAAATGATGAATTTGAACTACGTGCCTATACTGATGCTGATTGGGCAGGGAATATTGATGACATGAAGAGTGCTAGTGGCAGTGCATTTTTCCTTGGGAAAAGGTTGGTTTCATGGCTAAGTAAAAAGAAAGATTGTATAGCTCAATCTACTACAGAGTCTGAGTATGTTGCTGCTACTATTAACTACACTCAAATAGTTTGGATGAAACAAATGCTGAAAGATATTGTAATAAATTTTGTTGAACCAGTGGTTATCCATTGTGATAACACCAGTACAGTAAACATGTCAAAGAATCTTGTGATGCACTATAAAACTAAGCATATTTCTATTAAGTATCACTTCTTGAGAGACAATGTAGCAGAAAAGGAAATAAGATTGGAATACATTAGCAAAAAGGAATAGATAACATACATCTTTACAAAGTCGTTGCCAAAAGATGCCTTTGAGTATCTCAGAGGTATGCTTGGGGTGTAGGCCCCTCCTAGTGAGAATTAAATGGTGCAGGGATCCATCAGTCCATAGGTTTTCAAAGCCTTATCATATTTTGGACTTGATGTATGGATCTACTCCTTAGGGGGAGTGATCGTTGAAGACAGTTGTTGAAGAGATTTGATGACTTATGGCACCCTTTTCCATTGTTGTCAAAGGGGGAAAGAGACTGTGAAAATCCTATGGAAATGGGACTATTTGGTAAAGGTACTGAGAGAATACTTTTGGGTTGATAGATTTTCCCATATGTTGCCATCAATGCCAAAGGGGGAGATTGTTGGATATTGCTAATGCATTGGAGAGATTGTTGGATACATTTAATATGTTTAATCACTACGTTGAATGATGTTGGAATTATTGTTGTTGTCATTTGTGTTTCTTCACTGATGTTAACATATGTTTCTATGAAGAGAACAGGTTGGTTATTATAGTGTACGAATACTATACGGATGTTTCAGAATGTGCGAAGCTAGTTGTGTGTACAGGAAGGTGTTGTGATCTTATATCTAAGATCACATGATGTAATATTGCATATTGGCTGAGTTACAGAAGATTTGGTGAATACTAGTTACTGGACAATGATAGTGGAAGCTGACAAAGTAAGTCTCTGAGTTTTGGGTATATCTTACAAGCGATGAGGATTCAGTTTATGCGAGCTTAAGGGATGACATATAGTGTACTAAAGAATGTTAGTTGATCTTAGCAAGGTATGGAAAGAAGGATGACATCAGTTGTGGCGTGTGTTCTGGAGAAGACCTATTTGGAAGCTGACTTCAAAGTTATAGCATGTATTATGAATGGCGAGTATAGATTACAGATGTCGGTCCTTAATTGTTGTATACTTGTTTGAGAAACTGTGTGTATCTTAGCAAGGATTTATGTCATTATTTCTATATTAGCAAAACCTAATTGGCTGACCTGATTATTTATTTTGTAATAGGGTACATATGTAAGATCTTTTCTTTTGAAAATATATGGGAGGAATGAATGTGATGTAAGAGAGGATTGTGAAAGCTACAAGCTTGTGTTTGCTAGATGTAGAGAAGAGGATAACTTGTGTACTTCATTGGAACTGATCAAGCAAAGACAATTGCTATCAGACAGTTCAAGGATTGTGTATTTCCTCACACACTTGTGTTGTGAACAATGAGTTTTGAAGGTGGATATAACCTTCTTTGGGCAGTGAGCCTACCTCTTTTCTTGACTCCTAATAGGGTCTGTCCTCTAACAAGGACTATGTACTGTAATGTTTTAATCAAATCCTAACAGGGCTAGATCTTCTAACAAGGATAATATACTCTCAGTACATCATTAGTGGGTATTAATTCCCATTGGGTTTTACCTTTAACAGGGTTTCCTTGACAACAAATATTGTGTTATTGTGTTGGAATTCATTGTGTTCATTTGATTTGGTATTGCTACTATTCAAAGTTTAAAGTTTAATAATATGTCATACAACTGATTCACCCCCCCTCTTAGTTTTATTGGTGGACTGGTATTCCTAACAGCTTGGTAGTATTTTATATGTGTAAACCTTGTCAAACCAGGAACCAAAAAAGTGGCAACTCTAATAGGGAGAGTTGCAGGTAACTTCATCCACAACAAGCTTGAGTAGAGCTCTATTTGTATGTGAAGAAATTTTACCCAGTTGAGTCCATCTTTTGGGAAATTTGCAGAGAAATTGTATTTTATTTCATAGTGATTGTGGTCAAGCCATTAGATTTGAAACCTTTGTGTCCTTTTGTTTCATTGTAAGTTTTATAACAACCATAAAAGTTCATAAAGAAGATATACTCCACTTTTTCCCAAATATTTTGGGTGGCTACTCAAAGGTTATACCAGTGGATGCATTTGACTCATTTATGTGTAAATACACAAAATGAGTAAGAAGAAGAATACTAGGACCTTTATGAAGCAACATCTCGTGGTCACTTTAGAGGGTGATCTTCCAAAGGGTTCAAGGAAAGGATGGAGAATCTAACAGTGTTGCTACATCATGGAGACCAAACTTTGCAAATATAGGTAAGTCACTATATCTAGTCCTTGAAAGAAATGAAACCTCTTCTAAAAGTTTAGAGTCAGATAGTCTAGGTTTCTTTGATGATTTATTTAATACACCCATACAAGAAGAGGTACTACAACGTGACAAAGGAGTTACTCAGGTTCAATACATTGAAAAGAGAAAAGGGTGGAGTAGTAGTCAAGGTAATCAAGCAAGAAATGTATCTGATGGGCCTCCTCCTCCACCTTTTTATGTTGACTATCATTATGTAAGGGTTGTGGATCAAAGGGATGTAGATTTGATAAAGCTAGATGATTCTTCTAGTTCTGATATCACTTTACTATATCCTGATGAATTATTTGGAGATTTCAATGCCCTTAGAAAAGATCTACAATAGAAAATGGAAATAAGACAATGAAGAGAAAAGAAAAGAGAAGAGGAAGTTGTAAATTCTCTTGTAGAAAGGGATAATCTACTAAAAAGAATAGATAAATTCAAAGCTATGAACCAAAGATCTGGTGCAAGTCCTAAAGGTTTGAGTAAGGATGTGTTTGGAGATATGAACACATTAATAAATGAATGCCAAGAGAGGGAGCATCTTTTAAATAAAGATGAGTTTGAGAAATAGGGCCTTGTCTTGAGGTATATTTTTTATTGGGAAAATGAAAGAACTTCTAGACCTAGTGTGTCAAACCAAAGTAAACCAGTGGAACATGCAACTAAGGTTGATTTAGAAAAAGGTAAACAAAAGGTCACTGGCATTAAGATTAATGATTTGATAAATTTGAGTAAGATCCCTCAAGGCTTGTCAAAGGCTAATTTGGAGTTGGAAAAAGATAGGAAAGAGAAGAAGGGTATAGCTAAGGAATTGGAAAGAATAGAGGTTAAGGCCGCTACTACTGAGATGAACAAAAATATTTTATTCTTAAAATATTCTACATTTACTAACACTTCTTCATGGGTTTCTCACTCATCTCAAGGAGCATCCAAACATAGTTCTAATGTTGTTAACACAAATTTAGGGCATCCGAGTTCTTCTTAAAGAACCAACCTTGGAAGTGCTAAGCAACAAGGTGGTAACAATGCTAGTGCTAGCACCAATGGTCAAAATACTAGAGCAACATTCCAAAGGAAACCTATTCATCTTGAGAGGCATAGGCAATTGTTCTTTGTTGGGATTCTTGGATATCCTAATCCAATTCCAAATGAGTTAAGAGATAAGACAAGAAAGCTTGTAGGAAATAATGATATCATATGAGAAGAGAACCTCAGAGCATTTACCGATATGTTGAATGATTATGAGGTGGAACATGAGGATGTGGTGATGAAATTGTTTGTTGAAGATGCAAGGGATTGGTTTAGGGGGTTGCTTGATGACAGTATTGGGTCATGGGAAGACTTTGAGAAATGTTTCAAGGAGAAATATGGTGATAAAACTAATGCCAATTTCATGCCAAATGAATTCAACAACATTAAAAAATCACCAAATGAGGTTGAGGCAGATTTCAATATAAGATTCCAAAAGGATATGCACAAATTATTCCAGGTTATGAGATTGGATGAGAATATTTGTTTGACAACATATTTCAATGCTTTTGATGAAAATATGATATACTTGTTGAGAGACAAGGAGCCTCTTACTCTAAGATATGCATTCAGGGTTGTTGTTAATATTGAGAGTAATCAGAGGAATTTTGGTAAATTTGGGAGAAGGGATGACCCCAAGTTGTTCAATAGAAAAAATAATAAGAAAGAGTTTGACAAGACTCTAGGATCAAAGAAGCAGGATGATGATAAGATGGATGAGGTACTCAATGCCTTAAAGGATTTGAAAGGAAATAACATAAGGAATTATAAGAATGTTGGATCAGACAAGCCCCAATTCAACAATAATTTCAATAGGGAGCCCATATTATAGAATTACCCTTACAATACTCAATGGAAAGATGGAAAGCCCATTAAGCCAACCCAAAAGAGTAACACTAATGATAAAGTGAACCCAAATCCATTGGAAAGTAATAGTGTTAATGTAGCTAAAGATTCACTGTGGTGTGTGGCTTGTCAATCACCCCATGCACTAGAGTTTTGTGTAGTTGCACAATATATTTTGGCTAGTGAAGATGTTGGTGAAGAACTAGAGGAATAAAGGATGGGAAATGATGATGTTAGTTGCAACATGGAAACCTCTTACCTCGAAGAAGAAAGTGACATCTCAGACTATGAATCACAATAAATTGATAGGAATGAACAGAGAAGGAGGGGTTAGTCTTATCATCAGAAATTATTTTCTGATGATGAGGATGACTTTGATGATCAAAGGTGCAATGTTGAACATGGAGCTAAAATGGTTAATCTAAAAAGACCATCTGAAGAGGATATTGCAAAAATTATTGCTAATATGGTTTCTCAAGTTAAGATAAACTATAATTTTAGAAATAGGATAGTGGGAGAAGATAGTGGTAAGCCTGATGGCTTATTCATTAAGGAGCATAAAGATGAGGATAATGTTGCCAAGAATGAAAAAGAAAAATCTATTGTCAAAGTGGGAAATAAAAGGAAAGAAATGGGAACCAATGAAGGCTGAGGTTTTGCATCCTAATATTTTGGTATCTAAAGATAAAGCTAAGGAAAAGGATTCAGAGAAAAATACTTCCATTCAAAACACCAAGGTGAAAAATGAAAAGGAGATGCTAGGTATGCAGTTTAAACTCCCAAACTATACACCTGTTGACATGTTGCAATTGCTTTCACAAATTACTATTAAAATTCCTTTACTAGAAATGATGAGGATAGAATAGCATAAAAGTAAATCCACTGTATGGGTAAATAGTATTTCATTTGACAAAATTAAGCCATCAAATGAGCCTAGTTTAGAAAATGGGGAGCTAAAGAAGAGAAGTGGGGAAGTTGAGGTAATTACCTCTCAAATTCCTCAGATATATTTAGACCATACTATGAATACATATTTGGACAATATTGATCCTTTCTTTCTCAGTGTTATCATAAATGGTAAAATTGTAAAGAATTGCATGATAGACTCAAGTACATCTAAGACTGTAATGCCATATCAAATTATAGAATCTTAGGGTTTAAGGGTAGATGCTACCTAGGGTAGGTGTTGTGTTCTAGACTCTAGGGAGGTGCCTATGATTGGTACCATTAGGGCCCTTCCATATAAGTTGGCCACTTTCTCTGAAAAGGACTTGACCATGAGTGTATTAGTTGTGGACATTCCCCCTCATTATGGAATGATGTTGTCAAGAAAATGAAGTGCTTCCATGGGGGGAAGTCTACAATGTGATTTGACTTTTTCCACCTTTTTATTGATGAAAAATATGTGAAAGTTGAAAGGGAGCCAAGATTATCTCACATGATTGAGAAGAATGTAGATGATGACATGACTTTCTTTGTGGATACTGATATAAATGCATTTAAGGCTGAAGAACTAGTTTTAAATGGAGAAAAGATACTTGCATTGCTGACAGAAGAGATTGAGAATAGATATGAGGACAGTGAGTTATGGGCTATGTACTTTGATGGTGGTAGTTCAAAGGAGGGGTCAAGTGCAGGGTTATTATTGCTTTCACCTAGAGTAAGAACTTATAAGTTCTCATTTATTCCGAGTTTCAACTACACAAATAATATGATAGAATATGAGGCTTTGTTGCTTGGTATGAGACTAAAAGAGAAACATGGAATCAAAAATCTCAAAGTGATTGCAGATTCAGAGTTAGTAATATCCCAAGTCAGAGAAAAATATGCATCAAAAAATAAGAGATTGAAGCAATACAAAAATGTAGTATGGGATGAACTTGAGATTTTTGATGAATTTGGTATAGATTGGATGGATAGAAGCAACAAAAAAATGGTTGATCTCTTGGCCAATATTTCTTTGAGGTCAGAGGATATTGCCTTTGCATGGATTTATAAAGTGGAATTCCAGTCTAGGCCATCCATCCATGATAATATTGAAAATTGGCAAGTGTTTAATTATGTCTAGGATATTATAAGATTCTTGAATTGTGAGGATAAATATTCTGACCAGGAAATTGATTTCAATGCTTATGTTGAAGTAACTGATGGGAAAGAAACAATTTTTGGTAATGAGGTCATTCAGTTGAAGACTAACAAGGTACCAAAGGGTTTAGTAGTACTTGAGAAATAATTGAAAATCATGATAGAGTGATAAGTGTTGCTAGTAAAAAAAATCCCAGTGATTTGGAGGATATTAATCTAGGGACATGAGACACCTAAAGAGCTATACATTGGAAAGAGGTTGTCCCCAAAGATTAGAAAAATATTTATTGACTTGTTTAATAAAATATAGGCATGTTTTTGCATGGTCCTATGATGATCTAAAGGCATACAGAGAATATTTTTTTTAGCATATCATTCCACTAAGGGAAAATGCTAAGCCTTTCAGACAAAAGAAGAGGCCCATAAATATAACCCTTGCAACAAAAATGCAAGAAGAACTGATGAAACTCAGGGATGCAAGAACCATTAAAACTATCAGACATTCATCACGGGTTACTAATTTAGTACCAATAAGAAAGAAGAATGGAGATATTAGATTATGTGTAGACTTTAGAAAAATGAACATATCCTCATTGAAGGATAATTATGGACTGCCCAACATGGAAGTGATGCTACAAAGGGTAACTAGTTCAGAACTTATGTCAATGATGGATGGATTCTCAGGTTATAACCAGGTGGTGATTAAAGAATCAGAATAGTATAAAACTACATTTACCAAACCCTGGGGAACATATGTCTATGTGAGGATGTCTTTTGGTTTCAAAAATGCTGGGGAAACTTTTTAGAGGACCATGGATATGGATTTTGCAGAGTTCATTAATGATTTCCTTATGGTTTATTAGGATGACTTGACTGCTTACTCTAATAAGGAAGAGAGACATTGTGAGCACTTAGAGAAAATCTTTGTCAGGGCATTGGAGTATGGAGTATCATTAAACCCAACGAAATGTTCATCTGGGGTTAATGAAGGAAAGTTTTTGGGGTATTTGATTTCAATAGAAGGGGTGAGGATAGAAACTGAAAGAGTAGACGAAATAGATAGAAATCCACAACCAAAAAATGTGAAAGGTATTCAATCATTCTTTCGAAAGGTCAATTTCCCGAGAAGGTTTGTGAAAAGTTTTGTAGAAATTAACAAGCCCATATCCAAGATGTTAAAAAAGGGTGCTCAGATAAATTGGGATGGAGAACCTACTATTGCATTTCATGCCATTAAAAAATCCATTAAGGAGGCCCCAATTTTGAAAGCCCCTAATTATACTAAGCTGATGCAAATTTTCTCTTTTGCATCTTTTCACACAGTTGTAGGATTGTTGCAAAAGAACAATGCAGGATTTGAGCAACCAATTGCACTTTTCAGAAAATCCTTGCAAGCTGCAGAGTTGAAGTATGAGATAAATGAAAAGGAGGCCTATGCATTAGTGAAGGCAGTCAAGGCTTTTAGATGTTACCTTGTGGGAGCTACTATTGCAGCTTATGTGCTTAGTGTTGTTGTTAAGGACATTTTCACCCAACAAGAGGTCTCAAGGAGAAGATGCAGATGGATCAACAGAATTCAAGAATTCAACATTGAGATCCAAACTACTAAACTAGTAAGAGGCTAGGGGTTGGAAAAATTAATGGTTGATTCAAATATTGATGAAAATCTGGTTAACCTGGTTAAAGAAGAGCACAAAGCATATATTTGTGATATGGAAGGGTGTGACTGGTATAATGATGTCATTTTCTATTTGCAAAAAATGAAATGCCCACTAGGAATGGATGAAGGTAAAAGAACCCTGAAGCTGCAAGCTATTAAGCATGTCATTATAACTGGCTAGAAGTGGTGGAGGAATATTAATGGAGTCATATCGAAGTGTGTGAATGATGCCCAAGATGCAAATGTGTTGGAAGAGATGCATAGTGGATTTTTTGGAGGCCATTATATGGAAAAGACAACTGCACATAAGGTCTTAAGAGAAGGATTTTGGTGGCCAACACTTTTCAGAGATGCACATCAGTTGGTTAGAAAGTATGATGCATGTTAGAGGTTCTCTAGAAAATTGAAGTTATTAGGGAACATGTGTTTGAATCCAATTGAAGTGCAAGCTCCTTTTCAGTAGTGGGGATTGGATTTTGTGAGAGAAATCACAAACAAACCCAATGCTAGTCACTCGTGGATTTTGGTTGCAATTGATTATTTCACTGAGTGGAATCGATCCCAACTAAGAGGGCAACTAGCAAGGTGGTGATTTTTTTTTTACTAAACAACATCATTACTAGATTTGGATGCCCAAAGAGAATTGATGTGTTTCAAATCAGAAGAGTATCATGAATTCTGCAATAAGTTTGGTATCCAAACATCATACTCATCACCCTATCACCCACAAGGAAATGGACAAGCTAAATCAAGTAATAAGAGTCTACTAAAAATAATCAAGAGAGTCTTGGAAAAAAATAAGAGGATTTTGAATTCAAAATTGCCATTAGCAGTTTGGGCAGATAGGGTAACTGTAAAGAAAGCCATTGGTTGTACACTTTTTGATTTAGTGTACAAAATCCATGCTAGATTTCTAGATAACAACATGATGGAGATGTATAAATTCATCCAAATTTATGATGAAGAAATTGAGGATGAAATGCAATTAAGGATGAATAACCTCACAGAGTTATATGAGGACATGAGAGAAGCTAATGCTAAAAAATGCCAAACTCCAATTGTAGGTTAAACACTTGTATGCCAAGAAGAAAAATGAGATAAATTTTGATATTGGTGATACTGTGCTGATGTGGATTGCCAGAGTGGAAGATAAAGGAAAACATGAAAAATTTGATCGCATCTGGTTACGTAAATATGTGATTCACAAGAAATGGGGTGAGAATTAATACTTCCTCAAGGAAATGGCCGAAGACATGCTAGAATTGTCTGTTCATGGATAATTCTTGAAGCATTACTTCTCTTGAAGAAGATCTTTTCCATTAACAATAGATTCTAGGTTTATATCATATGTAAATTCATGTACATAGGGGTTTGTCTTTCATTCTCCTTGTCTTGTTGCTCTAGTTTTGTGGTCTTCTCTCCTAGTGATTCTATGGTTCTCACATCATTCATGCATCTTGATTGTCCCCAGAAAGAGCCATTGTTGGTAAGATTTTCTTGAGGTAAAATTTCTTGGGTCTTGTCCTATAGATTTATCCAGTTTTCCCTAGGATTCCTTGTTTATTTCCTTGAAAATATTAAAACCCTAGTTGTGTTGGTAAGCATTATGTTTCACTATTACATTTTTTAACTTAAGCAAAAGGGGTTCTTCATCATAAGAAGGGGTTTGTAACCTTTATAGTCTTAAAATGTTATATCTTGTCTAAGTCTACCCATTTTAATATTTCCCTAAGTCTTAAGTCCTTACCCTAAGTCGACAGGCCTTTGTTATGCATTAAACTAAGATTTATTACCTATTCTAAGTGTAGGACACATGTCATGTTTTTGTGTTCCCGTGATGATGTCACAAAATATTTCAAGCAGACTGTAGGAACATGAAATGTTGCCACTTGTCTCTTCCCGTGGGACCAAGTTTTATGTTCTTTCTCTGTTAAGCAGTTCTCTTGGTTAAATCTTGTTTTACTAATGACCTTATCTTTGAGCATGTGTCCAATCTAAATAGATATCATGTATCCTATCAGAATAGTTGCACGATGAATATATTCTTTTGGAACTGCTAGGAGATTAAAGATTGAACATAATCAACGGTTGGCGTGTACCTGTAATCAAAAGTGATCGATTATTATTCACAATGGGAACATGAGATTGTGCCACGTATCCTGGACCAATGACTGATTGTAAAGTGGGATTACGACATTTGACATATGGTAGAATTTGATTGGTTGATTTCACAAGCAAGGAGTTTTATGTTAAAGTTTTTTATTACATTGAAGATTACAACATTGTACAACTAAAGTGCTAATATTTTAGCACATGGGTAACATCGATGGAGATGTTTTATTTTTAGCATAAACTTTTTCAATGGTTAGTGTCCTTTGATCTTCCATGCTAGTTATTCTCCTACAGAGATCAACGAGTGTTGTGATCTCGTGAACCAAGATGCTTGATCAATATTCAACGTAGGATCACATGATGTTGACACATGTTATTCCTCGCTAGAGAGAAAAGGATGGTGGGCTAGGTTGCTTTCATGAATATTTGTCTATCGTGGTGCTTTTCTATTGGAGAATTGTTGGGCTCTGATGACTCATTGAAAGGTAACAACATTTGGACCTCTTTTTACTGTCCAATGAAATAGGGAAGATGAAGATCGACGACTATAGTTTGAATTTGCAGAAGTTATATATTGTGAGTCATTTGTTCACTCATATGAATTTAATGGTGAGCATGACCACATTAAATAATCTTAAAAGGGTGTCAAACTATTATTTTTCTTCATTCTGCTTACTCCAAGAATAGTAAACCACTTTGCAGTTGGTGGGTGATCTAAAGAACTTTCTCTGTGAGCAAAATTGAGTGAATAATTGTGCAAAAAGTTGTAAGTTGTCTCTTCTCTTGTGTGCCCATTCTAGTGTTTTAAAAGTGTTTTCTGCAAGTTTTTGTGGGAATTTCCTTGTTTAGTGAAGAGAGGACATTGGTGTTGTCGTGTTGCTATTTTGGGAAGGGTTTTTCTATTCTTTTTGAGGTTGTTGAAAGCCCTAGTTTTTGAAGTTTTAGTCACAAGCCCTAGTTTCCAAAATGTCGTAGGCTAGAGAGAATTCATCAAAGATAGGTTAACTTGAAAGAAACTATTATGATGATTTCTTAGACCAATTAAATCCCTTTACCAATAATAGAGAATCAAGTGCTCAGTTAGTTAGGGGAAGAAAATTGATGAGGGGTTGTATGATATATATGGAAATGTAGCAGATGCTCGACTACCAATCTCAAGGTTAGATTTGTTCAGACAATGGTATGGTTAGGCTAATCTCCCAGACCCTAAATCAAATGCTTGGAAATTTGACCTTGGCAAGTTAGTTGTTCCAAATGTGTATTTTGATGTGGACCTTTTCCTAACAATTGTAGATAGACATGATCCAGTAGCCAGGGTGGTTAGGGACATCAAGGGATAGGTCTTGCTTACTATAAGTGGGGATGACATCAGGGAGGTGTTTGACACTAGCGAGCTATTTTCTACCCTAATGGGCATAGACCTAAATATGTTCTTGGCCCAGTATAACATAACTAGGGATATGATCAGGAATAAACTTCTCCCTACTAATAACATATGCATGTGCAGACTTGAACTACAATAATATCTAAGGACTTGGAGGGATCTAGTTATGTCCTTTTGACAATAATTTTGCATCTAGACTTAGGGCTAGATTAGTTGTGAATATTCCTAGGATCCCTTCTAAGGTTTTAGGCTTTTTGAGGCCAAAGGAAAGGAGGCTTGATTTGAATGTTGAACATAATTAGGGGGATATTATCCCATATCATGTAAGTACTATAATTAGAATATATGGTTTCAGGGTCCATCTTGTTGTGCTTCCTTACCATGTTAGTTTAAGACTGAGTTTTGTTGAAATAATCAAGCAAATTGGCCCAATCTAGTACAATGAAATGACAGGAAAGAGTAAGGGTACCATGTTTATAGATTTTACTCTCTTCTGTCATTTGTAATTACAAAAGGAGAGTGGGCACACTTGATAAAAAATTTGCAGCCCTATAATCTAGGGGTAAGTGTGCCAAGGAATAGTGACCTAGAGAGTTTTCACAGTTTGTTTAGAAGAAGAATTAAGATCAAAGAATTTCCTCATGACTTTCATTTCCCAGAGGACTGTATAAGAAATGTTTATGATGAGGAAGTGGCTTTATTTTAAGGCAAAGTGGAATGAAATCAAAAATTTTGATCCAGATTATGATCCCCTTAGGACTCTAACTTCTTTTCTAGTAAACATGTCAACTTTGTTTAACTTCTTCAATGACATTTTTACCACTTCAAGATATAAGTGAGGAAGAAATGGCATCTTTTGTTGCAATATTTCTAGAGCATCTTGTTGAAGGAAGGGAGGAAGAGGAGAGACCTATTTTTATCCTTCACCGTTATCATAAAATGTTTATAAAAGGGAAACATGTGAGAAAGTCAATGATTTTGACTTAGAGGAGGAAAAAAGGAAAACATATCATGACTAGTAGTAGGCCAATTTCCCCCCCTCTCAGACCATTGAAAGGAATAAGCATTATGGAGCCTCATGATCCCCCAAGGAGAGAGCCATCCCCACCGTCTCTAAGGCCACCATATCCCCCTCCAGAGATCATTTTAGAACACACTATTGAAGTTGGGAAAGGGAAAGGTAAGGAGAAGGGAAAATATGATAAATCTGTCTTGCTTGTGCAATTGTCTACTGAAAGTGATTCTGATAGTGCTAATGAGGTAGATGTCATTGTTATCCCTGAAGTAGATTTATAGGTTGGTGTCCCACATCTTCCCATTGCACCTCTCTTGCACTTTACTTCTTTGGAGATACAAGGCCAAGTCCATAGGGACTTGAGGAGGGAGGCTTGTGCAGAGTTTCTTAATGATGAAGGGTTTGTTAAGACCCAGGCTTTCCAACAATTTATGTGGCAAAGAAGTATTGAGGAATATCAAAAGAGGTTGGAAGAGAGAAAGACCCAATGAACTAATGTATCATAAAAGGAAATTGTAAATGAGATACAATTGGAGATGCATCATGAGTTTCATGCCTTAGCACCAGAGGAGGGAAGAAAAATTGTACATGAGGTTGGTGTGTTAATTTTTCCAAAATGGAATATTGTTGATGTTGTGGCTTTTGAAACTGTAAGGAAGAACATGAGTTTGCATGGAACAAGGGGTTGAGATGGATTTGAAAGGGACCTACTATAGTAAAGGTTATGCCACCTTAGCTATCTGGTCCCTCACACCTGTAGCAAAAAGGATGGATATATCTGATATTAATCCGAGATTGAAGGGCAATGTAATTCTACAAAGGGTTGCAGATATAGGTGGTGTGCAGGAAGAAAATAAAAAACTTGGAATCTTCTAAGTTTATTCTTGATGTAGCTCAAAGGAAGAGAAGGAAAAGGAGGAGCTTGCAATGATAAATCAACACCTTTTCCAAGAATATGATAGAAAATCAAAGAGATGTGTAGATTTGGAAACAAGGAATGCATTATTGGAGCAAATGATCAAGGACTTAGAAGAGATTCTACAGTCAAATTCTCTAATGCCATCCACATCAACAAGGACAAAACTGCCAGCTATCAGATCATATATGATAGATAGGGCCACTTCTCCACCTCCTTTTGCATGGGATGTTTCTGAAGAGACAAAGTGCTCAGTTGAGGCTATCAGAGCTCAACTTTACCAAAGAATTGATGAGATGGAAAGGTCTTAAGCTAAATATCAAGAAGATTTTGAGAGGAAGAAGAAGAGCATGGTACAAACAATTTTGTACCACTTGAATAAGAAAGTTGATGAAAAGTTAGCTGGTATTCATGTTGGCTACACCTTTCTTTTTGAAGCAATTCAAAATTTTGATGAGGATAAGGAAGTGGTAAGGCCACTATATGATAGATGGATCCGTAGGATAGAGAAAATGAACATGGTTAGTTTGAGATCCAAGTATCATAGGGAGAGGTCGTTGAAAATCCAGCCCACTTTTGATTTTTTGAAAACTCTAAGGGATTTTTAGATTCTTCCAGATCATATTTAAGGTAGGAATTAGAGTGTTGCAAAGAAATTTTAATGAAATGAAAGAGACTCTCTTGCCTTCTATTTTGGATAAGGATGGAAAGGTAAAGACACTATAGATGTGGAAAGATGAGGCTAAGACAAATTTAGAGGCTACAGTGAAAGAAATATGTAATGATATGGACAAAGGAATATTGGAAGAGTGTATGGACAAGATCACTACCACAATATTGTTCTTTGACAACTTTGAGAAGGAAGTGAATCGATGCGTTTCCAAGTACACTCCATTCAGAGGAAAGTCTGACAAGGTAATGAATTTTGATTGGCCAGCAGAAGAAGAGTATAATGAATGGGTGTAGATGTATGCGGAGGAGTAAAAGTACTATGTCATAATGACAATTTTTCCAGTATTACATCATTTTGAAAAGTTATTGCAGCACCTAAAGTCATTGTCAAGAAGGCATGGTCCTGGTTCACAAGTCCACATCATCATTTTGAAAAGTTATTGCAGCACCTAAAGTCGTTGTCAAGAAGGCATGGTCCTGGTTCACAAGTCCACATCATCATTTTGAAAAGTTATTGCAGCACCTAAAGTCATTGTCAAGAAGGCATGGTCCTAGTTCACAAGTCCACATCAATAGGGATGTACTTGAGGATATGAAAAGATCACTCTTTTATTGTAGTCACTATCTTTGTACTTTCAAGTTTTCTTCTACTTAAGATTGTAAAAATTTAACAAGTGTCATCTATGGCTTGTTGCTTGTTGCTACTCTTGTTCCTATAAAAGGGTAATCAAGGCCATGCGAAAGGGTCTAATTTCTAATTATTCACATAAAGTTTTAGGGCTATCGGTCTAGATTTTTGTGTTTTTAATATATATATATATATATATATATATATATATATATATACTAACTAAAAATACCAAAGAAAATAGAAAAAGTAAGAATTGTTGTATTTTATTGCAAGTTATGTGTCTTTTAAGCATTATTGGATATTGTATTACAAGTATAGCTAAATTTAATGAAATCTTAGAAGCATTTTCTGATTTATTTCCTCTCTTGTTGCAAATCTTATGTATTTTGATGTGATTGGATCAAGGATCCTGTTATCTCATTGCATTGTTATGATGTATGTGGTGGATTCATGCTTTAATTCAAAGAATTAATTAGAATTCTTGAATATCAACTATAAATCCATAGGATATTGTATCAAGATTGTGATAAGTAGGATTGATCAGAAAGTTACAGATTAACACTTTGTAATGAAAATGTGTTGTGAATCATATAGCTATACTCCTCAAACTTGTGATAGGATGTCTTGTGTTTAGTTGAATCATTTCCCAATGAATAAAGCACTGATCTAAGATAGGGTTTTCTTTACATTCAGTTACATTTTCTTCACCAAAAATTCTTAAATCAAATTACAGATATCCTTATTTTATGTTTTTTTATCTGAGCAAGTTGATAAATTAATGTCATACTCCATGCAAGTCAATGTTCAATGGGTAATTGGCTATTACCTAGTATCTCCTTGTTATGTTAAGGCTTACATGAGATATCTTCTTTTGTGATATTAATACCAATTATTGTTGGAAGTTTGGAGAAAGGTCACAGGTACACCCATCTTAGTTTTGTAGAGCCAAAAGTGTAGAAGGGATTTACTGAGCGCCTTATTAGTTGGTCCAAGTCCATTTAGGTGTCCATCATAGAAGTTAGCCACTTCTTAGATATTTGGGTGGGTAGCTTGGTAGCATTTTTTATGTGTAAACCCTGTCAAACCAGGAACCAGCAGTAGGTGTATACATACATACACACATATGCACACATACACACACACACACACACACAGTCACAAATTTACACACACATAGAGACACACACACAAACACATGTGCACACTCATTCACACACACACACACACACACAGGTTTAAAGATACTTGGTGATTATTCTAAGTAGGGTTGTAACATTACCAAAATGTGTCCATTAGTTATTTAAGGAAAATTAGTTAGGATTAATTTGACCCTGCATAGCTTGGTGTGACCATTATTATTTAACTCCATAAGAGTTAGGATTAATTTGGGTACCTAGGATTAGAGGCTATGACTTACTACAAGATTATTTGATGTAGAAAAAGATAGCTTCATGACCCCAAAAAGATCAACTTACTAACTACCATTTCCTTTGACTGAATTGTGCAAAGTAATATATAGAGGATATGAAACACTACTTATAAACACATCTCCATCTAAACCCTAAATATCTACTTAAATTACATCAATTAAATTATGCCCTTTCCCCTATTAGTAAAAAAAATATTGGCTCACATTTTGATTATTTAAAAACCCTTATATTCATGCATGTGATAAGATACATATTTTGATGTGAATCCCTTGGGGAACACTTATGTACAACTCTTAGTTCATTTGTATTGAGACCTGCACTATGAG
This sequence comes from Chamaecyparis obtusa, assembly GCA_027943335.1. Lineage (NCBI taxonomy): Eukaryota > Viridiplantae > Streptophyta > Pinopsida > Cupressales > Cupressaceae > Chamaecyparis > Chamaecyparis obtusa. Next base: position 1,995,504 of record BSBK01000053.1, read on the forward strand.
TAATGAAAATAATATAACCTAGAATATATATCACACATACCACAAGAGATGTTTATGGTCCAAGATGTCCTCATATTCAATATTTGTAAAATTAGAATATATTGTTAAGGTGAGGTAACACCATATCATACTCCTTTTTTAATAATTCATTCCATATTGAATCTTCAAGAGATACCATACACAACATCATTACTCAACACATATACTTAGAATGTTAATTATCTCATTTATATAGACTCTCTTAATAACATAATGGAGGGGTAATCACAATTAAGTCCTACTCATCACCAGATATAATTAATTACACAAGTTATGGACTTCCATGATGATTTTTCCTTGATTATTATCTCTTAGAATGATATGAATGCCCATATGTTGTACCGTTTATTATCTCTAAAACCTTATTTGAGTATTCACCCTCAGTTCTTGTTAGCTTTGTTAACTTTGAAAGTGACACAATATTTTCATGTTTTCCCTTGTTATCAGTCTCTTATTGTTTGTCACACGATTCTTTGATGCACTCTTCATTAGCTTTTTGATCTTTCTTAACTTCAAATTTCATTAGGTCTTCATTGTGTAATATATTGTAATGTAACTTTTTTCCTCCTATACCAAAGATTCATGATCTTATTTTGCATATGAATATTTATCATTCCCATAGAATATAAAGAAGGATACCAAGAACAATATCCAACACATATGTATCGAAAGCATAGAATTTTGAAGGAAAATCATATTTGTCCTTAGAGACCTTTAAATATTCAAAAAAATAAATATCCTTGCTTCTTGGTTATCCTTAATGTTATTTTATTATCCAATCCCATGCCAATGAAGGTTTACTTGCTCCTAGGGTTTATAGAAAATCAACACCTACTATTGGATGGTAGGCCAACTTAGCATGGTCATAACTTCTAGCTTTTTGGGAAAAAATGAACTAGTTTGTTATGTTGAAAATGTATCAAAGAGAAATAATTTGAATTAATTAATTTCATAGTTTTTGTATTTCTATCTACACAACTAGTGAAAGGTTTGGGAGTCTATTCCTCTTTAAAAATATTTGAAAATGTATAAAATACCCAAAAATTATATTTTATTTTTCCACTCTATGTTTTGATGTCACTCAAACCATAAGTATTGGTAAGTTCTAATATTTTCATCAATTACCTACAAACTACTCCTTTGATTCACATGAATCCTCTAAAATGAATATTATACATGTAATTTCTAAATTCTTTGATTGAAATGTTGAATAAAATACATGGTATTAAACATAAATATTTCTTACTTAGATTATATATCTTGCTCTACAAAATGTTCAAAGATAAAAGAGAAGATATTGACTTTAAAAACATGTGTATGTCAATTTGACAAGTGCAATTGGGTTCAATGAAGCCAAGATAGGTGGGTTATGCAATTAATGAAGATATTTGATTTCAAAGAAGCTAAGAAAAATGAGAATGATAAGATATTGAATATTTACAAACCAAAGCAATGATTCAAAAAATAGTGATATGGAATCTAAAACAACTAAAGTGATATGGAAGGTGTTTAGAGAGTATATGTTGAATGAAATAAAGTGACCAATAACATATTTCTTTTTTAGTTAAACAACCAATAAAATTATAACAATGATTTCTATTTTTAAAAAATATGTATAATGTTATTTGTAAAAGCATTGAAAAATATAATCAATTATTTTTAGAGCACAGGCTAAATTTTTAGAGTTTATTTGAATTAAATAAATCTAACTTAGGGTTAAGTATAATGAAAATTATTTTTAATTTATATCTAATTTTTAAAATTAATTTTATATTTAGAAATGAATTTTATAAAGTGATACTTTTATAGTCTATAAAAAGAAAAGATATTGTGTTTGGAGGAAATTAGTCGTGGGTTTTGATAATTTCCTAAACAAAAGTTTATAATTCAAAGTCTTTACATGAATGGTTATTCATATGTAAATGCAATATCATCTTGTGAGATTAATTTTGCTTATTGAATGAAAAATTTGTGTTATTATTATTTATGTTAGTATTAATATATCCATATATTAATGTTTGTGTACCTAGTTTGTGGAATTCTATTATATTTTTTGTTATAGATTTTCTATTTACAATTTATTATTTTTACAAATATGATTAGAAATTGCATGCTTATGAGAGATTATTTTCTTTAGAGAGTCAAAAGATATAAAATATCTTAAAGATATGTGTGTGTATACTAGTCATGTGTTCATGATTGAGAAGCAAAGTTGATGAAGGGTACTCCCCTTATTTAGCCAAACACACACAACACAAAAGAGAAATAAATAGAAAAATGCAAGAATGAATTAATGACAGCAACACTTTATTTCTATTATCCTCAATGAAAAGGCATTCCAATATTCAAAAAAATGACATGCTACAACCACATGGGCATTTTCATCACAATGATCTGCAAGACAGAGCCAAAATCTACACTTTTGGAACTGAACCACAAATTTCCCCTTTAGCCCTATATAAGTAGCACAATTAACCACCTTAGAATATTTTGGAAAGTGAAACTTTCCCATTTTGGCACCCAGCGGTTCAATTTCCCACCTTGAGTGAATGTTCTCTCTTTTTCGCTTTAATTGAAACTATAGTCTTGAAGGCACAACTTGCAGAAATCATAACTTGTGAACTGTTGAGTCAATTGGCTATTATACCCCATTTTAGAAATGGAACAAAGAGCTCTATGCCCTAGAATTGTGAAGCGTTATTCGATCAAAGTTTGACCCCCTTTTGGAGCCTCTAAAGCCTTCAAAACTGAGTTTGAAGTTTTAATACCACCCTGCCAAAACAAAAAATGGAATAACTTGAAAATCAGACTTGATCTTGCCATTAAACTTTACCAATAGGCTTATATATCCAAGATGAACCTTCAAGGAAGAAAAGGGAACAATTTATGCTCAAATTGACAACCTACTAAAAATAGTAACCTTGTCCAAAGATAGCCCTTATTGAAACTAGACAAGATCTTTGGGTGATGCAAGATTGCTCTTACACCTTTGATGCTCCCTCATCAAACACTCAGGGTAAATTGAGAAGTGACCTTGTCATAGCTTAGGTGTTCAGAGGAAAACCAAGGCATTTAACCTCTTCCTTTGATAGCCATGATGAATCTTCAATAGGTCATCCCTTCCATTTGACCAGATATTCTTCATATTTCATGTTCCTCATGCTTCTGCTAGCACAACTATCCAAGATGTCTTCTATCTCCTTTGTAGATGAAGTAGATGTTGGAATATTCCACTGTGCTTCTGCTATCTCATCTTCAATACTTCATCCATGATACTCTGTCAAATATGAAATATTAAACACTGGTGAAATACTGAGTTCACTAGGCAACTCTATTTTATAAGCATTTCCTGAATCATGCTTCTTCAAGATTTTACATGGTCCAAATTTATTCATCTTCAACTTGTTGTATGTTCCCACTATAAATCTCTCCTTTCTCAAATGAACCATAACTTCATCTCCAATATGAAATTCCTTATGCCTCCTTTTCTAATCTTCCTTAGCCTTGCATTGAATATTCATTTTATTAATATTCTTCTTCACCTCTTCATGCAAATTCTTCAAGTGTTCTACAAAGTCTTCAACTTCAACACTACCCTTTTCTCCATTGTCCAACTTTCTTAACTCTGAATCATTTCTAGGACTACTTCCATATACAACCTGGAATAGTGATTTACCGGTGCTCCTATTAACATAATTATTGTATGCAAATTTTGCCTGTGGTAAAATCAAATCCCACCCCTTTGGTTTATGTCCAACTAAGCATCTCAATAGGATTCCAAAACTCTTATTCACCACTTTTGTCTGTTCATCAGTCTGTGGATGGTGTGCCGAGCTAAACTTCAAATCTATCTTTAACTTTTCCATAATGTCCTCTAAAAATATAAACTTAGTATCTCGATTTGAAACTATGCTCTTTGGTAAACCATGTAGTCTCTCCACTTCTCTGAAAAACAATTTTGCCATGTGAACATCATTGGTCTTTCTGCAAGGAATTAAATGTGTCATCTTCTACAACCACAAAAATGGAATTGTGCCCTTTGTGAGTCCTCGATAAATGAAAAACAAAGTCCATACTAATATCCTCCCATGGCCTCTTTGGTATAGGTAATGGCTAATATAACCCTGTATTCTTCTTGGTTCCTTTTTCCATATGACATATTCTACAAATTTGCACAAACTTCTTAACATCATGCTACAATTGTGGCCAATAATAGTGCTCACTAATCAGATCAATAGTTTTATCTCGACCAAATTTTCCAGTCAATCCTCCACTATGCTTCTCTTTGATTAGGTTCTCCCTCATGGAACTCCTTGAGATGAACAATTAGCTCCCTTTGAATAACATTCTATCTTGGATTATAAAATCCAACCATTTGGTCTCGTCTAGAGTAACATGTTCTATGCAAGCTCCCCAAGCCTTGCCAAAATCAAGATCCTCAGGATACAAACTCTTGAGTTCTTTGAACCCAATAACTTCAATCTGCATCTCTATCAACAAATTATATCTTCTACTCAAGGCATCTACAACCCTATTAGACTTTCCACTCATGTGCTTCAAAAAAAAAGTGTAACTTTGCAAAAACTCAACCCATTTCAAATGTCTCTGATTCAACTTCCCTTGGCTATTCAAATAATGTTAAGATTGATGATTAGTAAACAAAAAAAACTGTTTAGGAAAAAGATAATATCTCTACTTCCTCAGTGCTTGAACTATAGCATAAAACTCTTAATCATAAACAAAAATATTTTCTTTTGGCATCATTCAATTTCTCACTAAAATAATCAATGGGTTTACCTTCCCAACTCAAAACATCTCCAATGACATTTCCACTAGCATCACAGTCTACTTGAAATACCTTATAAAAATTTGGAAGTGCGAAAATAGGCTACTTTATAACTTTTCTCTTCAACAAATCAAAACTCTTTGTTGCTCCTGCAGTCCACTTAAACTTGTTTCTATCCCCTCTCATAGTTTTAGTCAAGGGTCCACAAATACTAATGAAATTTATGATAAACTTTCTATAAAAGCTAGCCAAACCATGAAAATATCTTACCTTAGTAGCACTCCTTGGAGTAGGCCATTTAAAAATAGCCTTCAGCTTCTCTGGGTCTATTTTAAGACCATCTGATGAGACAACAAATCCCAAGTACACTAAATCCTTTGTAGAATTGCACTTCTTCAAGTTAATCAACAAATTTTCTTCTCTTAACTTCTCAAAGACCCTATGAATATGCATTGCATGCTCCTCTAATGTCTTACTAAAGATCAAGATATCATCCAAGTAAAAAATAAAAAAACTTAGAAATTATTTCAATACCTCGTTCATGAGCCACATGAATGTGCTCGGTGCATTGGTTATCCCAAAAGGCATGACTAACCACTCATACAAGCCCTCCTTTTTCTTGAAGGTTTCCTTCCATTCATCTCCTCTAATCTTGATTTGGTGATATATTCTCTTCAAATCTATCTTTTTGAAGTACTTGGCTTCACTAAAGCAATCCATAATGCTATCAATAATTGGCAAGGTAAACCTATACTTGATAGTAATCTTATTGATATCCCAAAAATTTGTACACATCCTCCATTCTCTATTTTTATTTGGTTCTAGTACTGTTGTTACAACACATGGACTCAAACTCTCTCAAATCAACCCCTTCTACAACAACTCTTGCACTTTTCTTTTCAAATCTTCACTCTTGGCTAGAGTCATTCTATGGGCTTCCTTATTTGGCAAACTGGCTCCAGGAATCAAGAATATTTGATGATTAATATTTCTTACTAGTGGAAATCCATTAGGTACATTATCATATATAATATCCTAAAAATCATCCAAAAAATCTACAACTTCTACATGTACATCTTCTACTTCATCTTTATCAACTCTTGAAATTAAAGAAAAACACACGTGTTCATGCTTCATGCCTTTTAGAAACTTTATTCCATTAACTAAACATATTCTGGCATTACTACATACATTTTCGTTTGTTTCCTTTAATGGCTTCATCTTGTGTCTGACTCCATCCTTTGTCAAGGAATAGGTATTTACATACCCATCATGTACTGTACGATGATAAAATTGTCATGGTCTCCCAAACAAAACATGACGAGCATCCATAGGCATAATATCACACAATACCTCATCATGGTATTTTCCAATTTTAAACTTTACCAGACATTGTTCATTGACCAAAACCTTATGATCCTTATGCAACCAAGAGATCTTGTAGGGAATCAGATGCTTTCTACTCTCTAGATTCAATTTATCTACCATTTCCTCTAAAACAATATTATCAGTACTACCACTATCAACAATGATATTGCATACCTTACCGTTACACTTATACCTTGTGCTTAAAAAAATATTCCTTTCCTCAAGTTCCTTCTCATTATTTAGCAAGGCTCTTCTTGTGGCAAGGACCTCTCCTCTTTAAACATCCTCAAAATGTGATGACCTGACATCTTCATCTACATGTGCAACTCATGCATTACTTTCTGGTCTTCTATCAGTTCTCCCTTGATGCCGAGGACACTCATAAACTCTATGTCATTCATCTCTGCTATGGAAACATGTCCCTCAAAAACCTCCTCTACCTAGTCCTTTCCCTCTTGCTCTTCCTCTCTAATCTATGTTATTTTGATCACAGGAATGATAGGAATTATTTCCCCTCTAATTTTGATTGCCACTAGAGTCACCATTATTCTTTTGATCTTCATTTTAGCCTCCATAAGATTGTTCACTAGGCTTTTCACCAAGACCTCTTCCATTTTGTCTGCTCTCAAACTTCTTATTCAATTTTTCTTCTACCTTAAAATAAAATTGATATGTGTATTCAATTGGTAGACATTCTTACCATTATCAACTCTTCTTGAATACTCGACCTCAACCCATTTATGTAATGGGAAACCCTCTCCTTATTAGATTTAGAATGACTCATTCTGCTAAGAATCTGATAGAACTCTTCGGTGTACTCTTGGACAGATTTTCCTGCTTGCTTAAACCCTTAATTTTCTTCAGCAAATCAAGCTCATAGACAACATGAATGAATTGTCTCTTCAATTTTTCCACCATTCAATCCAACCTTGTTATATTATCCTTCCCTCTCTATTTCTTTCCAACTAAACCTCTTTCCACAAAATTTTAGCATGACCTTTCAACTTGGCCTTTGATAATTTAACCCTCTTGTGATATTCTATTTTCTCAAGCTCAATTTACTCCTCCATATCATTGATCCAATCGATCAACTCTTCTGGATTAAGATTTCTAGAAAATGTAGAAACTTCAATCTTGGGTCTCTTTCCAATCTTGGAAATGGCCCTAATAAACCTAGCTTCATCAAGATCCCTAGTCATTTCTTTCCCTTCTTCAAACTGTCCTTCTTCTTCAAATTCATCCTCATTACATCTCTTGACCTAATATTGGTTCCTCTACATAGCTCCTCTTGCAATGCTTGCACTTGCCTCTGTAGGGATCTAAAACCTTCTTTTGTCACACCCACAATTCTCTTACCACGATTCCTTTGTGGAGGCATTTTCTATACTTATCTCTCAAACCCATAGCCACAGTCCTGGTGCAAACTGCCTCACGCTCGACAATCTATCTACATGCTCAAGAACTTGTTTGATATCACTTGATGAAGGGTACTCCCCTTATTTAGCCAAACACACACAACATAAAAGAGAAATAAACAAAAAATTGCAAGAACATATTAATGGAAACAACACTTTCTTTCTATTATCCTCAATGAGATGGCATTACAATATTCAGAAAAAATAACATGCTACAGCCACATAGGCATTTTCATTACAATGATTTGCAAGACAGAGCCACAATCTACACTTCTAAAATCAACCCCAAATTTCCCCTTTATCCCTATACAAGTAGCACAACTAATCACCTTAGAATATTCTGGAAAGTGAAAATTTCTCATTTTGGTATCCAATGGTTCAATTTCCCGCCTTAAGTGAATTTTCTCTCTTTTTCACTTGAATTGAAACTAGATTCTTGAAGTCACAACTTCCAAAAATTGTAACTTGTGAACCATTGATTCGATTGGATATTATAAACCCATTTCAAAAATGGCATGAAGCACTTGACACCCTAGGTGTGCAAAGCACTAATTGATCAAAATTTGACCCCCTTTCGAAGCCTCTAAAGCCTTCAAAACTAAGTTCAAAGTTTTTGTACCACCTTGTCAAAACAAAAAAAAGCAATAACTTCAAAACCAAACTTGATCCTTCCATGAAACTTTACCAGCAGGCTTATAATATATCCAAGATGAACCTCTAGGGAAGAAAATAGAACTATTCGTGTTCAAGCGAACAACCTACTAAAAATAGTAACCCTGTCCAAAGATAGCCCTTATTGAAACTAGACAATATTTTTGGGTGATGCAAGGTTGCTCTTACACTTTGGATGCTCCTCCATAAAAAATAGATGTGACAAATTGATTTATGTTTCACAACAATGCTAAAAAGATAAAAGAAAACAATATGGATCTTGTGAAAATTGTAAAGTTTTCCATAGCTTGGTCATTCTACACTAGTACATTTGACCTTATTTTTCCACCAAAATTTTTGACCAACAAATTAAAAGGTTTTGGTTGGTCAGATTATAGAAGGAAAATTTTGATTTTTTTTAATCTATGCCCATGTTGGTCGAAATTTTGACCAATACCATGGTGGTCGAAAGTGCAACCAACATGGGCATAACTTTAAAAAAAGTTTCATTTGTCACTACATTATTCCCCACGGCAAAGAAGGGCAGCGCGCAAAGGAGGATTATCTGCATTTGTATTTGGATTGCATTATCTCTCCATTATTCCCCATGACAAAGAAGGGCAACGCGTAAAGGAGGATTATCTACATTTTCATTTGGACTGCATTCTCTGCATTGTAAGGATTTTCATTTAGTTTTTTTCCACACCCACAACTATGATCTTGTATGAAGTGTTAAGAAAATTTATATACCTGGTGCAATCCATTTATAGTATCTTATTTCTTCTCTTTGGGGATAAAATTTGATAACACCTCGGTCAATATTTCTTCATAAAGATTTAGTTTCAATGCCCTCCTCAAAAACAACATTCTAGACACATGACGAGGAACCATTACATGATATTTATATACCTTGTTAATAAAAATAAGACAAAAATAATCTTTGGGTGCATATGTGAGGAGGTTCTCATTGGGTCATTTGGAGGTATTACTAGTCTAGTTGCAGCCAACAATGACATATACTGGCATATTTTAGAGTTTATAGTGCATTGGGCATGGTTGTTAAGACTTTGAATATAATCTTTCATTTGTCATAAATTGTCATGTCTCAAAGACTCAGGGAACACACTCTTGGACAAGTAGATCCTAAAGCAGAAGGAATTACTAATCCTTATTACTTGGTCTATTGTTCTCATTTCCCAACCATAAGCCTCAAGCTATCCACCTTAGTTGGCATCCCAAGTACTTAAGGTGCAGTTTGTCATGGGGTGTTTGGGGTTCCACTACTTTGAGAGATAACAAATGGCACTATTGTTGAGGATGCATTAATTTTGGTTCTTGTCTGTAGTGTAGTTGGTACTTTGTCAAATTATGTCAACAAATGTCCATTGTCAAGGAGACACTAACCTAGAGTTCCCTTGAAAGATTATGCAACTTTACCTATCAAGAAATTTTTGGAATTGTGTTACTTTGCTTAATTATACAAGGTTTTGTTGACTCATTGACGAATGAGAATAATATATGAGGGTCTTTGGGTTGTAATTAGATATAGGATAGATCCAAAATTTCCATACTTGAGTTCACAATCATAAGAAAAGGGACCAATGAGATAGTTGTGGATTTGGACAATAGGTTTATTAAGAATATGAGGAAGGTGCAATTTAATTTAGGGCCCAACAAATCTATGTGCCTAGTGTTGCATTATTGTGCTTTTGATGCAAAGTTGGGGTATCACCTTGGACAGGAGAATCCTAAAACTCTAAGCAATACCTATACCATAACTATCAACATTGAAAACAACATGGTAAAATCTAGTAAGTAGATCAAAATGATTGATGTTAGGATTTCCTAACAAAATAAAGGTGCCTGATGTAGAGGGGTATGATATCTTTCTTGAGCAACCAAATAGGCCCAATAAACCCCCATTTACAAAGAAAATCATCATAGAACTCACTCCCTTGACTCCCAACCAAGGAAGAGTCTTACATAAGGGTTAGAAACAATAGATTTTCAAGTTTTTAGGGCTTTACCACTTACCTCTTCTTCTAGACACCAAACTCTCATTCCTAGGGTCATTAGGCTAAGGCTTGTTCAAAAGGAACTTATAAAATCTCTCTACATACCCCCCACTGGATCTAACACACCTATATTGACCCCAATAAAAATGATCCATCATAACATACACCCATTCTTAAGGCTATTCACTCACAATAATGACTGGTGCAAAATTGGGCACCCTTTAATCAACATTTCACCACCCTTGTGTGGTCTCTTCAAATCCATACACCATATCCCTGCATTCAAACATTATCTTACAAGGATATTATACATTAATTGACCCCTCCCACCAATCACCTTAGTTACAGGGGTGGGAGAGTCAATCCATTTAAGGAGACTCCAATCCCAAATTTCTGATTGCAAAACAAAACCTAGGAACAGTCAACACAAAGTTGATTCCTCTACCTTAAAATGTAGATGAAATGATACAAAAATATCATGTAAGTATAAGAAAATCACAACACAATGTTTCCATTCCATATTTCAATCAAAACATATTAATTCAAAGCATTTGAATTCATTGGTTTGATGACTGTACCCACGGGTTGAACAATGATTGCAAAGAAAGCTTTGTTGTTTATTGATTCAAGACCATCTTCAATGGTCCCCAAACACACCAACATCTACATACATTATCCACTCATGTGGATCTCCTCTAAAAAACCCTCAAACACTTGACAACCAACTAAATAACTGACTTCTAACTACTACAACAGTCAAAACCGATTGTTCCTCTAATGCAAACATAGAAAAATGTTAATTTATTATTGTCAAGTTGACAACCAAGTTTTCAACTCGACAACATGACAACCAATGCCCCTTTTTGAACATTTCAAAGGTTTGTAAACAACATCTTAACTTACTATTATCCCCATAGCCCCTTCATGAGCATTCTAGGCCATATTTGCATATAGATGCAAATTTACATCTTTTTGCAATTTGAGTGCTTTTACATGTTTTAATGGCTCCAAATGGTCATATTAAAATCATAGATGACCTTATAGGTCATTAAACCAATATATCTACCTAGGATCCTCAAGTAACCCCTAGGTACATTCCTAGCCTTCACATGCCATCAATGGATTACAATGCTTTGATCCATTACAAAAGGATTCACATACAATCCAAAACATAAGCAAAACATATTTAATGACCATTATTGGTCTCATTACAATGCCAATGACATTGTAGGATCATGTTTGTCTTCAAAACCTTCCAAGGTCTATCAGTGACCCTGGTGTATCCTCTAGGCCTTTTCCTTAGCCTTGGTGCTCCTACACCAGTGCCCCAAGTGAACCTCTAATAGCCAATGACAAACTTGAGCTTATGGATGCCTTGAAGTATCTCTCTTAATAAGTTGCAAGGAATAAGAAAGGATTTCCTCCAAATAAGATTGCTACACTTTAAAATAAATTTCAAAGATTGCATAATAGGCCATATAACATAGATTGGCCAAAAAGGCAAAGGCAAAATGATAGGCAAGTAGTTCCTAGGCAAGGAAATCAAAGATGTAAGGACAATGAAACTTCTGATCCCTTGAAGAAAGATCATATGAACATTAAAGAAGATCATATAAACATTAAAGGTCATTTTTTAATGCAATTAGACCAATTTGGTCATTTGATGATGTTTTGTTAGAGCGTTGATCATTTTCTGTAATAGGATCATGAATAAGGGTATGTAAGCCATTTTGGCACCTAAGGCTTAATTGATCATTTTGTAGGTTCATAAGGTGTAAATGAATTAAAAATTTATGTAATACCCTATATGGATGTCCTTGCGCCATTAGATCCACTTCAAAAGGTCATGAAGTCACACTGGATCATAAAATCCTATAAAGGCTTATACATGTATTAATGTGATATCATAGGCAATTGATGAGTTCAATAGCTTAAGAGTAGGATAAGGGATTTGGTCAAACACCATGACATCAACATATTATGAAACTCTATGCCATAAAACATGGTCCTCATGTGGTCAAATGCTTCAAACCTTGACTGTCCCAAGGGCAAGTGACCCTGCCATGGCACTTTCCAAGAAATCAGAGTTCCAATCTTCCTTCCCCGATTTCAACCTTCAAACAAACATCTTTGAAAACATTCAATACATAAAAACATCCCTCTCTACATCCCCTACCATCCATGGTAGTGAGGGATCACATCAATACTCCATTGTATCAAGTTTATTTTACTGTTGCACACCCTGACTGTATAGGAACAGTCAATTGAAACAGGGACCTAATCACTTTTAAACTTCACAAGAACCATTCAAAACTACAAAGGAATGATTAACCACCATTTCCTATTCCATTTCTATCCACATTTGCATCGAGAGAAGAGATTTAGACACCCAAAGTGAGGACTATTCCTACACGGGCAGAGACAGGCAGAGTACATTAAAATTACATTTCATTGATCAAAAGTATGTTTAAATTGCTTCTTCCGGTCTTCAATCATCTACCAAACTCCCCCTACTCCTTTGTTCAAACTTATGCATCCTCAAAGAAAATAAGCCTCTTACAAACCAGTTACAAACTTTCTTAGACCAGTAACAGTCAGTTATTGATTGTTTGCAAATAATTTTTGTTAACCTTTGTTGTCTAGTTGACAACTAGTTATCAACTTCGACAATGTCTTACCCCTTAGGAATTTATATTATTTCCATAACCTTTTTAAAGGTTTTTAGGACTTCATCCTACCCTTAAACCCTCAAAATACTCTTAAACCCTCATTTAGCCTTTTAGGCCTTATTTTGCCAATATAGGCAAATTTCACATTTTTGCACGTCATGTGCATTTACATCATTTTGATGGCTCTAGTGGCCATTTTACATTCATTTGGACCTTTATAGGTCATTATCCCAATGCAGCTAACCTAGGATAAACCTAATCACCCCTAGTGACCCCTGGGTACACTTAGCCCTTACAAATGCCATTAATGGCTTACATGTTTGATCCTTTACAAAGAATTCTCAATCATTACAAATAACATGGAAATGTCATCAAATGACCAAATATGATCTCATTACAATCAAATGACCCAAGTTGGCTATGTTTGTCCTTCCATTCCTTCCAAGGTCTTCCAGTGACCCTGGTGTACTTCCAGTAACCCAAGTTGACTATGTTTGTGTTTTACATGATTGCATTCCCCAAATCATTACTGACAAAATTTTGAACATATCTAAATGGAATATTCTGTGCCTGACATAATTAAATGCAATACACCAAGAAGTACCAAATGATGAATGCTCAATTATTGTAATGGAAAAGCATCAGAACCATCCATTTCTAGAACTTGATTTTCTATAGTCTTAATGATTTTTCTATAGTCCTAATGACTTTTCTTATTTCTTGTCTTTTGTCCCTTTTTTATTTTCTATGTCTGTGCTTGGTGACAGGATTTTGTTCATGTTTATGATCTTTCATATTGTTCATGTTGTCTTCTACATTAATTGTAGCATATGTATCATGTAATTTTTAGCTAACTTAAGATAAATGATTCACATATGCAAGAAATTTAACCCCTTTGACGAGGATCCTACACAGTGACATGGATCAGAAGGTATAAGTCAATATGCCTTATATAAATAGTTTATTAATTGTTTTCTTTCTCTTTATGCCCATCTTCATTGAGTGGTTTAATAATAAGGTATTAACTTTCTCATGATTTAACAGTACTACCCTCAACATCAATTTTATGGTCAACTTCATCAACATTAACCTTATTTAGCAAAAATAACTCAATCCTTACTAACTATATATCTCATTTGATGGACTGCAAGAACTGCCAAATAGGTACTTGCCAGATTTGTCTTCCTCGAATGAGGGAAATGCAGGAATGGTAGACGAAAGTTTGACATTTAGTATGACTAAAATAGGGAGATCAACTAGAGGTCAAAGGATTAGAAAAAAATTCAATAAACGCATGCAATTTTTCCTTCCTAAAGGGGGGTCATGTTCTTATTATGATGAGACCAAAGCTGACATCAAGGTGCCCTTTCGGTACACACATCTTGAGAAAGAATGGGTACCTAAGCAGCTACCTCGAATTAAAATTGATTTTTGTGTTAACGAGAGGATATATCGCATAGCTCCATCCTTGTTACATGGTTTGGGCCTATTTTCCATGGATGGCATAAAAGTATGTTGCAACAAAGTTATTGAATTGATGGAGTATGTTGGACCTTGTTACAATTACAATGATTGGATGCGGATTGTTCAATATAAAAAAATTATGTGTAGGTATGCACTATCAGCAAATTATATACAATGGAAAGAAAATGATCAAAGTAAAAGATTTTCTATGTACATTGACGGGAGACCAAAAGCAACAGGGAATATTGCAGGTTTTATAAATAGTACATGACCTAGGTCAATAAATAAGCAACCAAATTGCATATTCGAGGCACGTGAGGGGAATCATATTTTTGTATGTGCGATAAAATCAATAAGTGCATGGGAAGAACTGCTAATAGATTACAATTTGAATCGTATAGATACAAACAAAGTTACTATCATGGGGGTTGTAAGTACTATATACCATTTAAACTAACCTTTAGTTTATGACTCCAATATACTATTTTATTAATAAGTTTATTTTGCTAAGTCTATTGCTTTCACTTCGCTGAAGTTTGCATATTTAATCTTTGTCACAGGACGACATGGATCTAGCACATGACAGAGGTCGTGGGGATGCTCCTCCCACCCAGTCTTCAGCAAAGGTAAACCTTATTGTAATTGTACAAATTAGATAGTTGAAAAATGTTATATTATTATGTTCTTTTCTTTAGGGTTTTGGAGTTATTCTAATAGTTTTACTGATATTCCTGTCACAAATTGATGTTCAGGATAGGGAAAAGTGCCTGCAACAATAGAGGCAATAACTACATATATGGATGAGGATATCCCAGATATCCCTAACCCAGTAAATATGGTCAAGAAAAAATTAAAAAAAGTCAGTACAAAAATTCTTGCCATTTTGGTTGATCCAAATCCAACTCAGGAGACGCTGGCAAGGAAAGAGGAATTGATGCGGCAAGCAGGTTGTTATTAAGTAAGCAGTAATGAATCTTTAGTTATAACAAAAGTTCAATAAAGGTTTATATTTTATACTCTTTTATGTCATGAACTAAAATATGTATGTGTTCTTCTTACAAGATTTTTTTTGTACTCAAGCAACTACTCGTGGATATCGTGATGAGGCCGGTACTAGTACAACTCCCACCCCAAGTAAAATAATCCTTAAGTTAACAAGTTACAAGGAATTTTTTCTTTGGAACATTCACAAACTTCATTGGACTTATTGATTAGAAATGTACATTTTTCATTGGACTTACTAATATCATAGATACAACTAGAGGAAAAGGTACAGTTACAACTAATTCAAAATTTCTAAGAAAATCTTCACTCAAACTTTATTGAAAGATACTCTTACTTTTATTATTTCAGGATGTCTTTGCTAACAATGTATTGTTCAGGTCATCAAGTGCAAGAAACTCCTACAAGGACCGCCCCTCTGAGATTGCCAACTGTAATGTCAGCAACAAGGAGGGTACAAACATCGACATCTTCACAATCTATGCCTGGTAAATCCTTGTTTTGTTATATTTGGTTTTGTGTTAATTATGATTTGATAATTTGTACTTTAATCTTGGTTGCATTTCATAGTGGATTAATTGTGTGCAGTAGGAGATACACCGGTTGCTACACCAGAAATAGATCAAAGTACCTATATTGGTGATAATTCAGCATCATTTCTTGGATCTACCCATGTTTCTAGCACGAGAGTTATGCAGACGTCATTGTTGATGGCCAATAAAGAACTGATGCCTTTAAAATGTCTTAAGCTTCCAAGTACTTTAAAATTATTATTATTTATATTGTAATTGTAATTTACTTACTCATAAGAAGTTTTGGATTGATTACCCTATAACATTCTTGCAGGCAATGATTTTTTTTATAAAATGCTTAATGACTTGACATTAAAGATATTCGGGCCCACCATACGTACAAGGTGGAACATCATAAGTGAACTAACCCTATCCCACAATTTTTATTTCATATCATTAATTGGTACAATATTTTTCCTTTCATTCCATTTCTTTTACTATATTCAAGGTACACAACTTTAGTTAATTTTTCTATCTAACAATTTTGTGTTTTTTCATAAAAGGTGGAACTTACAATATAAAAAATTAAAAGAACAACTCATAAAAGATTTAGAGCATGAGTTTGGTAGTAACATTTTTGAGGAGAAGAAAATTTTAGAAAAAGTTGCCAAACATCTTAAGATTGTGAGGGACTCATATAGAAGGAGTCTAGTCCAGAACCCAAAATACGAGTGTCCTCCCTTTATTTCAGTGAGGCTTTGGAATGAATTCATTTTGGATGCAAAGGAGAAAGGGGATACTCAAAGAGTAATTACACCACGAAATGAGAAATGAAGGTATGCTATAGTATTAACTAGTAGAATGTAATTATGCACTAATTAGTGATCTTTATATCTATATAATCTAACATATTTCAAACTTTTCATAGGTTGCATGACACATCAAAGGAAACAAAGGCCAGACTACAAAAGATTGGGCAGCACAAACTTGGCTTTGGTGGTTATTCGAAAGTTCAAGCACGAATTGCAAGTAGTAGTAAATGAAATTTCGAATCAAATTTTTTTAAAATTACAAATAATTTTGTTTAATCAAACAATACATGGAGAATTCACAATATTAAGCCAAAAATGCAGGGCTTAGAATTTAATTTAGATGCCACAGAAGAACACAAAAAAATTGTCTTCAAAGAAGGCTATGAAGTCGTGGCTGAACGCCTACGCCAAGCTTCCAATGGCCCAACCCAAGAGTCTCCTGCATCGGTTCAACAGGTAAATATGCCAAATGAAAAATATTTGAAATTGAATACGTAAGCAATAATCTATTTGATGTTAATTTCAAACATAAATTGACTATTTTTATTTTTAAAAAGCAAACAATGATAACAATGTGCATGACATTGCAATGCAGCCTCGTAATCATAACATAGAACCCGCGCTGCATGACGAAGGCCCTAATGTGAATCGCAATGTCGATGGAGGTGTTCATTTGTTATTGAAAATTAATTATGTAATTATTAATACAATTTAACATCTTAAATTGAAATTGGTGTAACCTTTTTTGTGTATATTTTAGAGCATACAGAACGTCATGTTGAACGAGAGGAGGATGTTCAGAGAGATCACCATGTTGACTTTGGGGATGACGGAAATGTTATTGTAGATGATGTAGCACTGTTAGGTAAATAAAATCTTTTTTTTTTCTTTTAAAAAAAAATGATTTATAGTTCTTTTAATTAATGAAATACTTGTAACAATAATATAAAATATTGTGAATTTAACCCATGTAGTTGTTATTGCAACAGACCCCCCTTTGGTGCAGCAGCCTCGTGTTCCTCAACACACGAGAAGGAGACATGTGTTGAGATAAAAAGTAGTCGAGGAGGGGAATGATGTAGATATTGATGCTCCGCTTAGCCGTTGCCTTAAAAAAATGAACAAGAAACAAAAAAATAAATGATTGTAATTAACTTTTTTTTGCTAATGAAAGAACATTGTCTTAATGAATGTAATTTTGTACTAGTAAATGTTGATGAATGATGTGTTGATGAATCATTCATGAATGTTGTGTGTTAATGAATTTTATGTGTTAATGAATGTTATGTGATTATAATGATTGAATGTTATATTTCAAAAATGGACGAATGAATGAATGAATGTCTTCACTAGTTCTTTTCCCAAGGTCTTCACTAAATTACCTTACCTAAAATGCAAATCCAATGGACAGACACTCTCATAAGTCCTATTCCTCAAGGACAAGTACCCCTCCCTAGGTAAACTCAAGTCTTATTCTATTTGCATACAATTATTATCATTCCTTCAATAGGATAGTATCATTTTGATGCTTGAGTTGTCATCATTAACTAATGGGTTATTGTCGATTGCTCTTTGCTATCATTCTAGATCACTATTTTTTGATCTTATAGTTTATCTTTGATTTTTCTTACTTCCCAAACAGTGGATATCTTTAATCTTACCTTGACTATCCAAAATTTGCAACCTTGATTGTTTTCATTGTTCACAACATTCTCTATTCACTTCCCCCTTATTGTACCAAGTACTCCTCCTTTCACCATTTATACCAATGCCTTCCTCTTGGTCATCTAGAGGATCATCCATAGAATATTCCTGCCCACATGCAACAAAAGGAATATAAATAAAAATTATCATTTGTTTATGTATCCATAGATACATTGGATTCAACCTCTTCCCTTCCACTTGTTCATCAACTTCTTGTATAATCTCCATCATTTTTGCATCTTTGGTTGTCCAGTATATTCCCATATACCTATATAGAAGAGGAAAAGATTGGAACCTTCTAGCAAGATGGGTTTATTTGTAGGTTTACTAAAACTTCAAAGGTCTATAGATTTTAAATTGAAAGGCTAAGGAAAGTTGTAGTCAGCAAGAATGTCAATTTTGAGGAAAACTTTGCATCCAAAAAGTCTCAAAGAATTCATTCCAACTAAAAAAGATGAAGACCAAGAAGCTCCAAAGACTCCAATTGCTTTCAGTTTAGGACAATAGCCATGATCTAATGAGAACGGAGAAACTTCAAACCCTTCTTGTGTTAGGAGACCTTGGACAATGTACCATGAATCATGTTTCACCTAACAATCTTTCTCTTTCATTAGCTTTCCAATAAAGCACTTTTACAGCTTTGTATGGTCTTCTTGGATTCTCATTTTGCCCATATGCTTGGCTAATGCTTTTTGGGTTTTAAGGTCCTAAAATTCCCATTCTACCCATATACTTGTTTGATGCTTTTTGGATACTTTACGATCTAACAACTCCATTACTTTGAACAAGTGGGAATTTTCAGATATTCTAGTAGCCTTCTGTCTGAACTTTTGTACCACTTAAGGATGATTGTCACCCTCAATGCTTCTTGGGTGCAATACTCATTTGAGTTCAATTTACCTTTGCAGGCTTGACAACATGACACCATTATAAAGTCTCATCTTTTGTGCAGGGCCAAATTTATTTGGAAAAAGCTTTTGTTAATGATTTTGGCACTGAGATTCCTTCTTGTGCCACTTGCCAAAATTGATGCCACCCTTCTCATCCTTTAGATTCTTCTTGTTTTCCAAAAAAAGCTTTCCTCCTTGTCTTTATGTATGATTATTTTTTCAATCTTCACTACAAGCATGTCATCTTCCAGTGTCCTGATGTTACAGTTAATGAACTCCATTCCTTAGTGTAAGCCCACAAGCTACCATAGTATTTAAGGATTGTGTGTCATTTTTTATCATATTTACCAGCTATTGCTAATGATGCACAAATTGTTTTAAAAAGTTTCACATTGTCTAGATTTTTCAGGAGAAGCAATATTGAAAGATGCTAAAGTTTTCATAGTAGCATACTTGCAAGAAGCTATGAAGGAAATTGGGGGGATAGAAGAAAATAAAACCCCACTTCAAATGGAGGCAAGTACTTTTTCATGTTAAGTTTGGTTTATATAACATATTGTTCACCTATAAAGTATTCATTAAGGTTTACTAAAATTAGTGAGTATATGAACTCTTATTTTATTATATATTTTTCACATATTTCTAATTAGATTAATTTTATTTAAATTACTAAATAGGACAACTTATTCGCTCATTAATTTGTAATAACCATTTATAATTCTCATTTGCACTAAAGCTTGTACCTTTTACTAAGTTATTAACTCAAAAACCTAGTGAAACATTGCATCACTTTCAATCCTTAAGTCACCTATTATGAACCTTAACCTCTAGAGAAGGTTGGTTGCTTAGTTTATCTCATAAAACATACTCTAAATACTATTTTACAACTTTCAAGAGTGCATTTGTTACACTTTATGTATTGAAGAACATTATTTACAGAGTAAATATAGTTCCAATTGATAAACCCATTTGTCTGCATCTTTATTAATTTTACCCTCAAAAAGAGGAGTTTCAAAATGTACTTGTACTCAAAGTTTGTCTTATTCCTAAAGGGCCTATTTAATGAAGTTTGTATTTTTTGTAGGATGATTATCTTGATTGCTTTGGTGATCCATAGACTTAGTGCTATCTTGTGCGTTCCTTAGAAGACTTTTAATCACAATAGCCAAGTTGAAGGATTTTCCTACCAAGGAGTTAAAAATATGTTACTATCCTCTTTCATGATATTTTCTTGATACTATAATCTTTTCGAGGATAATCATTTGATAGAAGATGATTGTAGAATACTGAGATGATGAATGATAAAGAAGATTTGAAAATTTTCATTTGATGATGATTATGAAGAAGATTTGAAAATGTTGCACCAATTTGAATTGGATCAATCATCATTTTCAAATCTTCTTCATCAATCACCATTGGCCATTTTCCAAGAGAAACACCTTTCTCTATATGAATCTTAGTTTACATTTCCCTGTAATCTTGGTAATTTGAAGTCATCAATGGAAACTTACAATCCTAAACAATTAGTATACCATTGATGGCTTCATAATTATTAAGTGAAAGGGAGTTTTTTGATCCAGAACCCCCTTTGGTGATGATCCTATGCAGTTCCACATAGACATGACATGTTCCTTAGAAGACTTTTAATCTCACAACAACTGAGAAACATAAATGTAGGCATCATGGTCACAATTCTTTGGAGTGTACACAACATAATTGAGTGGTATAACCAAACGATGCAACACAACCACTACTTTTCTAGTTCTAAGTTGACACTGTAGGATCCAAAAACATCAAGATTGTCCTCAAATCCTAGGGCTTTGTCAATCTCACTCCAAAACTCCTTCAATGACCCAATCAATGGTTAATACACCATGTATTTGACATATGTAGATGGATTCCAAAAGAAAATAGGGTCCTTGTTAAGGCAGGTGGGCTACTACAGTACCCATGCCACAACTTTCACTCGCCTTCAACCCTGCAACCTACATGTTTTAGTGATCACCTTGCAATCCAATGGTTAAGTGAAAGGGAGTTTTCTGATCTGAAACCCCCTTTGGTGATGATCCTACACAGTTCCACATAGACACGACATGTTACTTAAAAGAATTTTAATCTAACAACAGCTGAGAAACATAAATGTAGGCATCATGGTCACAATTCTTTGGAGACACAACATAATTAAGTGCTATATTCAGACAATGCAATGCAACCAGTACTCCTCTGGTTCTAAGTTGACAATGTAGGATCCAAAAACCATAGATAATGATGGCTGAGTTGAATACAACAGAGAGGGGGAGGAATAAATTGAGAGAGCAAAGGCCAGAGGGCTATAAGGACAAAAATATTCTAGGGTTTACGAAGATTATAATTTATGCAAACCCTGTATTATTTTGGTCGTTATGGCCCTCCTCCTCCGCTCTCTCAATGTATTCCTTATCTATGGTTGATGGACCCTACAATGTCAACTTAGAACCGGAGGAGTAGTGGTTGTGTTGCATCGTTTGAATATAGCACTCAATTATGTTATGTCTCCAAAGAATCGTGACCATGATGCCTACATTTATGTTTCTCATCTGTTGTGTCCTTGGACCCCTTATGACCCTTTAAGATCCCTAAGAATACATCGTAGAGGTCTTAAAGTGTCGTATGGGGTCATAAGAGGCTCCTAGGAGGGGCCAGATGAGCTTCCACCTTCACGTGGTTGGCCCTGTTAAGTAGAGAATGTTCCACTATTCTTGAAACAAAGAGAAGATCAATATTTCAGGGTCCCAAGGACAAAAAAAATTGTCCATAGTCTTTAGTTCATGAAACCATCCAAACCTATTATGCTTCTACAGCTCATCAACACTGGAGGTTTGAAGGAATCAATTATTTGGTCAATTATGAGAAGGTAATCAAAGTTTGTCTTATCCCTAAAGGTCCTATTTAATGAAGAGGGAGATGTAACTAGTGACAAGGCATCAACAAACAGCTCTATCATCCTGCTCTTCTTCTCATCAAAGGCTTACTTAAGCAATAGTTTGAGTGCAAATCCCACTCCATCTTTATCTGTCATCTAAGATCATATGAACTAGAAAAAAAGAGAATTTAAAGAGTCACAAGTGTTAAGATTGTACTTCATATAGCCAAACTTCATTTAATGGTACATTCAAATACAAGACTGCCTACTATTTGTTCTATCTCCTGGTACATTCTATTGTACTTCATATAGCCAAACTTCACTCAATGGTACATTCAAATACAAGACTGCAGTTATCTTTGTATTGTTCAATATAAGATTGTCTACTAATATATTATTATTATTTTAAAAATCATGACATCGTCGATTTTTTGACCAAAATGACTATTTAAATCGACGTCCAATCTATACTCATGATGTAAAAACTAGTTGACCATTTGACCAAGTTTGGTCAAAATTCTGCATGGATATGTCGGCCAATCTTGACCACCCAGCTGGTTATTTTGATGTTAAACTGGTTGAAATTTTGAGAACTATGTAAGTTAAATGTTCGACAATAAACAAACTTGTGGAAAAATTGACAAAGAAAGTTCGACAACAAAAATGGTCGTTTAGTCAACCAATTTGCATCGAAAAATAGACTAATGTGCGTCAAAAATTAGGCTAAAATTTACTAGTGCTAAGGTTATTGTTTAGCTTTTATTTTACAAGAGAGTTGCAACTTCTAATTTAAATTAGAGCTTTACCCTACATAATGTTTCATTTTTTGTTGTCTTAAAAAGACAAAAAAAAAACATTTTTTAAAGCATGACTCGATTTGATCCTTTAAAACCATGAATGTATCAATGCTTGGACAAGGTAAACGATGGGGTAGTGAAATCATATTGCTATGTTTATTTAGGGAAAAATTATTACTAATGAAATATAAAGTCTCTCCTTTTAAACTCTTGCGCATGGAACCAATGTTGTTCTTATCCCCTTGGTAGTCTTTAACATAATGGATTGACCATACAATAGTTAGTTTTAAAAAAAAAATAGTAAGCTATTCATAGATTATTGGCCATTTAATAATGTCATTAGATGCTCTCTTGATTTTGTTAGATGCATTTAATAAGCTTCTCAACAATATACATGTGGGTTTGGGTTAACTTGTAATTAAATTATAACTCTCTTACTAAAGCCAAATACTTTTCCCAATAATCTCCCACTTAAAGTCCAACTGGTGCAGCCATGTACAGTGACATCCATTGTGTTTCTGCCTTTAATTTCACATTGTAACGAGTGCCATCAAATATTTTAACTTTGTCAAAGATTGTTCACAGACATTACAAATCAGTCTTCTCCAAATTCTGTCATACTCAATAAAATCTAACAGATAAACATCTTCTCTTACAACTTTTACAAGTGCAAACTCACCTATAAACCCGCAATCAAGAACACCACTTGTGCAGGTTCAAAATATAATTCATCCATAGAAAAACCCTTGTACATATGCACAACATGATCCCCTATTCATGTGCTTCCCTTCTCTCCAACATTAAACAAAGTATCTAGAAAATCACCATTAACAAGTTCTAATACCCAACAATAAAATTGTATGGTCCA
The DNA here is from genome assembly GCA_027943335.1 of Chamaecyparis obtusa. Classification (NCBI taxonomy): domain Eukaryota; kingdom Viridiplantae; phylum Streptophyta; class Pinopsida; order Cupressales; family Cupressaceae; genus Chamaecyparis; species Chamaecyparis obtusa. Next base: position 2,019,398 of record BSBK01000053.1, read on the forward strand.
CAACTTAAAAATTTCTTTTTCCTCGAGAATTATAACATTTAACCCCTTTGAAAAAAAATTCAAATAACTCATTTAACCTCTTTTTTTTAGCTCCCCATCAAGACATTGTACAAACTTGGTATGCGGCCCTATGGCATTAATATTGATAACTATGAATAAATCATAAAGTTCAACTGAACTCCACACACTTTCAACACATTGCCTAACATCCTTATAAGGATTTCTAACATATCTCAGCATGAGCTCCGATGTATCATAAAACAAAATTTGTGTATCGCCTTTTGTCATCGCTAAAAGGACCTCACGAGTTGTGTTTGTCTTTCGAGAAACTGCAACAACATTTTCTCTAGCCATGAAATTTGTCAAGTTCAATTTTCCAATATTGGGTGGCCCAATAATCCCCTCATAGCGCATTTTTTGGTCCTCTTCCCTATTTTGTACAAACCCACCATTGCAATCTATCATGTTTCCAAACATCTCCAAGAAACACAAAGCAAGTTTATTGGAATACCCATCTTGCTGAAGCACGAGAATAACAACCTCAACTCTAAATGCATTGAGAGACCAATCATGCTGCATGGAGTTGAGAATAAGTACATCCAGAAGACAACCCATGGCTGCCTCATCCACTATCCTCCAGTAATCATCAATTTCAACTATTGCCAAAGATTTTAAATCTTCCCTCAATTCATCTTTACTTGCTTGAACATTTTCTAGGAGCTCGTCCCACCTATATAAGCCCTCCAAGTTCCCCATTTCTTATTCACTACCTTTCACATGGCACAATGATGGTGTACCACCAAGAGCTCTAGGACATGGGGTAACTCTAGAAACAGATGGCCCTATGTTTAATCAATGTAATGGATCCCTTTGTATCAAAGGGTCTGCATAATAGCTTTCAAATGGAACACCAACCAATCTCTTTTGACTGTCAAAATCTAGTTATTAAAGATAAACATCAATATTTGGGTCTAACTTGTTTTGGTACTCAGGGAAGCCAACACCAATAGAGAGTTGATCTTAGTATTTTTTGAAAAAATTGTAGTATATATATCTATAGCCTATAGACCCAAATATGGATCAGATGCCGTAAGAGAAGCCAAATCTATGCTGCCACCATACCTATAGAGGTCCCTTTTAGAAATAATTGGATCAGGCCCATATGTAGATAGTAGAGTCTGAGCATTATGATCATCGTGTACCATTCTCTTTGTAGCTTCCTCCCTATAGCACAACAACTCCATTTCCCTTTCCATCAACAACATCTCCTCCCTTCTAATTTCCTCCCTCCAAAATTTCTCTCTTCGCAATTCTTCACTACACAATTCTTTTCTTTGTAACTCCTCCCTCAACAACTCTTCTCTTCATAACTCTACTCTTACATCACCACCAATAAATCCATACTCATATAGTAATAGTGGTCTTAATGGTCATGGTTCAACTAGGATTGGATGTTCAACTGGCACAAAAGTATCAAATCTTACAAGTCAAAATAATTTAGTGAGCTTCTCACTTGCTAAGAACTAAGCTTTATTGGCTAAAATTTATGTAAGTCACTATGACCACAACTTACAAAGTTGTAACTTTAGGCAATGTCAAGTGAGATCACTCTCTACTCTCAACAATAGGGGAGGCTCCCTTCTTACCATAGGTGGCTCCAACAAGGACTTAACTAAAAATTATAAAAAAGGGAATTTCTCACAATCTATACCTCTTTTTTTGGGAATGATATTACAAACAACTACTAAAAACACTAAAACTTAAACAAAAACTACTTGTTGCTATGATAATATCGATAGCATCTGGGTTGACATAAGAACAACACAGAGGATACCAATCTATTTTTAACTTGTGTTGAACAATTGCAAAAACCCAAAGTCTTCTGCACTTATCTTGAATAATGATTTAACAGCTTGAGTAAATGATAAAGCTCAAAGTATTTTACCAAATACTCACTAAATTCTAAGAAAATACTTGAAACTGAAGCACAAAGTCTTTTAGCTTTAAGCATTTGAAGCCACTATAAAATATATCAACTTGCCCTTTTGTAGCACAAAGTCTCCAAAAAGTCAAATCGAATGCTCAAAAGATTATGAAAGAAAACCAATTAGTGAATCAAAGATTGAATAACTCACGCAACATAAGAATACACAAATTACTCGTCAAGCCTCACAACACAAAGTTTGGGAAAAATTTCTTCTTTATTATTCACTTGGAAATTTTGTATAATGAAACACAAAGTTTTCACTTCACAAGCAATTTTTGCATAGCCTACTAGCATTAAAAAAAGATGAAAATTTACATTGAAGCCCACTCTTTTATATAGGTGAGGAGCGGGAGAAAAATATGGAGACATATGTGGAAACCCTAACAACTTTGACTAATTCCCTAACTAATTTTGACTTATTCAAACTGTAGGTCCTAATGTACTTGACCTGCAATTTGATTACTTGCAATCACTTTACAAGTGAAAGTCCCCCTGTAATTGTAACTTGCTTTCCAACTACATGTAATTTGTCAACAAAACTACAACTACCAAGAAAGCGTGGGAAAATGGTTAAGTGTCCAAAACACTTATGGATCATCCTCGAAGGTTATCAATGAAGGCCTCAAATCTGCTAATGGACTCATGCACAGCTCCAAGGTCTGGTGCACTCGTATGTCGTGCAACGATAGTCATTTTGAGGACTATACTTGCACTCCTAGAAATAGCCTTGTTGTACTCTTTAGTGTTAGCCTGGAGAGGATCTAATGAAACCTTGAAGCTTGTTAACTTGTTCATGGAATTGAGACCAAGTCATTCACCCCAAACTCTAGGCAAATAACTTTTGCAAGCTCTGATATGACAATATCCTCTGAAATCAGCTCATTGTTTTTAGTTACTACCCTAAATGCCAGCTCCTCAAAACCTTTGTTGATCATGCATTCCTTTTCCTTTCATGTACACATAGTTGTCCTCACATTTGTTACCATCCCTTCGATTACTTGTCTCTTGTTGATCATCAATTCCTGGTACTCATAGGACATCTCTGAAGAGGAAATGACACCATATGTACACAATGCATCCAAATTAGTCTCTAGCATCTTGTTCCAGATGCTAAAGTCCTCATCTAAGACTTTCAACTCCTAACTGAATGACGTGAGGGCTCCATCCAACTTGGCTGTAGCTTCCTTGGAATGTCTTAATACCCTAAAGGTATCTTTGATTACCTATATATGTCGAGACTCCATAAGGCTGGCTTAGTCATCTAGTGCCTTCGCTTTTCGCCCAATCTGCTCAGCATACCGGATTGATTCTTCTGGAAAAGAAAAAGCAATGGGACCAAATCACTAAAGAGAATTGGTCATCTTCTGAATTATCTCAAACGAGCGAACATTTTCCTCCTTTGGCTGATTTTTCTTTGCCCACAATTGATCATTACTCTAAGAAAGTAATGCTACTGCATCCTGAGCATCCTTTTGACAACCAACCCACGTTTGTTTACCAAGTTCCACTCTCGTGAGCTTGTAGTCATAAGTTTGTAGTTCATCCTGAGGTTTGTCTACCAAAGGTTCTGCAATCTCAACATACTTCACTTTGTTTTGATTTACTCTAACTCTCGAAATTGTTTTAGCTCTCTTGCATGTTGGAGGTTTAGCTTTGTTGAGTTGCTTGAAGTCAAAATCCTCTGGAGGGGCTTCCTATTTCTTCCTCTTCAAAGTGATCGAGATGAGCCAAGGAGGTAAGGTGAAGGAATCATCCTAAGTGGTGGAGGTTGTAGCCACAATAGACATTGATCCTAATTGTATGACTATTGTCACAATGGATGGTACCTCAATCTGAATGGCCACTGGCACTTGATTTCTTTGTGAAGCTTTAGCCATGAAATGAAAAAAGCTTGCAATTGAGGCATCCAAAAGAGTAATGGGTACATCTAATAGGTTAGAGAAAGAGGAATATGTATCAAACACATTCTCCAAACTACCACAATGCTCTTTTAAGATGGACGTGGGAACAACTAAAGAAATAGGCATCACAAATGCATTTACTGGAAGAACCACTGGAGGAACATAAACTATGGAGAAAGAATCTACATCAGTGGTGAGAGGAGACATAGGATCCTCATCATGTATTGGCGATGATTCTGGAGTTCTAGGAATCACCTCTGTGTCTTCAGTATGAGATACCTCTAGAATAGGATCTTCCTGTAACTCATCCTTATTGTCTTCAACCTATATTCTTTTTGGTACTACCACTTCTTCCTCTACTACAACATCCTCCTCAGATGATTTGATTGTGTCTTTAACCCCTTTGATCTTGAGCTTAGGTATCCCCACAATAATTGATGTTGAAGCACCATCTTTGCCCCTACCTATGATCTCTGATCTACGCCCAATTGGACCAGTAGTGTCAAATATTTTCCAAGTTTGATTTTGATGGGTTTTATTCCCTTTCTCTTTAGCCATGCATCGGTATTGGCTAAGATGGATTGGAACCTATCAGAGATAGACGTACTCTCCTAGGGTGACCATTGAACATGTGGAATGGGGAGCTTCTCAAATTGACGCACATGGTATTCAAGATCAAGTATGTCATCATCATCCTCTACACCCTTGGGAATCTGATTCAAATTGAAATCAACAATCTGCTTTAAGATCAACTTGTAGTAATCCATCCTCCTTATATCCACTTCAAAGCGCGGGTCGATCCAAATGTCCTCAAGGCGATGAACGTGTAAAGATTCTCTTGATTTTTTTGTTCATCTTGTAGTCAAAGTGTGTCTTGGATTTGAGCTTCTTGAGAGTAATCTCCTGTAGTTCAGTCTCCATGCACTTTGCCTTCATAACAGTGACCAAAGCATACCTTCCAATTGGAGTGGATCCTATGAAGAGATGCCAACCCTAGGTCTGTGTAGTTAAGACTGGTATGCTTGGAAAACCATGAGCTACCTTGCAAGCTTCATGAGAATAATATTATCGGTGGGATACCATGGGTGTGTAAGGCTCACCCTGGTAGCAACCAACCCTCATGTATGTGAAGTTTGGAAACTACAAAAATAGGTATCTGTACTCGTTTACCTTCTTCCATGTTGCACCAGATACTCACCTCTTTGGAAGTGTTTTGTCAAAGAGGCGCATGTAATGTCCAAAGAAGGCATCTTAAACTCTTTTGTAATGCACCCTGTTAGGCCTCAATGTCAGCTTCTAATAATGCTTGTTATTCCTAACTGGTTACTGAGAGGAGGGGGGTGAATCAATAAATACGATTTCTATTTCAATTCAAAACTTATTTCAATATTCTTCTAAGATAAGTAGAATGTAAACAATCATCCATAAGCATAAATAGAAATACATAGATCAACACATGATGTATACGTGGAAACCCTCGGTTAGAAGGAAAAAACCATGGGGAGATAGAGCTCACAACTTCACTTCTATAGAAATAAAGACACCCTATTAGGATCTTACAAAGCACTTGTGAAGGTGCTACCTAGTTAAGGGATTTGATAAAAAATTGGTTAAGATCTTAACTCTGTTAAGAGTTGCCTAGTTAGAGGACTTTCAACATCAACAAAGATGTTACCATGTTAAAGGATTTTTACAAAGAACCAATTAGGGTTCACCCTGATTGAGGGATTTCAATATGCTTTCACACCTTATAAAAGCAATGATCTTAATTGACATTGATTGACTGATTAAATCATACATGTTGATCTCTTCCCCGATTTGCCTGGCTATTGAATCTTTTCTGCCTCTTTGCCTTTCACCTCTAGTGACTATAATATCTCTGCAGATATCTCTTATCTGCTCTCTCTATTCAACAACTATCAACAACCTTATTTCTTGCGTCCTATGACCTATATTTATATAAAAGTTCATCTCAATGAAACCTTTAACTCATAGAGCCACCAGGCTATAAACTCAATGATAAATCATGAAACTAGCAATAAAGCTTTGCATTCTGATCTGGAGTTTACCTTGAAACATCCGCGTAGAAAAAAAAACTAACTCCTGTTAAAAGTTAACTTCAGTTCTAAATGGTGGATGCACCGCATATTCCAGTTTTATCCTCAAGTGCTCCGCAGAATCTGGTGCGGATCTTTATGTAGTTAGACCAATATAATCTTATACCTGGTCCATCCCTATATGCAATATAAGACCGGTACAATGTACTTAGTTCGGTTTACCAGTGTATCTCCTATGTTTAGTCTACTAGTGAATACACTCTGTTTCTAGTCTACCGATGCCTTTAAAGTAACGTGAGTGAACTACTGGTGAACCTTTACCGGTGGGAATGGTGTTTGCAACTAATCTACACTAATGACAACTTAAATTGCTAACAATCTTCCCCTTTGTCATTGGTGGAAAAACCATACTCACTTACTTATCATATTTTATACCTTGTCCTATAGACTTCTTGTTCCTTTTCATTTTTTTGTTTGGTGGCACACTTCCCTTGTTCTAGATTTCCCCTATCCAAGTGCTTTAGCTCTTTTGTTCTGTAGCTGTTCTGTCATGTTTCTTTTCTGAGCTTCTTATTTTCTGACCTTTCTTCTTTCAACCCTTCTTCCCTTTTCATCTGATCTCTTCCTGCTTCCCATTTCTTCTTTCTTTTCTTCCCCTTTTTGCCTCCATAAGACAAAGGGTTTAGCTTCACTTGTAATTTTACATTTGTAGCTATGTGAAGATCTCTTTATAAATATTCCTTGCTGAATGAAGAAACGATGCCCATTGACCGGTTACATGTTCAATGTTCTTCTGTGTAGCTTTTAGAGAAACAATAATGTCCTCCACAGTTTTGTAGTCCAGTTCTTTGATCAGATTCTCTGTCGATGATGCAGTTTGTTGCATTGCATCAAATGTGGGGGCCAGAAGTAATTGAAATCCAATGATGTCTTGGATTCTCTTAGTCTTCTCTTCAACAGTCTTTCTTACAATAAGAGCAAGACTTGTCATTTCTCTACTAAAGTTTGTTGTAGACTTATTCTTGATGTCAAACTGAGAAGACAAGGCTCTTATATCTTCTGAAATCTTTGCTGACTTCTCTGTTAGATCTTGCAACAATATTTCAAAATTTGAAGTTCTTGTCATCAAACTTCCTGCCACTTGAATCTGTTGTTGAAGAACTCTTAAGTTGGTTGACACATTTACCTTTATATCTTTAACTTGTTTGTGGAGAATCTCTATTCTCTTCTTTTCATGGTGATCTATTGCTACAGTTTATGGATCTGTCAGGTCATCACTGATTGCTTGTACCAATACTTCCAGCTGATCTATAATAGGTTCATCTTCATCTATGTCAGCATCAAGTACAAAGTTGCACAAAATATTCTTGATAGTTGTCAGGACCATGTCATATTTCCTCTTGGTCAGCTCCTTTAGCTGCCTTGTTGACATCTTGTTGATGTCAACTACAGTATCGGTGGCCTTGCTCCTTTTGGCTTCTATGTCCTCGGAAAATGATAACTTTCTTTTAGATGAGGAGGAGCTTGGAACATCTGCTTGTTCCTTGTGTGTAGGTTCTTGTACCAGTAGTCCTTGCTCAGTGTGTATAGGTAACTCTTGTTCTTGATCTTTCTATTGTTCTTCCTTGTTTTCATCATCTCCCGGCTAGGCTAACTCCTCCAGTAATGCCTCATTTTCCGGTTGTGCCCCCTCTTCTAGATGGACTTCTTCTGCTAGCACTTATTCCCTATTATGTGCTTCCACTTCCAATTGCACATCAATTTCAAGTTGTGCATCCTCTTCTTGTGGGAGTGGTTCTTCTAGTGGGGCTTCTTCCTTGTGCTTCTCTTCAGCTGTATGTAGTTCTCCCATAGGTATATCATTTCCCAACTCTTGTTCTGCTAGTGGGACTACCTGTTCAACATTTAATTGTTCACCAGATGTGAACTCTTCTTTTTGAACATTTTCCTTGCTGGTTGTAGGTTCTTCATGAGTAGTGAATTGAACCAGTGGTGCTTGTACAGGTTCAGGTTGATCCTGTGGACCTGTTCTTTCTAGTGCACTGAAATTGTACTGCTGCCATAAATCTAAAGTATCTTTATAGACTTCTTTTTCATATCCATTGAGAATCATGGCAACTCTACACTTGGTATCCAAGTTCATTGATGCTTCTTCTAGTACAAGCTTGATTCTCTCTTCACTAAGACTGGGTCTAACTTTAGACAATGTCTCCTTATTAATTCTAGTGTTGGTGCTTAGACCGGTTCTCCATTTGGTCATAAGCCTAGAATTCAACTCAGGGGGAAACTTAGCCCTATAGTCTCGTGGAGTTCTGTTGTAGTCCATAAAATTTTCCACTATAGCTACTATTATAGTATGTTTATCTTCTTCGTCTAATAGACTATACCACTTAGCAACATTTTCTACTTCTCCAAAAGCCATCACTTCATCAACAATATCATTGACAGACATGGTGCGAGTATTACCTTTTTTTGGAGAAATTAGAAGAGTAGGATGAGCTGGATCACTGCCTTTGTCATTAGTGATGTCTACAATTACTGGTTTTGTAGGATTCATTTCTTTGACCGGTGCTTCAACTCCAAGCACTCATTTTCTTTTTTCAGTGTCAGGGACCGATGGAACTGTGGTTATTTGGCGTGCTTCCTCTGCTTGCTGCTGGGTCTGAAGAAGTTTGTTCCATATGACTACTCCTTCATCATGCACTTTCTTAGCTTCTCCAACAAGCATTACACTGATCCTCTTCTTTGTCACGAAATTCTGTTGATGCAGTTCAGCTTGTTGAGTGGCTTCTTCTAGAGTGAGGTGATTATGTACCTCCAACAAAGCTCAAATCCTTAGCTCCTTTTCTCTGTCCATTGAAGTTTTCCATCTAGCTTCAAGAATTTCCGGAAGATCATCAGGTACAACCTTGTGAAGTTCGGGAGGATGCATATTTAACTTGTGAATGTAGTATACTACCGCTTCTTCAATCTTTCTCCTATCTTCTTCATTTGCAAACTGATATCTTGTGTCCACTAAACTCATTCCACCAGTATCTTTCAATCCTGCCACAAATTCATCGATTGTGGGCTTTCTCCTTCTAGGTGGATCCTCCTTTACCGGTTTACCAGAGGTCATCTTTCTGAATAGAGGAACTATTTCCTCGATTTCTATCTCTTCTCATTCTTCCCCTTGGGTGCTGGGTATGGGTTGAGCCTTCTTCCTTTGGGCATTGGGTGGTGTTGTCACTAGTTTCTTCTTAGGTGTTGGGGTCCTTTTAGTGTAGACATTTTTGATCAGTGCCCTCTTCTTCAAATTCTCTTGAATCTCTTCGAATGTACCAAACTAGTGGGTAGTGAGATCTAGATTAGCTTTGGTCAAGGCATCAACATATGCCTTTGCAATCTTGATGGTGATCTCATAACCTAGTTCAGGAGCATATCCTATTCTCAGTTCCACTCCTTGAATGATGCAGTGATCGGTGGAAACTAGAAAACATACATCATCCTTGTATGAGTCAACAATAGTTGACAACACCCGCTCCCTTACATGCATCCTCAATTGAAATGCCTCAAAATATTCAGTCATTACTCTACCGAACTGGTTTCCCAGTTGGTTGGCCATTTCACTTATTTGATGCATCACTGGTCGATATGTTCCCCATGTCACCTTTCCAATACCCGAAAAGCAATTTTGATAGTAGAAGTAGAGACATACCAGCAGGGTCTCGTACTTCATGGATTTCTTCTTAACCATGTCGAGCTTCTTCATATTTTCAAATATCTGACCTCGGAGCATTTCACAGAGATCATACTTGGCATTGTCGTACATTATCCGGTGAGCGGCATGTATAGCTCCTCCCGGTATGTTGTTCAGATTGTTGGATTGGTAGATTTTATACCCTATCACCGCTGATGCAAACCGAACCCCTTGATCTTCGATGTCGTTTACTGTCATAAGTCCACTCGGTTAAGAGATTTTTCTATATCAATGGTTAAACTGAAACATTAGTTAATCTGATTACAATACAACTTAACTTGTAGATGTTTAGATCTATTCTAAGACCATACAAATCCTTTGATCAATATATCAATTCACTTCCTTAACTTACTTTCACTCGGTAATATCTTTATGATGCTCGGTACTATTCTGCAGTTCAGTTCTCCTTCAACCAGTCTGATCAGGCATGCATGAAACTATATTCACGCGAAATCTCTGCAGTCTTCTTTCTTCCGACATGTTTCAATAAAGAAACGCATATCTCTTATATGGACAGATAAACCGTTTTCATATCAACCATCATATTTTTCCGCTTAATCTCCTTCATAGATTTTGCCTCTTAAACCTTCCTCGGCGGTTGTGTCAGTAACACATTTCAATTCCATCCTTTAGATCTTCTCTGAATTTTTTCAGCCATGGATCTTATAACAAACTTTATCCTCAATCTTGAAATCATAACAATTTCCAGCTCATCAATTTCTATCGGCTAAACTTAAGCATTGAATACTTTCATCCATACTCGGTTAACAAATAAATGCGTCGGTGAACACAAGCTCGGTTAATACTATCGCTCGGTATACACTACATTGGCTTGGTGTATACTGAAGTGCTTCATTTACCGACCACATTGCCTTGTACATTTTGCTTCCTCCTTCATAATAGATTAATGCAACATAATCAAGTCAACAATATGAAATCATAGACTCATCAATAAGTTACCCAAAGTATTCCTTATCCTCATTTGTCATATTCATCTTTCTCTATGTAGATATCTCAATTCTTCATCTCTTCTCTCCTCTTTACAGATGTTTAGATGTTTGTAACTAACATGATAAGTACTGTCAAACTAGTTGACATCAATGACAACATAATGACTGATTTAATTATCTGACATATCATTTCAGTACTCGGTGATCTCTAATCACTAATCTTCAAGTCATTCAAGTATTCAATCAGTTGTAGTTCATCAATCTCTCTCTTTGGCATTGATGACAACACAAGCAATATGAAAGATGTCATACACATACCAAACATGTATTCTACAATTATGTAAGTAAATGTTGTAGCTCGGTAAGCTCTCCCTAGCTTGATATTTAATATGTTTAATCACTACATTACATAAAAACATTACAAGTGCAGACTTTCCTCTACGGATTTGATCTTTTTAGCTCTCGGATTCATTCTGTTCTTAACAACAAATCTTCAAAACTCTCCCTGACTTTCTTAGATTATCTCTCCCTTAGATAGATATGATCTCTCTATTTATCATATTGTTTATCTCTCCCTTTGACAACAATGCCAATTGAAAACATAAAACATATAGCTCTACAATAGCCAAGTGACTCTCTATTGTTCGGTGCAGACAATGTATCTCAGTATACTGATATGCCAATTCTTTGTTCTAGTTCCTCAAATCTTTCACAACTTTAGACATAATCCAAAGTGTGAGCTATGTTGCATCAACATGAATGATCTTCTGATAAGATTAGGCTGATGCAACCTCCAGATCACATTAGTGATCAGTAGACAGGGGATGAACCCCAAGTCTAGTCCTTAAGTATTCAAAAGTGTCCTTCGGTAGAGGCTTGGTAAAAATATCAGCAAGTTGCTCCTTTGATGTAACATATTCCAATTTGACTTGCTTCTCCTGTACTTGTTCTTTTAAGTAGTGATACTTAATAGAAATATGCTTTGTCTTTAAATGCATTACAGGATTTTTAGAAATATTTATTGCACTAGTGTTGTCACAATATATAATCACTAGCTCAGTGATTACCTCATTCATCCCTTCCAACACTTGTTTGGTATAAGCAATGTTTGAACAGTTTGTAGCAGCAGCAACATACTCTTCTTCGGCAGTAGACTGAGAAATACAAGGTTGTTTCTTACTTGTCCAAGTAACAAGTCTTTCACCAAAGATAAATGCTCCTCTGGTTGTGCTCTTTCTATCATCTATATTTCCAACCCAATCTGCGTTGGTGTAGACTCTTAGTTCAAATTTGTCCTCCTTAGGATACCATAAGCCATATTCTTTTGTTTTCTTCAGGTATCTCAAGATTCTTTTTCACTGCAACCATATGTGAATCCTTTGGATTGGCAGAAAATCTAGCAACAATCCCCACTGCATGTGCAATATCTGGTCTACTATGTACTACATACATCAGTTTACCAATCATAGATCGATACAATGTCTGGTTTACCTTTGTAGATTCATCATCTTTAGTTATTTTGCAGCCTATGACCATCGGTGTTCCAACTGGTTTAGCATCTTCCATGCCAAATGTTCTCAATACTTCTTTTATGTACTTTGATTATGTGATGAAAATTCCATCATTTTGCTGAATAACCTGCAAGCCTAAAAAGAATTTAATCTCTCCAAACATAGACATTTCAAATTCTTTTCTCATCTCATCAGCAAATGATTTACAAATATGATCTTGTCCTCCAAAGATTATATTATCCACAAATATTTCAGCAATCAAAATAGTATCATCAGATCCTCCTTTCATATACAAATTGTTGTTTTCACTAGTTCTTACAAAACCAATACTTAAAAGATAAGTATGCAACCTTTCATACCAGGCTCTTGGTGCTTGCTTTAAACCATATAAAGCTTTGTGTAGTCTACATCCCATGTCTTTCTGATTTGGATCAACAAACCCTTCTGGTTGTTCTATGTAGACCTCCTCTTCTAGTATTCCATTCAGAAAAGCAGACTTAACATCCATTTGATAGACTTTAAATTTCGTATGTGCAGCATATGCAAGTAACATGCGAACTCCTTCCAATCTAGCAACAGGTGCAAAAGTTTCACCATAACCAATACCTTCTTCCTGTGCATATCCCTAGCAAACAAGTCTAACTTTGTTTCTTGTAACCTCTCCATTCTCATTCAGTTGATTTTTGAAAATTTATTTAGTACTGATAACATTCTTATCTTTTGGTCTAGGTACTAAAGTCCATGTCTTGTTTTTCTCAATTTGTTCTATTTCTTCATTCATTGCATTTATCCATTCATCATTCTCAAGTGCAACCTTAACATTCTTCGGTTCAAACTCACAAACTAAGCATGTATTTTGTCTTAACTTACTTCTTGTCAGCATGCCAGCTTGCTTGTCTCCAATGATTTGGTTCTCAGGATGATGCCTTCTGGCAAATCTTGCCAGCACTTGATCTCTCCTTTGTTCTTCATTCTGTTCAGGTTCATTTCCTTGCTCGGTAGCTTCTTCCTATTCGTCGGTTTCCCTTTGATGTTCCTCGGTGTTATTTTCCTGATGCTCGATCAACTCAGCTTGTGACTTCGGTAGGTACTCTATATTCTCAGAATAAGTGAATCTACCATAGTCTTTCGACTCCTTATTGCTTTCTTCATCATTTTTATCATCAAATTCATCAACTCTGACATTAGCACTTTCAATCATCTTATTAGTAACCTTATTAAGATACTTGTAAGCTTTTCTTTTAGTAGAATATCCAAGAAATATTCTCTCATCCCATTTTGAGTCAAATTTGCTGTTCCTATCATCTTTCAAAATAAAACATTTGCTACAAAAAATTCTGAAGTAACTTACACTTGGTGTGTAACCAAACCATAACTCGTAGGGTGTTTTGTTTGTGTCTTTCTTCAATTGTACTTGGTTCAGAACATATACAACTATGCTAACTGCCTCTCTCCAGTATACTTGTGCAACATTCTTTTCTAACATTAGTTTCCTCGCGCAATCAACAATTGATCTGTTTCTCCTTTCAGCAATCCCATTTTGCTGCGGTGTTCTCGGTGTAGAAACTTGTCTTTTTATGTCATGCTCATTACAATAGTTAGTGAATTCATCATAAATAAACTCACCACCTCTATCAAACCTCAAGCATTTCAGTTCTTTCCTGATTTTTTTTCTACTTTTTCTTTGTACCATTTAAACATTTTAAATGCCTTCGATTTCTCTTTTAAAAATATTATAGTCATCAATCTAGTGTAATCATCAACAAACAAAATAAAATATCTATCTCCATAGTAGCTCTAAGTTCTCATGGGACCACATAGGTCGGTGTGAACTAACTCCAAGATTCTTTTTGTTGAATAGTCTTTACTCTTAAAACTAGATTTTGTCATTTTCCCCTTTTGACATTCATGACACATAACATGATCAAGCCTTGTTAGGCTAGGCAAACCTCTAACCTTTTTCTTTCTACTGATCTTAATCATGTTATTAAAATTTACATGACATAACCTTTTATGCCATAACCATGCATCCTCATTTTTCATCAATAAACATGAAGTCTCAGCATTGTCAAGATAAAATAAGTTACCTTTAGATTGTCCTCCTATTCCGACAAGCTTTCCACTTTCATCAAATATCTTTACCTTCTTGCTTCCAAAAGCTACTCGGTGACCTGAGTTGTTAAGCTGTGCCACACTTAGCAAATTGTAATTCAGTCCTTTTACCCAATAAGCATTATCACATTTGATTTTATCATTTATCAATAAAGATCCTTTTCCTCTAACCATACATGGTGTATCATTACCCATTCTTACTGATCCTCCATTATAATGCTCAAGATGATCAAACTTTTCTTCATCACAGTCATGTGATGTGTACAACCACTATCAATGATCCAACTATCATTTTTATTAACTTTAGAAATCAGTGTTGTTTCTACATACCTTTCTTCTTCCCCAGAATCATCCTTCATCGCAACAAATACTACTTCAACATCATCATATGTGTCGGTATCAGTATCATTCTCTTCAGCAATGTAACATACCTTTTTGCCCTTATCTATGTGATCTTGGTTGTCTCTGTTGTAGTGTCGGTAACTTCTATTGTTTCTTCTTCCATAGCTTCCTTCACTAGATCGATCTTTGTTTCTATCTTCTTCTTTCCTATTCGGGCATCTAGCAGCAATATGGCCAACTTCTTTACAGTTAAAACATGCTAAAGGTAATTTACCCTTATATCTACCTTTACCTTTAGGTAATCTCCAGGCCATAAGAGCTTCAAGTTCATCAAGCTCATCATCAATATTACTATCACTGTCATTCTTTATATTATGTCTACTGCTAGACTTACCGATCTTCAGAGAAGACATGAAAGCAGACTCAACAGACGGTACAACACTATTATCAAAATTGTTCAACTCAAAAGTCAGATTATTGCCAAGTGCAGGCCTCATTTCATGTATAATAGATATTCTGATTGCATAAGCAGGCAGCAAGGTTCTTAGAATTTTACTTACCACTGTATCTTCATCAATGATACCACCAGATCCTTTGATAGAATTGACTACCTCCTTTATTCGGTTTGTATATTGTACTATGTTTTCTCCTTCCTTCATTTTCATATTGTCAATCCTGCCTCTTAGGCTTTCAGCTCTAGCTCTCTTGACATTAACATCACCACCATAGACTTGAGCAAGTTTATCCCACATTTCCTTTGCAGTAGTGCAATCCTTGACATCCTTGAATTTAGCATCAGATAGAGCAGCAACAATCTCTATCCTAATAATGTTGTGTTCATGTCGATCTTTCACTTGATCAAGAGTCAATGGTCCAATCGTTGGTTGTAAGTAGCCATTTTCAAGTAGATGTAAGGCAGAATCTTCGATTCCAGATATATGAAGTTTCATTCGACTTTTCCATATAGTAAAGTTGTCATTGTTCAGCTTCGACACCTCCCTCTTATACATCTTGTGATCTTTCTACTGAAGTCCTTAAAACTCTGTTCCAAGCAACCAATGCTCTGATACCAATTGTTAGAATAATTGAGAGGGGGTGGCAGGGGGGGGGTGGGGGGTGTGGGGGTGGTGAATCAGTTAGATCAGTTATCCTACAGTCCCAAATCTTAAGATGTAACTTTCAAAATAATTTCAACAAATTCTGCAGCTCAGTAACATAAACTCTTAAACTGTCTGTGCCTTTACTAATTACCAGTTAATTAACTCACAGTGATTACGGACCAAATCAAATATGAAGTATGTAAAGTATGACAATAAAGCAATCATCACAAAGACACATAACACAATGATTTAGCGTGGAAACCCTGTTAAGGTAAAACCCACCTGGGACTGGTAACCCAAAATAATTTTCACTCTTCTGAAGTGAGCTCGGTGAAGAGCCAACCCTGTTAAAGGTTACAAACACACTTTTAGGTGTGACCTTGTTAGAGGATTTAAGACTAACAGTTATTGTTCAACCAGAATTCACTATGGAGTCGATAGGATAACAATGTACATTTATTGAATGACATAGGGGCATAACATAAGACGGTTAAGTCCACTCGGTTAAGAGATTTTTTTGTATCAATGGTTAAACTAAAATAGCAATTGATTTGATTACAATACAACTTAAACTTGCAGATGTTCAGATCTATTCTAAGCCCATACAAATCCTCTAATCAATATATCAATTCACTTCTTTAACTTACTTTCACTCGGTAATAGCTCTCTGACGCTCAGTACTATTCTGTAGTTCGGTTCTCCTTCAAATAGTCTGATCAGGCATGCATGAAACTGTATTCACATGAAATCTCTCCAGTCTTCTTTCTTCCGACATGTTTCAATAAAGAAACTCATATCTCTTATATAGACAGTAAACCATTTTCATATCAACCGTTAGATTTTTTCGCTTAATCTCCTTCATAGATTTTGCCTCTTAAACCTTCCTCGGCGGTTGTGTCAGTAAAAAGTTTCAATTTCATCCTTTAGATCTTCTCTAAATTTTGTCAGTCGTGGATCTTATAACAAACTTTATCCTCAATCTCGAAATCATAACAATTTCTAGCTCATCAATTTCTATCGGCTAAACTTAAGCATTGAATACTTTCATCCATACTCAATTAACAAAGAAATGCATCGGTGAACACAAGCTCGGTTAATACTGTCACTCGGTATACACTACACTGGCTTGGTGTATACTAAAGTGTTTCATTTACCGACCACATTGCCTTGTACATTTTGCTTCTTCCTTCATAATAGATTAATGCAACATAATCAAGTCAACAATATGAAATCATAGACTCATCAATAAGTTACCTAAAGTATTCCTTATCCTCATCTATCATATTCATATTTCTCTATGTAGATATCTCAATTCTTCATCTCTTCTCTCCTCTTTACAAATGCTTAGATGTTTGTAACTAACATGATAAGTATTGTCAAACTAGTTGACATCAATGACAACATAATGATTGATTTAATTATTTTACATATCATTTTAGTACTTGGTGATCTCTAATCACTGATCTTCAAGTCATTCAGGTATTCAATCAGTTGTAGTTCATCATCGAGAACTAGTCAAATCCAATCAGGTCAGAAGATGGTTGGATAGCTGACTCTGTTGATGAGACCGGACGAGACTAGCTTTGCATATCTGTTAGGAAGCTTTCCATCCTCACATAGCGAGAGATACTCACTTTGGATGTATGTCTCTCCTAATTCTTCTTGCTTGGTGTGAATGAACCCGGTCACATCCTCCATCATGAAAACACCATCAGGCACGCTTGATAATGCACCATCCATGTCATTTGCCCTATTCTGAGTCACCATGATATCATAGGAAGTTTGGTCGAGTTGATTTGCAGGAATCAGCTTGTCGGTCGATGATGAAGATGCCATTGCTAACAACCAGTTAATAGAAAGTAGCTTGATTGGTCTACAGAAAATATCTTAGAATGATCACAACACAAGAATATTACTCAAGCACAAGAATTTTTTAATCACAAAATCACAAAGTAAAACTAAATGAGTAATTCTCCTTTCCTTTTATAGAGTTAGGGCATAACAGTAATTATCAAAACGGTAACTATTTTTTAAACGGCTACAGCCTTAAATGCCTTACCTAACCTTTCTTTCCTTTTTCGCCAACCGGTATTCCAACTTTTTCGATTGTGCAAACCCCTGGCCCGTTGATCAATGCTTACCTGTCCGGTTATCCTTGTAGACTTAGTGAGTTTGATTCTCACCAATCCTACCGAGAACAGTAGACAAGCTACCGGTTCCCCCTAATCCCTGTAGGCTCAGTTTGCTGAAGAGATATCACCATCGGTCGATGATGATCTTTCTTCTATCTTCTCCTCAGTGGAGCTCTTTGATTCCCTTTTAAACCAAATCTGCCTGACAGCTTTCTTGGTCTTCTCTTCCTTATTGATCTTCTCATTTGAGGACGAGGTCTTCTCTACTGGTTTGACTAATCCTTTCCTTTTGTTTATTGACCAGTTCCTGCAGTCTTTAGCTAGGTGTCCGACTTTGTTGTAGGAGTAGAAGACTATCTTGGTTGCCTTCCATGGATTCATCCTTCTATTGTTAGGTGATTTTCCCAGGAATCATTGTGACTGTGCATGCCACAATTAGCACAATTGGTTGTGCTCCGGTTCTTGTTTCTTTTGGGGAATACCAGTCTCGGTGGGGATCTGAATGCCATTGTCTTTGATCTGCATTCATCATCTTTGTGTTCGAACTTATTGCATGCATAGCAATAACCCTTGAAGCTTCCCCTGCTTCCACTGGACACAGTTGTGGAGCTCGACTAGCATTCATTGGTCTTGTGGCCATACTTGCAACAATTTTTGCAGTAACTGTTGTTTGGCTTTACCGGTGCATTCTTGTAGTCATTTGTTCTATGACCCAGTTTCCCACAATGATTGCAAGAGGTGTTAAAATTCTTCTTACCTTTTTGTACCAGCGGCTTCTTCTTTTCCTTCTTGCTAGTCTTGGCTCCAAAAGGCTCACCAGTTTCCTTGGCACTCTGACCGGTGAAGCCAAGTCCTATGGGATCCTTGTGCTTTCTTTGAGCTTTGAGTTGCACATCAAGCTTGACTAAGCTCTCGTTGTATCTTCTTAGGGTTTCATTTCTTTCTTCAAGTTCTTTCATCTATTCTTTCAGTTGATACAACTCTAATGTCAGCCTTTTGCATGCTTCAGCTCTATCATGCCAACCCTTTTGCATGTTGGCATTTTCTTGAGTGACAATCTGCATGTCTTCTCGAAGTTACAGAATGACAAGATCATTTTCCCCTATAGGTTCCTCTACCAGGTGCCTTGCTTTCTTAGAGGCTATTAATGACGACTATTGTGTTTCTTTCATCTTCAGCTTTCCTCTTTTTCTCAATCAGTTCAGTCATCCTTAGGGCATTATCTTCTTTCTCCCTCTTAAGGTTGGAGATCTGATCGGTTAGGATTTGGTTCCTCTCCATGAGCTCAGAGACTGCCTCCTCAACTTCATCAAATCCACTTTGCCCAGAGAGTTCATCAATAGTTTCATTGCTCTCACTCAACTATAGAGCCAGTTCCTTCCTTTTAGCAAGTGATCTTCTTAGCCTATTCTCCAAAGAGGCGATGATGTTGTTGGCTTCCTCAAGTTGTTTCTGATACCTGTACCCCTCCATAATCATTTTCTCAACTGGTTAAACTTTATATATTAGAGAACTAAACTCTGATACCAATTGTTATTCCTAACCGGTTACTAAGAGGGGGGGTGAATTAGTAAATACTATTTCTATTTCAATTCAACACTTGTTTCAATATTCTTCTAAGATAAGCGTAATGTAAACAATCATCCATAAGCATAAATAGAAATACACAGATCAACACATGATGTATACACGGAAACCCTCGGTTAGAAGGAAAAAGCTACGGTGAGACAAAGCTCACAACTTCACTTCTGCAGAAATAAAGAGGCTATGTTAGGATCTTACAAAGCACTTGTGAAGGTGCTACCCGATTAAGGGATTTGATAGAAGATCGGTTAAGATCTTAACTCTGTTAGGAGTTGTTTGGTTAGAGGACTTTCAACATCAACAAAGATGTTACCATGTTAAAGAATTTTTACAAAGAGCCGATTAGGGTTCACCCTGATTGAGGGATTTCAATATGCTTTCACACCTTATAAAAGAAATGATCTTAATTGACACTGATTGTCTGATTAAATCATACTTGTTGATCTCTTCCCCGGTTTGCCTGGTTGTTGAATCTTTTATGCCTCTTTGCCTTTCACCTCTGGTGATTGTAATCTCTCTGCAGATATCTCTTCTCATCTCTCTCTATTCAACAACTATCAACAACCTTATTTCTTGCGTCCTATCACTTGTATTTATACAAAAGTTCATCTCAATGAAACCCTTAACTCATAGAACCGTCAGGCTGTAAACTCAACAATAAATCATGCAACTAGCAATAAAGCTTTGCATTCTGATCTGGATTTCACCTTGAAACATCTGTGTAGAAATAAAACTAACTCCTGTTAAAAAGTTAACTTCGGTTCTAAACGGTGGATGCTCCTCATATTCCGGTTTTATCCTCAATTTCTCTGCAGAATCCGGTGCAAATCTTTATGGAGTTAGAATAGTATACTCTTATACCCGGTCCATCCATGTATGCAATATAAGACCGATACAATGTACTTAGTTCGGTCTACCAGTGTATCTCCTTTGTTTAGTCTACCGGTGTATACACTCTATTTCTAGTCTACCAGTGCCTTTAAAGTAACGTGAGTGAACTATCGGTGAACCTTTACCGATGGGAATGGTGTTTGCAACTAATCTACACTAATGACAACTTAAATTGCTAACAATGCTCCCAAATTGGAACCAATGATCTATCACCCTTAGTTGAAAGACTACAAAAAGTTCCCAAAGAAGCTGCAATGTATACCAAGTATGAATTCATGTGGAAAGAAGGGTGTTAGGAACACAAGCTAACTGCTCGCACAAGGCATCGCTGATGATCTCACCCCAAAAGATCTTCTATTTGGACCTCATAATGAAAGAGATGAACTTGTACATCCAAGGCTCAAATACATTGTACTCCCTAAGACCCATGATCCTGCAAAGTAGAGTGATCAAATCATTGATCTCCTCATGGAAGTCTATTCTAAACACCGACTTTGGTCATCTAGATAAACAGGTTCTTTTGTTCACTAGCCATTTCTCATTTATGTACCTTATGCAATCTTGTTTCCCATCATTCCACCTCTTCAAAGCCTTTTTCTTTGTTATATCAATACATACTAGAGTAGGTGGGACTTTTAAAATTTTATCAATTGTATTTGGATCCAGCCTACTAATAATGTTTCCATCATCATCCCTAATGGTTCTGGGATTCGTGATCAAAATGTTGTGTACATGCCAATACAAATTCAAGTTCCAAGGCAGCCAACGGAAATGTGGAGACAAGGTGTATGTTTCTCTAAATGAGGGGAGTAATTTCTTTCTTTGAAGATGTTTCAACCCTTTTGAGGAAATCGGACATGTCAACATGTCCTATTTCTATATCTTCGATTTCATCAACAAAAGAAATCACCCGTGAAGCTGGAATGGAATTCGGGTATTTATCAAACTTGTACTTCATATTTTTCTTGCCCTTGGGAGAGCTGGCTCTTCTGACATAGCAAGGAAACATGTGGATGATGAAGCCGCAACATGAAAAACCCATAGGGTAAGTACATCTTCATGAGACACCAATCAAACCATAAGACACTATAAAAGGCTCAAAACATGCATATCTGAAAGGGTATGTGTACAACATATGAATGGAAGACTTTCAAATAATATGAAATGGAGGAAAACGGACCAAGTCAACTTTTTAAATGGGGAAAATGATGAATTTCAAGGTTTTTCTTTAGCACTATAGGTGAATAAGGTGCAAGCATTTGGTATCAAAATGAGATGTAACTGCATATATATATATATATATATATATATATATATATATATATATATATATATATATATATATATATATATATATATATATATATATATATATATATATATATATATAAAAAATTGAGGTTTTTGAATCCAATTACAAGTCAATTTGGGAAGGTTCATTGCCTGCCATCGAGTTTTTAAAGTCTGAATGCAAGTAGGAAAGATACTTCATTTATGCTTGGGAAACACTTGGAATTGGGTTTTTAAAGTCCGATTGCAAGCAGGGGAAGAACATAGCTTTTCCTTGGCAAAATGAACTCACAATCGGGGTTTTTAAATCCAATTGCAAATTGGGGAAAATATACATACTTGTGGCTCTTTCTTTGGGGGAAAATCTTGCATTTCAACTTGCATCATTTTGGGGAAGAACATTGTATTGTTTTAAAAACACTACTCTTAAACAATAAACTCCACAAATTTGAAAAAGCTTTGCACAAACAAGCAAAAACAAAGACACAAGTATATACAAAACAAAACCAACATTTAAACCCTATGTATTTTTAACCAGAGGAAGAAAAACTTCATGAAATACTCTTCAAAGATGAAGAACAAATGCAAGGAAACCATACATCTTTGGAGAATAAAAAATGTGAAGAGAAAGAAGTCTTGAACTTTGAAGAAAATCCCAAAATCCTTGTTAATTTGAATCTAGGGAAAGATCTCCAAATCTAGGCTAAATAGGCGACAAAACTTGACCAAATCCTCTCAATAATCAATGCATTTTCAGTTGATGATAGTCTCTTGACAAATGTCCATGAATGCAAATTGAAATGCTTGAGAATAGCAACCTCCAAGACTCTTTCAACTCACAACTCATGGTTTGAATATGTTGTTGCAAGCCGACTTGCAATGATGGCAAAAAACGGTGACAATAGGAGATACGCACTTTATATTGAGCAAAACAAGTTTGCAAATGAAAAACTCTTGACCTAAATCGGGCTTCGAACTTATTCTTGCAAGAGGCACCTTAAAAATATACCCAATCGGGCTTTATCTTCAACAATTCAATGAGAAAAGAATGCTCTTCTTTCAAAAATGATGACTTGCATTTGAGATGTCCAGCTTTAAATGCAACGTTACAAGCTAGAAATGCTTTGAGTCTTTAAAAATATATTGCTGAAGCTCATGTCGGGCTTTTAAGCTCACAATACAAGCATCAATGTTTAAAAATAACAATAAAACATTGAGGTCGAACTTTTAAAGCCCATAACATGCCCAACGCACTTTACAACTTATCATTTTCCTTTCAAAATGATTAATTCAAAGGCAACATCGAGTTATTGGGACTTTATTGCAAGTATGATAGACTTCTTTAAAAATCCATTGGAGGTCGTAGTTTTAAGACCGCATTGCAAGGTTATAATGATGTTTCAAGTTAAAAACAATGTATGTGGTCGAGCTTTAAAAGCCCGAATACATCATAACAAAGCTTTCAAAACACTTGCAATGCTTATAAAAAAAATGTCGACTTCGGAAAGGGGTCGCATTTCTTAGACTCATTTGCAATCATTTGATATGAAGGAAAACATGTAATTGGGCTTTAAGAGCACGATTACATGTATGCTTTTTCATTAAAATAAAAGACTTCCCTTCAAAAATGTTAATGTAAATGCAAGGGTGGATTTTGAATTTCCATTTACAATTAAAACAACGTGCAATGACTCACAAAAAGTTTGATTTCATATTGTGGGCTTTTAAACAAAGAACCATTCCTTACAGTTCGGCTTTAAAACCCCATTTGCAAGTAACTGAATTCTTTATTTTCTCTTAGAATATAGCTCAGAATTAAGCGTGTGATAGCTTGAAATGATTAGGATTCAAAAAGCAATAGACTGAGGACGAAATCAAAGACTAAATCCAACAAACAAAATAAGAAAAATCAATCAAAGACTTAGAGATTCCCAAAAATCGAGCACTTGCAGTCAGGAAAGAAAAGCCCAATTTTGCAAGAAAAATAAAGGAAAACTCAACGAAAATCTCTAAAAATGGCATCTGTAGGATGAAAAGCTTAGGCCAATTCAAGGTATAATCAATTGCCTTAAAAAAAAAAAACATCTTTAGGAATACCTAACCTAGACAATTTTAGCTACAAATTCATGGAAAATTGCGTAGGGTTGTCCAATTTTGCAAATACAAAATTGTGGACAACAAGCTCAAATTTAAATGTGTTCTTGATATTCAAATCTATATTTCCTTCAACAAAACTAGCCTACAAATTAGGCTCACTGAATGGCCCAAGATTTCAGACATTAGGTGCATAACACAACCCCATATTACTCTCCCAAGAACTGCTCTGATCCAAACCATTTGCTTCATTTATTTCCATTGGAAAAATTTCAAGTTCAATAGCAACAACAAGTCTTTCCTCACCAAACACTACTCCTTTTAGTTTCTTATATATGCAATTGTATTTGTGATCCTCAAAATTATAATTTCTAATGTATGCTTCCTCACTTTTCACTTTATATTTCTTTTGCTCATTTATCACTTCTTGTTGAGGTGGATTCCCAGAAATCTTGTGCCAAAGCTTTGTGCCCCTTTTAAGAATCACCATCGTAGCTCCCACTTCATTGACTATCTTAAGTACCCAATTTATTTCCTTTTGCAATCTCTAAGGCCCTTTTTGTCACCTTCCATTTATTGGATTCAAAATTGACTTCACATCCTTCAAAGATCAATTGCCGAACTAAAATTTAGTTATTTTTGAGTTGAGGGACATACCTAGCATTCAGTAGCTGCCAACTATTTTCATTTGTCAATTTCAACTAAATATCTTCTTTTCCAACAATATTAAGAGATTTATCATCTACAAGTAAGACCTTACCAAAATTACCACTTTGATAGGTTTTCAAAAACTTCCTGCGTGAAGTAGTATGAAATGATACTCCCGTATCAAGCACCCAAACATTTGCTGCAATTTTTGTTGTAGTTAAAATAAAGCATCGCCATCTTCCATATCTATCAATTTATTTACAACTTCTCCTTGGCTCTAACCAAGATCTGAAACGAATTGTTGAGCAAAAGAAAAATAGAGACAAAAACTCATTAACACAGAAATTATAGTGGTTGACAAAAACTGGCTACACCCACTCTCAAAGTAAAGAAATATCTTTATTAACGTTATAGCAATACACCACAAATGGCTAGTACACATCCATTCATACAAACATGTACAACTATAAATGAAGGGATGGGAGAAGGTGAAAGGTCATGTGACCGATAGACTTCACATTCCCAACAAAAAGGGTCAAATTGGAACCATACGAATTCATGTAATCTATGATCTAGTCTCTCAAAATCATGTCAATTCTCCTCATCCTAGGGTAAATGCTTTTGGACCTTTAACCAATAAGGCCTAGTGTCATTTCATTAATTGACATATAGAAGCTTGAACTGTACTTGTACCTCACATGACACATTCAACAATTTGAAATCATGATGAAAATAGGATTGCCTATATTTGATTATTTTGATAATTAAAAGTCATTTTCATTGATATTTCTATTTTTCAAAAGCATAGAAACATCATTCTTTTGCTATATGACAAGTACATGGATGTGCATTCACTACATAACAGCAAAATATTTATCTTTGTCCACACCACCAACACCACATTGTTAATTATATGTTCAAAAGAGCATCTTTAATGCATGTCCATGGCTCCTCAAAAAAGCTTTAAATGTGCTCCACAAATTTCTAGACGAAATAGAAATAATCAAGAAAATGAATGTCTATGATGCTCACGTTGTGATTTATATAAATTTAAACATGCCTGCTAGTAAAAATATCTCACCATGCAAAAAAAAGGTGTGATTGTGTTGTACATAATTCATGAGGACAATTTGTATTAGAACGAGTGTATTTAAGGTTACAATAGGCAGTATTATTGCAAATGTTACAATTTGCTTAAATATCGTTCGGTCCACTGATCAGGCGGTCAATAGTGTTGCCTTTATTTTCATTATTTGAATAGCAAAGGTGTATTTCTTCACATTGTGTACAAGTAAAATCCCACTGAAATCTAGAAAAATTCCCACCTTTGCTTTGGTAACAATTGATGAATTTATGTATCCACTCTTGGAATTTTCCAACAAAATGCATCATAGACAACTCGGACCAGGCCTGATCAATCTTCTTAGAAGTTACCCAAGAAGATAATTGATAGTACATGTATCTGTTGTTAATGTGCAATAAAGGTACCAAAGCTCCAATTGTGTGTATAAATAATCCACTCTAAAGCATTTTCTCTCTTCACTCCCTTCACAAAAGAGTAATACGATGACATACTTAGATTTTTCTCTAGAATTCAAGAAAGCTTTATAGTAGAAGTCAATATTAGTCATCAAAAATAGGGATCAGCCTTATATGGCATATCTGGAATGTGCAATGAAACCTGTGAAAGTGAAACAACTTTTCTAGTGATGTCCAAAAGATTTTCTTTAAGTCAAAACATGGATATTACAAAACTTGAGAGATTTGAATCTTATAAAAATTCTGATCGATGCCGACCATTCCCAACACCCTTTTATTATTTGGAAGCTTGCATGTTACTTTCCGATATTGTCCTAACTTTTTATCCAAGCTTGTCATTTTGGGCAATGGCCTGCTAACTTGTATGCCCTTCAACTAGTAGAAAGGGGGCTTTTATGAAACGTCTTTATCCTTATCATCATGTACATATGGCTCCTTGAACAACTCACGATCAATGATTTGGTAGAATTAATTAGCAATGACCGAAAGTAATGCTCACGGATGACCTTTTTTTGGATCACTTTGATATGTTGAGACTTGAGAGGCAGTGGGAAACTGTCTCCATGAAAGCTTCTTTTAGACACAGTTTTATGGGAGGCAGATCTTCCTCAAGCCACTGGAGTGGTGGAGAAACAGATTCCAGATCTGAAAAACTGACAGGTGCATATAAGGCGAAGCTATGGAAGAGAGTCCATTCTTAAGCCTGGACCCAGAGAAGTTGAGTAATGATATTGCAGGCTGGTTATTAAGGTGGAAAAAAAGAACATTAGGTATTGAATACAAGAATGGAATGAAAACTTAAAAATGTGAATTATAAATGATCTGACTGTCAATATCTGCCATTTCCTGTGTCTCTTTGAGACTTGTCTAAAATTGACTCCAGCAAGCAGCCTTTATATAAGTTGAGTTGTTTTGCAAGTGCAAATCCCGCACACAAGCCATCGACTGCAGCACTCACAATTCCACCAGCATACCCTGCACCTTCTCCAATGGGATACAATCCACGCACCGAAAGACTCTCATAACTAGTCATATCACGAGGAATTTTTACCGGTGCACTTGTCCGTGTCTGAATTTAAAAAAAATGTTACTGGAAATAAAATATATCTACAATATTGTATAACTATAGGCAACGCAACCATGTTCATAGATTACATCCTAACCAACTAGAACCTCACACGTCAATGAAAATACATTTTTGTCTAAATTTTCTATTACAAATAGAATAAATATAAAATCTCTTGTAAAGGAGGTATACCTCTACCGCATGTAGAAGTGCTTCCTTTGATATGAAACCGGGAATCTGTGACATGTTTCAGGTGAAAAGTTATAACAAATTCATAAGAATCTCGCATCAAATATTAACATGAAGAGAAAGATTTGCTGTAAAGATATCTGAAGAAAGAATTTTTGCACCTCTTTCTCAAAAATTATGAGTGATTGTTTCAATGCATGGGTTATATTTGAGGGAAACAGTTGATGCAAAGGAGCTGCTTTAACTCCCAACCGATAACTTGATGGTGGAAGAGAAACATCTAAAAGAAAGAAGTGGCTTTGCAGTGTCAGCAAAACAAATGTATTATCACAGATGCAGAAATCTGGAAGATCCATAAATTAATTGCTCAGATAGATGTGAGAATCTGGAAGGTCCATAAATTAATTGCTCAGATAGATGTGAGCAAAGAAACAAATCATACATACCTGACAGTTTGCATTCAAGGAAGTCTGGAACTGTCTGTGCTGGGACAACAAAATTGCCTGCCCCCATAATTGCAGCTTCCTTCTCAAATTCTCTCTGTAAAGGTTTTACAGAAAAAAGAAAATTACTACAAGATACAGCAATTAATTACATTGTCTTTCAACGGTAGTCTATAAAAGCCTGGATTTTAGTGATACAGAAACTTCTGGTTCTCTTTCCTTCTTCTAGAAACTGAACCATGAGATTACTATCAAGTTTTCTCTCTTTATTCCAAAGGTAAAATAAGAAAAAAATAAAAATGATAAAGCTTGAATGCTTCAAGAATTAAACAACTACTATCCATGTGTGAGCCTACCCTACAATATTGACATTTAATTTTCCTATAAATGTTCACTGTTTGTAATGTCCCTACCAAGGAATTTCAACAACACATGGAATTGTTTCAATTTTCACACAGACATTTTATCAAGCACTTGGTGAAACATTAGAATTTAAAAAATTTATTGATTATGAACAGCTGTAACTACCATTAATACAAACAGTTTCCATGCATCCCTTTCAAACTTGAATAATCACTCAAATTTCAAGAATAACATGGAAAGGGTGATCTGATTAATGTCTGGATAAATTAACACAGTTACCAATGCTGATACAACTCAATTTGCTGATACAAATCAAGAATTCATATATAATAGAGTGCACTATTGTGCTTCAATGTTCAAACTGCTGCTAACAAAATTGTTGAATTGTTTAAATTAAGACGACTGAGATGAAGTCTGATTTGAACATTCAAATCACCTTTTTGGCTCACCAGCATTTTTACAAACATTTGGTACAACTAATGACATTATTTCCAAGTTTCTACAATGTAGATCAGCTGCACCTTCATGTATGATCATAGACATTCTCACAAATAGTTTGAAGACATGAAATAATGCAGACATTTTAACAAACTTTTTTCTTACAAGTAGCTGAAGCAAATATTCAAATACACAATGTTCAAATCATTATTTATGACCTCTTAGCTGATATAGAAGATGCTAGGATAATATTTCTGAGTATAGTTATCAGCAGGTTCTAGAAAATGGAGCAGTAACCTTAACCAAACTTAATACATCAACAGAAGAAATCGATTTACACTTGTATCAGCGATAATGGTGGACTGATCTGCAACTATTTTTACCTCCTTAGTCCTTCCAAAAGATGGCAGCTCGCCCAATATGAGCAGCTAACAATAAATCCATATATGGAGGTTTCCCTTGATTTGCATTATATATATATATATATATATATATATATATATATATATATATATATATATATATATATATATTCCAATGGAATTGGTGGCTGGTATGAACTCTGAATGAATCACACCATATTGTTTAAGGAAGATTTCACTTCTGAAACCAATCTTCACCCTTGTGTTTTCGTCCTAGGACTGCTGTTGAACAAACCTGCTCAACCTCCACAAGTGGGAGTCGAGAAAATATCAAATAACCAGAATATCAAGAACAAAGAAATGACTTCTCCCAATCTGCTACTTAACCCCTTTTTGGGATCTTTCTAGAATCTATATTTTATAGCCATTTAGTAACTTTCTAGTAAAATCACATTTTATCTCTTTATAAAGTGACTTTTATTTTAATTTACTTTCGAACCATATGAATCACTTTAAAATTAAATTAAATATATATTTCCACACAACCACCAAGTTGCAAAAGACTAAAATAGGCCAATTATGAATTCTGACCACGCAAACATAACCGTAAGTTTGCAAGATATCAAACTCAATGGAGTTTGGCAATTTCCAAAAATAGTAGACATCTCTGAGAAATGTGGAATGCTCCCAGAATATCCACAAATGGGGACATTACATCGTTTCTGACAAGTTGCTGAAGTTTGGTACAGATGCATGAATACATAATAGATATTTTGGATTTCCACAATAGTCATAAGTCATACAATCAAAATTCTATCTGGTTACAATCTAGTTGACAAACTTCACCATTACAAAGGCAAATGATTGAATGAACTAGTTAAACATGATATCAGCCCTAGCTTAATTCTTGGAGAAGAGTCCATGTAATATCATGTTTATTATTGTATTTTTGGCTTTGGCTGTGTTGAAGTCAATTTTTAGTTTTACTTATGAATGGTTGGATTGACAAATTTTCTCTTCACTAACAACCATTTGGTCTTATAATAGCAAGTCAAATGAAGGGGTGAGAGCAGTAATATGACAGGTCTTCCCTGTACATAACTTTGTATTATACGCTACCTAATGCTGTAAGACAATTATTCTTCAATTTCTTCTACATACATTTGTGGTATTAGGTTATATATCCTCAATCAAGTCACATGGTAGTGTATCATTTTGCTATCAACATATCTGGTGTCATTGCCTTTGTGAAAAAGTCAGGTCAAATCAATAACCAATGCATATGGTACATTAAGAAGATGTAATGTGAAAGGAACGACTGGGTCAACCTAGTCAAGACCCAGTGGAGACAAGGAAACAAATAGAAGAGAAACTAACTCAAGACTTCAAGTATTTATTGGATCTCTTAGTGTGAGAACATATCAAAGAACAATCTGGGAGAGACCAACTTCTTACAGATTCAACTTGTTGCAACTTGGTTGTACCTAAAGAAGCCAATCGACTATTGAATAGTTTTCTCAAGCCCCTTGTCAGGAAATGCATTATTTTGCAAGATTTTCATGTCAAACATGACTGTCAAGCACATTAAAAGATTTTATAAACTATACAAGTATTGGTATTGTTAGGAAAAAGAGGATTAAGTTAAAGACCAATGTGGGGTGGGAGTGGACCAAAAAATCAATAAGTATATGATATTGGTGGAACAAGAAACAAGAAAAATGTTACAAGAGGTGGCCAACTTCGGAAATCCATCAAACCAAGTTTGAAGTAGAAGCGAGAGACTAGTAAAAAGAAAAAGCTGAGGCTGGTGTCAGAAAAAGCTAGAGCTGAAGCATAATGTCCCTTAGACCGTTCAACAGATAGTAGAGGGTTGGCCTATAACCCAGGTTTTCATAGGTCAGCAGTATGGATAGTGGACCCATCCAGAGGTTTGTGGAGCTACACAAGGGATTTATAAGCCATTTTGGGTAGTTTAGGACTGTCTCCTAAATCTTAGAAGGGATTCCTACTTTTTAGGGATTGACTGAGAGTTGACTGGAATGCATTGGGGGACTTCTGAGATCATCCTGGATACTTTGGTCGTAGTTCCTATTTTTTTAGGGAGGATCCCTATTTTTTAGGGGACACTATCAGTTCGCCTGCAACACTCAGGTTATCATTTTTCACAACAGCACTTTGGGGTTTGAGCTCTGAGAAGGGTTTGAACAACAGATTTGGCTTCCAAGAACGAAAACTCTTGGGAGAATAGGGAGTTGGATGAAAGACAAGATTCAGCAAATATCAGATTGGGAATCAGAGTGACTTCGAATTTTGTGAAGCAA
This sequence comes from Chamaecyparis obtusa, assembly GCA_027943335.1. NCBI lineage: Eukaryota > Viridiplantae > Streptophyta > Pinopsida > Cupressales > Cupressaceae > Chamaecyparis > Chamaecyparis obtusa. The sequence continues at coordinate 2,050,457 of BSBK01000053.1, forward strand.
TCTATTGAATTAGAATTGTCAAGGACGGGTCTCAGTTACCAGTTTGCAGATCAGAGGCAGGACAAAAGGTTTATTTCATTTTAAGCCTCCAAACCCTAGTCGTACAGCTCCAAGCAAACTCCACAACTTCACCTAGTTGGTCATTAGGGTATACCAACAGTGTATTTGAGAAAAATCCTTGAACCAGAATTGCTAAGGGCAGATAACAGTATTCAGAAATCAGATCAGAGTTTGAACAGCATTTTAAATACAGCCCAAGTGTCCTTAACCTGTCCGTACAGCTTCATCAAGCATCTACAGCCTCATCCCAGCTGGACATTAATGCTGGTAGCAGCAAATAGCATAATTATTATAACATCTTGGATTGGCTACAGCAGACAGGTGATGGCAGAGAGGAAATTCAGAGTTGCAGGCAAACTTTTCCAATTTTGGTTTCTGTTCATACATGAACAGAACCGTACAGGCTGGTACAGGTATGTTGGAAATTATTTGAATAAAAATAAAATCAGAATTTTAGTCCCTTTTGTGTGATATATTATGTTGTTAGTTTCTTTCCATTATTTTGTCAATTCAAGCATAGCAATTCTCTTATCCGAACAAAAAACAAAAAAAATCATAAAACCCTAAAAAACTCAAAAAAAAAACCAAATATTGCAAAAAACAAAAACTCAGAAAACTCAGAAACCAAGCAAAAATCAGAAATTCAATGGTTAGATGGTTGGGGATCTTTCATGGAGCCAGAACCAAGGGAGGGTTCAGACATAAAGATAAAGCTGTGCAACATAAAGCAGGTAGTGTTTGCTAAGAACTGTTCTGTTCAAGGAAGGAAGATCAAATCATTCCAACCAAATTAAGCCGGAAAGTGCTGCTGGAAAATCAATCTAGAGGGACTTTGATTTCAAGAAGGAAGTAGAGAAACCTTTGAAAGAAAAATGTGGCACATTGAAGATTTACTAATTAAAGAAGCCAAACTGAGAGAACCAAACCAGCCAACAGGGCAAATTGTTGTGAGTGATGAAAGAGAGGCACTTGGAGGGTTGAGGATTGAGACATGTTTGACAATACTAACAGGGCAGAGGAGCATTCAAGACAAACTTTCCTGAGGACAAGGATCATACAAGAAGAGTCCAGTCAAGTTCAAAAACAAATCTATAAATGATCACTTCAGTAATTGAATTCAAAGAGAAAAACTACCAAAGTTTACCAATGATGGATCTAAAGACTTGGTGTGGCATTGCAAAACATGTATCACCATTTGGAATACGATTAGGCAAATATGTGAATATCATCAGTTGTTCCTAACAGTGGTTAGAGACCTGTCTATTGACTGGTATATCAAAACAACATTAAATAACAAGACCTTTTGGAACAAATTCTGCAAAACATTTGAAAAGGAACTCAAGATCCTTAGGGTCCGTTTGGTTGCTGGAATTAAATAACGCTGGAATTGTCAAATTCTAGTATTTGACAATTCTGGAAGTTTTAAATCTGGAAAATGGTTTTTGGAATATGGCTGGAACCGATTGGTTCACCTAGAATTCATAATGAGAAGATGAAAAATGTTATTTGCATATGGATTTCAAAATATTATAAATTTTGCTTTACCCCCAATTCCCATTTAAGTGGAATTGGAATTGATTTTCCAATTCCACCTATTTAGATGGAAGATTCAAATGCTGGTTTTGGGGGGCAATGGGAATTAACAAATCCCTATTCCAGTTTTATGTTTTGAACACAAACATCGAAAATGTCAATTCCAGGATTTGACAATCCCAATTCGTCTAACTCCAGCAAACAAACGGGCCTCACAAAGATTTATACAATCTAGCATGGTAAACATAAAACATGTCGAAGCCTATAATCTTAGTTACCGGGTGCGTGCACTCTGCCCCTACAACTGGATTTTGGTGTATCCGGATGCGGATTCTGGTGCTGTGGTGCATTTGGATGTGCCCAGGGAGCGCTTTTTCTCCGTGGGTGCATCCATGTGCATCCAGATGCATCCATAGGGAGAAAACATATAAATGGTATTAAAGGTATGCTTCCAAAAATGCACTATTCATCAACAGACACGATGTATATAAAGCAGGTAATAGTTATAGCAAGATCTAACCTACAAAACCATTTAAAAACTGTGATACCCTTTGTAAATGTTGTATTGGTTGATCAAATAAAACAGCTAACAGAAATTATGTTGTTAAATCTGCAGAAAATTTATAACCATGTAAAGCTTAGTTGTAGGACATCTGTAATGCTGATTTAAGTTTAACAAGAATTGTAAATATCTCCCAAAGCTTTCTCCACATTACACTGATTGAACATTTGATGAGATATGTAATGAAAACTATAACTATTTCAATGCATACGAGCTTTCTGCTACAGACAAGGCTACCTACTCTTACAACAGTAGCAATGACACAACTTAGCCATGCATATGTAGACAAAAACACTTGGACACCATGTTGGTTAAACTGAAATGATGAGATGATGCACTAACAAAAATCAAGAACTCATAAGATGAGAAAAAGGTTACAATTGAAGAGATAGTTATTTATGAAGATGAGAATGAAGAAAGAATGAAGAAGGATTGAGTGAAACTTAAGCAGAGTAAGTAACTAAAGAGGATGAGAGAGCTATGAGACATAGGCCATCAAAGCTTTCTCTCACCTCTCTTGAATGCATGCTCCCTCCAAAGTGTTAGTGCTTCCTGTTTTTCGCAAGACAATTAAAAAATAGAACAATATTGAGCTAAAACCTCTCTTCAAATAGAAAGGGGAAGCTCCCTTACAACATAAAAATTACCCTAGATTCTAGACTTGAACAAAGTCTACAAGTACTCAAACAATGCACAACAATGCTCTAGGTTTTCTGTTGCAAAGTGAAATAAACCAAACTAAATTTGTGTCATGTCCCCTTTTCAAACTAATTTAAGGATATACTCTAATAGTAATATTTTAAGTTGGACCCAATCATTTTATTTAAAATAAGCAACTTAGCTATTTTTTTTTATTTTTTTTTAAAAGAGTTTTTAAACACTTTGGAAGGAATAAAGGAAATTCAAATTAAGAGCCCAAAATGAATTTATAAAAGAAGGGTAAATTGGTCATTTGCATGATCTCTTGTCATCAATTCCATTTTCAAGTCGAGCACTTGAGGACAAACCCCCTTAGTGTGGGAAATCTGAAGGATGAAAACCCTCTTGATTTCTATTGTTTGATTGGAGGACAAACTCTCTTGTCTATGTGAGGTGATTTCATTTGAGGATCACATTTGCTCTAATTATTGTGATTTATTTTGAAGATTTCAGGTGAATTGATTGAGTATTTGCAAGCAAATCAAATTTTCAATCGCCAAATATGTTGATTTTAGGGTGAATAGGTCATTTGCATCATTTGTTATTGTCATCAATTCTAATTTTAGATTGAGCATTTGAGGACGAAAAACCTTTGGTGTGGAAGATTTGAACTTTAAGGATAAAGCCCCTCTTTTCTATTGTTGGATTGGAGGACGGAAACCCTCTTGTCCATGTTAGGTGATTCCATTTGACGATCAAACTTGTGCTGATTATTGAGATTTAATTGCAGATTTCAGTTGTGAAAGATCGAATCAAACAATATTTGCAAGTAAATCAAAGGGCACTTCATTATTGGTGATTGCGAAGGAGTTTGAGGGCATTGTTTCTATTGTGCAACCCTTTCATTGGCTACAATTGGATCTACTCAGCTATCATACAAGATATTCTAGCTTCCATTAGGTGTATCTAACCACCATACAACATATTCCAGCCACCACTTAGTAAACATCATCAACAAACAACTCAAATTTGATCACTACTGTTGTCATTAATTTCATTTTGATGAAATTAACGATCAACCCTACGAAATTTTGATAACGGCATGGTTTCGTTGCTCTAACCACGTTTCCGAAAATAAAAGTCATTTGTTTTCGCAATTAATTTTGTTTTTAAGTCATTTTGTCGCCAAGATTAGTGTATTCATTTTTGTTTCTTTTATTTATTTATTTTTTTTCTTAAGTTCTATTTAAATTTTTATTTATTTCCTTAACAAGTTGGAGCTTTGGGGCTTAGTTACAGAGTTAATTACATGTAATACAATATGTAATGGGCTCAAAAAATCTCAAAATACCTAGCAATCGGACCTTTTGAACCCCATTATTTATTATTTTACATGCAATACAACATTAAAAGAAAAGTCCGAATGGCACTAAAGTAGGAGTTTTGAAGTCCCTTTGCATGTATTTTTATTGTGAAAAGTAATGCGAAGTAATTAAAAAGGTTTGAATATACATGTGAGGGGGCATTTTATTTGATATAGCATATTGCATAGCATAAACTATAACATGCAGTTGGGGTTTCAAACCCCGACCACATGTTATAGTTTATTAAATAAAACTACAAATCACCATTAATGAGAACACCGAGTTAAAAAACATGTTGAGCTTTCTTCAATTCTTATATTCCTTCTTATTCACATTTAATTTATTTCAAATCGCATTAAGACTAGATTTGGCTTTGGATTCGAATCTTTTCACCTCGTACTTTCTGTGAATCTAGCATAAGGCCATTATATCTGATTGATGAAGCTATTTTTATATGCTAATGGCTTGGTGTATTTTTATATGCCCTTGCTCATGTGTTAAGAATGCTTTTTATTTCGAGTTTCTTCTGATCTTTGTGTCCCTTTTTTTATCTTACTTCATATGCAAGTAGCGTGCCTATGAATATGTATTTGATTCAAGGTTTCCTTGATCAAAATACTTGGCACTTGTCAGAGATAAAACTCAAACAGCTTTGTTCAAATCGTTTCGTACCCTAAACCGGGCCATGTATTACCAAAATGTATGATGATTGCTATTTCTAAAACCCTTGTGGTATGTCGCTTGGCATATGAAAATGGTTTTAACTCTAAGAAATCAGATTTTCAAACTCATTTACGTTTGCAATCAAGGATCGTAATACATATTTTTTGAACTCACAACAATCTCAGTTTGTTTGCAAAGCTTGTAACTTAGTGCATTTTCCATTCGGTGATTTTTATTGTAATTACATATTGTCTTTACTTGTAAATGACAAATCTAATTTATCTTTTGTCTCGGTTCCTTTGTTTTTACATCGAAGTGTTTCAACATTTTCAATTGCATTTACATTCCTTTTTGTAAAATGGGGATTTTGACACCCTTTGCATGTATTAGTACATGCAATCGAGGTTTTTAACCTAGATTACATGTGCTATTACATGTAGTTTCATATGTAATCATAGTAAATATTCCCCAATTTACATTATATTTACACCAATTTCCAAATCGGAATTTTTCTTATTCATTGCATATGTAACAACATATCCAATCACGGTTTCTAACCTCAACCGCATGTGTTGTTACATGTAATTTTATGTGCAATTCAATCTAAAACCTTCCTTTTTAACCTTTTATGAGCATTTTGAAGATTTTCACACCAACTGCATGTTCAATTACATGTAGTCACATGTGCAGTTGCATCTGAAAACCTTGACCATACCCAAGCCTACCTTTTGAAAATGCAAATACTAAGTGCAATCTAAGATTTTTGACCTGATTGCAATTTGAACTACACATGTAGTTACACATGTAATCCTAAGTGCAAGGTGAACTACACGTGCCTTCATCTGCAGTGCAATCTGAAAACTCTAAAATTGCATTTTTTGTCACTTTTTAGTCATTTTTACTTCTTTTTGTGTCATTTTGTTTTTAGTCAAAAAATTTGTCTATCATCTCATAGGTCGTGTCGAGTCATTGCCCAACCTTGGATATTTTCATAACACATCATTGCAATGCCATTGTGACTACTCTTAATCACACTTTGGACTTCACACCTCAACTTCGCAGAAAGATTTTCCTGAAGAGTTAGTACTACTGCATAAAAGAAGATGAGGATGGTGTTTCAGTAATGTTCTTCTACAGACATGCAGGCCTCTTGTAGTTGCAAGACTAATGTATAGTTGCTTCATTAAAAGTAGTAGAATGCTTTCAAGATTGACTCCAAGCAGGTGGTAGCAGATCAATAAGTGGGATCGTGAACAGTTTTCTAGTTATGGGTTAGAATAAAGATCAGTGATTTGATTCCATCAAATGCAAAGGTCAAGATGTGATTTTTCATGTAAATGTTCTTTACCCATGTGCAAATATGAAGATTCCAAGCACTATTAATCTGGCGACAAGAAGACCTCTCTAACAAAGGATGATGTAATAAGAGTTGTGTCTTGTCAGACACTTAGTTTAGTTTTCATCATGCATTTTGTAATTTAGTTTTGACAAATTACATGTAAAGCATAAAATTGCAATTGCACAGTCTCATTACATGTAATCACATTACATAGGACTGTAATGTTGAATGAGTCAATAATAGGTAGTTAGTTTTCCACCTTTTCCTCTCTTCCTCTCTTCTATAAATACAAGAGGGCTCATTGTAAATAATCATCTTTGGGGAATGCAACAAAACTTTGCCAATTTGTGTGTGCACTCTAAAACTTTGTGTTTAGATGTAAGGCAAATTACAATCAAGAAAAGAGACAATTTGCTTTCAAACGTTGTGTTGATTCAAGTTGTCATGTGAAAATATTTTCTAGAGTTGGTTGTGAATGTCTTCTATTGTCTAAAAGGGATTTAAACCCAATCTTACAAACTTTGAGCTGCAGATTATGTTTAAAGTTATAGTTAGATTTTCAAGTTTGATCTTGCAGACTTTCAGCTACTTATCAAGTCTGAGATTAGCATAGAACGCTCAAGAAAGGAACTAGTTTGTAGACTTTGTGCTGCTTCATTTTCTTCATTTGTGTATGCAAGGTGAAACACGTGTTGGAGACTTTGAGCTGCACATGTGTTTCATTCTTGTTCTCAAAATTTCATAAGGGGTCATTGAAAGACTTTGAGCTTTTTTTAAACTCCCAAGTTACTGAAATTTGCTAGTACACTGAAGGTTATTCTTACGTCTAATCTTTTATTTATCAGGTTAATTGCTCCAACAAATACTTTGTAAGTGAAATACACCATTGATTAAAGATCATATTGTAATGGTAACATCTATTCTGAAATAAGAAAATAGTAGGTATGTCCCGCCCTGATTTAGCTTAGTGTAAGTAGTAGTTAGGTGTTTTGTTGATTCCAGTAGCAATAAGAAGGGGGAACCTTCCCTTAGAAGTCGTAGAGACCATGTCTCGCATACTGTGGTTGGAACCACTCTCTTGCAATTGATCCTTTAAATTGTCAGGGGCAAAATATCCACCCAACAAGTGCCATCGTTTCCCAACCTACGAACACCTTTTCTAGTTGCCAAATATTTTTGCTAGTTGTAGTACAACATCAAATATAGTAAAAGACAGTTGCCATTCAATGGCCATATAGCAATGAATGGAGTCTAAGTTTATTCCAGCAATAGATCCACCATTTGTACAATAGTACGACATCCTATGTGTATACATTTATTATTATAATTTCTCAAAACTTTCTTTCTAGCTTTGTAATTTAGACTTCGTATCTTGTTTTTCCGAAATGCAATAAATTGAAATCCAAATTCAAAGGTTTCACCATTTAGTTTCATGCTGTTTTTTATGTCCCCTTGTTTGACTTAGGCATTTGGGGGATTTCCATTAGCCCATTTTATTTGCATAGGCTAATTAGTAATTTGCAGTATTAAAGGCAATATTTTAATTAATCAAACTAAGTTGCCTTAAGGTGCAGGTGACTTTATTTAACTAATTTTTATAAATTGAATTAAGTTAAAAAGAAGAAATAAAATAAGTCACTTTATGGGGCCAAAAAGGTTATTAGTTTAATAAAATTGAATTTAAGACTAACTTCTCAAAAGTTCTCGAGAAAGTTATAAAAGAGGAATGAAAGAGCTCATTTTCACATGTTGGACCTTTTATTTCTCATCACATCAAATACCATAGTTGAAAGCCTTTAAAATTCTCACAGATAAGCATCAACCATATCATGTTGTTTCAATCGTGCTAATTCCCTTAAGTGCAACTCTGGATCCTTATCAAATTTCTCTCTGTCTCTAACTAAACTCCACCTAAGACTTAATAAGATTATGTCCCTATGTCAACAAACCATGGTACCACCATTCATGTGCCTCTCCCTCCAAGTTCAAAGTAACATACTTGATAGCTTCATTTTCTAGCATGGGATTTAATGAAAGATAGTTATCCAATTTTTAAGTCCAAGACCTAGCAATGCATTTGTCACAACCATCAAAGGTGGGAATGGATAATTTACCCAACCTCCTCTATCAATCTTGGTTTTGAAAACCCGTCCCTTTTGAGTCTATTTCACATGGCAACAAGAAATTCCTCATCTAATGATTGGTATTCATGCAACCAATCCACAAAATCTTCTTTTGCATTCTTCTGATTGCCTCCTACTGCAACTTCATTCTGCAAAAATGTACATTTAAGGTCTAGATGTTCATCCACTAGCTGCCTTGGAGTTGTTGGCAGGAATGTTTGTGTTGCTGGCTTCTCCATTATTGCCATTATTGTTTGAACAGCCCTGTTGATGTTAACAGCTTGCATCATTTGTGTTAAGTAAATCATTAAAAACTTGTTGCATATTGTAAGTTTGTAACCCTTTTGAGTATCTCTTCTATCAGCCATGATTTATCCTTCAACTAGAAAGTAAGTTCAAACTCCTATATTATCTGAAGGAGGAATTTAGAGTTCTCCTCAAATAGTACTTGTACACCCCTTCACCTGGTTACATATGAAATTTCTGATTACTTGAAGTTGATTAAACCCCCATTGGCTGGCAGGATACATTACTCTAATGTCCCCTACCATTTTTCTTCCAATAACTTGCAAATTTCAAATTTAATTCTCAGATATTTCGTCAAACAGTTTGGTAGAATGACAATTTGAACAATATTTCTGAGTTTGGTGTCATGCAATGATTGCAACTCAGTGATGATCATACACAACCTCACAAATAATTTATAATCAAGAAACAACTCATATTCATTCAACCAAACAATTCTCACATTGAAAAAAAGTCATTGAGATTTTATCAATCATATGGCATTCAACAATTTAATTTATGATAATAATTTATTACACAAATACTCAACTACGGTGGTAAAGTTTGCTAACCTTCCACCTTTAAATTCTCTCATATACCTCAAAGATTTGATTAGATAGATCCTTTCGACCACTAACACTGTAGGCTTTAAGGATTAATGTTGACACATCTGCAAGCCTATGTGAATTCATCTATAAATTGCTGTATTCACAATATGGTGCACTTCCTTCGAGGGCAGCTGCTACAAATTTTGTATATATTGACTGTTGTTTGGAGATTTATAGCCATAATAAAGGCCTCATGATATGCTGGCACCAGATTTCACTTTTGAACTATGTTAGATGAACCACGTCACCCAAATACAACTACGACCTCCCCTTTGGATATGACTAAGCTTTAAATGGAGCAATCAATGTTTGTAAGCCCATGTCTTCTCTTTAATACACCAGCTATGCAGGCACCCCACACTTTATCACCAAAGCAGCCTCCTAATTTCTCACAACCCCATTCCATTTTGATCCAATGCACAATGATAATAGTTAAGCTGTGATTATAGTTTTTTAATCCCAATGGAGACTTACGTTTGTGCCTTAGTAACTTTGACCCTGATAAAACTATTTGTGTGACCTTAAAATTGTAACAATGCTTTGTTCCCAAATAGGAGAGTAAAACTCAATATACTCAATTTTCACAAATTTATTATTTGGTCACAAATCGCAATAAACTTTACCTTGCTGCTCAATACCAAAAATCTTGGAAAAAAATAAATCTTCTTTAGCATAAAATATCAAATTGAATCCTTTTAGCACAGTCTATGATCCTGAATGAATCACATTGTATTGACCATGGAAGGCCTTTCACTCTCGAAACCAATCTTTACCTTAGGGTTTTCTTCCTAAGGCAATAGAAATCCGCTCAAATCCACAACTAGGGTTTCAATAAAATATCAAAATGCCAAGAATATCAAAATAAGGAAATGACTTCTCTCAGCCTCCTATTACCCTTGGGATATTTCTAGAAGTAATAACTTATAATCTTTTAATAACTTTCTACAAAAATTTTAAAATATCATATTTTGTCTTGTTAGAAAGTGACTATTATTTAAAATTTGTTTTGAATTATGAGTCACTTTATAATTAAAAAATAATTATATTTCCACATAACCATCAAGTTATAAAAAATACTAAAATAGGCCAAATATGAATTTCAACCATACCAATGTAACCTTGAGTTTGTTGGACATTAAACTTAATGACGTTTGGTGCTTTCCAAAAATATTAGACTTATTAAACTTAGTGAAGTTTGGTGCTTTCAAAAAATAGTAGACTTCTCCAAGAATGTGGAATGCTCCTTGAAGGTCTAAACTACATTCAAAAGTACCATGAGACTCACCTTGATTTCCTAAACTAATTGCCACCACTGAAAATCCAACCCAAAAAGACTACGCTCTCCAAAGTTGGAGTTTCCTCTAAGATAGGATAGGCCATAAAAAGGGGACATTATATATGTATAGTTATTTAGAGTTTAGAACTAGAAACAATTCAGCAAGATCTTGAGTCACCACCTTGGAAAGATGCCATGGATGAAGAATATTAGGCATTACTAACGAATAATACATGAGAACTCGTTGATCCACTAGAAGGGAAGAAACCTATTGAATGCAAATGGGTTTTCAAAATCAAGTATAAGGTAGACAATAGTATTGATAAGTACTATGCCTGACTTGTGGCTAGGGGCTACATGCAAAAGGAAGGTACTTTCACACCTACAACAAAGATTGAGACTATTCAAATGGTTTTCGCAATGACACCATAGTTTTGCTAGAAAGTTCATCAAATGGATGTCAAGATTACTTTTCTTATTGAAGATCTCAAGGAAGAAGTCTTCATGACTCAACTAGAGGGACATGTTGCACTTGGACAATAGCATAAAGTACACAAACTTGTCAAATCCCTCTACAGCCTTAAACAGGCTCTTCAAGCTTGGTACATCAAGATTGATGACCATCTCCTTAGTCATGGACTCATTAGGAATGCTTAACAGGCATACTTGTCAAAATACAACATAACCATATGGTCTCATACTTGTCAAAATACAACATAACCATCTCCTTAGTCATGGACTCATTAGGAATGCTTAACAGGCATACTTGTCAAAATACAACATAACCATATGGTCTCATAGACTACACTTGTGGCACAATAATTTTCTTCTATGGAAGAGTGACAAACAGAGGTTTTCTTTTTTCTCCCCCAAGATTTCAAACTAGATCCCAAAATGAAAATGAAGCCTAAAATGGTCTTCCTATCATTCAAGGAACCTGCATATCCACGCAAAGACAAATTTGCATTCTACTTGTATTCTAGGTCATGCCATTGTACCATAGATGTATCTCAAAACATGCTTTGTTGCTTTCCAATGAACAACCTTAGGTTCCTCATAGTTGATATTTGACCCAGTATAAGACAGATTGATGAGGCTGCCAATTAACTGACAATAAAGTATTAAAGGGTATCATTCATGCAAGGTGATGCATCAAACTTGTCTCAACGGTTGTCAACATAGGTTTGCAATCTTCCATTCTAAATTTCTTGAGCATTGTCTTGGCATATTTCATCTGAGAGATAAGATATGATTCTTCTGCTGGCATATGATGTAATAAGGGATGGATTGTTAATGCAAAATTTATCACATCATTGACATCATAGTTAATCCTCTTTTTATAACCAATGGTAATTGATCAGTTTCCTCTATTCAACCGAATTCTTATTGTATTTATTCCGTCCCTAAAATTCATTCCCATGTCCCTGCATAACAACATCCACAAATCACAAAGAAACACCAGTTGATATTTTCTTTTTTTTTCTATAAACTTTGAGAAATGCTGTTTCTCAAATAAGTTACTTTTCCAAATCATTTGGCGTTCCTCATTTAGGCAACTTAGATTTATATTATTATGCACTAAACAAAAAATCAATCCTAAATTTGTGAAGTGTTCTTGATCTTATAATCTAAAATTGGCAATGCACTTTTGACTGTCAAGTTACAAATTTTACACCACAGACCCATCTTAATATCTAGATTTATATACCCTCATAAAAAACACCGCTTGCTTGGAATTAAAAGGAGCACAGGACAAGAGCATATCAAGAAATAAAAACAAGGTCTAAATAGGAAATAAGAATTCAATCAAGGCAACATCAATGTTTGTCAAGCATCTTCCTTGAGACATCAAATATCAGCTTGCTTAAGAAAATATTTAGTGTTAGGTTTGCCCTCAAAAACCTGCGAACTGAAAATTAATTTAAGATAGCAAAATGGTACTCCAAGTTGAAGAAAAAGATATTAATCTCCATGTTACAATAATCAATTAAAATCAGAACTATGCAATGACCTGAAAGGCAACTCCAGCAAGATGTCCGTAACTTTGGAAAGCGCTTAAGTCCTTTGATGAAACAGTGACAACAATTGCTGCATTTGCCCATCTAGATGAGCGATTTGAGAAAGACATGCCATTTATACATAGCTCCGATGGATTTGTACTGGTGAGAACCACCTGCATGTTAACAAGCATCAAACCATTAAGGACTGTCAAATGTTTTAATCCTTTTAGCTATTGAAAATAACTTCCGGGGACTTGTTAATGGATGACTGACGCAATCTGAAGCTTGTGGTTTCATACCTGGCCACCTGGACACATGCAAAAGGAGTAACAAGAACGACTATTGCTCTCTCCTCCTAGAGGTAGCTGTACATCAAGTTCATTCAAATATGTTGCTAATTTGTAGTCAGCAACAGGTACTTTTCCCTTTCCTTTGTGAACCTCATCTGCAAATTTAGAATACTGCGCATGTAAATCAGATTAGTCAAAATTTTCCTTCAGTAAAATGCCTGAATTGGCAGTTACTAATAACAGGTTTTTTATATCATGGTTGAATATAAAAAATCCACATAAGAGGAATATCCTTCTAGTCAAAACTGAAAAGGATTTGACTGAGAGAACAGGGAATATAATATACATGATACTGATTTTCATGTAAAAGGCCAAAGATAGCACTTTGTGACATTTTCACTCTGAAATCTCTAACATGGTAACTTAAAACAAAGTACATTGACAATACCATCAATGCAGTTGAATCTCTTGTGCAAAATATCACAATTCACAGCACCGTGATACCACAAGACACTACGTCTGTTAGAACCCAATGAATCAAGAAGAGATCGTAATGAGTATATGGTTGGTACAAGTCAAATGAAAAGCGTACAAGCAAAATACTCTCACCCGTGATTGAAGGAGTGTAGGGTTTAGAAATATTCAATTTGTGATTTGTTTCAAGAAACTAAACTATGCATGAGGTATGACAGATGAAAATATACAAGAGTGTTTTCTCATCAATATAGCAACAGTTCCAAAGCATAATTTATTACAATCAAGGTCAGAGACTGAGTTACTAGCGTTTTAATTATATTTCAGAATTCCTTTGTGTTAGATCATTTTCAGCCAGCATTGAAATGTTAATTTGAAACAAGGTGCAGCTAATATGCATTATCCTTGACACTATACTGCTACTGCATTTGGGTGTACTGTTGGACAAGTTGATTCATCAATATTGTAATGTCCCTTTTTCTATAATCTGAGACACTACTTGTAATTCTATGAATGTATAAACAATTGCTGATAATTAAGTAACTATTTGAATGATGCTTAATTCCAATGCATACGCTGATACAAAATAACAATGATTGCATAACAATTGGAATAACAAATATATGCTGTTTCTGATATACAGATAAGTACATGAACGAATGAGATGGATCTCCGTACCTGGTACTGCTGCTGTGTCTGATATACAATGAATAATGTGCAAGCATGCAGGCTGTAATAAGCAAATATGCAAGCTGTCTCTGATATGACAATAATAATATGCTCTGAATAATGCTAAAGCCGTCTCTGATATGACAATACTAATATGCTTCAATGGCGATGCTGTCTCTGACTGATCTTTATATGCTTGCACCGAGTGGTTGCCGAATGGCAATATGCTCTAATATAGAGCGATCCTCAAAGGATACGAAATATAATATATTCTCCAAATCATGATTTCATCAAATGATGTGATCTTCCTAATATATGTGCAATATGAGATGAAGAGGCGCGTATGAAGAGACCCTTTAATCTGAATGGTTACCATAATGATTATTATGGTAATTGGTGGTTATCAAGAGACGCCTTCTAATCTAAATAGTTACCATACCATAATGATTATTATGCTATGTTACCCTAAGTTTCTGGGACGGAGGGACGGGGAAACGGGTTTCCGAGACGTTTTCTTTTCCCGGAGCAGGGGACAGCTATATATATATATATATATATATATATATATACATATGGATATCTGAAATTTCAAATATATTCATGAATTATATAACATTGTAACACTCATCATAGCAACATAATAACATTTCTAAATCTACAATCAACGATCATTCATCGAATTATCAGAGTACATAGCATCAAATGAGAGTTCAATTTCAATTTCATATATTCATAGATATAATTCATTGAAACAATGAAAAGTATCATATCATATATCAAAATGCGCAAAGGCTGCAAGTTTCAACAAAATGCGAAGTTAAAAACTTAAGGTATCATATCATATATGAAGATTCAATTATCAATGCATCATGTAATGTCAGAAGACTCAAAGTCTCAAACTTCAAAGTCAAAATGAAAACAAAGATAGTATGTTGCTTCCCTTAAGATTTGCTCTGAGAATACTAAATATTGCCCAGATTTACAGTCTCAATCTGCATATTTTCACCAAAGACTTCCAGAATTCACAGATAACTCTGTTCACATTCTAAAAACAGCAACAACAAATGATTATTCACTCGGGCATAACTCTGTTCACTCAGGCCAATCTATACACAACTTGCAAGGAATACACGATTTGATATTTTTTATCATATGCTAAAGATTCGATATTAGCAATAACATATTTTAACAGTTAGGGCTTCCTCCAAGTGTGGGACACACAAGATTAAAAAAAAATCAAATATTTTATAAAATGTAATGTCCCCGTTTTTTTAGGCTCTTGGGATTAGCCTATCATGTGACCCTCGTAAGCTAATGAGGATGGACAGAGGGTCTCTTTCAGTGGGCATCTACTTCAGGATTCAGTATGCTTTGGTTTGGCTTTCGTTTGGCGTCATTCAAACTTCATTTGCTATAGTTTTGCCACGTTTACTATTTATAGTAAGCCTAATGTTGTTCGAGAAGGACCCTTTCTATTTTTGGAAAGTGCATTTGGTCACATGGGGAAATAATAGGTGTGATTCCTGTTCCAGACGGCATATTAAAAGGATAAGTATTTTGGGAGTTATTATTATTTTGGTGGCCAAATTATTATTAAATCATTAAATGGCTTATTATAAAGTTATAATTTAACTTTATAATTTCACTTAAGTTGAGGGTTGAGTCATCATGGGAAGGGGCTATTTATTTAATTAATTCATGGAATCCTAAGCCAAGGTATTATTTTAAAGTATTGGAGTAAATGAATTATTAAAAGGAAAAGTATATTTATTTATCCCACATTGGTAAGAATTGTGTTTGAGCTCTCACAAGAAAGAATAAAAAGAGACTTGAGAGCTCATTCTAAGATATCTATTGATCATTTGATAAATTTGGTTGTGAAGAAGATGGCTAGGGTTTGAGGACTGATTCCTCTCTTTTGGCAATTTGAATCATCACTGATTGATGGTGAATTTTGCCACTGAATTCTAAGAATACAATTCTGGTCTTGTGTATTCGAATTAGATGCTGAAGTATATCAAATTCGAGGATATTTGAATAAATTCTGAATTACAATTGGTGATTCGATTTTCTTCCTGGTGGCTATTGTTTGGTAGAAGATTGTTCTATTTCTATAGGAGCTACGATCTATCTGCTGGCATAGTATGGTAAATAAGTGCCGCAGACTTTACTGTTTGGGAGTTGCGAATTCATTTGGAAGCTGGCATCACCTTTCCCAGCATGTGCATACTTCACCTTGTGGCTGCATTTTACTCACAGCAGGCTGCGTTATTTATTCAAGGGGCTGCAATCACTCATTGGAGGCTGTGGTTGTTCAAATGATGGCTGCATTAATAATCTGGGAGGCTGCATTCTTCATTTGCAGTTGTGCTTCAATTCCCTTGGGCTGCGTTTCTTTTCCAGTAGTCACATGTAATTAAAGGTGCCCAAATTTATTTGTGAATGCTTGTAATAGGGAATTAATTTGATAGTTATTGCAGTTCTAATTTTTTGTAAGCATTCAGTGGTGAATTAATGGTTGTCGTTATTTATCAAGAGGTTAAAAATCTGAGAAGTATCATTGATATTCATATTTGATGTTCATTAATTTCTATATATTCTGAAAGAAATTTAGAAGTGCAATTTAATTTGAGAAAAGAGCTAGATTGTAAATGAGAGCCAGCTGGGCTCTTTACATAAAATAATCTTACGTTTTACCTCTTGCTGCTAGAAACGGTCAGCAGTCCCTAGGATGGTTAGGTGACGGCTTGGCAGTCCCCAGCTGTCTTGGGGATAATCAAAGGTTTCCGAAACTTCCATTGACCGTCCCCAAGTTTCTGGGACGGTTTCCGAAAATTTTCTTTTATCGGGGACAACTTGGAAATGTCCCCAATCGTCCCCATGTCCCCGAAACCATCCCCGTTTCTCAAACTTGCCCATTAGGGGTGGAAACACATTTGCGAGTAACAGTTATATGGAAATTGGTGGTTACCAATTACCATACTAATCATGCCATGATATTTAGTTATGTTGTGTAAAGATAATCATAGGTATTATGCGATTTATGAAGAATATGGTAAGTGAGATTATGATGCAATATTCATATGATGCGATCATATGCAATGTCGATGCTAAGCAATATGTATGCGGTGGCATGATTATGTGATAGAGAATGTGTTATTGATCTAATAAGATAGACTATGAATGCAGATACATCAATCTGGATGCATGTATGCATGATTATGCGATTGTTATGTATATAGGTATGACAGTGTAATTATTGTGTGCATATGTATATGACAGAATGCAGATGTCATGATATATCATGGATGGATGTATGCAGGGAGATGGCACATGCATATGCAACTTGATTACTAACTAAATGAAATTTATACTATGATGGTGATTACAAGATGATGACTGCTACAACCGATCATCAAGCCATCGGTCCATCATATAGCCAATGTGCTATGGTGAGATTTACAAGTGATCTTTTAGGGTCACTTATAAATAGAATGATAGTCATGTTACCTACATGGTGGATGGAGGTCATGGTGATTGTTAGGCTCCATCAATCATCACACGTTTATTACATTGTTACAAAAATGCGGATTATGTACAAGAGACAAGGTATGTCTACTCTTTGCCAGACTTATTTGATATTTATAACTAATTTCAAAATATTGGGATATCTCAGTCTCCCCTCCTTCAAAAATGCTTGCCCGCAAGCATTTGACTTCTCTGATATGGCTGGTAATTTCTTGTAATTGAGACACAGTCTGAAGACTCCATTTTTTTTCTTGAACATCTCAATTGCTAACTGATATGGTGTTTCCATGTCTTGTAGGAAGATGATCTTCTTAAGCTTAGAGAAAATGCTGCAACTAGCTATGTTTTGGATGGTGCCTCTTGAAGATTGTGAGACTTTATTTGTAGTGTCATTCGTATGGGAATTTATGCTTTCATCTACGTGTTAGCCATATAGCATATGTTTTTGACCCTATATTTTGAATTGGAAGGTCTGTCGGGCAACATCTTGTTTGAAGGGGGTTGTGCTTCATCCATGGAATACCAAGGATCATTTCTATACTTTCAAGTCCGAGGATGTGGAATTGGCCTGTATAGGAGTAGTCTCCCATCGTAAGAATGAGTGAGGGTTATGGTGTTACTTCTTAGAGATGCCCCATTTGCCATTGTGATGTTAATCCCCTTATGTTTGCAGCTAGGTATGTAATGGGCATCAATCTACTTTTGGCTGATGAAGTTATGAGTGGATCCACTATCTATAAGTATTTTTATGTCTTCTCTATCTATTTGACCTTTAACTTGGAATGTATGTTGGGAAGATCCTTCTAGGGTGGCCAAAAATCTTGGGCTAGAGTCATCACTGGGTTCCTCTTTATCAGTTGGTTCTTCATTGAATTCTTCTTCAATGTGAAAAAGGGAATTATCATAGACTGTATTTTCTTTAAATTCAAATAATGGGTGGTGTGTGGTATTAAAAATTCCATTACCCCTTGGGTTTAGGGTCTCGTCATATCTTCCTTGATATTGTACTCCCGTGAGATTCCATTTTTAAAGGAAGGCATAAATGTTTCCTTACTGAACTGAGTTCCATGAGAAATCTCTTTTCCCAATCTTCTTATGGTTATCCCTCTATTTGATAGAGAATTAATTGAATGGAATGGATTGGAGTTTCTTTCCTCGTCTTTAGATGTGATGGAATTTTCTTTTGGAAAAAAAGAAAGGTATCCTACGTCTACCGGATTCATTCATATTGTACCTCTCATTTTCATATATTCTTGAGCCTGTTTTCCTTGTGCATGATCCTTGAGAGAAAGTGGGGGTTTCACTATAAGACCATGTCCTTGAAGTGCAAACATCGCTCTCTTTGTAGTTTGTTTTTGTGGATGGTGTGGGGTTTTTCTCCTGAATTTGTTTCAAATGGTTGGTATTTCATCCTTAGTTCTAAATATTCCTTGAGAGAGAGTTTTTCAGGTTACTGTTTTCCCAATCTCTTTTAAACTATTCTTGTAGAAGATTGAATTCAGACTATTTGGGTGGTTTTGATTGGGGTGTGAAAGTGGGAAGTCTTGGCCACAAGTTTTGGCTTTGTAAACTTTTGTTTGGTGATTTCGGCATTTGACTTTTTTCTGGAGTTGGTTTTATGGGGACTTGTGTTAATGCTTCAATGAGTTGCATCATTGTGTCTTGGATCTTTCTCTATCCGTTTAGGAATTGGTCCAATTTGGTGCTGACATTTCCTTCATCGCCCATTGTGTTTTCCTTTCATATCTTGTATCTCTTTTATGCAAGAAAGGTAGCTCTGATACCAATTTGTAATGTCCCTTTTTCTATAATCTAAGACACTACTTGTATTTCTATGAATGTATAAACAATTGCTGACAATTAAGTAACTATTTGAATGATGCCTAATTCCAATGCATACGCTGATACAAAATAACAATGATTGCATAAAAATCAGAATAACAAATATATGTTGTTTCTGATATACAAGTAAATACATGCATGACTAGGATGGATCTTAGTACTCGGTACTGCTGTTGTGTCTAATATACAATGAATAATATACAAATATGGAGGCCGTCTCTGCTATGACAATAATAATATGTGAATAATGCTAAATTTGTCTCTGATATGACAACTTAGTTGCCGATTCGGATTCGGGGATGGATTCGGGTTAGCGAATCCAATTCGTGGATTCGTAAAAAAAAAATTTCCCATTTTCGATTCGTGAGTATATATATATATATGCATTATATATCCAAAAATATAAGAGAAATATACATAATTCTAAAACTAAATCATTTCATACTATGAATCTATGATGCTTGATCATTAAAACTTCAAATAGCATACTTGATCATTGATCTATGATTCTATGTTGACAATTCTAAAGAAAATCAGCACATTGAATTAGTATTACCGAATTACAAAATGACAATTCAAAATATTGTTCATTAAAGTTTGAGACATGATTCAATGTTCAATGGTTCATCAATCAAATGGATTATCAAATAAATCTGGATCAATGGGGTCTCCAGTAGCTGCAAGTGTTTGATCAAAATCATCATTAATGGAACCCAAAGTTCCACTAGCACTAGAGGGTACTGTCTCATCATCATCATCATCACCATCATAATCCACATCAGCCAAAGTGCTTCTAGCAAGATCCCGAATGGTAATATCTAGGTCAGCAGACTCGGGTGCTACATCCCAAAGCTTCGCTAGCCCCTTCTTGTACTTTGGATCCTTCCGTGACAGGAGACGCAAGTTGTTGTGAACATACACCAAATCTTCTGCTTTTTTTGCAGCCAACCGGTTACGCTTGACTGAGTGGATAAAGGAGTAAGTACTCCAATTCCGCTCAGCGGCAGAAGAGTTCGCAACCTAGAGAGAAAACCAACAAAATTAAAAAAATACAAGATAAATTCAAGAGTGTTAAGTATTAAATTCTACAATGCAAGTGACAAAACAAAAAGAAAAAAAAAGTTAAAACTTAAAAACTTACTTGTGATAGAACCTTAATCGCAAGAGGTTGGAGGTATAGATAATCTTGCCCATGAAGATACCACCATGTAACAGCATCCATTTTTCTTTGGTCCTTGATAGCAGTAGGGTGGAGATCTCTTCCTGAGATAAATGATCCAAATTCTCTCCTAACACTTACCCCAATATCTGGATCGCAGAAGATTTTATCAAATGCCTTCTTATACCCACTGGCAACCTCAGCATCTCTATATGGTGCCACTCTACCTGGAATACCAAGTACTTGTGCGCTATAGTACCTGGGAGAAAGAGCATATGCTAGGAGGTGCAAAGGTGTGGTCATCAAAGGTGTGGTCATCTTGTTCCAACGATGAAGAACCATGGCTTCCACCTTTTTGTATAAGGTGTCCTCAGGATCATTCTCTCTCCTATGTATGACCTAGGATATCAAATGATGTTCATGTAAGTTATCATTATGTCAATTTTGAATTTAAATAACTCTCAATAAACAAAGATAAAGGAATGTATTAAATTTATAACTTACCATTTTTATCTTCTCCAACATTGTGTCCATGCTATCATAGATATCCCCCAAGCATGGTAAATCGGTGTCGGCAAATCGAAGCATAGACATGATGGGATTAGTGAATTCCAAGACATACTCCACACAAGTCCACCAATCATCATCTAATATCAATGTCTTCACCTTTTGGGCCCTGACTGTACTGGACTGCTTCCAAATGCTCCATTGGTTACTAATAACCATTTGTGATAAGGCCTCCTTCACCTTGACAAGCCGTCTCAACACAATTGTGTGAGAGGCAAACCGGGTTTCAGCCACCTAAAACATGTTAATAGAAAGTATAAACATGACATAAAAATTATAAAATAATAAATGAAACTAAATAAATTATAAATTAAATTTTAAAATTTACCTTCAACAATTCCAATTTTGAGTAAGTTCTAAAAATTGCTTGTGACATATGGTGATTTGTCACAAACATTTGAATTTCCTCACCCTCCTCATACACCTGTTTCACCGAATCTATTTCGGTGCCAATTGCCTTCATCACTAGACTGAGAGAATGGACGGTGCACGGTGTCCAAAAGATATGATCATATCTAGCCTCTATCAAAGCACCTGTAGCCTTGCAAACTTTTGCATTGTCCATAATTACTTGGACAACATTGTGATGACCCACGAACTCTATGGATTCAATGAGAATCTGAGCAATGAACTTTGCATTTTTTACTTCACCTTCATAGTCAACCGCCTTCAAAAACATTGACCCCTTGCGAGATACAGCAATTACATTAATTAAAAGACGGTTTTTGCAATCTTTCCATCCATCTGAAACAATAGACACACCTGATTGGACCCAACAATCTCTTATTGGTTGTAGTAGGTTCTCTACATTTTTTCTCTCATTTTGTAATATGGTGGTGCGCAACTTTTCATATCTAGGGCCACGGTAACCAGAAGGTGCTTCATTTATTCCTTCACACATGTCACTAAAATAAGGTGATGTCAGAAAGTTGAATGGAACACCATTTGCAAAGAGGCAATGTCCAACTTTGGCATCAGCAATATCTCTTAACTCATTTTGAAATGCCCTATCTAATGGGCCTCTCTTGTGGGGGGTGTTGTGTGGTTGATCTACATCTTCATCCCTAGAAGGCATAGGCAAGAATGGATGTGATCTAGATTGCATTTGAGTGGGTGGCTGCATTGTTTTCTGTTTACTGGTATAAGAAACTTGTTTCCCTTTTGCACATATTCTGTCAGCTTCTTCTTGTTCTTTTACCAAAGCTGCTATTTGTGCAGCTGGCAATCCCTTCTTATCTTCCCCCTCACACATGTTAATCCCTTGACCCCCAAGGCCTAAAAGATGATATTTTACCTGGAAGTAGGAGCTTCTATATTGCGTTTTGCAAAAATTACATTTCCATACATACCCCCCACCTCCAACACATTGAGAAATTCTTGTGGTGTGTCTCCATAAAGGAGACCCTTTATCAATTTTAAATCTTTGAGATCCCTCCCCACCCACTGAGCCTTGACTACTCATTGTTGCAATCTATAACAAAAATGAAAAAAGAAAACTTCAAAACTTATACAAAAACTTATACTTCAAAACTTATCAAAAAAAACTAGAGAATATGGTTCAAATGCATACCTTAATCACTCAAATAGACTGAATAGTGCTTCTTGGAAGGTGTTTGCCACTCCACAATCAAGCTCCTTCGAATTCAATCACCTCACTTCAAGCTTGCATGAATGAGAGAGCAAAATGAGAGAATAATAGAGAGCACAATGAGAAATAAAATGTGTTTGGAGACTCATAAAAGGGGTCGTTTTAGGGTTAGAAGCAAAAAAATATATATAAAAATGTCTTTTTTAAGTCATTGTTTGACTTTTCAAACTCCAATTGCCGCGGGTCCTTGAGGATTCGCGCGGATCCGCGTGAGATCCTCTTGGATCTGCCTGGATTCTCCCGGGTCTGTGACGGATCCAGGCAGGGTTTGGTCCGGACCCTGCCCGGATCCGTCCTGAATCCGACGCGAATCCGGACCCAGATTGGACCCAAACCCGGATCCGGGCCTGCCAGGGCGAATCCGGCAACTAAGTATGACAATAATAATATGCTTCAATGGTGATGTCCTCTCTGACTGATCTTTATATGCTTGCACCGAGTGGTTGCCAAAAGGCAATATGCTCTAATATAGTGTGATCCTCAAAGATATGAAATATAATATATTCTCCAAATCGTGCTTTCATCAAATGATGCAATCTTCATGATATATGTGCAATATGAGATGAGGAGGCGTGTATGAAGAGATGCTTTCCAATTTGAATGGTTACCATAATAATCATGTAATGATTATTATGGTAATCGGTGGTTACCAATTACCATACTAATCATGTCGTGATATTTAGTAGCTTTGTGTAAAGATAATCGCAGGTATTATGCGATTTATGAAAAATATGGTAACTGCAATTATGTAATGTCCCCTTTTTAGCATGACCATGATAGTGGATGGATTTAGCCTATTACTGGGTCCTTGTAGGCTAATACTGGTGATAAGAGGTCCCTGTTGAGGGTTATGGCTCCGTTTGGTGGGACTTACTATTTATAGTAGGTCAAGGGATGGTTCTGATGAGCTCAGATGAGTTAGAGGAATTGAATGATGCTCTCAATTTTTATTTTGGCTTTTGATTTGGGCTCCAAGAATCTTGGAGGGAGCATCTATTTTTAGTAAGTCACCCCTGTCAAGTTCATTCATCGACTTTCTTCATCAGGATCACTTATGTGCTGTCAAATTTCAATTCTAATGCTTCTTCAATCAGTTTTGCAAGACGGGTGAATTATGATTATTATTTAATTAAATACACTAAGGTTGCTATTTTTGTTGGTATCGTATATTGGATATGTCGAATGAGCAACAGTTAGATGGGGCTAATAAGCAACTGGCTCTGATGGTTATGCAACTTTTGAGTGACTTGCTCTCTAGAAGTTGTTTCGTTTCATCACATTCCTAGAGAGTGGAACAGAGTGACAAATTAATTAGCCAAATGGGGCTTCTGAGCATTTGGAGGAGCAAAATGTGGATGATTGGGGAGTTTTGTCTCCAGAGAATTCTCTTGCTTTGGAGAAGTTAGTGGTAGAGGATAGGAATATGTAGCTTGTTTTTCCTTTTGACTTTCTCTTGGTGTTGCTTTAGGTTGGCTTTTAGTTGCTTCTCTCTGGGCATATGACCCTTTGCTTTGTAATGTCTCTTCATGGTGAATAAATTTTTACTCCCCATTTTTAATATTATATAAAAATTATTATTCAATATTATTCAATAATAATTCTTATATTTGTTGATGAATTGTAGCTTCGGTCAGATTAATACTATCAATGAAATCAAATGCATAAGTGGCCTATCGGCCTTGAGCATGTAATATCTGCACACTAAGATATTGCATCAATTCTAATTTTGAATGTTTGACATTTTGTCGAACACTTTGCATGCAAGCTTTGATACCACTGTAATAACCCTTGCTAGGTTATACCTCTAAAGCTTAATTTTGCTTGTTTGACATTTTGTCAAACAATTGGCATGTAATGTTCAAATTCTGATTTTAGCTGTATATATTGTTTTGCAACTTGTATTTTATTTTCTTTTTTTGACAATATTTCAAATAGGAAAGAAAACTAAATTCAAGACTAAATGCAACATGAATTTATTATTTTTGCAAATGTATACTATGAGATGCAATTGCAAATAGATAACAATTAATGTGCACCTTTATTGCAATAGTGATTAATGCAACTGCTAGAATGCTCCAAACACAGCCTGGAGAGATTGTGCTTCCTTGAGAATGAAACGCAGCTTGGACAGAGATTGTGCTGCCTTGAGAATGAAACGCAGCCTCCTCACAAATTATTGCAGCACCTTGTATGATGTGTGTGTGCCATAAACAATTTCTTGCTACCAATAATTCCGTCCCCACTCGTGAAAAATAGATTGCTGCTACCAAAATGCCTTTCCCACTTAGTAATCGCAGCTTATGAATTCAGATCACAGCCTTCAATATGCAAATGCCCAGCTCTTTGATTCCCAACACCGACTTAATACCAAACATAATTCACCAACATTGAACGTTGGTTCAAAATGCGGAATTCAAGCAAGAGTTTCCGTTCTCCGCCTGGAGAATTATCATCAAACCCTCATAACTTCTCTTCATCAAAAGAAAATATCAATATCATGGAATGAATACTTTTTAGCTTTTTTGCTGCTTTTATAGAGAATTTGATGTAAAAGCTTCCCAATTACACCAACAACTAACTTCCCCTTCACACCTCCACTTAAAAGCAACTTGTTTTATGGTTCACATTTGAAATATAATATTTCCCTCCACTTTAATGATGAAAATGACCCTTTCATTAAAATAATGCTATTTTGACACATAGGGTCCCTGTTTTATGTGCTCAAGATTTAAAACTTCTCAACTCGGTTCTAATGAGCTATAACACCAAGGTGCCCAATATACAACCCCAATAAAAATAGAAACCTTAGCCAATTTAGTTAAATAATAATCATAATTCACGTGTCTTGAGAAAATGACTGAAGAAGCAACAGAATCAAAATCTGACAACACAAACATGATCCTGATGATGAAAGATGATGAATGAACCTGACAGAGTGGCTTTCTAAAAATAGACGCTCCCTCGAAAAATCTTGAAGCCCAAACCGGAAGCTGAAAATAAAAATTGAGAGCATCATTTAATTCCTCTAATTCATCTAAGCTCATCAGAACCAATTGTTGACTTACTATAAATAGTAAGTCCCTCAAAATAGGCTAAAACCAACATCAGGGCCCTCTAATCACCCGTATTAGCCAACAAAGACCCAGTGATAGGCTAAATCTATTAACTCAGATGCTCGCTGAAAATGGGGGCATTACAGTCCTCCCTCCCCAAGATTGCTTGTCCCCAA
Organism: Chamaecyparis obtusa; assembly: GCA_027943335.1. Taxonomy (NCBI): domain Eukaryota; kingdom Viridiplantae; phylum Streptophyta; class Pinopsida; order Cupressales; family Cupressaceae; genus Chamaecyparis; species Chamaecyparis obtusa. The sequence goes on from BSBK01000053.1 coordinate 2,076,315, forward strand.
GCAATCACTAGAAACCAATGCAACACAATTGTCCACCCGAATCCCAGGAATAGACATGTGTAATGTCCCTATCATCACCAAACTCCTGTAAAGACAACACCATCACCATCTATACAAACAACAGTCTATGAAACTGAACTCAACGCTCGAACTGAAGATGCAAAAACATGAATATCACACAAAAGTTAACACAATCGACAAACTGGACTTGCCCCTTGTCTTTGTGCCAACCAAGCCATCAAATAAATCTACCAACTCTTGTATTAATGAGCTCTGGCTACGATGAATATTCTGTACGTCAAGATCAAATATGGTGTTGTATGCACTCCTCATTGTATATACCTCTATAAACTCCTCAGCAAGACCTACCTGGCATCTTGTAAGAACTGACTAACATCCTAGTGTACTACTAGGATCCCAGACATCATCAACAACACTCATCGCCTGAGGGGGATCATCATCAAGCTCAAACAGCGGATTGTCATAAGACAAAGTGACATCCATATCAAACAAGGGATTGTTTACAAAGTGAACTACACCCTACTACTAATCTGAGCTAGGTAATTGTGAACTGTGGGAGACATGACGAGTAACCTGCTCTATCTAAACTAAATCATACCTCAGCAAATCCCTCCTATCTACTGCACAAAAGGACATAGTGTGTAGACTCCCCTCAGTGAGACCCTGTAACACATACACCTTGCCTCGTTACTCAAACCTCATCTCCATCGAGCGCAAGCTAAGGTAAAACTCCTCAATCACCTATAACCACTACATCCCTAACACCACATCCATCTCCCCCAACTTGATCACATAAAAATCAGACTCCATCTCATAATACCCAAGGAATAAAGAGAGATGACGAATGCGTCTAGTACAGGTAAGGGTGTAGCCATCTGCCACCTTGACTCAGAACCTAGCAAACTCCTCTATCTGAAGACTACACTAGTTGACAAAAATCTTGTGTATGAAATTGTGTGTAGCTCCAGTATCCAACATAGCAATGCACTGTTTCCCTTCCACTAATCCCCTCATCCTGAAAGCAGTGGGAAGTGGTACAGCAGTAGACAACACTATAGGAGATAGTTTGGCATCAGGACCAGACTCTGTAGAGACACTCTGAGCCTCATCCAAAACTAAACCAGCTGGCTGATGTGAAGATTCAACCTCACTCTCACTAGAGTACACCCACATAGAATGATTTTCCCTTCCCTTGGGCCTTATAGGGGCAAGAATGCTCCCTGTCATAAGGCTCTTTTAACTGTTGATTTCCTTTTGTCATCAACTCGTGGGTGTACCTCATCTGCAGGAGTAGTAATAGGTTTAGGCAGTGATTGCTTCTTGGGAACTGAAAGCTCCATAATCCTGGCCTTCTTGATGGCCCTTGCAGGAAAGGCAGATCAAATGCCTTAAGCCACACTCGGAGTGGCTCCTGTAACCCCTATGTAAACAACATAACTAGGCGCTTCTCTGTCACATTAGGAACCATGACAGAGAGTCTCAAATACTCATTGATGAAAGACTCTAGACTACCTGTCTGCTTGAGCTAAGCAAGATCCCAAAAGTAAGTTTCTGGATCCTTCTAATCAAATCTCTCCACCAACCTATCCAAAAACACCTGATATGAGGTAATCTAGTCATGGTGTAGAGTAACCAACCCATGGTACCACTTTAATATCCCCACACTACGATATTGCCTCAATTCTGATTTTGGTTGTCAATTTTGAATGTTTCACATTTTATCAAACACATTACATACAAGCTTTGATACCACTGTAATAACCCTTGCTGGGTTATACCTCTAAAGATTAATTTTGCTTGTTTGGCATTTCTTCAAACAGTTGGCATGTAATATTCAAATTCTGATTTTAGCTATATATATTGCTTTGCAATTTTTATTTTTTTATTTTTTTTTGGACAATATTTGAAATAGGAAAGAAAACTAAATTCAAGACTAAATGCAAACCACTGAATTTATTATTTTTGCAAATGTATACCATGAGATGCAATTGCAAATAGATAACAATTAATGTGCACCTTTATTGCTATAGCAATTAATGCAGCTGCTAGAATGCTCCAAACGCAGCTTGGAGAGAGATTGCGCTACTTTGAGAATGAAACGCAGCCTCCTCACAAATTATCGCAGCACCTTGTATGATGTGCATGTGCCATAAACAATTTCTTGCTACCAATATTGTCATCCCTACTGATGAAAAATAGATCGCTGCTACCAAAATGCCTTTCCCACTTAGTAATCACAGCTTATGAATTCAGATCACAGCCTTCAATATGCAAACACCCAGCTCTTTGATTCCCAGAGCCGACCTAATACCAAACATAATTCACCAACATTGAAGGTTGGTTCAAATGCAGAATTCAAGAAAGAGTTTTCGTTCTCAGCTTGGAGAATTATCATCAAACCCTCATAACTTCTCTTCATCAAAAGAAAATATCAATATCATGGAATGAATATTTTTTAGCTTTTTTCTTGCTTTTATAGAGAATTTGGTGTAAAAGCTTCCCAATTACACCAACAACTAACTTCACCTTCACACCTCCACTTAAAAGCAACTTGCTTTATGGTTGCACATTTGAAATATAATATTTCCCTCCACTTTAATGATGAAAATGACCCTTTCATTAAAATAGTGCTATTCTGGCACATGGGGTCCCTATTTTGTGTGCTCAAGATTTAAAACTTCTCAACCTTGTTCCAACGAGCTATAACACCAAAGTGCCCAATATACAATCCCAATAAAAATAGCAACCTTAGCCAATTTAGTTAAATAACAGTCATAATTCACCCGTCTTGTGAAAATGACTGAAGAAGCATCAAAATTGAAATCTAACAGCACAGGCATGATCCTGATGATGAAAGAAGATGAATGAACTTGACGGAGTGACTTTCTAAAAATAGACGCTCCCTCCAAGAATCTTGGAGCCCAAACCAGAAGCCGAAAATAAAAACTAAGAGCATCATTTAATTCCTCTAATTCATTTGAGCTCATCAGAACCAATTGTTGACTTACTATAAATAGTAAGTCACTCGAAATGGGCCAAAACCCACATCAGGGCCCTCTAATCATCAGTATTAGCCTACAAGGACCCAGTGATAGGCTAAATCTATTAACTCAGATGCTCGCTCAAAATGGGGACATTACAAAGCATTTGATTACTATCCTTCTTCTGTGCACTACTATGATTATGGTTATTACAATACATGTTAATAATTAGTAAATCAAAAATCATGTATATATATACATTTAATATTGTATATACATATATACATGATTGAGTTTGATATAACAATTATTAATCATGTTGTTGATATTAATCATGCAGTTCATATTGTTGATACTAATAATGCTGTTAATATTAATCATAACATTGGTATTAATTATGCCATGTATCGATATTGGATATCGACATTCACATTGTTTAGTATCGATAATAAATATTGATATCATACTATGCTTTCGATAATATGTATCAAGCATAATATGGTATCAATATTTAATATCGACCTTGCATTGACTATTATGTGTATCGACTTTGGCATTAATAATATGAATCGATAATAAGTATCGATTATCAGCAAACACATCAATTTGTATATTGATTGAGATTAGTTAATGATCAGTAATAAGACATGTCTCACGTAGAGACATGTCTCTACATGAACTATGTTCGCATAGAGACATGTCTCCACACTATTGGATATATGATGATCGATCAAAGTATCTTGTGAGGTACAGAAATTTATATGTGCTAAGCAAGACACAGCAATATATACATTAAGTATATCGGTGGCATTATATATAAAGTTCAGATCAGTATTGCATTCTCATTATATCTAAGCATCATCTCATTGATATTCATATTAAGATCTCAGCAGATCAATATATATTCATGTGGCATTTATATTAATATATATCCAAGTAAAATTATTGAGATATTGTGATAAACATATCATATAGAATCAGTATATACATCTGAAAGCAGAGAGTAAAATTTAAAATACTATAACGTCTAAATCTGATCAAATTTAACAATATTATATATTAATTATTGATATTATTAAAAAGGTATAATTATTATAATTATATTATTTTATAATACAATATTATATTATAATTGAATATAATTATAGTAATTGTAATTTATAAATTTATAATAATATAACAATAACTGAGTTCACAACTTAGTGTGTTGGTTAAGTGCTAGTGGTGTTGTTGTGCCCACCAAGGTTCAAACCACCAATGGGCCATTGTGATCACGGGCTTGTGCCTTCATTGATCCAATGTGCTCGTGAGCTTAAGCCTCGGGTTTGTTAAATGGGAATGAGGTCCCCCGTTAGTGACCTCACCAGTTCATAGCTCTAAGTCAAAAGCGTTTCACATGGGGCCGAAGGGCATGTTGTGTCAGCATAACTGGTCATGTTAAAAAGTTTTCCAAACACTTATTTAAAAAAATATAACAATTATTAGTTTATTATAATTAAGTTACAATATTACAATATTATATAATATAATATAATGATTATATATTATATAATATATAATCATAATAATATCAACGATTTTATTATATAATTATATGATATAAATTATATTAATATTATTATATTATATTATAATTTGAATATAAATTAATAAAAAAAAGAATTAAAATTTTTCAAAAGTTTAAGGTGTGGCAGAGTTGAACAAGGTCGAAACCTTGCTACACACACCTTGTTGCAGAGAGCCGCAACTCAATCGTTGTGGAAACCGGAGCTCTATGGAGAATCAACTGCCAAATCGTCTTCTTTTTTTCAAAATCATGTTTTTAAACTGCAAAATTATGTCTTATCCTTGGACAAGCACATTGGCATTTTATAATTATTTTTGGTCATTTTTAGGGTTTTGTAGGTTCATAAGCAGGAAAGTTACATGATTTTTCCGGTTCTAAACGCAATTAAACAAGATTTAAATAGCAAAAAGTCAATTTTTTTTAATAAAATTGGGGAAAAAATTGCTACCGGGTCCGATTTAATAAAAATCGCAATTTGTTGCAGATCTATGCTTCTTTGGTTTACATAGCTTTGTTACTTTGTTTTTTATGTCAGGTTTTTAGTAGAAGGGCTGGAGCCTCATAATAGAGCCCCAAAAATGTTTATCTAAAAAAACAAATCAGAACGGCAGTACAACAGAGAAGGCTTTTGTTATGCTAGCCTAGACATGTTTCTACTTCAGAAAAAGTTTAACTATGTAGGTTACTGTTGGACGAGCTAACGAATTAGACTTATGAATCGAAAGGGTATGCTTCATGGGTAGAGAAAAGCAAGTTTTGGAAGCCAGAATCTCTCTACCTAATATTAGTTTTCATACTGCATATATGTTTAGTATCTGTTTGGGAACTTTTACTGTTGCTAATCTTTCTGTCCAGGCTTGCTGTTGCCATTCACTCTTTTGAGTATGGCTAAAACTAATTTGTGTTGACTGATTTGTTTTAAAACTCATTGTAATGGAGAACTATCAGCACACAGTTATATTATGAAGAAGGTTTGGATATACAGATTACTGCAGGAAAGCACATGCTTAAGGACAAGTAAGATAGAAAGACTCTTCATCAAACAACACGTCATCCAAAAAATTAAAAATTGTACAATTGATTTACCCATTAATGTGCCACTGCTTATTCTTACATATGCATAAAGAGCAGTACAATACAAGAAATATTTCCATGCTTAGCCTTGATACTTAATGCGATCAGATGAATAAAGTATTTGCTAAATAAGATGAATGACTGCTCCGTTGGCCAGTTGGTCAAATGTAGTTCAGAAACCCCCACAAAATTATAGAAATTATATTAAATCATCCTAGATATCTTTTCTATTTAATTATTAATTACTAGACAGAACCTGTCTCAGATTTATCTGTCATTCACCTGAAAGAGAAGTTCATCCTGTTAATGAAAAACAAGAAAAACAAATGAGACAATCTACTAAGACAGTAAAAGCAACTTCTTCATCACCCACCTGTATTTTATTTATTAAATCCTGTGGATGTTCAACTCGGAACCCAACCTGATTCAACAAAGAAAAAATAATCTGCTTTAAGAATGTAAAGATACAGAGTAAAAAATGGAATAAGAGAATCTCAAAGCAGAAAAGGATACACCAAACACATAAGAGACATGCCTATAATGACCTATTTAAATTTCCATAAGTGAAAAGATGGTTTTTTTCTAACAAAGAATAAAGCAGCCAATCTAAAAATAAATCATTGAACGTGTCTTCAGTCCTTGAAGACAAACGCCTTACTAGCATATTATTAATAATTCAACAGAGATATATTGATGGACACAAAAGATGCTTTGCAAAAGCATGAGATTTTACATCAAAATGAAACATTAGTAGGCCACAATACCCTGATTTGGCTTGACTTATCTCAGACTCATAAATGCAATATTAGTCTAAGCTAAAAGAAGATCTAGCAGAAGCTTTAAAAATATATTCATGCTGGAATTCAAATTACTTTAATAAACTCTTTAGAGAACTTTCCAAAAGCTCTATTTTAAATCACTTTATTAATTTATTAAGCCTTTCTAACTCCAAAAGGTGATTTATTTTAATTTTAAACATACTCAGCACTTAAAGTCACTTCTAAGCATCTCATCATTTAAATATTTCCATTCTCTTTCCAACGAGCTTTAACACAGGTGTCCAATAAATTATTTTAATTAAAATGGCAACCTTAGTGAAATTATTTAAATATTGCTCTAAATTGCACACAAGTAGCAACAATGGTTGAAAAGCGTCAGAATTGAAATCTGACTATATAGGGGTGATCATGATGATGAAAGATGATAAACGACCTAGATTGGGTGACAACAAAAATGGATGCTCCACCAAAGTATCTTGGAACCCAAATCGGAAGACAAAAATAACACTTGAAAGCATCATGACTCCTCTATACCATTTGAGCTCACTGGTGACATCATATTACCCCTCTGAACAAGCTGACACAAACCCAAAAAGTCAGTAACAATTGCACTACTAGAAAGCCCGGAAATGGGGATATTACAATGAATTTCATGAAGCAATGTTTCTTACAGATTTCTATCAATTGAAGCTAAGAAATAGGCCTAAGAAAGAGAGAGAAACCCATAGGCAAGACTTAGAATGAAGGTTGAGCAAGCTGTCAATATCTTCTTTTAATAGCTCAAACAAATGCATAGCACATTGTTGGATCCAAAAGTTGGATACATACTTCTCATGTATCCTATATTTGAAGGGGGAGTGATACAATGTGCCATTACATTTGGAAGGAGATGTGCATGCGTGGCCGTACCATGAATTGGTGAGCCAGGGTCATAGTCTCATTGACTCTGATGCAAATTTCTACAAGAGGCACATTGACAAGTTTGACAAGAAAGAACTAGAATTGCATTTTAGAGAGCTGACACAATTAAAACAATATAGCTAAATTTATAGTTGTGTCTGAATTTCATATATTGTCTATGATGATTCCTAATGTTTTAGAGACGATGCTTATTGTATTATTCATTGAGGGCTTGACTAAAAAACTCAAAGGTTGGGTGAACACGCTTGACCCGCCTTATTTACAAGATGTGATAAAAAAGAGCAAGAAACATGGAGTTTTATACACCAAAGAACAAATTCCAACCGAAGAAGGACAAGAAGCCCTTTCAAAAGGAATGGCCCAAAAAGAAAACATGGATGCAAAGATGAATAATGAGCTGCAAAGAAAGAAACTACATTTTTCATGTAAGGAGCCATTAAAATTGGGTCACAGGTGCTTCGATCAAGGAAAAATTCATAATTTTGAGGTTGTGTCCAATAATGGAGAGGAAAGGGAGGAGGTCAATTCAAGAAGGGAACATTGTTATGTCCCCTTTTTTAGGTTCTCTTGTAGTGCAGCTAGTGTTGACTTTCAGGGTTTTTGTGTAATGTCCCCTTCCTAAGCAAGTTCAACATAGTGGAGTCATTAACCTTTTCTGTCAATTCATGTGGGTTAATGATTAGGGCTAGGGAATCTTAGTAGTATCAATTGCAATTTCATATTCTGATAGATGAATGAGCATAACACCTCTTTTGGAGCCTTTATGGGATAATTCTCCCACACTTCTATTTTTAGTAAGTCAATTATGGACACCGACATAGTCAATTGCCAGCTTGCAATTTTTAGTATTGTCGGTGAGTCCAATTTTGATAATCACCTCAACTTAAATATAGTCCAAGGGCTTTAAATTAAATAACCATAAGTTATAAGATAATAAAGTTAAATTAAAGATTTAACTTTATCATTATTTTTATTTATTTATTTAATGAAAGGATTGTAGAGGCCAAATATTAAATTGAAGGTGATTTATATTAATGTATGGGCCTTGATTATTTAATGCTACATTGGGAGATTTAAAAGGGAGGTGATTGTTATCAAATAAAAGCAAAAAAAGCATTCTCAAAAAAATAGTGAAAAAGGAAAAAAAGTGCATTTTCGAAAAATAGCAAAGAGCTATAAAAGAAGGATTGGGGCTCTCATTTGGGCATGTTGAGTTTGATTATAATATTGCTTCTATCTTAGATGAGATTGCTTCATCTTTGGTTTGTGAGGATGAAAACACTTGCAAGCAACATTTTGTATGTTGTTGAGGGATACAATCTGGAATATAATTGGTGATTTCATTTAGAAGTCACATTTGGTCATATTGGACATTTCATATTAGAGTTTTTAGAGTTTATTGTATATCAAATTTTAAGAGAACAGATTTGGAGAAGATTGTAGAGGATTTATTTCTATTTGCTGGTTATATATTCTTCCTAGCCGGTCGTACCACTTCTTAAGGAGCCATGTGAAAATTGCCTCATGCTGATTTATACTCATTTTTTATTTCTCAATCAAGTGGGCAGCAATGTATTCATCTTGACATAAAAATGAACCTGTGAACTTCGCTTCCATCTTGTGGACTGACACTACTCTAGGCTTTCTATCTAATGAAGCCTTCAACACTACCTCCTTCCCATCCTCTATGAACTCCAATTGCATCTTTTGTTGATCCAATGTGTACCTACCAATAGATTGAAGCCACTGCATGCCTAGAACCACATCAAGTTGTTCTAAGTTGATCACATAGAAGCTATCAGTCAAAGTGTAGACCCCCAACTGAATACTATGTTGAGAAACTCTTGTAGTGCAACTCAAGGTTCCACCACTAGCAACTATCACCCTAAAGCCTGAAAATTTCTGAACATGTAATCCACGCTCTACAACTAACTGCTCACCAATGAAGTTGTATGTAGCACTTATGTCTACCAAATAGACTATTGGCTGCCCCTAAAGTACTCCTTTCAATCAAAGGGGATGGTACCAAGGTACTCCTGACAATGTAGTGATGGTGACCTTAGGCTGACCCTCTTATTTTCATTTCCTTCCCTTGAGGGTTCCCTATTACTCTCCTCATTATCGTTGTCCTCATATTATCTATCATTAATCTGCTCTTCCTCATCCTCTGAAACTACCTCAATGTAATGTATTTTTTCTTTTCCAAGGCACCAATTTTCCAAGGCACCAATGTTCGCAAGTCCATGGTTCTTTACAAGTAAAACAAAGTTTCTTCCTTTTTAGCTCATTTCTTGTCTCATAATCCACCTTAGGAGAGTTATTCTTAGGTTGATCAACAATTTTCTGATTTGGTTTAGAGCTTTTGCAATTTTCATTAGGCCGCTGATAGGAAGTGGATGAAGTGTCTAGGTCCATTGCCACTTTAATTGCATCCTATACACAGCTAGGTTTGAGAACCTTCACAAATCCTTTGATCTTATTGTTCAAACCTTCAATAAATAACATGTCCTTCCTTCTTTCTGACATATCCAAGACCATCACAAAAATTCTTTGAAACTCATCGATAAAAAAATCCAATGTATCATCTTGTTTCAGCTGAGCCAACTCCTTGTAGTATACTTCTATATCCCTCCTATCATAACAGGGAATCAACTTATTACTGAATTCCTCAAATGAATTAATCAATCCATGATCCTAATTCACGATGCCATGATGCCACCAATCATAGGCTACTCCGTCTAAAGTGCATAGTAGCGAATTTAATTTCTTTTTTTTCCTTCATAGGCTTGAGGGTCAAGAATGTATCCAACTTGTGAATCCAGGCCCTCGTACTTGTATTCTCGTTACCATCATATGTAGGAAGTGTCAACTTATTAGTGGTTCATTTAAGATCCTTGTTTAGACTCCTTGGTCTTCTTTCTTGCCTGGTTCTCAGACTTTCCCTTCGCTGTCCCATGTTTTGGACAAATGATAAATCTACCTTAACATGATTTGGAAGGAGGTTCCATTCATTGTGCATCGTCTGCACATTATCTTGAAATGCTAGCCCTGCATCCGCATTATTTTCCTCTTCCTCATCATCTCTCACTAAAAAAGTAGGCATCAAAGGTCTATTAGGGGAGCATGTGGGAACTCATTCACCTCATGGGTTGCCAATAATACTATCACCACCTGTGTGACTACGTAGTAGTCTCCTTGTTGCAGCACTCATCTATTGTATGGCTACAGTAAGTTGTTGTAATACATTTACCACATGTTCCTGCATTGTTTGTATACCTCTCATGATATCTCTAGTGTCTCTTTCCTCATCTCGTGGTGGATTATTACCACTTCTATCTCCCATACCTGCAACCTATCCAGTACTACTAGAAGGTGAATTTTGATGAACACCAATCAATCTAGACATTGTTTCTACTTCTAGTACTTGCGGGGGTTGCCAAGTTTTCCTTAATTCCCTCCTATAATAACTTAACTCTTTGTCACTCGAATGCATCAAACTGTAATAGACCCAAGGGCTACCAAGACCTTGGCTCTGATATCACTGTAAGATTCCCTTCCTCTTGTGGCTTTAAATTTTCAGTTTTGACTCACATGCATTCCATCAAACAGGTGGTGTGCACGGTCTGATCTGAAATTTTTGAGTTTTTGAGCCAAAAACACATTACACAACACAAATTCTTTGCATTGGAATTATGTCAAACAGTTACAAGATAATAGGGATCTGATATTTTAACTTAGAATCCAAGCTAAACTTCACCAAAAGAACCAAGTTTTATGCATCAGCATTTTAACAAACATTGGACAGACATATCCCTCTCGAATGACTCCAACATTATATGTGAGCATTTGTACAAACACTTGGCAGACATACCATTCAGAAAAAGCATCAGACTTCACAGGGACGTTTAATCATATCGATTGCTTGTTAAAAAATTAATCATAAGGAAATATACTCATAGAGACACCTAGATTTTGACCAAAATGTATTCTTGGCGATGTTCAATCTGTTCCAAACTTGATTACAAAGTATTTATCTTATACCAACACAGATATTAGAAATTCAGTGAATACAACAGCAAGGTAAGAATCAAAGATTACAGCCTCAGTCTAAATCCAATTGATGAACACAAGCAATGCACTTGTTTAGGTCCATTTACATACCTGAATCACCTTTCCTACAAACTCAATTAGCATTGTATCATGGATCTGCCAGCAAAGTCTAAAATTCCTGCTGCCAACACTGTTCACGCACTTTAGAAGCATTGTTCACATTACTATTCACAACACTGTTCATGCACTTTATCTTCCGCTGTCCTACCTACCATGAGATTAGAGGCAAGCTCTACTGTCTTTTCGAAGAGGCCCGGTCTCTCTCCTCCTTACACGGATAAGAGATGTGTCGCTCTTTATCTGCATGAGGCCATCCGTCTATGGGATCACTCTCTTCAGCACCCCTTGCGCCCTCTGTCTGATCAGCTCATTACCTCATTCTTTCCTAGGACCGCCTGTGGCACCGAAAGGCATTTACCTTCGCCTTCTCATTCCAGGTCCGTGAGACCCCACAGATCTTACTCACAGAGATCCACTCCTCCCTGTCTGGTGGGTCACCTCCAGAGGTAGCAGCATTGGCACCATCCCACTATCACTACTACGGCTTATCCTTCAGTTTTGGGGTTTTTCTTTGTCTCCTTGGTGCCCTAGTTTTGTTTGGTGACTCAGGGTTGTCTTCTCGCCCCTTCCACCCCTCCCCCCAGTGCTTCTCGGGGTCCTAGTTTCTCTTTCCCTCTTTCTGTTGTTCTTTGTTTTCTAGTCACCGTTTGGTGTTCCTGCAGTTGGTTGTTGTCTTCTTTGGCTGTTCAGTCCCATTGATCCGTTTGGGGACACTCGTTGAACATTAATAAAATTTGTCTTTATCTTTCAGACTTGGTGAAATGAGCATTATGTATGCCGTTGCCTCTTTGAGCAGTTTCAAGAGGAAATTCAGAACAACATTAAAATAAGTGGTTATTCAGTTGCAAAATTAGATTGAGCATTATGCATGCTGGTTCCTTTATAAGTAGTAATTCAATTGCAAATTCAGAACAAAATTAAAATAATTGTGCGGTGAATTCACGACTACTTGCCACTTTGTAATGGGCAGATTATAGCTTCATTTTTCAAGAGACATTTTAAAAAAGCAAGGGAATGAAAAATCTGAAATGCAAAAAGGACTACCGTAGGGGCCAGACAATAAAGTTTAAAGAGCCATCCCAGAAATGTTGAAAGATTATAAAATATTACCATTATCATTCTAGGAATCATTTTTCGACTAGCATCTCTCAAAACAGAAATCCTATCCAGGATGCATCTTGGAAAAATTCCCTTCTTTAGAACCTATCATGCTTGAACCATAATTTCATACATGAAAACACAGCCATGAAAAGCTTACATTCTTGCTGGCATCTACTTTATTTATATGAATGCAGGACACTATTTTACAACTTAGCTTCTTACACTCACAGACAAAAGAGCAAGAATACAACTCACAGCAAAATCTTTTGGCACCAAAAGTATATTCTGCTCAAGAAGCCTTTCATATACATCACGAGCAGAATGCCCAACTGCAAGAACAACAGCATCAGATCCCAACTTTTGTGTATTAGTGTGGTTATTGCCTCCTGCATCAGAAACCTGAACTCCTATAGCTTGTTCTCTTCTCACTAGGAGGTTATCCATTCGAGTTCCAAACATTATCTGAACCTGCATGGATTAATTGCTGTCTCTTATAATTGAGAATGTCAAAACAGTCATAGGCTGAAAAGGATTCATAATTTAATCATGCAATATACATTTTCCTTCAGGCTAAGGTTAATGGAACGTACTCCCAAATCTTGCAAATGTTGCCGAAAATTGAGTAGAATGCGTATCAATCTGTCAGTTCCCAAGTGCGGTTTCCCATCGATCAAGATGCTTGCTGGGGCTCCAAAATGAACAAGAGTTTTTAACACCTAAAACAGCAGCCAAATCAAATTATAATTCTTAAAAAGCAATCCTATCAAAACTGGATAGTACATTTTGTGTAAATATTATCATATACACAGAAGAAATGATTTCCACACATCTCAAAGAAATGTATACACGTGGTCTACTTCCATTTCCACCAGCACGCCAAACCTAGTTCTGAATAATATTACAACTAGTTGCTAATCAACAAAGTAACAAATGCATTCCCATTCCACAAAATTTGAAACTTCCTCATCCTACTATTGGGGCTGGGTTTCAGACTAAATCACATACATATTTAAAGCTTGTCCCTTCTTCTATTGGAGATCACAGTAAATTTAACACATTACCAAATAATATAAATTATTTCCCATATGAAAGACTAGTGTCAAAAACTTTTCAAAACCCACAACATGAAAGTAAAAGAACACAGTATTGCAGGGACACTTGTCTCTCTAGGTCATGCAGACATCTCTCCTTTGCTCTTCTCTAACCCTGCTCAAGATTCTTCAATACTACTGGCAGTTGCCAAAACAACCATTGCACAATGAAATTAGAGAACTGAAGGCTAATGGTGACTGTTCACATTCATGCAGACCATTTCCTCACAATCAGCGTTAGTCTAGGACCCTTCAGACTCTATGAACCACTTCATCTTCCACCTCAGCCCATCACTCATCAACATTGCCCACAAAGCAGGCCATGGCATCACCACATCAAGCAGGATACCTCTGTGGACTGCAGAACATCCCTGTACAGTCACAGATTGCGAGAATGCATTATCCTGGGTTCCTATCAGCTTCAAGGCCATGCTATTGCTGACATCGTCAGGAATCTACCTAGGAACCCCCCTTGAATTACATTAGTTTTGCCAGTTGGTTAAAGCCTCAACCCACAATCAATTTGTTTATCTTTTACTGAAATTTGTCATGACATGGTTGTTTCTAGCCATTTCCACTCAAGTTAGATGAAATAATGTCAGATCTCTAGTACAATTGTGTATGAAGTTTTCAGATTGATTTCAGATTATAAATCCACAATAGAAAACCTTGTACTCCCTTGAAAGCTAGGAGAAAAATAATCAACTCCACTGTCTCTTTGGTGTACAATTTTTCATTGCTTGAAAATTTCCCCTTGAGACCAACCTGCAAATATTTTTGCTCTCTTCTGCATGTGGATCTGATCTTCCACTGCAATGATGAGAAGTCCTCTATTGAGGCAGAATTTTTTCCTTATCTTGTTCACCCAACATGGATGGTTGAAATTCTCCACATGCATTTCAATAAATATGCATTTGAATGCAGCTTGAGCTTGAATGCATAGTCCCAAACCTGCCGCTCCATGTTAAATTGCCAAGTGCAATGGCCTTAAGCTTCCTCACTTGTTCCTAAAGCTTACCCTCCCTCAAGTCAGATAGTACCTCCAAACTTAAAAATATGCCCCCCTCTATATTGGTCATAATGTGCTTTGTGCTTGAGTTGGGAGCTACAATTTGCGCATCAATCGGATCCTTTCTATGTACTAGACAACCTACATGGCTTCTAACCCAACTTGCTTAATAAGACAAGGTATCTTGTGGTTCATGCATAACATCGAATGAAATTGGAGAAAAATAGACGAAACAGGCCTCGCATGGAGATATGCAATGGAGTTGTTGACATCCCTATTTCCTGAGTGCTGAATGTGGGCCAAGCATTAATCCAAAATATTGAACTCCCAAACTTTTCCACATCAAAAGCTGTGCCAATTCGGGTTCATCCAGCTGTGTAAATGGAATGCTACAACTTAGTGCTCATCTTCCATTAGAAAGTAATCCAAAACATGACCAAGAATTTAGCATCTCTATTGCAAACTATGGACTTGGGCAACGCAAAGTTCATCCACATGTAAGAAAAACCCTTTTTTATGGCTTATATATATAGCAGAACATTGAAGTGCCAATAAGTATAGCTAGCCTGACAAAGACATAAGTTTGTCTTTACCGTAGTTACAAAACTAATCGGGTACTCGCAAAACTTGCAAGCACTTGTGAGCTAGATAAATCAGCGAGCTACTTGTTGATGGGTCTTTGTTGTGATTTTTACCTAAAAAACACATGAATTAATAGGAAAATTCCCAATTTTTGTGTTAAAAACATGTCCAAATCCATGTGCAAATTATTTTCTTGTCTTCCTTAAAAAATGAATTGTTTAATTCATTTTTACTTTTGTCCAACATGTGACTAGCAATTTAGGGCATGCAATTTCCTTATTATTTTTTTCTGATATTTTCTATCTTAGCAGATGTTGTGATGCGCATAAATTTTCAACTTCTTATTCATGGAACAAAGTTAGCTTGCTAAGATCTTTTCTTTTTTTCTTTTTTGCTAATTTATTCATGTTGGACATAATGCATTTATTCTAGATATGAATTATATAGAAGGATGAACAAGTGATGCATTATCTGTAAGGTCCCCTCCTTAGGCAGGTCAGTGGGAAGTTGAGGTTGGTCTATTACTTGGTTCCTGTAGGCCAGCAGATGGCATAGGGGACACATTTAGGGCTTATGGAGACATATCAGGGCTTTGTGAGACAGCTTGGGACAATCTCCTAGATTTTAGGATGAATCCATGTTTTTTAGGGATGGACTAGGAGTTGATCGAGACACATTAAGAAACCTTCGGAATCAGCCTAGAGACTTTTGGCACAGTTCCTATCTTTTAGGAGAGTTCCTCAATTTTAAGAGGAGACTGACAGTTAGCTCACAATGGTCAGACAGCATCAATGGACAAGTGCCATCAAACAGAATTCACATTGGGGTCCAGATGAGCAAGTTATGAATAAATTGGAAATAATTTAATTATATCCTAAGTTGGGTGTTAATAAAATAATAATTAAAAGTGATTAGACTCCCTAGGCAATAAAGTTAAGTTATAACTTAAAAGAGGACCATTTTACCATGACTAACAAGGCCTCCATGTTGATCGATCCCTAGGTGAGGGAGTTAATTCAAATAAAACATTTTAATGTTTATTAAAATAAAAGCATCGAACCCTAAGTTCGAATGGCTTTTAGAGGGAAGATAAGATAAGATAAATCTATTCATGTCCAACAAAAGACCACAAAGCAGGTCCACCAGACTGCTGAAAACAGTGCAACGGACCGGCCCGAAGTAGGAACACCAAACAGTGTTCGAAAAAGAATAGCAAAAACAAACAACCAACAACAGAGTACGAAAAGAGAGAGAGAGAGAGAGAGAACGAGAGAGGTGGGGAAGAGTGACTCCAACAGGAAGAACCTGATCCCCAAACCCCCGCTACATAAGCCACAACGCCGAAAAGAACCTCCAAATAGAAGGATAACCAAAAGAGAACTTCCTATGCTTCCTAGGAGGAGAAGAGGAAGGATAGGACTGCTGAAGAATAGACCTCATTCGAGGTTCATAAGCCGAGAATAGCTAGAAGAGAGGTCAAGTTGACGCTTAGAACCATGCACAGAGTGAACCTCCACGAAGGAGGTGAAAGCTGACAAGACTGTGTGGTCCCATGATGCTGGTGATGATGTTGTAGTGAGTGGTCCTGGAGTCTAGTAGCCTCCTGAATGTAAAGAGTGAAGCACCTCTGATCGACGAATCTGAAAAATGTGGAGAGTGACTAGACATCCCTAAAAAGGCAGTAAAATCAACCTGTAATCTCATAATATATAGGGCATGCGAAAATGAAATACTCCTCAGTCTCAAACTCGTCCATGTTGCATAATTGGCAAATCAATGTGCTCCCTAACTAGATGGTGGTCAGTCTCAATGCAAAGATGATGCGAGCCCACTTTGAAGGAACCAAGAGGGATATGGAGGGCTTGCGCCTAGTTGTCAAATAAGTAAGAAAATACGAACAATGAGCCTGTCCTCCAACTCTAAATAGTGCTCAACATAGAACGCCATCTTTGTGTGAAGACATAGTGTGAATGAATTGCCTATAAATGTTGGTCTAGGTACACCTGTTCAACTCCTATCTAGACGAGAGAAAATAATGAGGAGCATCAAGAGAGTACTGTAAAGGAGGGAGATGATCCATCTCAATCCCAATGGAACTCAGGAGGGCCCGGGCCCCCACAAAGCAGCAATGGGTCGACCACAAAGGAGCAGATGCCGCAATGAGCTGAGAAGAACAGCAAGCGAGGTAGGGGTATCTATGACACCCCTCACTAGAGTTAGAAAAACCATGTAGCCGATGCAAGAACCAAACAAGGTCAAAGATGGCACCAAGCCTGAAGGGGTGAGCCCGAACTCACCGAGGATAATATAATGAGGAATGGATTGCCTGCATCTAATAATCTGCCGAAGGAGAACCTCAACCCATTCCATCGAAGTGTTAGCAACTTAAGTTGTCATTAGTGTAAATCACATACCATTTGCACCGGTAAAGATTCACCGGTCACTCACGTTACTTCAAAGACACCGGTAGGCTAAGAAAAAAAACATGTTTGCACCGGTAGATTAATTAAAGGGTATACACCAGAAGAACGATCCTAGTACTCGGTACTGGTCTTATATTGTATACAGGGATAAGTATGTACCGGTCTACTGCATAAAGATCCGCACCAGATTCTGCGGAGCAGTTTGAGTTAAAACCGGGTTATACGGAACTTCCACCGCTCGAAAGTAGAGTTAGCCTTTTAACTGGAGCTATCTGTATTTCTATGGAGCGTTTTAAAGGTAAGCTCCAGATCAGAACACATAACTTTTGCTAGTTGCATGATTTATTGAGTTTACAGCCTAGCGGTTCTGAGTTAAGGGTTTCATGAAGGTGAACTCTTTTATAAATACAGGTCATAGGACGCAAGAAAAGTGTTGTTGAAAGTTGCTGAGTAAACAGAGCAATGAAGAGACATCTGCGAAAAGATCACAGTCACAAAGGGTGAAAGGCAAAGAGATAGAAAAGATTCAACAACCAAGCAAACCGGGGAAGAGATCAACAGGTATGATCTAATTAGACAATCAGTGTCAATTCAAATCATTGCTTTTATAAGGTGTGAAAGCAAATTGAAATCCCTCTATCAGGGTGGACCTAATCAGTTCTTTGTAAAATTCTCTAACAAGGTAACATCTTTGTTGATGTTAAAAGACCTCTAACTAGGCGACTCTTAACAGGGTTAAGATCTTAACCGATCTTTTACAAAATCCCTTAACCGGGTAGCACCTTCACTAGTGTTTTTTAAGCTCCTAACAAGGAGCCTTCATTCTACAGTGTGAAGTTGTGAGCTCTGTCTCACCGTGGTTTTTTCCTTCTAACCAAGGGTTTCCACGTATAAATCTTGTGTTGAGCTGTGTATTTCTGTTTATGCTTGTTGATGATTGTTTACATTCTGTTTATCTTAGAAGAATAATTAAACAAGTGTTGAATTGGAATAGAAATAGCTTTTACTGATTCACCCCCCCCCTCTCAATAACCGGTTAGTAATAACAATTGGTATCAGAGCTGAGTTCTCATATATAAAGTTTAACCGCTTGAGAAAGGGATCATGAAGGGTTACAGATATCAGAAACAGCTAGAGGAAGCCAACGACATCATCGCCTCTCTGGAGAATAGGCTGAGGAGATCACTTGCAAAAAGAAAGGAGCTAGCTCTATAATTGAATGAGAGCAATGAGACCATTGATGAACTCTCTGGACAGAGTGGATCTAATGAAGTTGAGGAGGCAGTCTCTGAGCTTATGGAAAAGAACCAGATCCTAATCGGTCAGATCGCCAATCTCAAAAGGGAGCTAGAAGAGAATGCCCTGAGGATGACTGAACTGATTGAGAAGAAGAGAAAAGCTGAAGATGAAAGAAACACAGCAGCTAAGTCATTAACAGCCTCTGAAAAAGCAAGGAACCGAGCAGAGGAAGCTGTAGGGGCGAATGAACTTATCATTTTGCAACTCCAAGAAGACATGCAAATTGTCACCCAAGAAAACGCCAACATGCAAAAGGGATGGCATGATAGGGATGAAGCATGCAAACGACTAGCACTAGAGTTGTATCAACTAAAGAAATAGATGAAAGAACTTGAAGAAAGAAATGAAACCCTAAGAAGATACAACGAGAGCTCGGTCAAGCTTGATGAGAAACTTAAAGCTCAAAGGAAGCATAAAGATCACACCGGTCTTGGTTTCACCGGAGAAGTCACCAAAAAGACTGGTGAGTCTTCTGGAGCCAAGATAAGCAAGAAAGAAAAGAAGAAGTTGCTAGCACAAAAGGGTAAGAAGACCTTCAACACCTCTTGCACTCATTGTGGGAAACTGGGTCATAGAACAAATGACTGCAGAAATGCACCGGTAAAGTCAAACAACCCCTACTGCAAGAGCTGTTGCAAGTATGGCCACAAGACCAATGAATGCTAGTCCAGCCCCACAACTGTGTCCAGTGGAAGCAAGGGAAGCTTCAAGGGCTACTGCTATGCATGCAATAAATTTGGACACAAGGCTGAAGAATGCAGTCAAAGACAATGGCATTCAGATCCCCAAGACTGGTATTCACCAAGAGAAACAAGAACCGAAGCACAACCAATTGTGACAATTGTGCAAACTGTGGGATACACAGTCACAGTGACTCATGGTGCAAATCACCTAACATTAGAAGGGTGAACCCATGGAAGGCAACCGGGATAGTCTACTATCATTGCAACAAAGTTAGACACCTAGCCAAAAATTGCAGGAACCGGTCATCTATCAAAAGGAAAGAATTGATCAAACCGGTAGAGAAGATCTCATCCTCAAATGAGAAGATCAATAAGGAAGAGAAGACTGGAAAAACAATCAAACAGATTTGGTTCAAAAAGGAATCAAAGAGCTCCATTAAGGAGAAAACAGAGGAAACGTCATCATCTGTTGATGGTGATAACTCTTCAGCGAACTAAGCCAAGAAGGCCTAGAGGGAAGCAGTAGACCATCTACCATTCCCAGTAGGACTGGTGAGAATTGGACTCACTCAGTCTACAAGGATAACCGGACAGGTAAGAAGTTATCAACCGGGGTTTGCCAAACCGAAAAAGCTGGATCACCGGTTGGCAAAAACGGAAAGAAAAGTTAGGTAAGGCATTTATTACTGTAATCATTTAACAAATAGTTACCGTTTGGTAATTACCATTATGACCAAACCCTGTAAAAGAAAGGAGAATTACTCATAAATTTTACTTTTCTATCATTGTGATTAACGAATTCTTGTGCTAAGTAAAATTCTTGCGCTTTGATCACTGTGAGCTACTGTCTGCTATGATATTGTAGTGATTCAGAATCGAGCAACTGATATGGCTAGAGCTTTGTCAACAGTACCGGAGGGAGTCTTTATGACAGAAGATGTGACTACGTTTATCTACGCCAAGCAGGAAGAACTTGGTGGAACATACATTCAGGGTGAGTATCTCTCTCCGTGTGACGGAAGACTGCAAGACCGATACGCGAAGCTGGTGTCGTCCGGTCTCATCAACGGAGTCACCTATCCGACCATCTTCCTGCCTGACTGGATTCGACTGGTCCTCAGTCGAGTGCACAATCCAAGGTTTTGGCTACAAAAGGGTGCAGTTACAGAAATAACCAAGGAGGATTTACATCGTGTAACCAGATACAGTCAAGAAGGGGAAGCCTTGACGCTACGAACCATCTCAAATGCAATCATCACAAAGCTAACGAAATCCAAATCCGATGGTCGTCTCATGACGATGAACGACATCGAAGACGATGGGGTTCGGTTTGCATCCGCGGTGATAGGTTATAAAATCTATCAGTCTAGTAATCTCAACAGCATACCGGGAGGAGCCATACATGCCGCCCACCGGATAATGTATGATAAGGCCAACTATGATATCTGCGGAATGCTCCGAGGGCAAATATTCAAAAATATGAAGAAGCTCGGTATTGCTAGGAAGAAATCTATGAAGTACAGGACCCTACTGGTATGTCTCTACTTTTACTATCAAAATTTCTTTCCTGGAATTGGCAAAGTGGCATGGAAGACCGACAGACCGGTCATGACCCAAATAGCTGAACTGGCCAACCAACTGGGAAACCAGTTAAGTAAAATAATGAATGAATATTTTGAAGCCTTTCAACTAAGGATGCATGCAAGGGAGCGGATACTGACAACAATTGTTGAAGCATACAAGGATGATGTGTGTTTTTTGGTTTCCACTGATCACTACATCATTCAAGCAATGGAACCGAGAACAAAGTATGCTCCTGAGCTGGGGTATGAGATCACTACCAAAATTGCTAAGGCATATGTTGATGCCCTAAATGAAGCAAATCTAGATCTCTCTGCAAACTAGTTCGGTACGTTCGCCGAGATTCAAGAGAATCTTAAAAAGAGGGCACCAATCAAAAACGTCTACACCAAAAGGGCCCCCACACCAAAGAAGAAACTGGTGACTGAGCAACCCAAGGCTCAAAGGAAGAAAGCAGAACCGGTAACCACTACCCAAGAGGGAGAACAAGAGGAGACAGATTCAAAAGACATATTTCTTCTAATCAAAAGGAAGAGGGGTTCAAACAAATCGGTAAAGGAGGATCCACCAAGAGGAAGGAAGCCCACAATTGATGAATATGTGGCAGGATTGAAAGAAACCGGTGGAATGGCTTCTGTAAGCAGAAGATTTCAACTTGCGAATGAAGAAGACAGGAGGAAGATTGAAGAAGCGGTAGTGCACTGCAGTCATAAGTATAATCTGCATCCTACCGAACTTCACAAGACTGTACCAGAGGATCTCCTTCAAATAATTGAAGCTAGATGGAAAGCTTCAATGGAAAGGGAAAAGGAGCTGAGAATATGAGCTCTTCTAGAGGTTCAGAACCACCTCACTCTGGAAGAAGCCACCGAGCAGGCTGAACTACATCAGCAAACCTTCTTAACAAAAAGGAGGATTGGTCTCATGCTTATTGGAGAAGCTAAGAAAGTGCATGATGAAGGAGTAGTGATGTAGACCAAACTTCTTCAAACCCAGCAACAAGCACAAGAAGCTCGACAAAGAGCAACAGTTCAACCAGTCGCTAACATCGGTAAAGGGAAAGGAGTGCTTGGTGCTGAGGCACCGGTAATTGTAGATATCACTAATGAACAAGGCAGTGACCATCCAGTTCGTCCAACCATTCTAACTTCTCCAGGAAAAGGTAAGACACGCACAATGAGTGTTAATGATATTGTTGATGAAGTAATGGATTTTGGGCAAGTAGATAATGCTGCCAAATGGTATAGTCTGCTAGCAGAAGATGATAAGGAGTCAGTCATAGAAGCCATAGTAGAAACTTTTATGGACTACAATAGGACTCCAAGGGACTATAGGTCCAAGTTCCCACCGGAACTTAATTCTAGGCTTTAGACAAAATGGAGAACCGGTCTAGGCACAAACACGAGGATCATTAAGGAAACATTGTTAAAGGTCAGACCTGGTCTTAGTGAAGAAAGAATAAAGCTTCGACTAGAGGAAGCATCAATGAAATTGGATACAAAGTATAGAGTTGCTCAGATTCTAAACGGGTATAAAAATCAAGTCTATAAAGAGACTCTGGACTTCTGGCAACAGTATGACTTCAGTGCACTTGAAAAATTCGGTCCTCGGGATCAAACTGAACAAGTGTCGGCACCACCAATTCAATTCACTCATCGTGAAGAATCTACAACCGGTGTTGAAAATGTTCAAGTAGAGGAGTTCACATATGGTGAACAAATAAATGTTGAACAAGAAGTAGGAAGTGTGTAAAGAGCCCAACTGGCTCTCTATTGCATTTATGCTCTTATCTCAATTTCAATGGCAATTTGTCTAAGATCCAAAAACTTATAATCTATTTTGCAAATTTCCAATTAAAATCATTGATAGAAAATGACTAAATTTCTCATTATAATCATTTAATAACAGCAATCCAATCTGCCTTGTATGTTCATCAATTATCAATAATGAAACTTATTTACATTCGGAATGTTAAAAAGAAAACACTTGCACCTTAATTTGCAAAGTAAATTTGTTGAAGATTGATCTGCAGCTCTTGAAGAATATAAACCAGCAATTTACATCCTTACTTTGCAATCCACACACCTCAGCCCAATTCCGTACAGCATGTACGGCCTTGCAAGAAATTCCTACGGCAACTTGCAACAAATCCGTATGGTAGTCTATAATCTCGTTGCCTTACACATTGGCAATCTGCAAACACATTAATATTTCATCCAGCTTGACACATTGGAATACGATTGGGGTTTGATGCTTTCTCCAGGATGAAGACCAAACACAAACTAGGTCCGTACGGCCCTTGCTAGAAAAAGTACGGCAGCTCCAATAAAATGCTAATAATCACTATCCAGCAGCAAATAAAACTTTGATCATTCACCATTCATTGCACATGAAATTTGGATGAGTTCTCTCCAAATTTGAAGACCAAACTCATAAACAGCTTCTCAATAACAGTAAACACAGTAGATAAGCAAACTCAATTTGCTCTACATTAGCAGCAAATAAGTGCAATACACCTCTCAAAAAATCACACCCTTATACCTCAGCAAGGGTTTAGAAATCAAAAAACTCAAAAACTCCTCAAAGGCAACAAAAACAAATAAATATTCAAGTGTCCTTTCTCCAAAGAAATGAGCTCATATTTATAATGCTTTGTTGATAAAAGTTTCCAAAAGAACTCAACTTCTGAAGTTGTGAAAGTTTCCCAAATGATCTCCACTCAACACAACTCCCTTTTAACAACTTCTTTTAAAACATAATTATAATAAGATATCATTATAATAATGCGACATGGGTTTAATAATCAATTAAATAATGGCCCCTTCCAATGATGACCTAACCCTCAACTTAAGAGAAATTATAAAGTTAGATTATAACTTTATAATAAGCCATTTAATAATTTGGCCACTAAAAATGTAATAACTCCCAAAATACTCATCATTTAAATATGTCGTCTGAAGGAGTTATACCTATTATTTCTCCATGTAACCAAATGCACTGTCCAAAAATAGAAAGGGTCCGTCTCAATCAACACCCAACTTACCACAAATAGTAAGTACACAAATCTAAGCCCAAATGAAGTCCAATCTGAGCCAAACGAAGACCAACCTGTAGCTTATTGAACTGTGGAGAAGACAAGACCCTCCCAAGCCAAGCCACTGCCTCAGAAGACCCTCTATACTTGAAACACCAATGCTAGCAAAATTGGGGACATTACAAAGTGATATACATGTGGGAGAACTCCATACAGGTGAAGAGCAGTGCACAAAAGAAGTCGCACCGGAAGAGCAACTTCAACAAGAACAGGATGTTGAAGTTAATGTGCAACCAGAAGAAGAAGCTCAAATTGAGGTAGAAGCACCTACCAAGGAAGATCTACCTGAAGAAGAGGTTCCACTAGAAGATAAGACTCAACAGGGAGATGAAGAAAATAAGGAACAGGAACAAGACATTGAGCAAGCTCAACCGGAACAGGAGCCCAAGCAAAAGGAGCAAGTAGATATTCCAAGCTCCTCCTCATCAAAGAGAAAGTTGTCTTTTGCTGAGGACAAGGAAACCAAAAGAAGCAAAGCAACTAATACAATAGTTGACATCAGCAAGATGTCAACAAGGCAGCTAAAAGAGTTGACCAAAAGGAAACAGGACATGGTCCTGACCACTGTAAAGAACATCTTGTGCAATTTCGTACTGGATGCTGATATAGATGAAGATGAATCGGTCATCGATTAGCTAGAAGTCTTGGCACAAGCCATCGGTGATGATCTCACAGATCCGAAGACTGTGGCGATAGACCACTATGAGAAGAAAAGAATAGAGATTATCCACAAACAGGTTGAAGAAATCAAGGTACCTATATCAACCAACCTCAGAGTACTTCAACAACAACTTCAAGTGGCAGGCAGTTTGATGACTCAAACTTTAAACTTTGAAATATTTCTGCAAGATCTGACAGAGAAGTTTGCAAAGACCTCTGAAGAAATAAGAGCTTTGTCATCTCAATTTGACATTAAGAATAAATTTGCAACAAATTTCAGCAGAGAAATGACAAGTCTTGCTTTAGTCCTAAGAAAGACTGCAGAAGAAAAGAATAAAAGAATCCAAGACATTATTGGATTTCAGTTATTTTTGGCCCCAATATTTGATTCCATGCAGCAAACCGCGACTTCTACAGAGGTTCTGATCAATGAACCGGATTGCAAAACTGTGGAAGATATGGAGAACATCATTGTTTCTCTGAAAGCAGCCCAAAAGAGCATTGAACATGTCACCGGTCAATGGGCACCATTTCTTCACTTTGCCAAGACAATCTACAAGGATATCTTCACCAAGCTCCAAATGTGAAATCCTAAGAATAACTCTTTGTCCTATGGAAGCAAAAAGGGGAAGAAGAAGCAGAAGATAGCAGAGCAAACAGAAAGGGAAATGGGAAGCAGAGCAGCACTCAGACAACCGAAAGGTCATAAAAGGTACAAGACAACCGGAGCACCGAGACAAGGGAATTGTGCTATAGAGAAAAGATGTCACAAGTAAGTGAGTATGATATTGTGTATAGTTTTGCCACCAATGACAAAAGGGAAGATTGTTAACAATTTAAGTTGTCATTAGTGTAAATCACATACCATTCGCACCGGTAAAGGTTCACCAGTCACTCACGTTACTTCAAAGACACCGATAGGCGAAGAAAAAAAAAATGTTTGCACTAGTAGATTAATTAAAGGGTATACACCGGAAGAACGATCCTAGTACTCGATACTAGTCTTATATTGTATACAGGGATAAGTATGTACCGGTCTACTGCATAAAGATCCGCACCGGATTCTGCGGAGCAGTTTGAGTTAAAACCGGGTTATACGGAACTTCCACCACTCGGAAGTAGAGTTAGCTTTTTAACTGGAGCTATCTATATTTCTATGGAGCTTTTTAAAGGTAAACTCCAGATCAGAACACATAGCTTTTGCTAGTTGCATGATTTATTGTTGAGTTTACAGCCTGGCAGTTCTATGAGTTAAGGGTTTCATGAAGGTGAACTCTTTTATAAATACAGGTCATAGGACACAAGAAAAGTGTTGTTGAAAGTTGCTGAGTAAACAGAGCAGTGAAGAGACATCTGCAAAAAGATCACAGTCACAAAGGGTGAAAGGCAAAGAGATAGAAAAGATTCAACAGCAAGGCAAACCGGGGAAGAGATCAACAGGTATGATCTAATCAGACAATTAGTGTCAATTCAGATCATTGCTTTTATAAGGTGTGAAAGCAAATTGAAATCCCTCTATCAAGGTGGACCTAATCGGTTCTTTGTAAAATCTTCTAACAAGGTAACATCTTTGTTGATGTTAAAAGACCTCTAACCAGGCGACTCTTAACAGTTTTAAGATCTTAACAGATCTTTTATAAAATCCCTTAACCAGGTAGCACCTTCACCAGTGCTTTGTAAGCTCCTAACAGGGCGCCTTCATTCTGCAGTAGTGAAGTTGTGAGCTCTGTCTCATCGTGGTTTTTTCCTTCTAACCGAGGGTTTCCACGTATACATCTTGTGTTGATCTGTGTATTTCTATTTATGCTTGTTGATGATTGTTTACATTTTGTTTATCTTAGAAGAATAATTAAACAAGTGTTGAATTGGAATAGAAATAGCTTTTACTGATTCACCCCCCCCCTCTCAGTAACCGATTAGTAATAACACGAAGCCCAATCAGAATCCAAAAGAGAAGGCTCCCAAACCACAGAACCATAAAGAACAGTAGGTCTAATCAAAGTGTCCATAAGTGTCAGCTTGGACGAGGTGTCTTGGAAGTGATGCCAGAAGCACTATCTCTAAAGAAGGGCCAAAGAACCATAACACTTGTTGATATGGGGCAAGAGTGTCAATATCAAACTGCGATAGGGGCTAGAGAACTTAACCCCCAGGTAGGTGTAAGAGGAGGATATCTCCACCTCCACCCCCCTAAAGAAAAAATGAAGGTGAGAGGTCTTGAGACAATTGAAGACCATCACCTTCATCTTCCCCAAATTAAGAGTCAACGGACGAAGATCACAAAAAGATGCAAGGCCATTAAGCTATCTCTGCAACCCATCTAGAGAGGGGGCTGGTAAATCCACATCATCGGCAAAAAGAAAAATAGAGATAACACCCTAGTGAAGTAGGCAGCCATCCTCAGCCTAAGAGTACTCATGTAGAAACCCCTCCAACTTATCAATGTAGACACCGAATAAGGTGGGAGACAGGAGGGCAGCCCTGTCTAACACCGATGGTGCTCCTCACGAAGTCGGAAAGACACCATAGAAGTCCTCAAGCACACCAGGAACACCTCATATAGTCTCATGATGGCGGTAATAAGAGTCTCAGATATCTCAATGTCATGAAGTCTTTGAAACAAGGCCATCCTTGGAATGGAATCAAACACTTTGCAAAAATCCACAAAGCAGCAATAAACCTTCGAGGAACGATGCCTAGCCTCCTCAATATTATCCCAAAGAGTTAGGATGTGGTTAGTGGTTCAATAATCTTCCCTGAAACCGGCCTTCACTCTAGCACGGATGCAACACTGGTCCAAGTCTCTACAAAGAATGTTGTGAAGAACTATGGCATAGAGTTTGGAGGTGTGGCCCACCATTATAGTTTTGTAATTCTTGAGATCAGAGGCTAGACCCGACTTATGTATCGAATGAATAATGCGGTGTGACTAGGAGGGGGCAAACCCTATGCGGACCGCATGGTTGAAAAGGTCAGATAGGTAGTGGCCCAGAATGGCGAAGCCATGCTTGAAGAGATCTGTCTGGAACCCCTCCTCATCGGCAGCCCTACTACTGTTAGGGGATCTAGCAACATCTCTAATGTTTGTGTGGGTCAAGAGGTGGCAATGAGAGGTGGGGTAACCTAAATGACTGGTTGGTCGATGATGTCATAAAAAGAAAAGGCATGGGTAGCCAGGGAGACGCGGTTCAAATCGGCCAGAAGGGTGGATGTGAGGGGGAAAAGGGTGTGCCGGGACTTAGGGAAGTGGATAAGAGCGATACAAAGGGCCTATCTACTCTAGGAAATGAAGAGACTTTTTGAGGCAGAGAAGATGATGGTAAGAAACTTTCAGGTCGACAAAGGAGGGGCAGTGATGGGTGAAAGCAGAACACAAGGGACAATAGTGGAATTTACAATCCTCATCGTACCATTTGTTCAGAGGACAAGTATTTTTAGACCTAGGAGGACGGAACAAGGGGGGTGGTCGTATGAGGGAAGGAGAGAAGGGCAGCATCCCAAATGGAGGTAGAGAGGAGGTTAAACTTGGTAGTGGCGCACTCAAGAGGGAAGAAAAGGGGATCAGGGGGAGAAGCTGCCTAAGGTGGTTGGCAAAAAGGTCGTGGTCCCCATTGTCAAAACAAAAAGCAGTACGGGGAAAAGTGGGCGGACGGACAAGGGGGCAGAGGCGGGGGGAAAATAGAGAGCATGATCGACCAGGGGTATGGGGTAATATAGAAGTGGCAAATAGAAGGGATGAACAACTGGCTGAAGAGAACATAGTCAACCACACTCGCACCACCACAGTGAGGTTTGCAGGTAAAGAAATTGGTGTCCGAAAAGCAAGGAAGACCATTCAGAACCACCAAATCAGAGGACTCACACAGCTAAATGAGATGATGACCATATTTCGTGAAGGGGCCTAAGGCATCGTCGGAAGATCTCTGGAGTCCCAGAGTAGAAGGATCCATGTCCTTGATGCACATAGCATCAGAAGACCTATCATGACGAGGGGTTTGAGCAACGCGAGTTCGAGCATTAAAGTCACCGAGAATAACATCACCGACTACAAAGAACTAGGAAATGTTAACATATAGGTCGGAATAGGGGTCACAATCGGTACCATTATGAATAGCATACACCGAGGAGACAGGAGGGAAGTAACAAACTCTGATGTACAAGTCTCTGAGATGGGGGGCAGCCTAACAAATACAGACCCAAAGGAATCTAGCAGAATCATCTAACAAAACAACTAAAGCCTGGCTCTAATAATAGTCACTTACAAGGCAAGTGACCCCACCGGATCTGCAGGCCCCACCAGAGCTCCTAGTCTGGAAGAGAACGCACAAGGCTTTTGTCCATTTCCATGAGAAAAAGGACATCAACAGAACCAAGAGTATCATGGTGAACCCCAGCGAAGACCAAAAGATCCCATTAGTGTTCCAGCAACTAACCTGGAAAGCATTATTTTTCCCTTCAACCACCACCCGCTCATTCTGAAAACGACATTTAGCAGCAACGACCGCAGCCCTGGTATCTCATCCAGGGGGAAAGTGTCCCTAATGGTCGCTTTTAGATTCCTGATTACGGCCCACTTGCCCTCTCGCCTTGCAGCAATAACTAGAACCCTTGACTACCTTAATTCAGTTACTTGTGCTTTTTTAAACTCTCCATCGAGCAAGATTTTGGTTGGAAGTTGGAAGAGTTTCCTCCAGGCCTTTTGAGAGCACAAAGGCGATCAGCTACAGAGAGAAAGCACAGGAAAAGAGTGGATTCATACCCAATCCATGCACGGTGAAGGGTGATGTCGCAAATACCAAGATGTTCGCTAAGGAAAGAGTAACCAGCAGCAATGGAGTCAAAAGAGACAGACGAGAGCCTGCGGACTTCCAAGTTTAGCTCACGTGTCTTCCTAGTCCTTTCTTCGACCAACTTGGAGTGAATTAGTTCCTCCACGCCAACCAGACGCGAGGTACTGTCATTGGAAGGATTCTTGCATACAAACAATTTTAGATTGCTTAGGATTTAACTCTGAAAACTCTTTGGATGTGGTCTCATCTGTGTTTGTGCTCAAAAGTTTCGTAAGGTCTACATTTTCATTGATGACTGTAGTAAGTTTGACAGACAAGTCCTGCACAAAAAGCTTTACCACCAAGTTCTCACCTTCTAGTCTCCCCATCCGCTCAACCAAATTTGCAACCGAAACACTATTAGATGTTTTATTCTTTTATTGTCTTGGGGTAAGAAGCGATGGTTGGGGGGGGTGGGGAGGTATTGCTAATGAAGACTTGTCTACAGGTTCTGAAGCCTCACTGTCCATCACAATTGACAGAGGAGGTCAGGGCCAAAAGAGTCAAGAGCTCAAATGTCGGATCTAGCCCAGAGAGAAACTAGAGAAACTAGCAACAACAAGCAACAGCAACAGAAGCACATGCCCGATCAAAGCGTGAAACAAAGTGTAAAGAAGCAATGTAGGCAGAGGGCCAATTGCCAAAAACAAGACACTAGAGACCACAAAGTACAGACCCCGAGATAACGCAGGCTGAGAGCCAATTGTTCGGAGCCTCAGAATAAATCACCACAAAAAAAATCGTCCTCGTAAAAATTTGCCACCTCAAAAAAGTTCACATCCTCAGAAGATAATTGATGACACGTATACAAAATAAAATACATGAAGCCAATTGCCAAAAACCAGAGACCACAGACCCTGGAAACAAAGTGACAGGAGGTCACGAAGAGGAAGAAGGAACAAACGAATCACTGGGAAACAAAACCAAAATCTTCGTTGCAATTTTTAGTCATGAAAACCTAACCGGTAGCAACTAAGCATATTTCATCAAAAGTAATTCAGATACAATAATAAAAATGTTTCATTCGAATATTTGAGTGCAGATCAAGCAGTAGAATTCTACTTGAGTAGAATGATGATCTAAGAGATCAATCATATATGAGAAGTCAGACTTTAGATATTTATACCACTGGGCAACTATTGTGGCTTCCATATTTTGGGAGTGGAGCAATCCACATTGGAGGCAACATGATGGTCATAGTGCATGATTTAGTTCAGATCTGGTACAACAGTGAAGTTGGCCTGATTCACCCGCCATTGGAGGTGATTTCTCTTGGTGGACTATTGACAATCTTCCTAGGGTTTAACCCTATTCTTGAGCACTTCATTTAAAACAGAGATATGACATTGGCATGGAAGTTAATACCTTGCTAGATGATGGAGATCGTCTAAGTGATGGTCAATAACATGGCTTATAAAGACCTGAGACCTATTAAATAAAAGATAAGATGGATCAAGAAGCATAAGAGATTGCATTCAAGGAAGAAAGAACTTGATAATTGGTACTATGAGACTAAGTTGGTAGCTGGAGATGCTTCTTCAAAGAGGAAGTCTGAAAATTCATGAAAGGCAACCCTGGACGAAGAGGTCAGGAGGTTGACGCATGTACTTGGAGCTTCAGAAGGGAGCCACATTAGCATGAATGTTTGGTGTAGCCAAACCAAGGGATAAATCCACAATTTATTACATTCACTCATGTTACTATGGAATCAGACAAGTACATTTGTGTACGGGAAATTGCTCTTGCAACAATGTTGTGATCATTGAAAACATAAATCATGTGCCAGATGATGAGAGTCTCTTGGAGCAAGATATCTTCCATGATTGGAGTATGTGAACA
Organism: Chamaecyparis obtusa; assembly: GCA_027943335.1. Lineage (NCBI taxonomy): Eukaryota > Viridiplantae > Streptophyta > Pinopsida > Cupressales > Cupressaceae > Chamaecyparis > Chamaecyparis obtusa. Next base: position 2,108,019 of record BSBK01000053.1, read on the forward strand.
AGGTATGCTTTCGTGATAGAGGGAGCAGCTAGAGGATTTGCATCAGTTGACATCCAAGGATCTTGATTCAGAGGGAGTTAACCACGTCCATATGGTTTCTCTAGTGATTAAGAAACTGTAGCAGTCAAAGGATAATGATTCATGGGATGGAGTCCCATGTGTGTAGGCTCGAGTACCTCTATGCTGACACCTAGATCGTAATATTCCTGGATAGATGGATACTTGGTGAGGCTGGGATTCACCAAGACTAATGCAGACTCCAACCTTGCATTTCATGACAAATCAAAGCATATAGAAATTCCCTATCATTATGTTAGAGACATGGTAGAAAGGAATGTTATTCAATTGAGGTATATAAATACAAGTGAACAAACGACAGACATTCTCACCAAGCCTCTCTTCAAGACAAAGGTTGAGTATCTTCGAGGTAACTTTGGTATGGTAGAAAATGTAGTCTTAACTGAGATTGAGTCACAGCAATAATTATTGTACTAATATATGCTATAAGATGTTTAATGTGTAAACTCTTATCATCTGTCATAATTTTATGTCATGTGTGTGACTCCATGACTTCATTGGTTTATGGGCCCCTGTGAACATCATTGAGAGGTGATGATCTCTCACTAATGAACACTTGTACTTCTAGTTATTATTGTAAGGTGACGACTTTACAATATTTGACCACACTATCATGATGGATATCATGAGACTTGATATCCGTGGACATGTCATGATAGTTAATATCTCTGAAGTAATATCAAATTATGGTGGATATCATGAGACTTGATATCTAAGGATGGCTATTATGAGTAATATTACTGAGATACCCATGATGGATATTATGTGATGTAATATCCGTGGATATGCCATGAAGAAAGATCCTTATGGTAGGCATCATGTGACTTGATGCCTGTGCACATACCATAATGGATATTGTTAGTATGGTGAATATCATGTGACTTGATATTCGTGGACATACCAGTACTCCTGATATCACCGTGAGGTGATATCATTTATGGTGGGTTATCCTTAGACCTGATATCCGTGGACATGCCATAACTCCTAATATCATATTGAGATGATATCCCTCCAACACAATTTTTAGGTCTATTGTGTTTTATTTAGGATAGTAATCATCCTCCCTAGCTAAGAGGGAGTGTTAATGATTTGTAGCTTCGGTCAGATTATTCCTATCAATGAAATCAAATGAATAAGTGGCCTATCAGCCTTGATCATTTGATCTCTATCCTTTCTATATAATGCTCTAATTGATTGTTATGATTATGGTTATCATAATGCATGATTAATGATCAGTAAATTAATAATCATGTATATATATTATTATATATATATACACGATCGAGATTAATATAATAATTATTAATTATGCTATTGATATTAATCATATTGAGCATCGATATTATAATATTGTTGTGTATCAATATCATATTATATGAATACCGATTATAATATGAATCGATAATGATTATTATATTATGGATCGATGATGAGTATCAACTTCATAATAGTCAATAATGAGTATCGACCTCATATCAACCTTTGTCAATAATGAGTATCGACAAAGCATTACATATGATAATCGGTATTTGCATTGTCATTGGTAACACAGCAAACATATTGTTATTGATCAGTTTACGTGGAACATGTCTCACATAAGAGACATGTCCATATGTGAACAAAGTTCACGTAGGGACATGTCTCTACGTGAGGCATGTCCCACGTAGGATATATATGTCAATCGGTCTATGAACTAAGGTAAGTACAGAAATCAATAAGTGCGAACAAGGTACAGCAGTGAATAATATTATTCAAGATCAATATTGTTAAATATCAGCATCATATTAATATTTATCTATTAAAGATTATAATATATCAATGTTAAATTCATAACTCAAATTGAATTTATTTTGATATAAGTTATATTTGAATGATATTATTATCATCATATAATATAGAATTGAATATACATTTGGAGATTGGTGATTAAGATTTAAAAGAATTCCTATAACCTATAAATCTGATCAAAACTTAACAAGGAATGGGTGTGGAAAAGTATTGATGGTCTGGGTCTATCAGATCAGCAATCAGAATTAATCAGATCTTTGTTTCAGAATAGGAAAAAAATTTTAACTCAAAAGGAAGACAAGATTGTGTGGTGTGCCGCAAAAAGTGGAAATCACTCAGTGAAGTTAGGATATTAGATTCTAGATAGGGCGGTAAAGGATAAAAAATGGCCAACAAAATTATTTTGGGGCAAAGATTGTCTTCCAAAGGCAGAATCATTCGCATGGCTAGCTGTCAAGGGGAGAATCCTTACCGGTGAGAGAAGACAGAGATTTGGTTTATGTACACCGACTAGATGTGTTACGTGTGAAGAAGATGAAAAAGATGTTGATCATTTACTTCTAAATTGCAAAGTGGCAGCAGATTGTTGGAATATGCTCAAGTCCAAATTAGGTTGGCATGGGCCTTTAAAAATTCTCTAAAGGCAGTTTTTGATAGCTAGCCCACAAATCAAAAGAAGTCAATGCTTTCATGTGTTTGGGGAGTCAGTCCTTCAATCTTGATTCGGGAACTGTGGAAAGAGAGAAATCGAAGAATTATTTTAGACAAATATGAATCTTTTGAAACAATAGAACATAGGATCAATCTTTCGATTGAGGAAGTTGCTGGGGCTGCTACTTCTCAGATTCAGAATCTTGTGCCTTTTACCCTGGGTGATCAGAAAATTCAAGCAAATTGGCCAGGAATAAGGATCAAAGCTAATTGTGGAGAGGTTGTTGGGAAGGCTGGAATAAAGAAAAGGAAGTAAGTTGGAAGAAGCCTAATAAATGGAGGTTAGAATAAATTTTGATGGAGCTGCCAAGGGGAACCCGGGACCTTCAAGTGCTGGGGTTATCATTCGAAACTGCAAAGGTGAAACTTTAGTAATATGTGATAAAAAGCTACCAAATGGAACGAATAATGTTAGCGAGGTCAAGGTAGCTTTGTTAGCAGTGAAGCTGGGCAAATCGCTCGGTTTCAGAAGGATTCACTTGGACAGTGACTCCCTCATAATTGTTCAAGCTATTAAAAAAGGCAAGTTGTTGGCGTGGCATTTGCAGAATTACATTGTTGCAATCTTAGAGTAGTTAGATCAACTAGAGGATTTCCAAGTTAGTCATGTGCGTAGAGATGGGAACAAAGAGGTTGACTCTCTCTCAAAATGGGCCTTAACTTTTAAAGCTGAGGAAGAATTAAGGCTTGATGATTTTAGAATGCTCATACAGAGGTTTAAACGGTAACTTTTCAAATTTATTAATTTGAAAGGAATGAAAGTCGGTTAGCTTAGACATAAAATAATTTTTAATCAAAAGGAAAACCGTCAGTCTCTTCAATGATGCGATTAAGAGTGAAGTGGCAGGTGTAATTAATGTCAAGTAAGCTGCTGTAATGTCCCCTTTTTAGCATGACCATGACTATGGATGGATTAGCATATCATGTGACCCTCATAGGCTAATGGGGATGGATAGAGGGTCTCTTTCAATGGGCATCTACTTTAGCATTCCGTATGCTTTAGTTTGGCTTTCGTTTGGCATCATTTGGACTTCATTTGCTATTGTTTTGCCACGTTTACTATTTATAGTAAGCCTGATGTTGTTTGAGAAGGACCCTTTCTATTTTTGGAAAGTGCATTTGGTCACGTGGGGAAATAATAGGTGTGACTCTTGTTTCAGACGGCATATTTAATGGATAGGTATTTTGGGAGTTATTATTATTTTAGTGGCCAAACTATTATTAAATCATTAAATGGCTTATTATAAAGTTATAATTTAACTTTATAATTTCACTTAAGTTGAGGGTTGAGTCATTATTGGAAGGGGCCATTTATTCAATTAATTCATGAAAGCTTAAGCCAAGGTATTAATAAAAGCATTGGAGTAAATGAATTATTAAAAGGAAAAAAGTAAACTTTTATCCCACATTGGTAAGGAATGTGTTTGAGATCTCACAAGAAAGAATAAAAAGGGACTTAGGAGCTCATTCTCATATATGGAATTGATCATTTTTGTACTTTGATACTTGGTGAATTTTATGAGTTTCTCTAGCAAGGGTTCCAAAGAGCCATTGTAAGTTTGGAGGCCATTATTACTCAGATTTGAGGTGCTGAAAGATTGCACTGAGATTCCTAGTTGTGCTACACATTGTTTTACATCAGCCTTTCAGAGGTTTGTGCATTTACAAGGGTCTTATCTGATCATCTGGGGATCAATTTGAAGACATTTAATTGCAGATTGAAGCATTTTGTGAAAAGTCATTATCCAAGGAAGCTGCCATAATAAACATAGAGGTTACGTTATTTTTTAAGAAGCAGAAATTATACATTTTCAGATCTGAATAAACATTCAATAATCTGAAAAAAAAAGCTACAGCAGTCACCATTTGTGCCCAGATTTACAAATTAATGGTGAATTCTTCATTCCGAGTATGAATCTTTGCAAAGTATTGTTGTACTTGTCATATGATTGTATATTTTGAACTACTGGGTAAAAATATAAATAAATTACATTTGTAACAACAGTGACATAATTGTCATTAATTAGTTATATTTCATCGTACTTGCAATTTGCTTCATTTGTATAACTTTCACATTGCAAAAACTTCCAAAATTCAAGAAAACATCATCAATTGCATTGGTTAGAACTATTGGGGGTCTTACAGTGGTATCAAAGCGGTTTCCTCCCGTCCTATTGGGTTGAAAATTATTGAGCTCACACATTTATTTGGAGTGACCAGCACTCTAGCTTTATTTTTCAGCCATGGATAAATATAGAAAACCAAATAAATATGGAAACCAGTTGGGCAGTGTGACACGAGTCAGGAAACGATCAAGTGCCTTGGAAAACGAAATGGAGAAATTGAGACAAACACAACAAAGGCTAAAAGCCCAACTTGCAAATCCGGCCACTGTTGACTGGGCAGCTAGTTTCATGGTTTCCTTCTTCAGAAAGTCTTCCTTACGAAGACTGCAGGAGAAGAAACGGGATGTTCTCGCATGTGAGACATCTAGAAATCTTCATGATGAGTTTTCAGCAGCCACTAATCATTGCGGAGATGCCCCTGTTCTTAGTAGGAAAGCCATTAGTCCTATTTGCGCACATGATGTTGGAGACTTCTTACAGGGACATGTGGATGTGCCTATCTTGTTCACAGATAGTGGTACTCAATTTCAGCATCCTAAGCCTATTGTTGATGTCATGGATAGGGTCAGAGTGGAGGATGTTGTAAATACCACTATAGATTCTGACACCATAGATGATGGTGTTATCTTTGAGTACTGCGAGGAGTATATGAGCTTTGACAGCTCTGATGTTTATGACAGCAATCGCAATGTGGAGTCAATGTAGGAGACAGCAGTCTTTTCCTGTATTGAGGATGTGAGCATGGAGCTATCCAGTGATGACACTCATGATGGGAGTGTTACAAATGAGTCAGGTGACATAGATTCATGCCATAGTGCAGGTGATTCGCGTGATGACATTGAGTCATGTATGCAGCCCGAGATAACAAAGGGGTTTCAGATAAATGATGTTGAAATTAGCATCGCGAATACCTCTAATGTTGAGAGTGAGGATGATGGGTGCTGCAATGTTTTTGGTTTTTTATATCAGACTTTAGGCATGGACTCAGTTTTGGCATCCGGTGGTGGTCGGTCCCAGGATCCTTTGTTACAAGGACTCACGGATGAGGATGGGGAAGCATACGAGTGGCAGGACTTCATTACAGCCAAGGCTTCCACTTCTTCAGATGAGGTTACTTCTTTGATGACTCATGAGGATGACTCTACCTACAGCGAGTCATGCTTGATTTATCAAACTATGGGGGAGGACTTTGAGTTGTTAGTGAGTGAGGATGGGTCCCAAGATCGGGATTGTCATGTGGTTGCAGAGGACGAGGTAGTTGAGGTTTGTGATGAGACAGATTCAACAGCATCTCCCTCAGGAGTAGATGAGGATGAGTCTGATGTCAGTACTCAGTTTGTAGATGTGTGCTCGGATGATAGTACACAGAGATACAGTGATCTTGAGGGGGGTTTGTTTGATACAACTTCCTACTGTAGTGTGGATAGTACAGTTGAGATTTTAGATAGGAGACCCATTGTGCGTAGTCATCATGTGACTAGCTAGTTGAGAGTAACTGAGTGTAATGTCCCCGTTTTTCAGGCTTTTGGGATTAGCTTGGTTTGGCGACCCTCGCAAGCTAATCAAGTGATCAGACAGGGTCAAATTGAGGAGCCAATATTGAGATTCCATTCCAGAGATTCAGTTTACCAAGTCTGCTCTTCGTTCCGGTCAATTTGATCAACTTACCATTTTTAGTAAGTGGTATTTTGGGTATGGCCCGGATTAGCAGGGTGTCTGCACGGAGTGTCAGAGGTTTTAGGATCAAGCTTCAGGGAATCTCTAGTTTGAGAGACTTACTATTTATAGTAAGTCTATTTTTAGCAGCTGGCTATTTTTGGCAGTGGGTTATTTCCGATAGGGCAGTTGGCGTTTGGGCTCTGGTGTCAAAAATGAGATTGTTTCAGTTGGCAGAATTCAGTGGCTTTGTTTTTAAAGTCACCGTTCTTAAATTAAAGTATTTTAATTTAATAACGTAAGTACTTTATAACTTTATTGTTATAAAGTGAAATTATCATTTTAAAGCCTTTTCTATTAAAAAAGCCAAATTGTGCTTTTTTCCAAAAAAAGCTATAAGTACAACTCGAAAAAGCACTTTCATTTACCCATTGTTGATTTGATAAATTGTTTATGTGAGAATTCTGCTTGGCTTGGAAAAGCTAGGGTTTGTGGAGCTTGGTCTTCATTTTTAGAGAGAGTTCTTCCATGATTTGTCGAGTTTGGTCTTCTTTCAGGAGAGAGCTCGATCTGAAGTTGTATTAAATCTAGTGATGAGGTATACTGGATATGTATGAAGTTTATTCTACAGGCAAATGATGTGTTCTCATGGATTCTGAATTTGTCTCATGCTAAGGTTCTGGAAATTGGTGAAATTTGTTGTGATCATTCATTGAGCATTTTGGTTAAGAAATTGTGGAGAGTTTTATAATTTGTCAATGGAGATATTCTCAAGTTGTATGTCAAGGGACTAATTCGTATTTAATTTTGGGACTTAGCATCTCTTACGAAAGTGTTGTGTGTTATTTGCTGGAGCTGCGAATAAGAGATTGGAGTTTGAAATTATCCAAAGTCCCAGCACATGATTATTATTATGGCCGTACTTCGACAAGAGACTCCTGCATTTGAGTTTTTCTCTGTTTTACACCTCACGTGAGTGCCGTATGGTGCTACAGCTCGACACGTGAAGGCTAGAGATGCTATAGCATTTCCATATTTTGGAAACGTGACTACCAGGGGCGTTTTTATTCTACTAGTGCCCAAAATCTGCTAGGCCACTCACGTTTTGTATTCAGACTACCACGTGATAGCACTGGGTTGGTGTCTAAGCTGTTTGGAGCTATGAGGCGGTTACTAAAGGATATCTCATAACTCAGAAAATTGCAGCAGTGCCAGGTGCTTAATTTTCTAATTTAATTATTTATTTATGCAATCTGTTTGTGATGAGAAATAAGAATCAATAAAATTATCAAAGAGATTCACTTTGCCTTGGTTGGATTATTTGAAAATTGGTGTAAGCTTCATCGTAATTGTTTATGGAATATTATTGGTATAAGATTTTTGCAAACACATCAAATTTCAAAATAAATTCAGGAGCCAGTCAGGTTCTTCACAATGAGAGAGATATTACTTCTACTCTCGAGCATTTTGATGCCACTCGTCAGTTGTTGGTTGTTTATGGTTGCGGTGCTCCTATGACGGATGAGCACACTGGTGGTTACCTTTCCTTGACACAGATTCATTCTTTGCGTGAGGTTGTTAGGATTTTGAGACAGGATATTTACAATTGGTAGCCGACCGAGATCACCTAGTTGAGTGGCGAAGTATGGCATATGAAGCACTAATGAACAGAGAGGAGGTGAGTGAGCTTACTCAGGAGCTTGCAGCGACTTTTGACACTTTAGAGGGCATTCAGTGGGCTCTTGAAGGGTCGCAGTTGTAGTTGGGAGAGGTGACTATAGAGTTGGAGCGTATACAGTCTTTACAAGCCATAGATCCAATTCAGTAGCATATAGTAGTGGTTAGTGAGTCAGCTTCCACAGTTAGCAGTGATGGATGTGTTGGGGACACGGTTACATCCATCCTTGATACAGTTGCAGTAGTTAAAGATGAGATGAGTACATCAGTGGACGACTGCAGAGAGCTTCTTGTTGTATCAGGTCCTCTAGTAGTTAGTAAACTAACAGATGATGTGGAATAGCTTATTGAGAGTCTTGATGTGATAGTAGTGGATTCTTCAGAGAGTTGTTTGTCAGTTTCTGACACTACTCCCTCTTCTTCAAAGGACTTGTGCAGGGTATCATCTGATTTGGAGACAAGATTTCGTGGGGATTTGTTTCCCTCTGCCGAAAGCAAATCTATCACTTCATCTCATACAGCTGATAGCGATAGACAGTTGGTAGTGCCACAATTTTAGAGGGATCGGTTGTGGGTTGCAGGGGAGCAAGTTGATGCTTCATATAATTTCTACAGCACAGAGTCATTTATGGAGTCTCTGCTTGAGAGTCTAGAATTGCAAGAGGGACCATTCGGAGCTTCTGAGGGTAATCTCATCCGGGGTTCTCGCAATATCCAGCTGTTAGTGGGAAAGATTGTACATACCTTGACTACAATGCTTCCCCACAGGGATTTTGTGGTTGGGTTTGCTGAGAGGGTTTCCCAGGATCCTACCCAATCAGTTGTTCAGAGTCAAAGATTGGAGTCATCTCATGATTCTCAGATTGTTGTTGATGGGCCTCTATCAGAGATTGGAGCATTTCGCTATGATTACATAGTGAGGAGCGTTCATCATTTCTCTTTTGACCCACCAGTTGAGGATTTGGTTGCACGTCGGTGTGGGTTGGCTCCTAGGTTGTATCATCCTTTATGGGATGGGTTTACTCCATCTCCAGTTGATGGGGTTCGTTATTGCAAGTTTGCAGGGGGGCAATTGCACGATCAACATATCCATGACAGTTTTGCAAACGATGGATATCTGAATTTCGGTACAGTTGTTTTTGGGTGTTCTTGTTCCTGTTGCACAGATGGGCTTCATCTTCAAAGTAGATTGGCAGGGGGTGCAGGTAGCTTTGGTTTGTCAAATGGTTTTGGACATCCATTTTTCTTTTTTTTGGAAGGTTATGAGTTTCATCTCTACTAGGATCCAGATAGTGACAGGTTCGGCACTACAGGATGTGTGAGTCGTTATCTTTGGCATGGTGATAGTATGTTCAAGATAGCTCTATGGATAGAGTTATCATCACAGGAGTTTGCAGGTGACGCCACGGACATTATACATATTTATCCTTGGGATCCCAGTGGATTATTGTGTTTCTTTGATTCCTGTGATTGCTTGAGGACACGCAATCTTGGGGAGGGAGGAGTGTAATGTCCCCTTTTTAGCATGACCATGGCTATGGATGGATTAGCCTATCATGTGACAATCATAGGCTAATGGGGATGGACAGAGGGTCTCTTTCAGTGGGCATCTACTTCAAAATTCAGTATGCTTTGGTTTGGCTTTCATTTGGCATCATTTGGACTTCATTTGCTATAGTTTTGCAACGTTTACTATTTCTAATAAGCCTGATGTTGTTTGAGAAGGACCCTTTCTATTTTTGGAAAGTGCATTTGGCCATGTGGGAAAATAATAGGTGTGACTCTTGTTTCAGACGACATATTTAATGGATAAGTATTTAGGGAGTTATTATTATTTTAGTGGTCAAATTATTATTAAATCATTAAATGGCTTATTATAAAGTTATAATTTAACTTTATAATCACTTAAGTTGAGGGTTGAGTCATCATTGGAAGGGGCCATTTATTTAATTAATTTATGGAAGCTTAAGCCAAGGTATTAATAAAAGTATTGGAGTAAATGAATTATTAAAAGAAAAAAAGTAAACTTTTATCTCACATTGGTAAGGAATGTGTTTGAGCTCTCACGAGAAAGAATAAAAAGGGACTTAAGAGCTCATTCTAATATATGGAATTGATCATTTTGTGCTTTAATACTTGGTGAATTTTATGAGTTTCTCTAGCAAGGGTTCCAAAGAGCCATTGCAAGTTTGGAGGTCATTATTACTCAACTTTGAGGTGCTAAAAGATTGCACTGAGATTGCTGGTTGTGCATGTTATTACTGACCAGTTACTGAGAGGGGGAGGTGAATCAGTAAGAACTATTTTCTACTGTAATTCAAATCTTGTTTAGTACTTGTAATCTAAGCAAAGGAAAAACAAACATTCAAAACTATAAAAGAAGTACACAAATCAACACAAGATATATACGTGGAAACCCTCGGTTAGAAAGAAAAAGTCACGGTGAGACAGAGCTCACAACTTCACTACTGCAGAATGAAGACACCCTGTTAGGAGCTTACAAAGCACTCGTTAAGGTGCTACCCGGTTAAGGGATTTTACAAAAGATCAATTAAGATCTAAACCCTGTTAAGAGCTGCCTGGTTACAAGACTCTGAACATCAACAAAGATGTTACCCTGTTAGGGGATTTTACAAGGAACCAATTAGGTCCACCCTGATAGAGGGATTTCAATTTGCTTTCACACCTTATAAAAGCAATGATCTTATGTGACACTGATTGTCTGATTAGATCATACTTGTCGATCTCTCTCGGTTTGCTTGGTTGTTGAATCTTTTCTGCCTCTATGCCTTTCACCTATGGTGACTATGATTTCTACACAGATGTCTCTTCACTGCTCTGACTCCTCAACAATTCTCAACAACCTTCAACAACACTGTTCTTGCGTCCTATGACCTGTATTTATATAAGAGTTCACCGTAATGAAACCCTTAACTTGTAGAACCGTCAGGCTGTAAACTCAGCAATAGATCATGCAACAAGCAGAAAGGTATGCGTTATGATCTGGAGTTTACCTTGCAAAACATCTTTAGAAATAAAGCTAACTTCAGTTAAAAAGCTAACTCCACTTCTGAGCGGTAGATGTCCCATATAATCCAATTTTAACGCAAACTGCTCCGCAGAATCTGGTGGGGATCTTTAGACAGTTAGACCTGTACATCCTATACCCGATTTAACTCTGTATGCGCTTTAAGACCGGTACTACGTACTTAGATTGGTCTACCGGTCTATTCCCTTTTCTTTATCTACTGGTGCATACACTCTATTTCTAGTCTACCGGTGAGCTTTTAACCGGTGCATGGTGTTTGTGAATTTACACTAATGACAACTTAAATTGCTAACAATCTTCCCCTTTGTCATTGGTGGCAAAACCATATACAAACCATACTCACTTGTAACAACTTTTACCTTGGTCTTGTAGACTGTTCTGTCCTCTGTAGCATACTTCCCCTGTCTGAGTGCTCTGGTGGATGAGCGACTAAAGCAATTCTGTCCTGATCTTGTTCTGCTCTGCTCTGCTCTTTCCTCTGTTGTCTGAGTCCTGCTCTGCTTCCCGTTTCCCTTGCTATATCCTCTGCTCCCTCTGCTCTCTACTGCTTCTTCTTCCCCGTTTTGCCTCCATAGGACAAAGGGTTATGCTTATCTTCACATTTGAAGTTTGGTGAAGATATCCTTATAAATTGTTTTGGCAGAGTGAAGGAATGGTGCCCACTGACCAGTTACATATTCTATGTTCTTTTGGGTGGCTTTAAGAGAAACAATGATGTTCTCCATATCTTCCATTGTTTTGTAATCCAGTTCATTTATCAGAGCTTCTGTTCTTGTGGCAGTGTGCTGCATGGAGTCAAATGTTGGGGCTAAAAATAGCTGAAATCCAACAATGTCCTGGATTCTCTTGTTTTCCTCTTCTGTAGTCTTCCTTTTGAAAAAAGCCAGACTTCTCATTTCTCTGCTAAAATGTGTTGCAGATTTATTCTTTATGTCGAACTGGGAAGATAAAGCTCTAATATCCTCTGTGGTCTTGGCAGACTTTTCTATTAGATCTTGCAAGAATAAATCAAAGTTTGAAGTCCTGGATATCAAACTTCCTGCCACTTGTAGTTGTTGTTGCAACACTCTCAGGTTGGTAGTCACATTAACCTTGATTTCTTCAACCTGTTTGTGGAGTATCTCCACTCTTTACTTCTCATAGTGGTCAATTGCCACTGTTTTTAGATCAGTGAGATCCTCACCGATTGCATATGCCAGAACTTCTAGCTGATCGATGACCGATTCTTCATGTATGTCAGCTTCAGGGACGAAGTTGCACAGAATGTTCTTTACAGTGGTCAGGACCATGTCCTGTTTCCTTTTGGTCAGCTCTTTTAGCTGCCTTGTTAACATCTTGCTGATGTCTACCACTGTATCGGTGACCTTACTCTTCTTAGCTTCCTTCTCCTCGGCAAATGACAACTTTCTCTTAGATGAGGAGCTTGGTATGTCGGCTTGTTCCTGTTGCCTTTGCTCTTGCTCTGATTGAGCTTGCTCAGTGTGGACTGGAATTTCTTCCTCTAGTCCCTTATTCTCTTCAGCTTCTTGATGAGCTATGTTTTCTTGTTGAACCTCTTCTTATGGTAGAACTTGCTCTGCAAGTCGTTCTTCCTCGGTCTGAGCATCATCTTCCGGTTGCTCTTCAACCTCTATATTTTGTTCCTGTTGATGTAGTGCATTCGGTTGCTCTGCAACTGTATGAATTTCACCCATCTGTACTTCAATTTCAACTTCTTGTTCAACATTTATTTGTTCACTAGCTGTGAACTCTTCTGTTTGAACTTTTTCCTTTCCGGTAGAGGATTCTTCACCAGGTGTGAATCTGACCGGTGGTGCTTGCATTTGTTCAGTTTGATCCTGAGGACCTAGTTTTTCTAATGCACTGAAGTCATACTGGTGCCAGAAGTCCAGAGTCGCTTTATACACTTGATTCTCATACTTGTTTAATATCTCGGCAAATCTATATGGTGTATTCAGGTTCATGGATGCTTCTTCTAATAGAAGCTTTATTCTGTCTTCACTAAGTCCAGATTTGACCTTTAACAGTGTTTCCCTAGTGATTCTTGTGTTTGTGCCTAGACCGGTTCTCCATTTTAATTGTAACCTAGAATTGAGTTTCGGTGGGAACTTGGACCTATAGTCCCTTGGAGTCCTATGATAATCCATAAATGTTTCCACTATTGCTACAATTACTGCCTCTTTATCATTTTCTGCTAGTACATTGTACCACTTTGCAGCATTATCTACTTCTCCGAAGTCCATCACCTCATCATCAATATCATTGGCAGACATAGGTTTAGTGTTACCTTTGCTCGGAGAGATGAGAATGGTTGGTCTGGCAGGCTCGTTGCTCTTGTCATCGGTGATGTCCACTATTACTGGTGCTTCAGCTCCAAGCACTCGTTTCCCTTTACCGGTGTCCGAGACCGGTGGAACTGTTCTTCTTTGAGCTACTTTTTGTTCTGCTTGCTACTGGGTCTGAAGGAGTTTGGTCCACATCACTACTTCTTCATTATGCAATTTCTCAACTTCTCCAATAAGAATGACCTATCCTTCTTTTTGTTGAGAAGGTTTGTTGATGAAGTTCAGCTTGTTTTGTGGCTTCTTCTAGAGTGAGGTGGTTCTGGACCTCTAGAAAAGCTCGTATCCTCAACTCCTTCTCTCTATCCTCCGAAGCCTTCCACCGATCTTCAATAATTTGTAGAAGATCTTCAGGTAGAGTTGTGTGAAGTCCACTAGGATGGAGATTGAATTTTTGAAGGCAGAACACTATAGCTTCTTCAATTTTTCTTTTATCTTCATCATTGGCTAGTTGATATCTGCCTCTAACAGAACCTAAACCACCAAATTCTTTTAGTCCTGCCACAAATTCATCAATTGTGGGCTTTCTTCTTCTAATCAGAGGAACTGTTTCCTTGGTCTTTGTCTCTTCTCAATCTTCCTCTTGAGTACTGGGTACCGGTTCTACTTTCTTCCTCCGAGCCTTGGGCTGCTCTGTCGCCGGATTCTTCTTTGGTGTGGGGGCCCTTTTGGTGTAGACATTTTTTATCGGTGTCCTTTTAAGATTCTCTTGAATCTCGGTGAATGTACCGAACCAGTTTGCAGAGAGATCCAAACTTGCATCATTTAGGGCATCAGCATATGCCTTAGCAGTCTTGGCAGTGATCTCATACCCTAGCTCAGGAGCATATACTTCTCTTGGTTCCACTGCTTGAATGATGCAGTTATCGGTAGTAACCAGAAAGAATACATCATCCTTGTACAGGTCAACAATAGTTGACAGCACCCTCTCTCTTGCGTGCATTTTTAATTGAAATGCCTCAAAGTGTTCAGTCATCACACTTCCTAATTGGTTTCCCAGTTGATTGGCCATCTCGCTTATTTGATGCATAACCGATCTATCGGTCTTCCATACAACCTTTCTGACTCCCAAGAAGAAGTTGTAGTAGTAGAGACATACCAGAAGGGTCCCGTACTTCATTGATTTCTTCCTCACGACTCCGAGCTTCTTCATGTTTTCAAATATTTGGCTTTGGAGCATTGCACAAATGTCGTATTGGGCATTATTGTGCATTATCCAGTGTGCGGCGTGAATTGCTCCACCTAGTATGTTGTTTAAATTGCTTGACTGATAAACATTGTAGCCAAGTACAGTAGACGCAAAACAAACTCCATCATCCTCAATGTCGTTCACGGTCATAAGTCGACCATCAAGTCTTGACTTAGTTAATTTATTGACGACGGCATTGGCGATGGTCCTTAGGGTTAGTGCTTCCCCTCGGTTGTTGTATCCGGTCACTCTATGCAAATTGTCCTTTGTGATCGGATTGCATGCACCTCTTGTGAGCCAGAAACCCGGTTCATGAAGAAGACTGAGAACTAGTCGAATTAGGTCTTCCTGGAAGACGGTCGAGTAGCATACTCCGTTGATAAGTCCAGATGATATTAACTTGGCATACTTATCAGGAAGTCTCCCTTCTTCACACAATGACAGGTACTCTCCTTGAATATATGTTTCACCCAATTATTCATGTTTGGCGTGAATGAATGTCGTGACGTCTTCGATTAAGAAGACTCCTTCTGGTACAAACGAGAGCGCACCAGCCATGTCGTTCTCTCTGTTCTGAATCAGTAATATGTTGTATGCTAGCCTGTTCGCCTGATCTCCCTTGATCAACTTTACGGTAGAGGATGATGATGCCATTGCGAACAGTTGATTAACAGATAGAAGCTTTGATCGGTCTAACAGATTATCGCTCACGATGATCAAAGCGCAAGAATATTACTCATAAAAGTTCGTTAGTCTCAATGAAAGCAAAGTAAAAATGATGAGTAATTCTTCCTCCTTTTATAGGGTTATGTCATAATAATAATTACCAAATGGTAACTATTTGTTAAACGGCTATAGTAATAAATGCCTTACCTAACCTTTCTTTCCGTTTTTTCCAACTAGTGATCCAACTTTTTTTTTCGGTTTGGCAAACCCCGGTTGATCACTTCTTACCTGTTCGGTTGTTCTTGTAGACTAAGTAAGTCCGATTCTCACTAGTCTTACTAGGAACGGTAATTGGTCTACCGGTTCCCTCTAGGCCTTTACGGCTCAGTTTGCTAAAAAGATATCACCATCTGCAGATGATGATCTTTACTCTGACTTTTCAGCGGAGCCTTTTGATTCCTTTTTGAACCAAATCTGTCTGACTATTTTCTCAGTCTTCTCTTCCTTGTTGATCTTCTCTACCGGTTTGGCCAGTTCTTTCTTCTTATTGGATGACTAGTTCCTGCAATTTTTGGCTAAGTGTCCAACATTGTTGCAGTGATAGCAGACTATCCCGGGTGCCTTCCATTGGTTCACCCTTCTTGTTTTGGGTGATTTGCTCCTAAAGTCATTGTGACTGTGCATTCCACAGTTTGTACAGTTGGCTATGCTCCGGTTCTTGTTTTTCTTGGCGAATACCGGTCTTGGGGATCTAAATGCCATTGTCTTCGATTTGCATTCTTCAACCTTGTGTCCAAACTTGTTGCATGCATAACAGTAGCCCTTGAAGCTTCCCCTACTTCCACTGGACACCCATGTGGAGCTGGACCAGCATTCATTGGTCTTGTGGCCATAATTGCAACAGTTCTTGCAGTAACTGTTGTTGGGCCTTACCAGTGTATTTCTGCAGTCATTTGTTTTATGACCCGGTTTCCCACAATGATTGCAAGATGTGTTAAAGGTCTTCTTACCTTTTTGTCCTAGTGGATTCTTCTTTTCTTTCTTGCTTGTCTTGGTTCCAGAAGATTCACCATTCTCTTTGGTGACTTCACCGGTGAATCCAAGACCAGTTTGATCTTTATGCTTTCTTTGAACTTTATGTTGCTCATCAAGCTTGACCGAGCTCTGATTGTATCTACTCAAGGTTTCATTTCTTTCTTCAAGCTCTTTTATCTGCTCCTTCAGTTGATATAACTCCAGTGCCCCTCTTTTGCATGCCTCATCTCTGTCATGTCATCCTTTCTGCATGTTCACGTTTTCTTGGGTGACAATCTGCATGTCCTCTTGAAGTTGTAGAATGATAAGTTCATTCGCCCCTACAGCTTCCACTGCCCGGTCCCTTGCTTTCTCAGAAGCGGTTAAAGACTTGACTGTTGTATTTCTTTCATCTTCAACTTTTCTCTTTTTCTCAATCAGCTCAGTCATCCTCAAGGCAATGTCCTCTTGTTCCCTCTTAAAATTGGAGATCTGATCGGTCAAGATCTGATTCTTTTCCATGAGTTTAGATACTGCCTCCTCGGCTTCATCAGATCCACTCTGCCCAGAGACTTCATCAATGGTTTCGTTGCTCTCATTCAGCTGTATAGCCAGTTCCTTTCTCTTGGCTAGAGTTCTTCTCAGTCTGCTCTTCAGAGAGGCTATAATGTCATTAGCTTCCTCTAGCTGTTTCTAATACCGGTATCCCTCCATGATTTTTTTCTCAAGCGGTTAAGCTTTATATAACAGAGATCCAAGCTCTGATACCAATTGTTATTACTGACCGGTTACTGAGAGGGGGGGGTGAATCAGTAAGAACTATTTTCTATTGTAATTCAAATCGTGTTTACTACTTGTAATCTAAGCAAAGGAAAAAACAAACATTCATGATTGTAAAAGTACACAGATCAACACAAGATATATACGTGGAAACCCTCGGTTAGAAGGAAAAAACCACGGTGAGACAGAGCTCACAACTTCACTACTACAGAATGAAGGCACACTGTTAGGAGCTTACAAAGCACTTGTTAAGGTGCTACCCAGTTAAGGGATTTTACAAAAAATCGATTAAGATCTGAACCTTGTTAAGAGCTGCCTAGTTACAAGACTTTGAACATCAACAAAGATGTTACCATGTTAGGGGATTTTACAACGAACCGATTAGGTCCACCTTGATAGAGGGATTTCAATTTGCTTTCACACCTTATAAAAGCAATGATCTTATGTGACACTGATTGTCTGATTAGATCATACCTATTGATCTCTTTCGGTTTTCCTGGCTGTTGATTATTTTCTGCCTCTATGCCTTTCACCTCTGGAGACTGCAATTTCTACACAGATGTCTCTTCACTGCTCTGACTCCTCAACAATTCTCAACAACCTTCAAAAACATTGTTCTTGTGTCCTATGTCCTGTATTTATATAAGAGTTCACCGTAATGAAACACTTAACTCATAGAACCGTCAGGCTGTAAACTCAGCAATAGATTATGCAACAAGTAGAAAAGTATGTGTTATGATCTGGAGTTTACCTTGCAAAACATCCTTAGAAATAAAGCTAACTTCAATTAAAAAGCTAACTCCACTTCTGAGCAGTGGATTTCTCGTATAATCCGGTTTTAAATCAAACTGCTCCGCACAATCCGGTGCGGATCTTTAGACAGTTAGACCGGTACATCCTATACCCGGTTTAACTTTGTATGCGCTTTAAGACCGGTACTGTGTACTTAGATCGGTCTACCGATGTATTCCCTTTTTTTTATCTACTGGTGCATACACTCTATTTCTAGTCTACCGGTGTCTTCTGAGTAATGTGAGTGACCGGTGAGCTTTTAATTGGTGCATGGTGTTTGTGAATTTAAACTAATAACAACTTAAATTGCTAACAGTGCAAGCCATTGTTCTACATCAACCTTTCAGAGGTTTGTGCATTTACTGTAAAGAGTCTTGGTTGGCTCTTGTTTATAAACTAACTTTTTCCACAAATTAAATTGCACTTCTAAATTTTTTCCAAACATTTATAGAAATTAATGAATTACAAATATGAATTTCAATGATACTTTTCAGATTTTTTACCTCTTGATAAATAACTACAACCATTAATTCATTGTTGAATGCTTACAAAAAATCAGAATTACAATAACTATCAAATTAATTCTCTATTACAAGCATTCACAAATAAATTTGGGCACCTTTAATTACATGTGACTGCTGGAAAAGAAACGCAGCCCAAGGGAATTGAAGCACAGCTGCAAATGAATGCAGCCTCCTAGATTATTATCGCAGCGTTCTTTGGATGTTACGCAGCCTTCAATAACAACCGCAGCCTTCTCATAAGTATTACGCAGCCCTCTTGAAGTTTGACACAACTCTATAAATATGCTACACCACCCTCTGATATAGACACAGCCAAACTGGAAGATACAACAGCCTTCCAATGACACAAGATATTCTGAGAAAATGGAACCAGAATTATGTATACCTCTATAACAGTAGCAATTTAATAATTCTCTTCAAATTTGGTATACAACACCAAATTTGCATCCACAAAATCAGAATAAATTTCCAGAATTTAGTTTGCAAAATTCACCATCAATCAGTGATGATTCAAATTGTCAAAAAGAGGAATAAGTCCTCAAACCCTAGCCATTTCTCACAGCCAAGAAACTTAATAAAATTTTCATCAAATGAACAATAGATATCTTAGAATGAGCTCTCAAGTCCTTTTTTATTCTTTCTTGTGAGAGCTCAAACACAATTCTTACCAATGTGGGATAAAAAGATATACTTTTTTCTTTTAATAATTCATTTACTCCAATACTTTAAATCTAAGTCACAAGGTTCGAGTTCGACAACTATGAAATTCGGATGAAGTTCGGCAAGGTCCAAAAAATTCGAAAAAAAATTCGAAATTAAATTCGCCTTATATAATTTTTTAAAAAAATTAAGTATATGATCTTTAGCTATAGGAAGGTTTGTGGAGATGATTTTCATATTATTTTATATAAAAATATAATAATTCTTCTACTATTTTACTGAGAAAATATATGAATTAAAAATAATATATAATAAATTAATTAATAATAATAAATAAACATATAAAATATTACTGTTTTGCAATTTACTGATTAAAAAATACATAATAAAAAATATAATATTTAGGATTTACAGTTTACAAAAATAAATAGAAAATTTAATATAAATATTTACAATTTTAAAAAGTATATAATGTTTTACTTTTAATATAAAATAAAATATAATGTAATGTTCATTAGTTCAAATTCATTACTGTTTTATAGTTTACAAATTTTTAAAAAAAATTTAATAAACTATATTAAAACATTTTAAACAGGAATTAAAACATATAATATAATATATATTGTTTAAACTTTAAGCAAGTCATTTTGAACAAAAAATTATTTAATGAACTATATTAAAACCTAACAAAATGATGCTCTCCATTGTCGAATTCCACCCGAAGAGCGTTAAAAACCCAACCGTCGACTTGTGAAATACGAAGCGGAAGCGTCTGTGTCCTCCGCAATACCAAGCACAAGCATGTGTGTCGTCCGCAATACCAAGCCATACGAAAACGTTGTTGCAGAAAACGTTTATTTATTAAATATTTTGCAGACGAGTTTATTTATTAAGCTCTTTGCCGAAAACCCTAAAAAAGACGCGGTAATCAAATATTGTTTTTGCTAAACGACAGACTTTTTGTGTAGTACGAATTTTTTGACGAATTTCAACGAATTTTTAAAAAAAATTTAGAGTTCGCCGAATTTCAAACCTGAAGCCGAAAATTCGGCGAACCCTGTGACACAGCTTTAAATTAATACCTTGGCTTAGGCTTCCATGAATTAATTAAATAAATGGCCCCTTCCCATAATGACTCAACCCTCAACATAAGTGAAATTATAAAGTTAAATTATAACTTTATAATAAGCCATTTAATGATTTAATTATAATTTGGCCACCAAAATAATAATAACTCCCAAAATACTTATCCTTTTAATATGCCGTTTGAAACAGGAGTCACACACATTATTTCCCCATGTGACCAAATGCACTTTCCAAAAATAGAAAGGGTCCTTCTCGAACAACATCAAGTTTACTATAAATAGTAAACATGGCAAAACAATAGCAAATGAAGTCCGAATGACACCAAACCAAAGCATACTGATGTACACACTAAATAGTGCACTTATCTAAATCATTGCTTCCAAGAGAATCCATGGATCGGAAACCTTGAGAAATCGATTTAGAGCTCCCTAGGCATAGAGTGCAAGGGTGTTTAAGAATGCTCTCAGCTAGAGTTATTAAGCCAATAACCTTGCTAGTAAACCATGCAATGGGAGATTCAAATGAAGACAAGGGCAAGAAAGCCAATATCTTCAACAATCAAATGAAATGCAATGCAAGCTAGATTAAGATGAATATGCAAGCTAAACTATGAAAATGAAAAAACAAGTATTACAAAGCCTCCTAGTTAAGCTAGATGAATTAATCTAAAGCATAAAGGAAACTAAACTAAGTATGAAGCTATGAATGTCATGATAATGCAAGAAATGAAACTATGATAACATGTAGATGCAAAAGCCAAGAATACTCCAAATCTTCAAAAAGCTCCAAGGTGACCTGGAAAACCTGCAGCATAACATTAGTATAAAAAGTTGGGGATCCAGAATGAAGAAGAGAGCTCTCCTTTTATAAGAAATGAGAAAGAATGGACCATGGAGATTAAGAAGCAAAATATTTAATCAACGGTGGAGCATCAAAGAAGATCAATCCATGTGCACAAATATCCTCCAATGAGAAAATAAGAGTTGACTTTTGTGTCCATATGAGACAAAAAGTGTTTTTTCCCTTTTTATAAAATAAGAATAATGCTTTATTTGTGCAACTTAGGATAAGAGGAAAAGTGAGGGGCTTTTTATTTAATTAAAAGAGGAGGAAAATCCTTTTAATTAAATAAAGACTTAAGGATAAAATGGTTAGCCCATAGAAAATAATCGAATAAATGATAGAGCTAGGATTTGATCAAGAATAAGCAATTCATGATTTTAGCAAATAATGCTAGAAAGGGGCTAATAGTCTAGATGACCATTTTTAGATGATTACAATTGAATCCTGAAGTAGATGCCCACTGAAAGAGACCCTCTGTCCATCCTCATCAGCCTACAAGGGTCACATGATAGGCTAACTCCAAGAGCTTGAAAAAACGGGGACATTACATTTACAAGGGTCTTATCTGATCATTTGGGGATAAATTTGAAGACATTTAATTGCAGATTGAAGAGTTTTGTGAGAAGTCATTATCCAAGGAAGCTGCCATAATAAACATAGAGGTTGCATTATCTTTTAAGGAGCAGAAATTATACATTTTCAGATCTGAATATACATTCAATAATCTGAAAAAAAGCTACAGCAGTCACCATTTGTGCCCAAATTTACAAATTAATGGTGAATTCTTCATTCTGGGTATGAATCTTTTCAAAGTATTGTTGTACTTGTCATATGACTGTATATTTTGAACTGATGGGTAAAAATATAAATAAATTACATTTGTAACAGCAGTGACATAATTGTCATTAATTAGTTATATTTCATCGCACTTGCAATTTGCTTCATTTGTATAACTTTCACATTGCAGAAACTTCCAAAATTCAAGAAAACATCATCAATTGGATTGGTTAGAACTATTGGGGTTCTTACAAGGACGCATGATAAGGCATGGTAATCATTTTGAGTGAAGGTTTGTTTTGAAGTGTGAGCTCAAGCGTACGATTATCGATAGGCAAAATAAATATGGCAGAAATCTTTTTGTGACAAGACAACTAAAGTGTGAATATGGGGGTTTTGTGTGACGATTGTCACTTCAATAATAAATTCTTGTCGTGGTTTGTTGGATTGAAATTTTATAAGGATTGTAAAGTCGTTATTTGGGGCATTGCATTTCTTCTCAGAAGCGCAATGAGTGGTGGTGAGTTTGGAGTAAGATTTTACAGTGGAAGCAAACTTCACAAGAAGCAGCAAAAAGGATTTTTTGGACCGGTGTGACGAGAGAGGTTACACGGACTACTTAAATCAAGAAGGATGACATTATCAATGCAGTGCTTGTTGTGTTAGGGATGCAGTTTATGGAAAACAAATTGAGCTTGAGGTTGAATGTAGATATTATATTGATGGTGATAGCTTGGGGGCTAGAATTCGTTGAAGATATTACGACAGTTAGTTGGGTTACAAATTCTTTATTTGAAGAGTTGTTGTTGGGGCTAGAATCTATTTTAGAATGGGTAGTGTCAAGCATAGGAACTGATATTTCGGAGAGAATCGTGGATGAGGAGGCTAGAGAATTTGGAATTATCCCCTTCATCCGCTAGATGGGAAAGGTGAACAAAGAAGTTAACAAATCGAAGGTTTTGACAGTATGGGAAGAACTAAAACTGGCAATCCAAAGGCACGAATTTGAAGCGAACGAGATGGCATTAGCATTTCCTAAAAAGGATGCCACGGCATCCAAGAACCAAGGCTGCAACCAGAGCTCGGCAAGGATGATTTTTTTTCCCGAAAACCAAGTTTTTTGTGGCCTTTTGATATCGAGAGTCTACAAGTCTAGGTGTGGTTTTAGGATGGTAGATGGTGGGTTTAGCAGATTACTATTTGGGTGGATATGTGGAAAAATATCAGACTTATATGATGTAAAGACCTTTTATTATTAATAAAATGAAAAATATATTACCAAGAAAATATATATATATATTAATAAACTACTTAAGATCAACATGATATATTAATAAAATAACAATATTAATGTAAATTAATATACTAACACACATAATAGTACCTTTTTTTATAAAATGATTTTGTTTAGTTTCTATTGATTTCTTTAATAACATATTGTTTCAACCATAGTTGAAAATCGCACAGATATATCGTGCGACAGTCAAGCAAATGATTTAATTGTCGAAATTATCGACATCGGATGTTGAAATAAATCGCTGAAATTTTCTTGAGAAAAACTTCCCATAAATCGCCAAATACCGATCATTAACACAATCAAAGGGAGTTAAAGGTTTTATCAAAGCGTTTGTGTTGATTTTTTTATGCGTTTTTTTCTTGCGATGAAGTGCTTTTCTTCCGCAACAAAGCATTTTTTCGTGGCATTTCATCAAACACTAGGGCACACATTGTCGTCAAACGTTAGGGTTTGTTGGAAATCGAAATTAGTATATAAATGCTATTACAATATTATTGTTTATTATTATTAAGAATGGAGAATAAATTATTAAATGGTATTGTTAAGTTATAAATGATGGCATTACTATATTTCAAAATATTTAATTTTAATATTATGAAATACTATTATTATAATTTATTAATTATTAAAAAATGAAAATATTACGAAATACTTATATGTATTTTAGAATTGTATTATAATTTACATTATTTAATACAGAAAAATATTACAAAATTTTATTTTATTCAAATGTTGCACTTGTTTTTTGGTATATGACTCTTCTACTTTGCTAAATTCTATTTGCTATGTATTTAACTTAAAATTTTGATTTATATATGTTCTATAAATTTAGTGTATGTGTGTTTTTTAAGAATATTTTAAGAAATTACATATTTTCAAATGTTGGATAAAGTGTCGATTTTTCTACCGAGTTTTTGGCAAGTCCGACTTTTTCAAAATTTTTGGGTCGGCCGAGTTATTGTTGAGTCCGAGTTTTTCAATTATGGTTTCAACATTATCTTTTAAACTTTTATTTGTTCTTTTCTTTTTCTCTATAGATCTCTTTATAGTGTTCAACTAGTAATATTATTGATTTTCTTAATAATAATATAATTGTGATATTATATTATAATTGTTTTTAGATTATATTCTTATTATTCATAATTGTTGATATTTTGTAGCTTCAGTCGGATAAATCCCATGAGACTAAACTGAAGATATATATATATATATTTTTTACTATGTAAGATATATATATATATATATAGATATAGATATTTATCTAAAATACTATTAAGAGAAATTAATATAATAATGATTCAAAGATATTAATAATTATATATATGTGTGTGTGTGTGTGTGTGTGTGTGTGTGTGTGTGTGTGTGTGTAGTTACATAATCAATTGTCATTATATTAATCACATAATAATGAATAGACATGTCCCATGAAGGGACATGTCTCTCCTTGCCTCATCCTCAATATAAATGCAAGAGAGATCGCTGCATTTGAAAAACACATAAAAAAACAAAGGCAGTGCTATTACATTTGCAGCGATCCTAAAATTTAACATGGTATCAAAGCCAGGCTGCAAATGTAAGAAAATCAGAGAGAACGATAATGTGGAATACACAGACTGTTTGTGGAGGAATCAATAAGATACATTATGATTTGTGACGGAACATCACCTCAGCAATATCAGACAATCACGACGCTCTATTAAACTTCCTTACAAGCATTCAGAACAGACTAACAAGATGCTGCTAAAAATGAAGCCCCATTCTGCACATACAATCATGGCTTTAGTGGACGGAGGGCTAAGCAGATGACCAAGATAACGAACAACATGACTATGATGAAAAATTAAGAGGCCTGTGCATAACCAACACCAGAACTTATTCTCAGAAAAGCATACATGAATGCTCAGAAATTTAGTGTGATGCTTGCAGCAGCTGCTAAGCACTTTTTATTTTCTGTGCTTTTCTAGAGACTAAATATGTGTTGAAGGCCAAGAGAAATAATGTGAATTCTCCGTGTCTTGTGCAAGCCTGATAGAGTTTCTATAGGGGAAAGGGAAAGAAGTATTTGTTGATAATTGTAATGACCCTCACTAGTAGGATCACTAAAAACCACTAATACTGAACTGAGAAAATTCGTCAAACAGTTGGCATGCACTTGAATGGTCTTGTTTGCAATGATGTTTATTTGTTTTGGGTACCAAATGTTATTGAGATAACAATACCAATGTAGTAATGAAATACAATAGAGCAGCAATGAATCTCAAAGCAATGTAAAGACTTACTACAAGATATCAAAAACTTCTCTAATTCTGATTGCACTTTCCAAAATTCATGCAACTGTTACATCTAACACATATAAGCACTGTTTATGGACTGTGTACAACATATGGACTTGGATATGAAACCAATGAATGAACGTAGTCCTATCAATGCACCCAATTACAATACAAAGTTTGAATTCAATGACTGTTTTCAGATTATGTATGACTGTGACAATATTCAGAATACAATGCTATGACAATGTGGCAATACCCTTGCTAACTTATATCCATATCTGAAGATAGAGGACTGACTATAACAACAGAGATATATGAACTGATTATCACAGCAGAATGGTGCAAGAACAGTACATATTCAGACATGAATTTTAGTGACTGTCATATACAATAGATATGTAATGTTTAACATTCATTACTATCAACAAGTGCACCTGGAAACCGCTCCAATTACTCTGATTTGCTACGCTGCTGAAGACCAACACCAAGCAATCCTAACTCGCCCCCAAACTGCCCTTGAATCTCTGCTATGTGCTGCACACCACAGAGCCGTACCAGGCCGTACATGTACGGCTCCTGCATAAAATAATTGCAGGGTTTTTGACACTCCAAAAAGCTATGAAAAGGACCGCCAGGGGTGTACTAAGATCCTCCCAAGAGCATAAAAATATTCTCCAAGTAGATTAGGAGATATGAGCAAATTATTGGTTCCAAACCCTAATATTGCAATTCTGAAAATGTGCCAAATTGATATCCAATCTTCACCAAAACGATTCACCAATGCAAATGATGAATTCAAACCCTTATTCCAAACAATTGCAAACCCTCAATATCAATTTTTCAGGTCTGCTTTTTCGGACTGCTTTTTCGGGTCTGCTTCTTCGGACTGCTTTTTCGGATTTGCTTTTTCGAACTGCTTTTTCGGACCTGCTAAAAACGGCCGCCTATAATTTCGGACCTGCTAAAAATTGCATCCTATAATTTTGGCCCTACTAAAAATGCCTCCTGAAATGCTATTTCAATCACAAACAAACCCTTACATCAAATTCTCAATGAAGTACCAATGAGATGGCTGAGTACCAACTCCAAATTTGCAACCCTTCAGTAGATATTTCACTACCTCAGTTATGCCAATCCAAGGGAGTGATTCGTTCCCAAAGATCGAATAGAATTTGCAGACCAAAGACTACAAATTGCTTCACAATGAAGTAGAAGAAAATCCAAATCCAAGCATGTAGAAATGAAGCCCCAAGCCCTCTATTTATTCTTTTCCTTGAGAAGTTGCTAGAACTTCTCGAAACATCCAATTATAATGTACTTTATAATAAAATAACATTATAATAATAAAGTACATTTCTCAACTCAAAATTATAACAATGTAGGCCCAAATGTCTCATAACTGGATGTAGGCTCTATCGAATGTAGGCTCTGTCAGCAATATGCAATCAAATGATCAACATAATGACCCTCTCTCCAAACCATTTGCCTACGAGAGTCGATGATAGGCAAATCCGTCATGCCAAACGATGTCAGCCAAAATGGGGACATGACAATAATAAAAAAAAATTCATCATTTTTTAATGGACAAGCAGCGGAGCGAATCACTGAAGTAGTTTGGCAGTATATTTGGCTCATCATCTTACTGTTGGATATCTCATCGAAGGCAAATATTGACGGGCCACATTGAATGTTTGGGGTTTTGGTTAAGCAAACATGGAATAAATATAACCAATCAATTTAGTTGTCGGTGATTGGTAAGATGGTTAACATTATTCACCACCCAAGAATTGAGGAGTCAGAAATGTGAAATAAGAAGGCGCTACAGAAGATAGAGAGCAAAAAATGATATTCTATTTTTGAACTGAATCAATACCAAGCGCTATTGCGTTAGATGAAGACATCCAAAATCACCATAGATGGTGTTACTGGTATTGCGATTAGAACTCATATTGGTGACTATTGAGTTTACGGCAACACTTAGACAGAGGCAATACCTAAACCAATTGGTGGTTGCTGGCAAATTCAGACCAATGATCAAGCCAACCCTTATATATTGCATTGAGTAATCTATGATACCTGGATTTTGTTACAAAGACAACTTGAACATTAGAATTCCTACCACTAATATATGTGATATACCTTTGACAGAAGAAATATTATACTTTGGTCACAACAATTATCTTCAATGGTTAACAAGACATAATCAGGAGGTGCCTAGAGATATCATCGAGAGTCTTGAAGGTTTGATTCATATATGTTAAAGAAAGCTAACAGTGGCATTAGTTATTTAGATAGTCATAAGATGAACACATCAACAATGACGAGGACAATCAAGGATGTTGATGTACAAATAAGTATTACATTTATCTACTCATTGTAGTCTCTCTCTTATTTGTATTTCTATACGTACTATAAGAGCTATTTGCCATAATCTTTTCCGGGGATGCTCTTGCAGGAAAAAGAAGATCGATATCAGATTCAAAGGGAGTCTGGTAGTTTATCATAAGCAATCTTTGATGGAAAGATCAACTAATTGATATATGCTTAATGAGTTCTTCTCTATGAGAGAAGTTCAAGGTAAAATCCCTTGTTTCCACCCTCTGCGCTGAGGCATGGTGGATGTCATGTGAGTTACTAAATGACTTTGTGGTTACTATAGTAAGGTGACGATCTTACAATAGTCTAGCCTTCTATCATGATGGATATCATATGGTTGATGTCTAAGCAAATCACGATAGATTATAACTTGCATGGTGGATTAATTTCCTTAAATAGACCATGAATATAATGTTCCTATGGTAAGTATCAATGAGGATACGTGTGCACATACCTTATGGACATTTTGAGTACTTGGTGAATATCATGCGACTTGATATTCTGAGGCCATTACTCCTGATATCATGAGATGATGTCTAATGTTGAATATCTTCTGATCAAAGATATTCTTAAACGTGTCATTCTTGATATTACACTGAGGTAATATCATATCCTGTGTTTATCCTCCCTAGATAAGAGGGAGTGTTGATATTTTGTAGCTTCAGTCAGATAAATCCCATGAGACTAAACTGAAGATATATATATATATATATATATATATATATATATATATATATATATATATGTAAGATATAATATATATATAGATATATATCTAAAATACTATTAGGAGAAAATAATATAATAATGATTCAAAGATATATGTGTGTGTGTGTGTGTGTGTGTGTGTAGTTACATAATCAATTGTCATTATATTAATCACATAATAATGAATAGACATGTCCCATGAAGGAACATGTCTCTCCTTGCCTCACCCTCAATATAAATGCAAGAGAGATTGCTGCATTTGAAAAACACATATAAAAACACAGGCAGTGCTATTACATTTGCAGCGATCCTAAAATTTACCAATAATAAATCACATACTAGCAATACTATGCAAGTCCATCATTTTAGTAAATTATTGAGCATGATCTATATTTTAATACCATTATCCTCTTTCAAAAGAAAATCAAAAGGAAAATGTTTCTTCTTTTTTATTATTTCCTCCTATTTTTTCACATGCTCCGCAATTTTCTCCATCCTTTGCCCTCGCGTGAATTTAAATAGACTGATCTGCAATCCATTTTATTGCTCTTCCTCATATTGCCATCCTAATGATGGATCAATGAGTGTGATCCAAAATGTTGGAGAAAAAAACTCACTTTATTCCAAAAGAATACTAACCATCTTCATTGACTGAAAAAATCATTTCTACAACAAAAAAAAAATTCCTATTATTGTATACTTATTTTAGTTGAAAACAATTGGCCAAGTTTTTCAACCAAATCTGAGATCAAATCAAAAAATAAGTTGCATTGTCCAAGTCTAACACTATGAACGTAACTCATTTTTCAAAATATGACTTTATTCCATTCAATCAATAACTGTGCAATAGAAAAATATTTCATCCAAATAATTACAATTGATAAGGATAACAAAAACGAATTGGAACATAGTTCTCACAATTTGCACATTATCACTATTCTTCCCAATTTTAGTTGTCAACTTGCCATCACTCCACGTACCTGCACCACCCTGCAATAAATGTCATCAAATCAATCTGTTCTCAGAAAAATAGAATATCAAGCAGAAAAATATTCCTCTTCCTCAACTCTGATGCACATCTAATTTGTTTCTCCTCTTATCTCTAAGAGAATAAAAGAGTAAGTTATCTAATTGATTAAATACGACTTAATCATGGAAAAGCAGCCATGACAGAAAATGAAAAATTTAGGTTACACTAATTAATGCATGGAGATTAAGTGAACCTTGAAAATAACACAATTTCAGGGGTCTTCAAAAGAAAAAGTAACCAACAGATTTTGATTTTTAAGTTCTTCTCATGGAACGACCATTCAGTCAATATTTCAATGGCAAGAATATCATTGCATAACTTCTCTCTGATTTGACTGAATTTTTTGTTGGATTTTGATGTTCCAGCAAGAATTAATGAACCAGCACACTTTATGTGCATGTCTGCAAGTCAATATGGTTGGATTGTTGAATGCTAGATATCCTGTGAACACAATCCTTGCTAAATTTATCTAATATTCTGTTTACTAAGACAGTTGGCACACCTTCTCCATCTTCTTAGTGTCTAGATAAAATTGGACCAGACATTTTCCCTTTACCTTCCTCCCTGATATTGTACAAAAATGAACTACTGAATGCAAATTTAGAGCATGATTCATAGTTCAATTCTAGCAGATATAAATTCCCGATACTGTAAAATGTAAGAACCCCTACTAATTCTGACCTTAATTTTCTGTTTTGGCTGTTTGACATTTCGCCAAACAGTTGACATGCTAACTGTCTGAAATCTGATTTATGAGTTCTGAATTTGTTTGATATTTGTTTTCAATGCCAAATCATAGATAAACATATATAAATAATAAACAATAACATGGGAAACAAAGGATAAAGGAACACGCCATAAATTTATGATTTCTCCTTGAATAACAATGGAAAATACATATATCTGGTGATGAGATAAATAAAATTATTGGCTTCGGCCTTTTACCGATCAAAAAAAAAAACAATGGAAAATACAATGATATCAGATATGGGTCTGATATTACTAGAACAGCGAACAAGTTCCTTCAAATATGAGGGTTATAATTAATCAAAATGATTACACACATACGCGGATGCATAAATAGAAGCCATTACCAAGTGGAAAGCACAGCTGCCTTAAATTATGAACAAATATGAAGTGGTTGTAATGTCCTCACTTTAGCGTCCCCACTTTAGCAGTTGACCAAGTGTGTGTGCGTTAGCCTTGTTCTACATGGTCCCGAGGGCTAACGAAGGGTTAAGGGGATCCTGGAGTGTTTTGGCCTAGTCATTTCTAGTTTGGGCTAAAACAAAGTTGATTTACTCAGTTTCAGGCATACTTACTATTTTTAGTAAGTCAGCAGGACACAGTGGAGGCCAGTTTTGGTGATTCGATTTGATACTCCTCGGTGAGAGCTTTTCGACGAGCTATCACTCGCATTATTCGGAGTCCGATTGCTAATACATTTTAATGCCTGAAGTTTTATTAAAGTAACGTTTAATTTAATTGTAAAATATTGAAGTGTTACTTTAATATTTATTTTATAGGGATGTGTACCCAAGGGAGACATAAGTGGATATTTTAATATATGTTTTATATTGCACATCTTTTATCCCACATTGCCCATGAGAGTTGAGTCGACCCTTGGAAATAGAATAAAAGGAAGCGTTTGTCGCTTCATTAGATAGGTGGAATATGAGAAAAAATTGGTGTGTGAGTTGCAGATTCGTTCTTGGCATTAGAGGACGTCTATCCTCTCTTGTGACATTCTAGACGTCATTCCCTTGGGGTTTGGCCTTTGGAATCCATTGCTATCAGCTTCATTATCAGGCAGTTTGGTTGCATTTCCAGCTACAGGCAAATTTGATATTTTGCTCATATCTTCTTCACTACTTGTCCAACGCTCATGCCGCTTTGAGGGAATGATTTTATGAAGGTAGCAGACTGTTTGAAAGACAAAGTACTGTAGCGGCACTATTCATGTGGCACTATTCACGTGGTACTATTCACGTCACTGTAGAAGCAAGTTCGAAAGCATGGGCTGGAGTATTATGCCAATGATATTGGAATAATTAGTGAGTTGATAATCTGCCATATATTTGATTTTATTAAATTCTGAAAATAACATCTTATCAGCAGCAGTTCAATATCTAATTTGCATATTATTGTAGTTTCTTTATTGTTATGTTGTATGATTTCAATTCCATGCAAAAACTCAAACAAACAAACAAACGCTTCATTTCCGAAGTTATAAGCGGTAAACTATTAAACGGAGAAATAAGAAGTTGGATGCAAACTGTTTGACAAAATTCCTACCAGTAGTTGTCTAGTTTTCTTTTTTGGCATTAAGGGGTGCCCATTACAGTGGTATCAAAGCTATAAGTCCTGCCATCCTGTGGAGGTCTTATAGGGAATTTGGAACAGCCAGATAGAGGGAAAAGTGTTTGACGAAATGTCAAAACACTAAAATTAGAAATTAAAAACAGGTTAAGCATTTATGTTTGAGCATGCGACAGGGGCCTTATAATCTCCGCAATACCAAAGTAAGACAAAATAGGATTTCGGACTTGCAGTCTAGTTCATCCGTGCAGGTGGACATAGAATCCAGTCATACAGACACAGAGGACATATTCTTTGATCAGGACAGCAATATGGGTGACCGAGATGACATGAACACAGGATTAGGCGGAGGCAGGAATACTGGTCCAGATCAGGGTGAGGTAATGTTCAGACAATTAATGGATACATTAGAGCAAGGGCAGCGTATGCAGCAGGAACAGAACAGGTGAATGGACATGATGTTGTAGCTTATGGCTAGACAGATGGGCGTCAATATTAATCCAGGTGATGCGAACAATGGAAACAATAACAATGGCGGAAACGATAACAGTAGGGGCAATGATAATAATGGAGGCCGAGGCAACAATAATGGTCCTGAGAATAACATTAATGGTACTAATGGACTTGGCAACAATGGGAATGAGGTGGATAACTTTAGACACGTTGCACGCCCAGCTCGAACAGTGAGCTCGAGACCTCTTCTACCCACCTTCCCACCTAGAGATCCAGTTCAACCAGTGAATGAACCACAGATTATAGAGTTACAGGGTCAATTCAGGAGGGACTGGGAGGCCAGTGGACCCGAGTTTCAGGCAGATATTTCCCTCAGAGATTATATGGACTTGAGGATGAGACATTTGCCTAGAGCAGGAGGGAGGAATCAGAATTTTGAGCTGAGAAAGAAAGTTGGAAAACTTTCCTTGCCTTATTATGATGCTTCAGGGAAGATGACCGCACGAGCTTGGGTGCAGAAGGTAGATACATACTTGCAGCTAAATCCTATGCCTGAGGAGGAGGCTATCAAGTATGCGGCTATGCACTTGGAC
This sequence comes from Chamaecyparis obtusa, assembly GCA_027943335.1. NCBI lineage: Eukaryota > Viridiplantae > Streptophyta > Pinopsida > Cupressales > Cupressaceae > Chamaecyparis > Chamaecyparis obtusa. The sequence continues at coordinate 2,140,826 of BSBK01000053.1, forward strand.
GGCGTTGCGCATGAATGGTGGCATCATGGCATGGTGACTCTGGGGCATAATAAGATTACATCCTATGAGGAATTCACAGAAAGATTGATTGAGAGATTTGACACTAGGGATCCCAAGTTACATTTCAAGGAGCTAGCACAGTTAAAACAGTCAGGTTCTGTGGATGCTTACATCGCCGAGTTTCAGCGTTTGTCTGTACTTGTTACTGATATCTCTCCTAGGAGATTGGTGGTGTTATTTTGTGATGGGCTTGTTGATCCATTATGAGGTTGGGTGAAGGGACATGATCCACTCACCTTAGCAGAAGCAACTAAAAAGGCATGAGATTTAGCCCCTTCGGTATACAAAGGAAAATACCATTCAACAGATTCTTCCTACCGCAAGGACAAAGACAAAAAACCATTTCAGAAAAAGTATAACAAACCCAAAGAAGGATCAAAAGGACTAGACAGTGAAACCTTGAATGAACTTCGTAAGAAGAAACTGTGCTTCCAGTGTAGAGAGCCTTGGAACTTATCTCATAAATGCCCTCTCAAGGCTGAGGCAAATCAAATGGAGTATTTTTCAGCAAAAGAGTCAGAGTCAGAGGGGGAGGATCAGCACTCCGATTCAGATGAGGGTAACACTATAGAGGAGAGCAGCATTCCTAAGGATGATAGATCGTTGGCACGCTTGACAAGGGCCCAAAAGGCAATCACATTTAAGGTCAGGGGTACTATCCAGGGGCAGAAAGTGATATCTCCCATTGACACTGGGGCTACACATAACTTCATAGATGCGCAGTTGGTAGCCAGGATAGGGTTACAGACCGAGGAGCATGCTGGGTTTAGAGTCATGGTGGCTAACCGTGACAAATTATTGTGCACTCGAAAGATATCTAATCTTCACATTAGGTTTGGAGATGGCTATGAGTTGGAGGATGAGTTCTATGTTGTGGACATGGCAGATTATGATGTCATCCTCGGCATGACATGGATGGCTTCACTAGTTGAGTTCACACTCAACCTAGCAAAATTGGAGATGAGATTCTAGCACGAGGGCAGAACTGTGGTACTTAGGGGACTTTCGGATGGAGGCTGCACAGTAGTGTCCTTGAGGAGAATGCAGAGACTTTTTCGTCATGATGACATAGAGCGGGCGGCAGAGTGCTACATTATGCCAGCTTCACCAAAGCCACTGGTAAAGAGTCATCCACCAGATATCCAGAAGATACTTGACAGACACGCTAAAGTATTTGGCGATATTCCTCATGGGGTTCCTCCTAACAGGGGGATAGACCATGTTATTGAGCTCGAGGAGGGAGCCAAACCAGTTATGATTATCCCTTATCGTCATCCTAAGAAATGCAAGGATGAGATAGAGAAGGCAATTAAGGAGTTGTTGGAGATGGGGCACATTAGGCCTAGCAAAAGCCCATTTGCTTCAGCAATAGTACTGGTGAAGAAGGATGGGACGATGCGCATGTGCATCGATTACAGGGCACTGAATAAGAAAACAATTAAAAATAGGTATCCCATTCCTAGGATTGATGAGATGATTGATGAGTTGCATGGGGCATGCTTCTTCACCAAAATTGATTTGCGATCCGGATACCATCAGATCAGGATGAGAGCAGAGGACATTGAGAAAACAGCCTTCCGATGTCACTATGGCCACTTTCAATTTATGGTTATGCCATTTGAACTAACCAATGCACCCACTACATTTCAGAGTTGTATGAACTAGGTATACAGGGAGCAGTTGAGGAGATTTGTCTTGATCTTCTTTGATGACATCTTGATCTTCAATAAGACCTGGGAGGAACATTCATAGCATTTGGAGGAGGTGTTATCTATCCTAGAGAGAGAGTCGTTGTATGCCAAGGAGTCTAAGTGTGAGTTTGGTATGACAGAATTACTATACCTTGGGCATATTATTAGTACAAATGGAATTCGAGTAGACCCTGAAAAGATTAGAGCTATAGTTGATTGGCCTACTCCTACGAACCTCACAAAGCTTAAGGGGTTCTTTGGTCTTTGCGGATTTTACAAAAGGTTTGTTAAGGGTTTTTCACAGACGGCAGCGCCTTTGACAGATCTCACCAAAAAAGGGGCCGTCATGTGGACAAGGGCAACACAGAGGTGTTTCGAGCATTTCAAGCAGGTAATGTCTTCATCTCCAATTCTAGCTCTACCGGATTTCACAAAGCCTTTTCAGCTTCATTGTGACGCATCAGGTGATGGGATTGGAGCAGTATTGATGCAAGAGAAACATCCCATTGCATTCGAGAGTAGGAAGCTCCGGGGAGTTGAGAGGAGTTATTCTGTCTATGACCGGGAGATGTTGGCCATAATGCATGCATTGGCCAAATTCCAATCATATATGGTAGGTGGGCATTTTGTGATCAAGACAGATCACAACAGTATTAAATACTTTATGAGCCAGCATGATCTTAATGACCGGCAATAGAAATGGGTTACTAAATTGCACGCTTATGACTTTGACATAGAGTTTGTCAAAGGTAAGAAAAACATGGTGGCTAATGCCTTATCTCGGAGACCTCACTTATGTGCTCTGGTAGAGATTTCAAGAGATTCAAGAGATCGAATTATAGCAGAGTATGTCGGAGATGCTTGGGCTTCTAGATTGATTTCAGGTACTATACAAGATGATCGCTATGAGGTGATAGATGGATTGATCAAAGTTCAGGGCAAGGTTTATTTCATTCCGTCATCACATTTGAGAGAGGCGATACTGAAGGCATTTCATGATGCACCACAGCTGGGCATCCGGGGGTCTTCAAGACCTACAGGCAGATCTGAGAGCGGTTCTCATGGAGAGGGCTCAAGGATGATGTTTAGAGGTATGTTAGGGAGTGTGGGTTTGTCAACAGAATACGGGAGAGCACACATTTCCTGCAGGTTTATTACTACCCTTGCCCATTCCTGATAGGAAATGGGAAAGTATTTCAATGGACTTCATCACTGGTTTACCACGAGTGCAGGGAAGGGATTGCATCTATGTGGTCATGGACCGCTTGACGAAGTTCGCTCACTTCTTTGCTATTACGTCCACTTACACAACAGCACAGGTGGCAGATCTTTTCTTTAGAGAGATATTCAAGTTACATGGGCTGTCCAGATTCATTGTCAGTGATCGGGATAGTAAGTTTATGAGTGTTTTTTGGCAGGATTTGTTTAGGTTGTGGTACAGATCTTACACCTAGCACTAGTTATCATCCGCAGACAGATGGGCAAACAAAGATTGTGAATAAATGGGTGGAGGGATATTTGAGGAACTATGTAACTGCACAACAAAAGGCTTGGGTCAGATGGTTGGATATGGGAGAGTATTGTTATAACACCACTTATCATATGTCCATCAGGATGACTCCTTTAATGGCACTCTATGGTTATGAAGCACCTAGCTTCATAGATTTACTTTTGGGGGACAGCAGAGTGCCCAAAGCCAAACACTTATTGCAAGATAGTCAGGACATCCTGAAAGTGCTCAAGGAGAATATACAACAGGCCCAGAATCAACAGAAATTGTACGCTGATCAGCACCGAATAGAGCGCAGTTTCGAGGTAGGGGATATGGTTTACTTGAGGCTACAACCATATAGACAGTCATCGCTGAAGAAGAGCGGAGCTGAAAAGTTGAAGCCTAGATTTTATGGTCCCTACAGGGTGATTCATAGAGTGGGCGAAGTCGCCTATGAGCTTGAGCTTCCAGAGGGCAGTCGGGTGCACAATGTGTTTCATGTGTCTAGGCTTAAGAAAGCCATTGGTCAGAGTGTAGTGCCTTCTGCAGATTTACCCCCTTTGGATGACAAGGGGAAACTTGTGTTAGTACCCCAGGCTATTCTAGACACCAGAGAGAGAAAGCTTAGAAACAAGATAGTGAAGGAGTATTTGGTCAGATGGAGAGACCTTCTGGAGGAGGATTCTACATGGGAGAGTGAGCAGGTTATTCAGCAGGCTGGACTGAGATTGCTTGAGGACAAGCAATTCCAAAGGGGTCAGACTGTAATGTCCCCACTTTAGCAGTTGACCAAGTGTGTGTGTTAGCCTTGTTCTACATGGTCCTGAGGGCTAACGAAGGGTTTAAGGGGATCCTGGAGTGTTTTGGCCTAGTCATTTCCAGTTTGGGCTAAAACAAAGTTGATTTACTCAGTTTCAGGCATACTTACTATTTTTAGTAAGTCAACAGGACACGGTGGAGGCCAGTTTTGGTGATTCGATTTGATACTCCTCGGTGAGAGCTTTTCGACGAGCTATCACTCGCATTATTCGGAGTCCGATTGCTAATACATTTTAATGCCTGAAGTTTTATTAAAGTAACGTTTAATTTAATTGTAAAATATTAAAGTGTTACTTTAATATTTATTTTATGGGGATGTGTACCCAAGGGAGACATAAGTGGATATTTTAATATATGTTTTATATTGCACATCTTTTATCCCACATTGCCCATGAGAGTTGAGTCGACCCTTGTAAATAGAATAAAAGGAAGCGTTTGTGGCTTCATTAGATAGGTGGAATATGAGAAGAAATTGGTGTGTGAGTTGCAGATCCGTTCTTGGCATTAGAGGACGTCTATCCTCTCTTGTGACATTCTAGATGTCATTCCCTTGGGGTTTGGCCTTTGGAATCCATTGCTATCAGCTTCATTATCAGGCAGTTTGGTTGCATTTCCAGCTACAGGCAGATTTGATATTTTGCTCATATCTTCTTCACTACTTGTCCGACGCTCATGCCGCTTTGAGGGAATGATTTTATGAAGGTAGCGGACTGTTTGAAAGACAAAGTACTGTAGCGGCACTATTCACGCGGTACTATTCACGTCACTGTAGAAGCAAGTTCGAAAGCATGGGCTGGAGTATTATGCCAATGATATTGGAGTAATTAGTGAGTTGATAATCTGCCATGTATTTGATTTTATTAAATTCTGAAAATAACATCTTATCAGCAGCAGTTCAATATCTAGTTTGCATATTATTGTAGTTTCTTTATTGTTATGTTGTATGATTTCAATTCCATGCAAAAACTCAAACAAACAAACAAACACTTCACTTCCGAAGTTATAAGCGGTAAAATATTAAACGGAGAAATAAGAAGTTGGATGCAAACTGTTTGACAAAATTCCTACCAGCAGTTGTTTAGTTTTCTTTTTTGGCATTAAGGGGTGCCCATTACAGTGGTTGACTGGTATAGGTAGCAAATGACACCTGAAATTCTGATTTATAAAGTTGACGTCAAAACCTTAGCTAAACAATGCAAAACACTATCAAAATATGCCAAATCCTTCTTCAAAATTGCAACAAACACCAAGATGGGGTTTTGAAACCCAAGCTCCAACAACATAAAATTACTTCAGTCCATAAACCCTTCTCAAAACACCATGAAAATGATGCCAAATGAATGCTCTAGCTGTGCCATGATCAAAACTGCAATTATCTTTAACTCCTGTCAAACCCTCCAAACAGATTTCTAGTTGAAACCTCCAAAAATCTAATAATGAACACAATGGTGAATTTTGAAAGAATCCACACCTAAGATGGATTTGGATTTCCGTCCAAATCACCGAGAAACTCCAAGGGTTTTTGTCCTCATATTTCTTGTATGGAAAGCCAAGCTCCCAAACTTCTTAGAGAGAAAAATAAAATAAACCAAGTATATCAAATGGCTTCCTCAAATCTCTTTTTATAATCCTCTCATGAAGTTTCCGGAAGCCCTATTTAAATTTTCCTTTTAATATTTTAATATTTAACTTGCATATGGGAAATAATAATAAAGTGACCCCCTCATAGAATTTCTTCATAATACGAAGTCACTTTAATATCCCTATACCTCCATATGTAGGCACCCCATTTGGCATAATAATTAAATACTCTATGACATTAATATATTAAATGCACACTTGACCCCTTATGTCCCCTTTAATCAAAAGATATTTGATATCAGATTTCCACAATCCATTGTAAATTATGAATGCGTTTCTGGATTGATTGTGTGTGGTTTTTAGATCAACGTTTCGGATCACACTCAGTGATCCATCATAAGGAAACAAAGAGGGCAAGAATTGTAAGGACGGAGTGTGATCCGAAACGTTGATCTAAAAACCACACACAATCAATCCAGAAACGCATTCATAAAAGATATTTAATTTAATTAATTATATTAGAGTCAATGCTAGATTTAGACTTTACTTAATTAAATTAAATTGTTAAATAAACTGATGCACTAAGATGGAGAGTACTAAAATAGACACCCAAAGGGTCAGCTAAATAATCCTGAATCACCCTCAAAGGGCCCCCCAATCACCACATTAGCCTCTAGGTACCACTAATTAATAGGTTAACCTCTGAAAATAATTTATGCTTAGGAAGGCACAAAATGGGGACACTGTATAAAAGAACGAACTACTTAATGCAAATTTAGAATATGGCTCATTATTCAATTCTAGCGATACAAATTAAGTATATTGTCTGCAAAACAAATCTTGGTAATCTTTACCCTTACTATTGCTCAAAATCAAACCTTCCAAACTCAAATTCTGTAAAGAACTGAACTGGCTCTTCCTGGTTTCTCAATATTAATTTTGAATTGTTTGCAACTATATCACAATAATGCTCATGCAAATAATGAATTCTGGAAATATTTTCACCAGTCCTTGATTATCCAATTTCAGACAAGTATGCTTTAAACAATAATTACTAAAAATTATTCTTAACAAAATTCAGATATAATGTATTCTGCAAAAAAATTTCCAATGGCACCTGGATTGACATAAATCCTTGCTTTGTAGTCACGCCTCCCTTTCAGATATAGACGCCACCTATATGCTGCCACCCGCCTTTGGGATTTGCTGGCCACCCTGGGATTAACACAAAAAAACTGCTACAAAACAGTACACGACTAGGACCAGAATGACGTGCTGGCCCAGAAATGAATACGGCCCCATTGCTGTGCCTTTATCGTGACTGAACAAGGAATCACGACTCCCTCCTTTTTCTCACGTGACTGCTTTTGGCAAAGTGGAATTGTCACGCGTGGAATGCTGGAGCAAAAAGAATGTCTCACGGCTCTACTGGGTGAGCACGTGATCTAATGTTGTCGCCGCAAGACTGTATTTGCCCACGTAGTCAGCCTTGGGTTGACGTTGGAAAATGGTGAAGTAATACGCTGTCAATCAAGAGCTCCTTCTCTTATATATATTAGTCGCAAGCAATGAATGAACAATCTTTGATGAAAAACGATAAACCCCTGTGGCACAATACTTTCAAAAATCAGAAATGGATAAGTCAGCATCCACAAATAATTCTAGAATTCGATTTGTTGAATTCGCAGACACGATTCAACATCAAACTTCAAACTCCAGATTCAGAAATTCTCACAAATCAATATACAACAGCATCGAATTGCAAACTCAATAAAAATCAGCTGTAAAATTCACCACCGACAGAAAATGGCTCAAACTACAAGAGAGGAATCAGTCCTGGAAACCCTAGCCAGGTTTTGTCTTCTTCCTGAATTCCAAGAAAATAATAATGATTGCATAAGATAACAAAAGTGCTTTTTCGAGTAAAATATATAGGCTTTTTGCAAAAAGCACTTTTTTTAATATTTCCACTTAATTGGCTTTAAAATAACCCCACTTTATAACATAAAGTTATAAAGTTATAAGTTATTAAATTAAATCAAAATAATTTAATTTAATAACACATTTAAAATAATAGCCACTGAACTATCTGACTGCAATCAATGAACTTCTGACAAAGCACCAGGACCAAACTACCCAACCAGAAATAGGCAGTGCCCTACCAGAAATAGCCACTGCTAAAACAAAGACTTACCCAAAATAGTAAGTCCATCCCAAAAACTCCCAGAGACCCTCAAAACACACTGTCAACTCACGAGGGTCGCATTGATGAACTGACTATGCTCAACTGCAGAGACCTACTCAATCAGGGACATTACAGTTTTCCCTCCCCAAGATTGCTTGTCCCCAAGCAATCGCAATCCCGGGTGCTGCAAAATATCCTCAGGCTCCCAAGTGGCATCCTCATCAGGAAGTCCGTGCCACTTCACCAAAAACTCTCTAACAACTCTACACCGCAGATGCCTCTCCCTGGTCTCCAAAATAGCCTCAGGGACCAACTCCAATCTGCCCTCATCATCCAAGGGAGGTAACATAGAAGATGGTACAACATGTTGACCCAATGCCTTCTTGAGGCGTGAGACGTGGAAAACATTATGAACCCTGCTGTCAAGAGGTAAATCCAAGTCATACGCAACCTCTCCCACCCGGCGAACTACACGGAAAGGTCCATAGTAACAGGGCTTGAGTTTCTCAGCTCCGCTCTTCTTGATAGAAGACTGCCTGTAGGGCTGTAACATCAAATAAACCATATCATCCACCTAAAAAGAACAAGCAATCCTCCTCTGATCAGCATACTACTTCTGCTGATTCTAAGCCCTCTAAATATTGTCTTTTAATGTCCCCATGATGTCCTGACCATCCTGTAACATATCCCCAGCACTGGGCACTCGACTGTCACTGCATAATAAATCCATGAAACTAGGTGGATCATACCCATACAAAGCCCGGAACGGTGACATCTGAATAGTCATCTGATGAGTTGAATTATAACAAAACTCACACAAATGTATCCACTTCACCCAAGCCCGCTGTTGAGAAGAAACATAATTCCGCAGATAGCCCTCCACCCATTTATTCACTATCTCAGTCTGACCATCAATCTGAGGGTGGTAACTAGTGTTGGGGGTCAATTCCATCCCACATAATCGGAAAAGCTCCTGCCAAAAATGACTCATAAAGTGGCTATCACGATCGCTCACAATAGTCCAGGGCAAACCATGTAATCTAAATACCTCCCAGAAAAATAACTCAGCTAACTGGACAGTTGAGAAAGTGGTGGTAATCGGAAAGAAATGGGCGTACTTGGTAAGACGATCTACCACCACGAAAATACAGTCTTTACCTTGCGCTTTCGACAAACCCACAATAAAATCCATAGATAAACAAGCCCACTTCCGCTCAGGAATGGGAAGTGGCTGTAACAACCCGGTCGGATAAGTATGCTCCTGTTTGTTCTGCTAACAAACAGAGCACTCACAGACATACTGCTGAACATCTATCTTCAGCCCCCTCCAAGTGAACCTCTCACGAATCTTCCTATAGGTCTTAAAGAAACTCGAATGTCCCGCCAAGGGTGAATCATGGAAAGCCCGAAAAATGATCTGTCTGACACTAGACCCCCGGACTAAATATATCCTTTCCTTGTAAATGATCAGCTCATTCACAAGAGTATAATCGCAGTCCTGTACACTACCATCAACAATACCAAAGGCCCACTGATCCCAAGCATACTCTGCAACAATCAGATGTCTCCAATCCTCAGTTATCTCTGAAATCATGCACAAGTGGGGTCTCCGTGAAAGGGCATCAGCTACCACATTTTGAGTACCTTTGATATAAGAAATATCGAAGTCATAGGACTGCAACTTACTAACCCACTTCTGCTGTCTCTCATTAAGATCACGTTGTCCAAGGAAATGCTTCAAGCTGTTATGATCAGTTTTAATACAAAATTTGCTCCCCACCAAGTACTGCCTGAATTTGGCCAAGGCATGCATAATGGCCAACATTTCCTTGTCATAAATACTAAACAGCCTCTCAGGTCCCCTGAGCTTACGACTCTCAAAGACAATAGGGTGACGATCCTGTGATAGCACCGCTCCAATACCTTCCCTTGAGGCATCACAATGCAACTCAAAGGGTCTCGTGAAATCCGATAGTGCCAAAACCAGGCATGTAGTCATGATAACCTTGAACTTCTCAAAACACTCCTATGCTTGATCAGTCCAAATAAAAGCACCCTTACGGGTTAAATCAGTAAGCAGCGCTGCATGTCTAGAAAAACCTGACACAAATCTCCGATAGAAAGCACATAAACCAATGAATCCCCTCAGCTGTGTCAAGTTTCCTGGTGTAGGCCACTCCAAAATAGCACGAACCTTGTTCGGATCCATGCAAACTCCCTCTGCGCTGATGATATGTCCCAAATACAGTAACTCTGTCATGCCTAAAGCACACTTGGACTCCTTGGCAAACAAGGAGGCCTCATGAAGAATGTCGAGTACTGTATCCAAATGTGCTACATGCTCATCCCAAGTCTTACTATAGACTAATATGTCGTCAAAGAAAACAAGAACAAATCTCCGCAACTGACCATGGAAGACTCTGTTCATAATAGACTAAAATGTAGCGGGAGCATTAGTCAAACCGAAGGGAATGACTAGAAACTCAAAATGGCCACAATGACACCTAAATGTCGTCTTCTCCACATCCCGCTCTCTAACTCTGATCTAATGGTATCCGGATCTCAAGTCAATCTTGGAGAAGTATTCGGCCCCATGTAACTCATCAATAAGCTCATCAATACGAGGAATCGGGTACCGGTTTTTAATAGTTTTCTTGTTCAACATCCGGTAGTCTATACGCATGCTGAGTGTCCCATCCTTTTTCTTCACCAAAAGAACAAATGAAGCAAAAGGAGACTTACTTGACCTAATATGTCCCATAGCGAGCAGCTCCTGAATGGTCTTTTCAATTTCATCCTTCAATCGCTTAGGGTGCCGGTAAGGAGTAATCATGATGGGCTTAGTGCCCTCCTCTAACTCAATAATGTGTTCCTCTGTCAGGTGGTCTGCCATAAGTAAATCATTAAACACCTTGGAGTGTTTAATTCTGAGCTGCTGAATATCCGGATGATAAGCTGGCCCATCTGTGTTCTCTAATGTAGACAACACCCTACATTCTACTGCCCAATCAATAACATCATCCTGCCTCACCAAACGTTGCATACAATTGTAGGAAATAGTCTTCAAATCACCACCCTGAATGGCCTTAAGAATGTGTGTCTTACCATCCTTGATGAACCTCAATTCCATCCTTTCCGTATTCATGTAGATATCTTTGAGTGAATGCAACCAGCTCATGCCGAGAACTATATCTATGCTGACCATGTCAACCACATAAAAATTTGCCTTGAAGGAATAATTATTCAGCTTTACAGGAAGCTCAGGAATCTTTTTATTACACTTGAGAGAGTAACCATTAGCTACCTGTACTCTAAGTCCTTCAAAATCTTCAGTTTCAAATTCCCTCTTGGCCACCAAACAAGAGTCAATAAAATTATGAGTAGCTCCTGTGTCAAAGAGAGCAATGATTTGCTGCCCTGCCAAGAGACCATGCATCCTAAAGGAATCTTCCATTTTCATGCTTGTGAGGTACACAACCTTGAAATCAGAATTTCCCACCTATTCATCATCATTAACTGGAACCTCATGTGAATCATGCTCATCATCAACTCGCTGTCCCGAAAAATCAGAATCATCTTCATCATCATAAAACCACTCCATCATCTTATTCTTTCCCTTTGGTTTCAAGGGACAATCATGATTCAAATCATAGGGCCCTCTACAATGAAAACATAATTTCCTTCTCCTTAGATCATTTAATGTCTCTTGATCTAAAGGACCTGCTGTAGGACGACTAGAATCAGCTCTATCATCCCTTTTAGGCGCTGTCCTATCATAGGAAGTATTAGGAGGTCTCGCAGCAAATCTGTTCCGTGAAGTAGATGCTTCCAAATTCCTTGCTTTTTTCATAGCTTCTTGCAAGGTAGGTGGGTCCAAGGACTTAACCCATCCTCTGGTAGGCTCCATCAGCCCCTCCACAAAGAGCATAACTCTCCTCCTCTCTGAAATGTCATAGACCATAACAGACAATCGTTGAAACTCACTGATAAAGGTCTCCAAATTACCTATATGTCACAATTGAGCCAACTCTCTAAAATATGTTTCAGGATCCTTCTAATCAAACCTTTCTATCAGTCTATCCACGAACTCCTGATAAAACATAATCTGATCATGTCGAAGTGACACCAACCCATGGTACCACCAATCATGAGCTATATCATCTAGATGTAGCACAGCAAAGCGAATGGCGTCCTCCTCAAACATAGGACGTAATGACAAATAAGTGTCTAGCTTGTGAACCCAAGCTCGTGCTGTCACCTTACCACTGCCATCATAATGATCCAGAATCATCTTGTTGGTTGCCTGGCATAAATCTGTATCCCTAGGCCTCTGTCTGTCAGGTACCGGTCTACCCCTAGTGTGCTCACATTTCTGAGAAAGAAACCTGTCAAAATTCAGATTTTGTTTTATCGCATATGGTAGGGCATCCCACTCAACATAATGTGCAACAATATCATCTACAAACGGAGCGGCCTCAGATTCAGTGCTAATCGCATCCACCTCAAGTCTCAAAAATACAGGACACTGTGGTCTATCATAAACACCAACATGCCCTGCTCTGTCATGTCTGTCCTCCTGCCTAGGACGATCCTCAGCTCTCATCCTGTCACCCACACGTGACCTGTCATCTGCTCTAGATCGATGAGAACTAGCTGAAGCACTTCGAGCGCCTCTGTCTCGACCACGATCAACAAAGATTGTCATATGTTGTAATGTATCAGATAACTGTTGTAGTATAGTAGCAACATGATGCTGACCGTCTGCAATACCCCGGAAAGTATCACGGACTTCTCTATCAAGTTCCAAAGCAGTAGCGGCATCCCTATATTCTGAACCATCTGCATTACCTGAACCACTTGAACCACCTGCACCCCTGTCTCCCATACTGCCAAACTGTATCTCAGGTTCTCCCTCACCAGGAGGAGAATTAGGACCTCTACGGGAGTAGTACATGCCAGGTCTAAACCTCTGTACCATGCTAAACCCAAATTACCCTGCAGGATGGTAAGAATTTGGTTCTGATACCACTATGAAGAATCAAACTGGCTCTTCCTGGTTTCTCAATATTAATTTTGAATTGTTTGCAACTATATCACAATAATGCTCATGCAAATAATGAATTCTGAAAATATTTTCACCTGTCCCTGATTATCCAATTTCAAACAAGTATGCTTTAAACAATAATTACTAAAAATTATTCTTAACAAAATTCAGAAATAATCTATTCCGCAAAAAAAATTCCAATGGCACCTGGATTAACGTAAATCCTTCCTTTGTAGTCACGCCTCCCTTTCAGATATAGACGCCACCTATATGCTGCCACCCGCCTTTGAGATTTGTTGGCCACCCTAGGATTAACACAAAAAAACTGCTACAAAACAGTCCACGACTAGGACTAGAATGACGTGCTGGCCCAAAAATTAATACGGCCCCACTGCTGTGCCTTTATCGTGACTGAACAAGGAGTCACGACCCCCTCCTTTGTCTCACGTGACTACTTCTGGCAAAGCGGAACTGTCACGCATGGAATGTTGGAGCAAAAAGAATGTCTCATGGCTCTGCTGGGTGAGCACATGATCTAATGCTGCTGCCGCAAGACTCTATTTGCCCACATAGTCAACCTTGGGTTGACGTTGGCAAATGGTAAAGTAATATGCTGTCAATCAAGAGCTCCTTCTCTTATACATATTAGTCGCAGGCAATGAATGAACAATCTTTGATGAAAAACGATAAACCCCTCTGGCACAATACTTTCGAAAATCAGAAATGGTTATGTAATGGACACCCCTGAATGCCCAAAAGACTAACCAACTGCTGAAAGGAATTATGTCAAACAGTTTCCATCCAACTTCTTATTTCTCTGTTTAATGTTTAATCCCCTTATGACTTCCAGAAATGAGACATTTGTTTGTTTGTTTTATGTTTTGGCATAAACTTGAAAACACACAACATGAACAAGAAGGAAACTACAATAATATGCAAACTAGAAACTAGCTACTGCTAGTAAAATATTATTTCAATAAGAAGCAAATACATGGCAAGTTATCAACTCACGAATTACTACAGCATTATTGAATAATGTTTCATCAAATGTTTACAAAATCTGCTGCTACAGTGGTATGAATAGTACCTGTGAATAGTTTCGTGAATAGTGTCACGCTACAGTAGCGTGAATAGTGCCGTGCTACAATAACATGAATAGTGTTGTGCTACAGTACTGTTATAATCTGCCCTCAAACGGTTCAATATCTTCTTGAAATCATTCCCTCAAAGTGACATAAGCATCGGACAAGTAGAGAGGAAGATAAGAACGAAACACCCAATCTGCCTGTAGCTGAAAAAACACCCAATCTGCCTATTAATGGAGCTAATAGCAATAGATTCCAAAGGCCAAACCCCAAGGGAATGACGTCTAGAATGTCACAAGAGAGGATAGACATCCTCTAATGCCAAGAACGGATCTGCAACTCACACACCAATTTCTTCTCATATTCAACATGTCTAATGAAGCCACAAACGCTTCCTTTTATTCTATTTCTAAGAGTCGACTCAACTCTCATGGGCAATGTGGGATAAAAGATGTGCAATATAAAACATATACTAAAATATCCACTTATGTCTCCCTTAGGTACACATCCCCATAAAATAAATATTAAAGTAACACTTTAATATTTTACAATTAAATTAAATGTTACTTTAATAAAACTTCAGGCATTAAAATGTATTAGCAATCGGACTCCGAATAATGCGAGTGATAGCTCTTCGGAAAGCTCTCACCGAGGAGTTTCAATTCCAATCACCAAAACTGGCCTCCACTGTGTCATGTTGACTTACTAAAAATAGTAAGTATGCCTGAAACTGAGTAAATCAACTTCATTTTGGCCCAAACTGGAAATGACTAGGCCAAAACACTCCAGGATCCCCTTAAACCCTTCGTTAGCCCTCAAGACCATGTAGAACAAGGCTAACGCACACACACTTGGTCAACTGCTAAAGTGGGGACATTACAAGATAAGTCAGCATCCACAAATAATTCCAGAATTCGATTTGTTGAATTCACAGACACGATTCAACATCAAACTTCAAACTCCAAATTCAAAAATTCTCACAAATCGATATACAACAGCATCGAATTGCAAACTCAATAAAAATCAGCTGTAAAATTCACCACCGACAGAAGATGGCTCAAATTACAAGAGAGGAATCAGTCCTCGAAACCCTAGCCAGGTTTTTTCTTCTTCCTGAATTCCAAGAAAATAATAATGATTGCATAAGATAACAAAAGTGCTTTTTTGAGTAGAATATGTAGGCTTTTGGAAAAAGCACTTTTTTTAATATTTCCACTTAATTGGCTTTAAAATAACCCCACTTTATAACATAAAGTTATAAAGTTATAAGTTATTAAATTAAATCAAAATAATTTAATTTAATAACACATTTAAAATAATAGCCACTGAACTGTCTGACTACAATCAATGAACTTCTGACAAAGCACCAGGACCAAACTGCCCAACCAGAAATAGGCAGTGCCCTGCCAGAAATAGCCACTGCTAAAAAAAAGACTTACCCAAAATAGTAATTCTGTCCCAGAAACTCCCAGAGACCCTCAAAACACACTGTCAACTCATGAGGGTCGCATTGATGAACTGACTATGCACAACTGCAGAGACCTGCTAAATCGGGGACATTACAAATTCAGCACTAAGAAATTCAACAAGCCTATACAACCAATTTATGTTTCCACTTTGTTAACAGAAGCATGGGTGATTGGTACAATTCATTATTGTATGAGTACAGCAGAATCGTCAAATTTCCAAAGTTGTTACTAGGCAACAATAGATATTTGACTTATGTTCTTTTACAGGTAATAGGGTAATGCAGAATGTGAGAAAGGCACACCTAGAAGTTCATCAAAAAACATAGATATTGGGGATCAAGGAATGGAGATGCATCTGCAAGGAACATTGTATTTTACAGAACATTGAAAACATTTTTCATACCCATAATTAATATCTCAAGACATTTCTTTATATCCAAAACTTTAATCTTTCCTATAAAATGTCTCTTGCACACAGAAACAACTTAGGAAAAGATTTGATAGGTTAGGAAACATCAAATTTCCTTTTCTTTTCCTTTTTTGCATGAGGAAATGTCTACCCTACATAGAAATGATTCCTTGCCTTTATTTGAAAGTCACAATTGTTTTGGTATAGCTCGAATATTTTGTGCAGGATTTTTGCCAACAAAATGTTTCTATATGCCAAAAACAATTGGGACAATTATTTGCATTAAATAGCTCATGTATCACCAATTCTATTATTGTTAAGCATTTACACTATGGAGGCAAGGGTGTAAGAACCCTTCAAGGCTCTGACTACTGAACTGACTATGCTTGTTTTTGGTTTGTTTGTGTTTTCCAATTTTTTTGTGTTTTTGAGATGGTTTGACATAAAAAGCAATACATATGCTGAAATTTGTAAACTAAATACTAAGGAACAAAACAGAAGATTTCAATTATTCTTCTTCATTATTTCATAGAGGAAAAACTTGTTACAATCAAATGGCATACCCGAATAGTGGAAGAAGCCCTTTTATTAAAAGTTGGACGAAAAAGCAAGTCAAGAATATAAAACCCTTCACCAATTAGCGAAAAAAACTTCAAGAGATGATGTCAAACCCTATTGTAGACCTAAGCATTCCTTCTTATAATTTTTATTGAATTTTTTGGTGCCTCTTTCAACAAAACTGAACTGTATATGGAAGAGTAGGTAGGGAAGATGAAGAACTAGCAAAAAGCAATGATTTCGAACCACTATAAACAGCCAATAGCTTCTCAATCCGATGCCCTCAATCTGCAATAAAATATGCCTTCAATCTATCAATAAATTCTGAAATTTATTTCTCCAATCAATACAATGCTGACATCTGTATGAAACCAACCCAATAAGCAATATCGGGTAAATATTTCACACCCTCTGACTGCTGCTACAAAGAAGAAGCAACGCTTTCCAATGCCGATAAGCTCAGAACTCTACTGAAACCCTTGGTTCAATGCTCTAGAGAAAGGATATCAAATCAAGCAATCAACATAATAATCCATTAGAATGAGCTCTTAAGTCTCTTTTATTCTTTTCTTGTGAGAGCTCAAACACTTTCCTGGCCAATGTGGGATAAAAGGTATATTCCCACTTTTAATTTTTCACTTAAAACTCCATAGTCGGTGCACAAATAATTCTTTTAAAATTAATTGTTCATTTGGCCCCATCTATGATAACTTAACCCTTCACTTATGTGACTTAAATTATATTATAACTTAATAATATAAGCTCAAAACTATTAGTATTTATTTTAGCCAAAAAAATATTAATATCTCCATTATTACTCATCATCTCTGCACACTTTCTGAACTGGGAGCTGACATGATCAAGCCGCATACGACCATACCCCATTTCTAAAAATAGTTGGGGTCCCTCTCTAAGCCTCTCAAAACTTACTACAAATAGAAAAACATGCTATAAATAACAACTACTGCATACGCAGCCTTGGAGACCTTGAACGAAAGCAAAATCTGCAAAACTCTGACCACTGAAGAAGATGCATCCCTCAAAGGGCCTTCTAACCAACCTCATTAGCCTACAAGGATCAATGATAGGCTAATCTACTCTGCTAACTGATGTCAACTAGAAGGGGAAATCACAAAGGGGCAAGGGAGGACCTTAGTAACCATAGTTTCAAAAAATGCTTAATTCCATGGTATCAAGGAGAGAGAGAGAGAGAGAGAGAGAGAGAGAGAATCACTTGATACAACTTCATAGCCAACAATAAGCCGCTAAGTCCATCCACCAGAAAGAAATATAAAAAAGCACCTTAAAAAGAAAGTTGCCTCCAATGAAACAATAGAGGGTAATTCAAACCTCTAATAAGGTAAAAATGCGTATGATTGAAGAAAAATTAAACAAAGAAAGAGTGAAATTGACATGAAAACTAAAGAGCAAATTCAGATTGGAAAGATACAAACTCTAGCAAGTTGTCTTACAATAGTGGCAACTTGATTTGGGAACTATTTCTGCTGCTTTGGGGTATAACTCGATTTTTTTTTTAGTAAAGCCCTCCATTTTAGAGGAGTGACTTGTCTATGAAGTTATCGCACATTTCAGCCAGATCAATGGATTACTTTACCTTTAGGGAGAACATCTTGTGGTATTTTAAGCAAAAGGATTAGGATAGATATATATTACTCATCTTACTTGATCTATAATTAATTATAACTCTATGGATGTATGCTACCTTGTGGATATATATATTTGATGCATGTGTATTATTTTTATTGAGAATGTCCCTTTCTAATGATAATATTATAATAATAAACATAACTTCTGAAGGAACTTTCCTTGGAGCAGTGCTCAAGTATACAGGCAATTACAATATCTCTTTACCTTGGTGTGCCTAAGCATTAGACTAAGTGTACTTACAATTGTAGGTTGTTGTCAACGCTCTATATTGGCATGCACCTAAACCAAAAAGCACATTGATACACCAGACTTGAAAGTTTGTAATTTGTGCAACTCTTATTGAAGCGTGCCTGAACTCTTTTCCACGTGTGAATTCACACTTCTTCCTCATGTGTCTAAGTACTATGGTTTTGACAATCATTTGTATTGGCACATTTGTTGTCTCAAGCATGGTTCATTACTCTGAAGCCAATTTGTGTAAGGCAGCAGACTCTTTATGAGACACATACCAAAGACAAGGCAAGTTCCAATACACTAGTTTTTACGTTTTCAAAATTTTGCCTCCTTTACATCAATGTGCATCTTATCTTCTAGGTAGACTTGAATATTTAAAAATACTTTCCCTTTTACTATGATGTGCACTATCGATCATTGAAACAATAGACAAAGAGGATTTGATCTAAGTGAGCAAATGGATGTCTTTATATACCCTTCTTTTTATCTCCAAGCACATGCTTGCATGACATTTAAAATATATTTAATGGTCATTGGATGAAATGCATCCTTAATTCCCAAATGTAAAGCTTCTCCTCATGAGTGTGCACCTACACCTAGAGGATACACATGTCTTAATGACCTTAACCAATTTCCAAACTTAGAAACATCCTTTCTTCCATCAAGATGAATATCTTCAAGAACCTCTTTCCATAATTGTGCAAACATTAGAGCATGATAAAAAGATGACATTACGAGGTAGATTGTATAAGACTTGACCACAACTTTAAGAGAAAACAATAGGCTTCAATTTACAATCTTATCCCAATACAAAAGTTTCATAAGAATAAACCATGTTTATTCAATAAGTTGTGACTTTGTATACTGCTTATGTAATATCCCCCCACTGTTCTGAAAATGCAAATCCTAATTTTTCTGTTTTTTGTGTTTTTGTGGTTTTTTTATTTTTTTGTGTTTTTTTCAGATATTGACAATAAATGCAAGAAAGAATAATAGGAAACAACTTCAAATTGCAAACCAATAAATATTTAACAAACTTAGGGTTTTTATTGCAATAAATGTAATCAGGTACATACCCTATTCCCAATGCCTCATGCTAGGCAATGATGATATCAGCATACAATAGCAGCAAGTCTGATATTGTTCTTAACAACAGCCAATCAATATCTCATAAATCTGATGATGCAGTCATAACCCTGATTTTTCAATGCCTAGGGTTGCCAAGCAACCCAAAACCCAAACGTTTAGCTGGGGGAATGATGAATTTGATAATGATTAAGATTATTCCGATAGATCTATACAGTCTGATTCAATATTAGCAATCTGATCTGAATATGCTTTGAGAACCGCATGTCACCTCCTTGAAACAAATTATTCTAGCAGGCAAGAATGGTACGGCCAACTTGGGAATGGTACAGCTGAAGTAGAGAGAATGATGTTGCCTTAAATCTATGCCCCAAAATTAATAAATCAGCATATAAACCCTATAAAATCTGCCCTCCGGGCAAATCTGAAAATGATACAGTGTTCACTCCTATAGCCTGTAAAATACCCTATAGAAATAATTAATTGCTATGAAGCCCAATGCAACCCCTATGTGAAATTGATTGTATATTATACCCTTAGGTGATCTTCCACACCTGCAAACATTCAGATTTATGAAGGATTTCGTCTTCACAAATAATTCCTACAAACTCTAGCTCTGAGAGCTCTAGAGTGCCAAAGATGAATTCGCCAAAATGATTTCTTTATCCCAAATGAGTTCATTTTTCTCCTTTTGTTTCCTTCTCAACCAAGGCACTCAAATTAGGGTTTCATTTGGCAACTTTAATAATTTAATAAGTTGCATTTTATTTTATTTATTCATTCTCAATGTAGGTGTCCTATTTAAGCAAATATCTGTGACTTAATAAAGTCACTTTATTTAAGTGTTATAAAATCACTTTATGACATTTATTATTAAGTTACTTTATTAAATTATTATAAAGTAACTTTATAATAAAGTACTTTATTTTATTTAATTAAAACATAAAAGTTAATACTTCAATGTTTTAATTTTTATTCTGAGACCATCCACTTGACCTCTTCAACTGAAAATTAATGATGCACCTAGTCTCCTGGAGATGTCTAAAAATAGCAGGCCAACTCCTAGTCTCCTAAAACATAGGAAACTATCTTTGAACATCCAAAATGGCTCTTAAGGCCCACTGCAAAGTCTCCATCAACCCCGGTTGGATCTCCTATCCACTGTGTTGACCTACAAGAACCCTGATAGTAGGTCAACCCTACTAAAAAGACTGACCTAGATGGAGGCATTACAGTCCACCCTCCCCAAGATTGCTTGTCCACAAGCAATTCTCAACTACATACCAAAACAATGGTCTCCTGTATTAGTATGCCCAGACAAAGTACCAATTGCAATTGTCTATTAGCTACTCGGACCCTAGAAGAATCTAGGATAAACTATACCAGAATCCCTCTAAATGCAATTGCAGCCTAAAACCCTATTTATGTTAGGCACTCTGTGAAACTCTGCCACTAGGTGAAGGAAAACACTCCTCACATTCTTCCCTGGATCCCAATGCCAAAAGGGAAATTGTGATTTCCACTACTTAGTGGGTCTTGTTGTGCCACTCTGGCATTGTCAGCAAACTGTCGCATCCTACATCGTAGCGGAATCCAAGTCATAGATCTAACCTACTCTTGCAAGATGAAACGAAAATCCCTCATCTCAACTAGAAATCCACTTGCTCAACACCCACCAACCTCCGCTTCGCTATTCTAAAAGAACCATCATCATTGCGCTAAGAGCAGTGATGCAACTCAACTGGACCTGAATGGAATGAACTACCAAATGAGTACCACTTGAATGCCCAACCATCATATCTCGATATCCAGTATACATGAGGAGATGGAAGCACCTCAAAGTGTCATCAACACCAAAACACCAACCATATCCTATAGGTCCTCCATGGATGTGAGGAATAATCGAAATAGTTGCGAGACAATATCCAATAACTCCTCCTAGGTTGTTGACATGAGATAGAACAGCGAACTCATGATTGGCCAACAAACTTATATGGGAGCAAAAGGTGTCTCTAATGACATAGGATGATAGGAAATCACCCCTGTGATATTCTCCAAATAGGAGAAGATAATCCCACTCTCCTCCAGACTCTCGAACAGTTGCTGGCCTCCAACCACCTACTGGGAGATCCATGCACCAAACAATATAAAAGCCATCTCTTCCCACAGTAAGGAGGACTACCTCACGGACAAAGGCTAGAACACCAACACGAACCTTCTCACTTCTCACCTCAACGCCGTAATCCCACTGCAATGCACACATTAGTGCCTCTTGATCATAAATTGCAGCAATGTCTCCATACCTAAACTCATGTGTCAACGAAAACTCAAAGGTATACCAACCAAATGCATGAATCTCTATGGTATGCATCCCCAATCTCTGGCATAGAACAACTACACCCTCCACCAAGGAGTCATCCACTAGGTGAGATGTGTCACAAACAAACTCATCAAGTACTCCATGGATGTTTAAGACCCAAAAAGAACCTGTATCACCCACATCACCGTGAAACAACCATCCCTGAAAGAAGACCAACAAAGAGATGTGGTGGATGCTCACATGCCAATAAGTCAATACACAAGGTCTCCCAATATCACTGTTATGACTCCGGCCAGCAATATGAATGATACCAAGGATGTCAACATACCCATAAAAGCCAAAGGAATTTACCTCATACTCAGTGTCCATTTGATAGGCATGTCTCCACACACTTCCAAACAACCGAATAGCTGATGTAAACCATGAAAACTCAGAAAGTGCAAGGTAATTCTCAGTAGGACAACCACCAACCCATGACAATTCAGTGAAGATGAAGTCTCCAACTAACAATTAAGTAGCTACTATATTATAAGAGGTCGATGGAAACCTCAAAAATGAGTTATGGTAGCATGTAACACCCATCAAGGACAACTCTTGAGTGCTTGGTCCACTATGAGTGTCATCAAACCAGTCAGTACCACCATCAAGAAAATGATCAACAACTACTAAATTTCCAGTGTTAGTTATCCCTCATTAGCTATAGAGTGGTGAATATCATGAACGTACCGAAAATCGAGCTTGGCTTGTTGAGCCAACAACTGGGGAACAATAACCTTCACAAGCCAACTCTCAATCATTCTTTGGGCCTGATCTGATGCTGCTGTCCCAACGTGAACAAATTCAGTCTTCTCACAAGAAGCATTATCCAAAACATTATGTCCAACCCTCACTTCTTGTACAACATAAAATGAAGAAGCAATATTATTCATTTTTTCATGAGTTTGGGCAGCTAACCTATGAATATGGAGAGGTATAGTGCTGCTGTGGTAAATCAGAGATTTAAGACTGACTGTAGTTCTTTTTGCTGTCTTTGAAGCCTTCAAAGCTAGAGTGTACTCGGCATGATATAGTCAGTAAGTACTCCATGTCTCCAACCCAATCCATGCAACATACTCTCAAAAGATCTCTCCACTAGAGATGACACCAAAACCACAAACAACAAGTTATGTGATCCCAAAAAGAATTCTAAATTATACCCTGAACCAGATTGCTTTACTTGCTTGGCCATCAATGGAAGAAGTCTCCTCAAGACATGATGATTCCAAACCCCAAGTGCCAAACTTGCAGGGTTCTCTACCTTCTCCTTGTGTGCAATGGCTGCTACAAATGAAGGGATATAACTGCTGCCATAAATCAGAATAACAATCCTGCTGTCATGTCCAATCATGCTATCCTCTAGTGCCTGGAAATTGCCATCTTCCATAACTTCATGTGCTCTTACAAGTGCAGTCCCAAAAGGTGGCATAGGTACTGTAATTTCCTGAGAATGAAGAGGTATAACACCGTTGTCCTTGCCCAAATAACTAGGACTGATTATACCATGTGTTTCATCACCTTGGTAGACTTCAATGCTAGAGTCTACTTACACAGTCTTAGCCTCAATAGCTGATACGTTTTCTATTCCTTTCCAACTCCAAGGAGGAATATGCACAACAAACCAGATGTTATCAGTTTGTAAGATCTTTTCATTAGACCATCTCTCGGCTGATGGTCTCGCAAGAGGGTAGCCAATCACATCATGGTGTGGAATAAAGTCAACCTCAAGTTGGCAATTATGTTCCAACTCATGTTCTACATCAGCTATTGGATCCCACACCATGCTTTGTTCGCCAAGTGTATTGCTAGAATCAAGTGATGTTCCGCCTTCCAATTCATACAACAGATTGTCATATGTCTCCTCAACTCCCATCTCAAACAACAGCCTATTGAAAGTTATCCAATTCTGATTTTGTGTAGAAAGTGAACTGCTACTATGATTAAAATCTAAATCAGAATTATTATACCCATCATCACTGATCTCCTAGCTGTCCCAACTCTCTTGTGCATCCTCTTCATCACTTTCAACAGTGTATTGTGGATCCAAAACATCAAGTCTACTAACCTCGGGCTCAAAGTCAGCTGCAAATAAAGACAAATCAGATTTCCCCTCTGGAATAAAATCAACTTCACCAGTGCCAACTTGTATGCTTGTACCATGCTCTAACTGAATGATTGCTTTTCTATTTTAAGACTTAACCCCGTGCTTGGAGCAAATTATTATTCAACAAAACCCCTTGATATATGGGTCCCTCATAAGCCCGGTGGTTCCTTCTACCAACTCAGTAATTGTTTTACAAGAAGTATCCATCTATCCAATCACTATCATAACCCCTACAGGATGGTAGGAAAACTTTGCCCTGATACCACTGTAATATCTTGCCCCTGTTCTGAAAATGTAGATTTTAATTCTTTTGATTTTCTGTTTTTTGTGTTTTGTAATTTTTTTAGATTTTTTTGTGGGTTTTTCAGATATTGAAAATAAATGTAGGAAAAAATAATAGGAAACAACTTTGAATTGCAAACCAATAAATATTTAACAAACTTAGGGTTTTTATTGCAATAAATGTAATCTGGTACATACCCTATTCCCAATGCCTCGTGCCAAGCAATGATGATATCAGCATACAATAGCATCAAGTTTGATATTGTTCTTAACAGCAGCCAATCAATATCTCATAATCTAATGATGCAGTCATAACCCTGATTTTTCAATGCTTAGGGTTGTCAGGCAATCCAAACCCAAATGCCTAGTTGAGGGAACAATGAATTTGTTGATGAACAGAATTATTCTGATAGATCTATATAATCTGATTCAGTATTAGCTATCTGATCCGAATATGCTTTGAGAACCCCGCGTCACCTCCTTGAAACAATTATTCTTGCAAGCAATAATGGTACGGCCTGCCTAGGAGTGGTACAGCTGAAGTAGAGAATGATGTTGCCTTAGACCTATGCCCCCAAATTAATAAATCAGCATATAAACCCTATTAAATCTGCCCTCCAGTCAAATCTGAAAATGACTATCCTGTTCACTCTTGTAGCCTGTAAAATACCTTGTAGAAATAATTAATTGCTATGAAGCCTAATGCAACCCCTATGTGAAATGGCAGTGGCTAAGCTCTCTACAAAATGCACCAAAGACAAAAAAAATGTCAAACTTTTCTTTTTCCCAGATTCACAAAAACACGGCGATTTTTTTGCAATTTTTTTTTGGTTTTTGACCACAAAATATGCAGATCATGAAGAACAGATGGTGAAAATTTTGCGAAAATCTATTGTGTTTTCCGTTTTTTGAAATTTGGTCAACGGTGCATTTTGAAGGGAGCTTAGCCACATCCATGTGAAATTGCCTACATATTATGCCCTTGGATGATCTTCCACACATGCAGGTATTTAGATCTATGAAGGATTTTGTCTTCACAAATAATTTCTACCAAACCCTAGCTCTGAGAACTCTAGAGTGCCAAAGATGAATTCTCCAAAATAATTTCTTCATGTCCCAAATGAATTCTTTTTGTTTCCTTCTCAATTAGGGAACTCAAATTAGGGTCTCATTTGGCAACTTTAATAATTTAATAAGTTGCATTTTATTTTATTTATCCTTTCTCCATGTAGGTGTCCCATTTAGGCAAATATTTGTGACTTTATAAAGTCTATTAAAGCTTTATAAAATCACTTTATAATGTTTATTATTAAGTCACTTTATTAAATTATTATAAAGTACTTCATTTTATTTTATTAAAACATTAAAGTTAATACTTTAATATTTTTATTTTTATTTTGAAACCATCCACTTGACCTTTTCAACTAAAAGTTGATGATGCACCTGGTCTCCAAGTGATGTCTAAAAATAGCAAGCCAACTCCCCGAACCCTCCTAAAAAATAGGAAATTGTCTCTGAACATCTGAAATGGCTCATAAGGGTGCAAGGCTCCATCAGCCCGGTTGGGTCCCCTAGTGCTGACCTATGGGTACCCTAGTAGTAAGCCAACCCTAATAAAAATACTGACCTAGGAAATAGGGACATTACAGTTTAGCAATTTATGTTTTTGTAGTCATGCGGCATTCATCTATTTTATCATTTCTTGTTAATGCTAATTTATTGGTCTTTGATTTAACTAATACCCAGTATTCATTTGTTCCCCTTCAAATATAGTTTACAACCAGCTACAATTCTCATTTTTAGCTAGTAAGAAGCTGTCTTTGTTTGTGCTTGATAGTTTACCGTGTTTTAAATCTAAAAAATCTCATTCCAAGTCTTTATTTTTAACTATTAGTTATTTACATTTATTGTAAAACTGCATTAAAATCTTGAAGAATGTGCATAATTATCAATTCTATGAACAGCTTTGACTTTTAGCTTTTAGGTTTAGTTATGTCTCAAGGAGCTTCCCCTTATAACTTGAACAATAGTTCAATTGTATGTGTTGTTCCATTTTGTGTTTTCTGGCAATAGACAAATTAAAACACTGATAAAAATCACTCCATTTATAACAATATTAGAGATCACTTGAATTTTTTAGAACAAGCTGCATTGCCCTTGATACCTACAAAACAAAACTAGTGAAAAATAAAAGATCATATGCAAAAAAATTATTCCAAGAGGTTCAGTTCTACCATACATGGGACATTCACTCTAATGATGAATGAGAAATTAACACCATTTTAATGTAGAGATAAAGATTTTTATGACAGTTTGGCAACTGTTGTTGATTACAACCAGCAATTACAACAGAACAAAAAATGGTAAAAACATCTGTTTCAAGAGAAATGACAATCATAACACAATCAAATTCGAAATCTCAAATCTTAAAAACATCAGAAGCCAGTCCTAAAACATGAGGTGTGTTTCATACAACTCTCCATGGCTTCTCTAACCATGAAACTCCTGAACCAAAACAGATTAATAATTCATTATTACCTATTAACAGTAAAGCTGCAATTGAAAATTGTATGGACGAAGGAAAGAAATTCTGGAAATGATGGTTAAAGTGGAAACCTCTCCAAAGCAAAAATTGCTTTCAGCTTTTAATTGCCGACGCACTACCAAAGCTCCAATATCACGGCCCCGTTTCTCTACTGGCTGACCCCTCTCTACTATAGTGACCTTTGCACCAAGCTCTGCAAGCACCAGACTGGCAAACAATCCTGCAGGTCCACTACCTACAACAACTACCTTTGGTTCACTAGTCACCATATACCGATTTGACTGTTTTTTATCTTTCATGATCAGCATTTTGTTTGAAGATCCTTCACTCGTCCCATTCGAGGTATGAGATGCTAGTCTGCTTTGTGTACATTTGTCATGATTCAATAGGCCAATTAGATCTAAGGAGCTACTTGGAGAAGAAATATACTCTAATTTTCCTGGCTTGAAGGACAAATCTGAGATAAAGTCCCACAACCGAGGTTGCAAACTCAATGCTTCCTTCACGTTCATGTCAACAGTGTAGACAAAATTTGGCTCCTTAAGAGACTGCACCATAAAACACCAAGGTAAAAACAAAATATTTAATGGTGGAAAAGTACTTACAAAATATTCAATAGATACAAATCAAAAAGAAGCACGATGGTATTAAAATACCATTTAAAAGCAAACAAAAAATATGATATATTAAGTTACTAACTACAATATGTACAGAATGTGTAGACTAGACTATAAATCAAAGGAAAACCCAGAATATTTTCTGATTTTGCTTGTGCCAAAATGTTAAGGGGAAACCTAGAATAACCAAAACCATCTCAGGAATAAATAAAGCCAATCTCTGTATACTTGTTCAAGGCATGTTAAGAGTTAGTTCAAAATAAAAATGAGCACTTTGCACCAAGGCATGTGTTCAACTCTCATACAATTCTAGATGGGTGAGGTTGAGAGGTTGAGGGCATTAGACTATATGCAAAAGAAAAATGGAGTTGTGCCAAGGCATGTGTTCAACTCATATAATTCTGGAAGGGTGAGTTTGAAAGCATTAGAGTATATTCAAAGGATGTGACTTGCTTAGGAGGATAATCAATACTCTTGAATCCAGATGAGTAAACATTCCCTTCTCATGCTACTACTAGGATTGGTTCAAGAACGGGGAAGGGTCAGTGTGGGGAGGAGAGAGAGATTTTCTAGAGCTTAGAGGATAGCAACATGCATGTTACAGAATTATGGTACACAAGTACCTGACAAGGCCCCCAATTCAAGTGTTAAATTATTCTTTGTCAATAGGCTCACATTCTGTGCTACCTGTTTGTTGCACCCACAAAAAACTCATCTTCCATACCACTTATCCTTTTTGTCATCAATTAATCATTGTTTCTCTGTTAATTAAAGCCAGTTGTAGTATTCCCCAATCAGGTTGCAATGTTATCATGTAACGGTCTTGTGTTTCAAGTTTTAACCTACAAAGTCTTGTAGGATGTTTATGGTAGCTTTTCCAAAAGGAAATAATGATGAGGATCAAAATTGATGGTGGCTGCAGCACAAGAAGAAGTACAGAAATAGCCAAGGCACAAAGACTTTGAAAGAAAAGTGCAATAGTGAGTGCAAGTTCTGCATATTTCTCAAACAACAAGATAAAAACTGGTTCGCATTATGAAAATCTGCCTAGACAACCTGATTGCACGTTTTGTTGGCTAAGCCATGCATTTTCTCTACCAAAATCAGAGAAAATTGCCAATGTATAAGTAATTCCTATTAGGTGAACCTGAGAGCTGGTTCATTCAATGAAGTTTTCTACCAAGTTTTGAATCTTGAGCTTAAGTTACCCAGGCACATGCTGGATGTGACTTTGCCACTAGAATCCTCCACCTAAGTCTTCAAAGGCATGTGATTTATTTGCACAAATGCACATTTGAATGCACAAAACCATAAATGATTTCCACTCAAAGTCTGCAAGGAAAATCAGAAGAAAGGTGGCACACAATTTAGATGTTAAGATCATTGACTTGTTCCACTAGCACACATATTAGGTGGCAAAACTAATAGACATTTATGCCCAGTTATTTCAAACAAAACAGATCAATTTGTTACCAACTCAAGTCCACATTTAAAATGGCAAAACCAACATCTTCTGCCAGCATGTATTGCTGATGGCTTGCCATTAAGGATATGCACCAGTGTTAAGAGCATTCAAAACACATGAAAGGCGTGATCTCCCCTTGGTGAAACCACTTCTAAGTATAAGATTTGCAAGGAAAAGCAGAAGAAATGTCATGCCATACAATATATTGTTGGCCTAAAGCAAAAAATAGAGGTTAAACCATACAATGAAAAAGATCTGGTGCCTATATATATAAAGGCAATTCATCATTCAAACTCATAAAACAATTCATCTCTGCTATTCACAGAAGAAACAAGGCTTTCTATTCCTAATTTTGCAAACTAATTGTTCAATTTTTACATCCTTGAACTATTCAACAATGGAATTGTTCAAGCATGTGATAAAGCCTAAAACAGTGTTGTCAAACACTTCACACAACATGTAGACACCCTAGTTAGCCACACGAATATCTTGGATTTGAAGATGGATGAAATAATTTAAGCAAGAGCCATCTAACTACCAAGTTGATGGAGAATAGATTGATTCAAGCACTTTCTTTTCCAATCACCTTGCAATCATTGCACTCAGTCATATCAGGTGCTTGGTGCTACAATTCATGAAGTAGACAATCATACTTACGATAATCAGATAGTGTGCAAGTTGGACGCAACAACATTGGATTTGGCCTTAGGGTTGCAGCCTTTTGAGAAGAACCAATTGGTTGATCTTGAGGAAAGAGAGGTTCAATGGAATAACAATCTACAAGGTTGTGAAAAGGAGCTTTGTAATGTCCCTTTCCTGGATTGCCTTGTAATGTCCCTTTCCTGGATTGCCTTGTTATCTGCCTTAAATTCACAAGATCCAAATGAAACAGGGGACACAATATAGTTAGAGATATAACGCTAACCTAGGAATAAGATGAAATAAGCCTGTCTTGGAACGTACAACCAAATTAAATAATAAAATAATCATAATACATGTTGTACACCCATTTTTAGGGTTAAGAGAGAGATGCACTTATAGCGCGTAATTCTCATGGGTTGAACCATAATGAGGGTTGGGATCGGATTGACATGATGATGTGCCCTAATTATCTCTTGCCCTAGGCCCAAGAGCAGAAACTTTGTACCACTTGGCCCCATGTGATCACAACCATACTCATGAGGTGGCGTACCTAGCAAAGCTTGTACACCATTCCCCTCCATCACACTATCCTTCTCTCCTCTTATGATTGGGGATCCCGTTGAAATAGGAAGGACATGATAAGGTGCCCTAATTATCTCTAGCCCTAGGCCCAAGAGCGGAAACTCTGTCACCCTTGGCCTCATGTGGTCATAACCATATTGTTTATTGCAATTAATTAGCACAATGATGCTACAATATTCCCGATATCTTATCATGCAGAATAGCATTACATATATCTTTTGAGGTACATTTTGCTGATGTTTGTACCTCAATCACCCGCAAGGTAGATTTGTATAAGTCCCTGCAATCAAATACACGATGTTAGGAAAAAATAAATTATCAGCAAGTCTGATCCTTTATTGTTGCCACCTGGAGGATTTAATGATCCAATGTTGACTCTTCACTTGTATACATGGCCTCCTCTTCAACATCACACACTAAATTTGTCAATGGATCATCCATGGCGTTACTCTCTTTGTAGAAATGACTTATTTCAATATTATAAAAATTGGAAAGAGTTGTTACTGCTTTTGATAGGTAGTATTGGATTTCCAAACTCCAATACGAAGTAGCTTGGTTTTAAGGTCATTGATGATTATCTGTGAATCTCCCTCAATACATAAATTTTTTACGTTCAAGGATATTGCTAAATTATGCTAGAAGACCATTGATATTTGCTATATTGTTTGTTGAATCTGGAAACTTTAGGTCTAGCGCAGAAATTATCTGTACTCTATGATTTCTTATAGCACACCCTACTACTAACCTCAGGTTGCCTCTTGAGGAACATCAAAATTCAATTTCAACATGCCATCAGGAGGAGGAGACCAAGTGATCTTGGATCTATCTACTTTTTCCCAGATGCGATACTTCCTGATTTGGGCAATTTAATGGCCTGCCAAGATTTCAATATTTCATTATCCCATTGTGAAAAAACTTTTTCTTGTAACATACCTTTGATTAGATTAAAAGAGACGGTTTCTGATATTGCTACTCCCAACCTTGCTGAAGAGTTTGGGTTTACTTTATAAAAATCCTTTTGTTTCATTCCCACCATGTGTCAAATTAGTATGGTTGGAGCAGCTACCCGTAGAGATGAAAAATATGACTGTTGGAAAAGAAGGCGCCAAGATATGATTGGTGGGTTAGTTTGTTACTAATTGGGCTACTCCAACTGAATTTCTTCTAAAGCCAGTACCAACAACATTGAGAAAAAGGAGCGTTTAATAATAGATGATCAGTTGTTACCTCTGTTTTCCCATAGAGAACACAATTGAAACAGGAAATGATGTTTAATTTGGACAATCTATCACTTGTTAAAATCTTGTTGTTAAGAGTCAGCCATGCAAATGCTCCTGCTTTGGGTGATCCTTCATTATGCCAATAGAACTTAGAGGGCCATGTTCCTTGATGGTGAGAATCTTGAATTGTTAGTGCCTTAAAACCCAATTTAACAAAGCATTTACCTAACTTTGAAGGAGCCCATATTAGCAAATCAAGGGAAGGAGACCATATGATCTTTTTTTTATTTAAGATTTGCTCAAGAAAAAATTTTGATCATTAGGAAACTGACAATTAGTAAAACTTTTCCAGGCTACATTTGATAGAACCCCATTTGATACTGTGAAGTAATCTTTGATTCTTGTACCTAACTGATGAGCTAGAAATTCCTTAGCCTAGGCCATCTAAATTATATTATTCAAAGGAGGATGACCATTCCAAGAGTCATCCCAAAATAAAGCCTTTTCACCATTGTAGATGGACCATATGAGATGAGAAGAAATAACTTCTCCACAATCTATAAAAAAAATTCCACATTTTAGACCCAGAAGGGGGGTTGCTATTGAAAATATTCTTTCATGAGATGGTGTATCAAAGAGTTTAACGTGGATAATCCTTGCCCACTTCGAATGTGGTTTTTCAAAAAGTTGCCAAGCTAACATTGACCCTAAGGCCATATTCCTGGCTTCCAGGCTGTAAACACTTGCTCCACCTGCTTGTTTATCCACAAACAACTTATTCCAAGAAATTAGAGGAAGTTTTTTCCTGTTACATGTATCCAAGTTGCCTTGGCAAAGAAAATTCTTGATGCTTTTTTCTCTATCTGCCTAAGCTGTCTAAGGGATCTTAAGAACTGACAAAGTAATTAGGGATGGCTGATAGAACTGATTTTATCATTGCTAGTTTTCCAGACATTGTTAGCCATCTGCTTTTTCAGCTAGAGATTTTGTTGTAGATAGCTGATATAATCTTACTCCAAAAGGTCTTATTCAGACTTCCAAAAAATGGAATCCTAAGGTATTGACATAGCAGAGTATCCAGTTTGAAGTTTAGAATCTCTTTAATCTGATTTGTCCTTACTGGTGAAGCATGGAGAAAGAAAATTTTTGTCTTGGAGGCATTAATTTTCTAACCTGAGGCTGCACAATAGTCTTCTACAACCTGTTTTATGGCGTTAGCCTCTTTTACTAAGGACTTACCAAAAAGAAGGGTATCATCTGCAAAAAGAGAGTATGCCATTGTTATGCTTGTGTTGGGAATTGAGATTCCTCCCCACTCCTGATTGGAATGAGAAGCTAGGATATTCCTACTTAAAGCTTCAGCCATTAAGATAAAACAAAAAGGAGAAATCAGATCTCCCTGACGAACCCCTATGAGATATTAAAAAAACCTGAAGGTGAGCCATTTTCCAGCACTGAGACCTTTGGCGTGCAAATCAGATATCTGATCCATTCGCACCATTTGCTGCTAAAACCAAGTCTTATCAAAATTTTGATCAGGAAGTCCCAATTGAGTCTGTCATATGCTTTCATCATGTCCAATGTAATGTCCCCATTTTTCAGACTCCGGGATTAGCTTGGTTTGGCGACCCTCGCAAGCTAATCGGGTGTTCAGAGGGGGTCAGATTGTGGAGCCAGCGTTGGGATTCCATTCTGGAGATTCAGATTATTAGTTTTGCTTTTCGTTCGGGTCATTTTGGCCAACTTACTATTTTTAGTAAGTGGGGTATCTGGTATGGCCAGGATTGGCAAGGTGTCTGCACGGAGCGTCAGACATCTCAGGATTGATGTTTCAGTGAATTTCCAGTTTGTGTGACTTACTATTTTTATTAAGTCCATTTTTAGCAGTGGCTATTTCTGGCAGGGCAGAATCTATTCTCGGCTGGGCAGTTGGTCCTGGTGCTTTGTCAGAAGTTCGATGATTGCAGTCAGACAGTTCAATGGCTTTTATTTTAAAGATGTTATTAAATTAAATTATATTGATTTAATTTAATAACTAATGACTTTATAATATTATATTATAAAGTGGGAGTATTTAATAAAGCCAATTAAGTGAAATATTAAAAAAAGTGCTTTTTCGAAAAAGCTATATATTTTGCTCGAAAAAGCACTTTCATTCATTCATTATGCAATCATTTTTTATTGGAGTTTGTGAAGTATTGCCCTGGCTAGGGTTTCGAGGACGGATTCCTCTTCTCGGGATTTGAGCCATTGAAAGATTATGGTGAATTTCTCAACTGCTGTACTGCAAGCATTTAATTCTGATTTCTGAGATCATTAAATTTTACCAGTGCTGAGGTAAACTGGTTTATGCTAAGTTAATATATCCGGCAAGTGATTAGTTCACAAGTTTAATCGAATTATCTTCATTCTGGTTTTCGAAGGTTGGTGAATGTGTTGTATATCGTAATTGATGAAGGGTTCAATTCTGAAACTTGAAGTTATTGATAGTTTGTGTGGGGAGATTGAATAAATTTAAGTCTTGTTATATTTATTCTTGGCGGCTGGATTAATAATTCCTGAGCATTGTGAATCTGATGCAAGAACAAGTCTAACGGTTTGTTTTGGGAATAGAATCTCTGGTGTTGCGATTTCAAAGACTGCTGAGAGTCATCAACGTGGAGTATATTTTGGCTGCTGTTGGCGTTTAGCATTAATCCAGTCACGTGATGGACTGGTTTTGAACTGTACGCAATTCATTGGACTCACATGAGGTCTGGAAACACGTGAGTGTTTAGCAAAGGCAGCCGCGTCTCTTCCTGTGGACGGCAATCAGTTTGGTCATTGGTTGATATGGGTCCGCATTAATTCTGGGCGGATTCACTGGTTCAACAGGGCCATATATAATCAGCTGGGAAGGGTACTGCATTCTACAACTAGCCACGTACTGCTATTAGTAGTAACGTGATCATTACAGGGAGGAAGTGCATCAATATTAAGGCGTCACCAATATTTCAAAAGAAATTGCAGGTGCAGGACGTGACAAGGAAAGACAGATTTGATGAATGTACAGGTGCCATTCATTATTGATATTAGTTGTTATTATAACGTTGGTTGTAAATTCATAGTTGAAATAAGGGATATAAATTTGCAGGAAGTTATTTCTACTGAATTAATTATTAAAATTGCCAGTTGTGTTATCAAATATATCTTTTCATACTTAATTGGGAAATTAGTTGCTATTGTCTTCAAAATATAAATGTATTTCAGAAAGAGCCAAGTACGGTTCTTTACATCCAACTTGATGATCATTGCTGGGAGTTTATGCTAATAAATTGAATGGAGGACTTCGTGAGCTATTATAGCACCCTCCGCAGTTTCTCTACCCAAAACAAAGCCTCCTTGTCCTTCTGAAACAACTTTACAGATGATTTTTGCTAGTCTAATTGTAAAAGCTTTTGAAAAAAAATTATACATGGTACTACACAGATATTGACCTAAAGTCTACGAATGAGAAGGGATTATTAGTTTTGGTTAGTAGAACCATTTGTGTTGTATTCAGCTGTTTAAGGATAGTCCCACTCTTTTTTGACTCTTCCAGTGCTAACCAAATATCTCTTCCAATGAACCGCCAGCACTTCTGAAAAAAAATCCTTTAAACCCATCTCAACATGGTGCCTAATCTTAAGGAGGAGAGAATACTGCTGCTTTAACTTCTTCTAGAGTAAATGATTGAGGGAGAAATGTAATGTCCCCTTTTGTTAAATCTTATAAAATAGGGAGAATTAACCTTGAAGTCTCAAACAGCACTTAAATGATAATGATTGAAGTAAGTTGTCTATGAAACCACTTCTTAGATGATTGTTTGTATGTTATATAATTAATAATTTAATAGCAATATCACTGCTATCTCTGATTCAACAATTACATATATGCAAGATGATTTTGATCACTATAACAATTATGTAAGGATGATCTTAGTATCCAATATGTGTTTCTGCTAAATAATATTACCCTTCTCTGCTATGACAATAGAGGGTATGCTATAATATGTTCTGATTGGTAGCTGTCTCTGCTATGACAATAAGTATGCTAGAATATATGTATTCCTATCGCTTATAGCGATGGATGATATGCTGCTACTGATATGTCTTTACTAAAAATATGGAAGAATTATTTTGTATATATTGAATAGAGTTAATTGAATGAATTTTACAGAGAGCACTAAGCTCATATATACAATATCGAAGGTACAACAAAATAGCAAATATCTAAAAGAATAGCAGAGAGCATTAAGGAAACAATATAATATTAGAAATATTCTAATACCCTCCCATAATGCTCAATCTATCAGTAACACCAATAGCCTCCCTGAATTTGACAAATTTATCAAAACCGAGAGACTTGGTGAAGATATCAGCAGACTGCTCTAAAGTAGGAACATACAGCAACTGAATAGATTTGTCTTCAACCAGTTGACGAATGTAATGACAATGTGTTTCGACATGCTTGGTTCGTTCATGGAAGACCGGGTTCTTTGCCAGTTTGAGCACTCCCTGATTATCACAGAATATAGGAGTTGGTCCTGACTGAGGATCATGCATATCTGCAAGCATCCGCCAAAGCCAAACTGCCTCACAAGCTGCCTTAACTACTCCCCGATACTCTGCTTCAGTCGAAGACAAAGCCACCGCCTCTTGCTTCTTACTAGTCTATGTGACAGCACCAGATCCTAAATTAAACACATATCCAGCGGTAGACTTATGATCATCAACAGAGTCAGCCCAATCTGAATCTATGTAGCCACATAGTGTAGTATCAGGACTTCGAGTGTACAGGAGGCCATAATCAAAAGTACCGCTTACATAGCGCAGGACACGCTTTGCAGCTGTCCAATGATCAGCCTTGGGAGCTGTCATAAACCGGGATATGTAGCTTACTGCAAAACTGATGTCAGGTCTGGTGATAGTAAGATAAATGAGGCCGCCAACTAGTTGTCTAAACAAAGATTCATCCACAGCAGGTGAAGTGGACTGAGCTGACAATTTAAGCCCGGGTTCCATAGGAGTGGGAGCAGATTTACAATCCTGCATTCTGAACTTGTCCACAAGATTTTTGGCATACTTGGACTGAGAAATAAAGATACTGTGCTCAGTCTGCCAAACCTCAATTCCGAGGCAATAGTGCAGGAGTCCCAAATCTGTCATATCAAAGGTATGACATAAATCCTGTTTGATTTCAGTGATCAAATGTTCTGAACTACCAGTAATGATCAGATCATCCACATAGACAACTATAAACAGTATAGTGTCACCTACATGTTTAATATACAAATTTGAATCTGATGGACTCCGCTGAAAACCCTGATCTATTAAATATCTATCAATCTTCATGTACCAGGCCCGAGGGGCTTGTTTTAGACCATAGAGAGCTTTGACAAGTTTACAGACTTTGTGTTTCTGACCAGCAATCTTAAACCCAGGGGGTTGTGTCATGTATACATCTTCCTGCAAATCACCATTCATAAAGGCACTCTTAACGTCTATCTGATGGACTTTCCAACCAAACTGCGTTGCTAAGGCAAGAACAAGTCATACAGTACTCATTTTGGCTGTAGGAGCAAAGGTCTCCTCATAGTCAATGCCTTCTTTTTGTGAGAACCCACGAGCAACAAAACGAGCTTTATACTTGTCTAAGGATCCATCAGCTTTGTATTTCACCTTGTACACCCATTTGCAACTAATGGGCTTCTTCCCTGAAGGAAGATCAGAAAGGACCCAAGTGTGATTTTTCTGAAGACTTTGGAACTCTACTTCCATAGCCTGTTCCCACTCAGAAATACTGTTAGCCTCAGAATAGGTCTGAGGCTCATAGACACTATGAATGTTAGCCATAAGAGCAAAATTAACTGTAGGTTGTTGTTTGCTCTTATTTCTAGAAACTCTACCTTCTGTGAGCTCATCATCCTTGAGATCACTAATAGTTTTAACCCACCATTTGGGCCGGGTCTCTAGAGGAGCTAGAGGAGGTTCAGGAGCAGCAGCAGAGGCAAGAAGAGGATCATGTTCAGGGGCCTCAACAGGATCAGCATAAAGTGCCTCAGGAAGAACATTATTTGTATCATCCCTCCCATCAGGGGGTGCTAAAGAAAGAGGAACACTGGAAAACTGTTCCTCAGAATACTGCTCAGAAGCAGACAGAAAAGGCCCGCGAGTTTCATCAAAAACAACATCCTGACTAAAGATAAGATGATCAGTATCGATATCTATCAATCTGTAGGCCTTATGATTGTCACTGTACCCTGTCATCATGAGTCTTTGACTATTAGAATCTAATTTGGAGCGTTTAGCATCCGGAATCCAAACATATGCAAGAGAACCAAAAATCTTCAGGTGGCTGATCTTGGGCTTACGACCAAACCACAACTCTTTGGGGGTTTTGTGCTTGACAACCTGAGTAGGGGAGCGATTAATAAGGTAAACAGCAGTAAACACTGCTTCAGCCCAATACTTATTAGGAACACTCCTGTGTTGTAACATAGAACGAGCCATCTCAACAATCATACGATTGCGACGCTCAACAACACTGTTTTGCTGAGGAGTGTAGGGTGTGGTGAACTGGCGTTTGATGCCATGTTCAGTACAAAAGTCGGAAAATGCAGTAGAACAAAATTCCCCTCCATTATTTGTTCTAAGAGAAATGATACTGCAGCCAGACTCGTTTTCAACCAAAGACTTAAAGTTCTGAAATGTACTAAAAACATCTAATTTGTGTTTAAGAAAGTACACCCACATCTTTCTACTAAAATCATCAACAATAAGCAAAAAATATTTGCAACCAGTAACTGAAGATGTATTCATAGGACCACAAATATCGGCATGAAGTAATTGAAGTACCTGAGATGCACGCCAAGAATCTCCATCTTTGAAGGGAGTCCGATGTTGTTTGCCAGCTTGACAGGCGTCACATACTCCAAGATGTTGTGTCTGGATCGGAGGTAGGCCAAAAACAAGTTCCTCCCGGAACAGCTGAGAGAGGTACTGGATGTTGAGATGTCCATATCTCTGATGCCACAAAGTACTTAGAGATAAATCACGAGCTGCCATAGCTATTTCAAGAGAATCATCAGTGTCAGTAAGCCGATATAGGCCATGATCCTCTAGACCAGTAGCAACAGTACAACGAGTCTCTCGATCAATAATGGAGCATTTTTGGGTACTGAACACCACATCCAACTGAGGAGAATTTTTCATGATCTGACTCACGAAGACTAGATTGAGAGCCATACCAGGAATGTAACATACATTAAGAAAGATGAGCTGACATCCACCAGACTATATCCGAACATTTCCCTTGACAATAATTTTGAACTCTTCTCCTCCGCCAAACACAATTGAATCAGTGTAGGGATAGAAGTCGGTAAACCAGTCACGCCGATGAGAAAAATGACGTGAAGCACCAGAGTCGATATACCAAGCAGACGACCGGGCTAAATCAGAAGGGCTTTTAGCCATAAAAGCATAGAAAGCAGATTCCTTTTTCTTAGAATGTTCAGCAACATTTGCTTGTTGATTTGACCCTCCCAGCTTCTTTTGTTCAGAAGCGAGTCACTAACGGCAATCTTTCTTCATGTGACCATACTTGTGACAGTAATGACACTGAACACTTCTGTTGATAACTGCCTAAGAAATGATGCGAATTGCCTTGTTGTGATGACTGAGAGGACTGAAATTTTTCTGCAAAGGCTTGTTCTGACGAGGATGAGGAAGTACGGTTACCAAATTGCTGCTTCCAGCGATCCTGCTGTAGGAGTTTGGTGCACAGCTTTGGGAATTTTAGATCAACATTAGTTGAGGTAATGTTGAGAGTCTCTATGAAATGCTCATAAGATGTTGGTAGACTTTTTAGTGTAATAACTACCATATCTTCTTCCTCCATCTTTCGACCGATGGCATCAAGTTGATCACGAATGTCCTTAATCTTCGTGAGATGTTCCTGTAAGGACATTCGTTCATCCATCATAATGGAGAACAACTGATTCTTCAGAAAGAATGGGCGACTCTTGTCAGATGTCTCATGCAACTCCTTCAAATATTTCCAAATGTCTGCAGCAGACTTGCTAGAGGGAATCTGAGGTAACTGATCATCTGTGACAGAGAGCTTGAGAAGCATAACAGCTTCTCGATTCTGATCATCGAATTTATCCTGATCTGCTTGAACGGAGGTCGGACGGGTCTCTGTGCCTAGAACAAGTTCATCCAGACGACGGTACTCAAAGATGGTCAACATGCGTTGCTTCCAGGTGTTATAATTACTGCCATTAAACAGCTGACTGTTTTCCAGCATCAGATTGGTCAAAGATGCCATTTGCACAGATTTCAAGGCAAATTTTAAACGGGCCCAGAAAGATCCGACACATACCCAGGAGAGTAATCAGAAAACCCAGAAAGAAACTAAGGTCAGAATTCAAATCCGCTGGCCCCAAAATTGAGGCACGAAAAATGAGGTACCCAAAAAAATCTAACAGAGACCCAGATAAGATCTCGAGAAACCCACCACAAATATGTTATCAAAAAAAAATTTGGATCCCAAAAATTAGGGTTTCGAAGCAAAACGGCTCTAGTGAAAAAGAAACTACGAACAAGAGCCCGAAGGAATTGCGGATAAGTTGCGAAGGTTCAATGAAGAACCTTAACACAGGTGCAGGTCGCGTGAAGATACCCTCAAGCCGAAATACTCTGACGCCCTGTGTGAAGACACCAGGTCGCGTTAGAATGAGGATAAAAAAACACGAGCAAGCAGCAGTCTGCAAGTCACGGATGGAAGCTTGGACAACCAGGTCAGGTCGCGGTTGTGCTAGACGCAACCAGAAGACCAGATGGATGGATGAAGACCAATCGCGATTAGAATATCAGGCGCGGGCGCAAGCAGAAAACTAGTATATTTTTTATTTCGAAAAAAATTCGAGCCTTACCTCTTATACCATAAAAATATGGAAGAATTATTTTGTATATATTGAATAAAGTTTATTGAATGAATTTTACAGAGAGCAATAAGCTCATATATACAATATCGAAGGTACAACAAAATAGCAACTATCTAAAAGAATAGCAGAGAGCATTAAGGAAACAATATAATATTAGAAATATTCTAATATTTACAAATATGCAAATATGTATAATGATATCACTTATAGCAATGCGATGCTGTTTCTGATTTGTCTTTATGTCCTTGCAATGATTGTGCCCTTCCTGATATCGAACTTGTTCTATATGCAACCAGTTTGGCACAATGTGAATTGCTCAATAGAGCTATCCAAATAGGATATGTATAAAAGAGATGATATGATTCAATGATGCCTAGGAGAATGAATTCAATTCCCCTTATGTAGCTTGCAAAAACAAAGGGATTGCACTTCTTGATTGTTGAAGAGACATATCTCTTCCTAATTATGTCTCTCCATAATTAGATTGCATCTCCTCATGCAAATCGTATCTCTTCATGTTTAAGGACTATTTGTTAAGCCTTAACTAATCGCTATCATTGATTATTCCAATCACACATGTTATCTTTGTCTTAGTAAAAATATTCTTTGGTTGCTATCTCTTAATCGCTGCTACCATTCAAGTTGCTGGTACAGATCTACACATCACACCATTCTTAACAGTCTATTAGATATCTCTAGACTAATCATTATATATTAGTCTCTTATCATCCTTATCCATTATGCACCGATAATGTCTTGATTTGACATAGTGTCTTATCAATTACTTGTATCTTTGTTTGATCTTCATGTATGATTGACCTTTAATATGCAGCAATATTTGATCTAAAGTAATTGGTGTTTGTAGCTTGCAACCTACAAGCGATCACAATGAATGCAAAAATCAGTCATTAGGTGGGAGTTCTAATGAAGAAACAATTTTGGATCAAGTGGTGATTCATAGCATGCCATCGAGTCATCATGTTGATCACAAAGTTGAAGCAGTTACAACCATTGATCAGCCCATTGGAGATGTAAAAAACAAGATACCAAGGTATGACCATAATTGTGAAATTCATAACAGCAGTAACATAAATTATCTTTCACATGATATGATAGTTTTTTATCAAGAAGAGGACAGTGATTCACATCCTACATTTGAGGGTACACATGGTGCAAGCATGGGTCAAGATGATGTGAATAATACACCCCATTATAAATCAGATTTTGTATATTTTGGGGCAGTAGATATAGAGCATTATCAAAGACTAAATGAAGATTGGTTGTATAGAGATACCCAAGCGAAGTTGCTTGCTGCCCAAGCAAGACAACATTTGCAAGAGGTCAAGGAAAGATCTAATCAGCTTGATAATGTAAGAAGACAAAGAGAGTCATACATTAAATCATTATTTCTTCAAAGAGAAGAATGTATACAAGTTGAGCATGCTAAGGAAGACCTTCTTGAGGTAAGCAAACAAGAAGAACATGTTTATGTGTGTGAACAAGAGAAGAGGCAGTTTAGGCATTAAGTTTGCATCATGAGGTTCACGAGTTTCCTCTTTTAGAGAGTCCTTTGAAGGTTCAAAACAATGATGATAATAATTACACACTTGATGGACCAGCCACAAGTGATATATCTATTTGTGTCAAATGGAACATATTTCATTTCAATTTGGCTAATCAAGCATCAACTAAAATGAAAGAGCAATTGTTGAGGTCATATGAAGCATTTTATCTTAAAGATCTAGCATTTTGATAATGTTTGGTTTGTTTTGCATACTACAACTTGGAGACAATTGGTAAGGGAAAACATATCACTCATGGAGGTTAAGGTATGGACTAGATTAATGGCAACTATGGAAGCTAGAAATTCATTTTACTTGCAGAAGGAAGCACTTCATAGGTCAGAATTCATGAAAGGACACTCTATCCTTAAGAACATCACAAGGATAGAGGGATGTTCTACATTTTTTAGAATGGAATTTTCAGCCATAGTTCAGTGGGTTAGAGTTCTCACAATGCTGATAGATGGTTGTTTCACACTATTGATCACAAGGACTTCAATTTGATCCTTTAGGACAACATCCGATTGGAGGATTTAGAAAGATTGAGATCAGTCTTTCTTTGTTGAAGGTTGGTGCAATGCTGAGATTTCATCATCCTTTGTCATTGAAGGTACTTTCTGCATCATTTTGAGTCAGATTTCCAGCAACATACGGTGGATTGACATAATTGATTATGTGCTTGTAATGATCAATTTTCACGTTCATGGGAGCTCTTTCAGATTTAGATGGACATATGGCATTGGTGGCATGAGAAAAGACATTTATTCCTCCACTTTTTGTTGGTGTGAGTGTGATGATATGGGATCCTGGCATTGACATGTTTGGTGTACTACTTTATTGGGATTTGTTTACCGCCTATGGTAAACAGGTTTAATGCATACTACTGAAGGAAATGATAACAAATAACAAGTGCAATAAGATATCAGAGAACTGCCAAATATTTCATTAATGATACCCAAGTACATCTAATGCAAGCATAACATAATCAGTTATGTCCTATCTCTTTCATCTAATAGGATACATATATCCCCCGAAGGGGTGCGGCTGAATCGTCGCGACATAACCATTTACCCTTCGGTTCCTAACGACCGAGCCTAACAACTTTATTAACATAACAGTCCTGTACATACAAGTTATCGACAACATCATTCCCCCCAAAAAGACAAGTCATCCCCAACAACATACACAAAATGGGAATGTGAACAAAACATAACCATATAACAGAAAATACTACTCAGAAGCAGGAGGGGGCGTAGGAAGCGTCCATGAAGAAGATGGTGTTGAAGGTGGTGTCAGGGAAGCTATCCGAGCCCACAACTCGTACACCTAGTCGGTCCTTAGTTGTAAGTCGCGCTCCACTACCATCTTCATTTCCAGAGCAGTCTTCACCATTCTTGCCGCCTCTAATACTACTTTCTCCTTCATATCAATACTCTCCATAGCACTAGCAAGACAGGTCTCTAAAAGATCCCTCTCTACACACTCTGACTCTAACTGTGCCCGAAGT
Source organism: Chamaecyparis obtusa (assembly GCA_027943335.1). Taxonomy (NCBI): domain Eukaryota; kingdom Viridiplantae; phylum Streptophyta; class Pinopsida; order Cupressales; family Cupressaceae; genus Chamaecyparis; species Chamaecyparis obtusa. The sequence continues at coordinate 2,184,054 of BSBK01000053.1, forward strand.
GCCTCTGACTCCATCATCATACCACTCCTCTCAACTACCCATGACTCTTTTTCTCTAGCCAATGTTTCCTCTACTGCTGCAAGTCGGGTGGCCATCTCCTCTCAAGCCACTAGTGTCACCACCATCATAGTCTCATGTCTTGAAGAGATGTGCTCAGTGCATCGAAGGGTGAAGAATCCCTTGCGGAATGCCTTCTCCTCGCATAGTAAGGCACGAATCTTACTCTCCCCTACCTTCTCCTGAAGGGCCCAATCCTCTAGCATAGCAAGAGTTTCTGTAACTAGCCATCCCCTGGACTCAAAACAATCAGTAAAGGTGATAGGACAACCCACTCGAACAAAAGTCAGGAGGCACTCCAACTCCTGGGCAACCTCTTCCTAGACCTTTGACTCCGCTAAGGCTATCAATCGTTGTGCTCCTGCAACTACATTCACCAAGTACTGCTCTAAAACACAACAATGAGACCCTCTTGCCGGTTCCTCACAAGGCTCCTTGTCTAGTCCTGGCATCTCCACATCACTAAACTCCTGATGTGGCCCATGTGTCAAAGCCTGCCTCTCAGGTGCATCCTCTATCTCCAACTCCTATCTCACAAGTGAGACCATGGAATCAAGATCCACTATCTCCAAAGGGACAGCCAACTCTCGCCATGGAGAAAGAAGGCTGGTCGTTGCTGCTTCCAAAGGTGTCATCCTATAAAGAGCCTGCCTGGCTCTTTGCTAAAGACAACTCTCTTTCCTCAATTGTTTGCAAGTTTTCTTTTTATTGTTTTGATCATATTTGTTTTTTTTTTAATTTTTCCAGAATTTAAATAACATACATACAGCAAATTTGAATAACACTGGATGAACACCAATAATAGAATTTAAGAAAAATACATTGTTCATAAATATCAAATTTTATTTATGCATATTGGCACCTGGTGAAGTGTAATAACCTCCAACCAATGCTGACGCAAACAGGTGTAATGTGTTGCAGCCACAAAGAAGATGAATTGTAGCTTCACCAAAGTCCACGCAGCCTTGTGAACACCTCACAGCCTCTGAGAAAGATGACGCGGCCTCCTTGAGCAGTCACGCCGCCCTTGAAGAATTAAAACACAGCCTTCTAGACCAATCGCGCAGCCCCTAATGGAGTTGTAACTGCCTCCAAGCAAAAAAGCAGGTCCTTGGGATGAGATGCAGCTCTCCCAATCAATTTCGCAGCCAAGAAACAATTAAATTGTTTCTCCAAATTTGAGATACAGCTTCTCAAAAGCTAGGCTCAGCATACCAAGAAGATAAGACAGCCTTCCAAGTAATTCAACAAAATCTTGAATAAAAAATCGATTCCTTATGAAGAATATCTTGAACCAACAGATTGAACAATCCTTTACAAATTCGGTATACAACAGCACCAATTTGTACTTCCCAAAAAATCAGAATAGAATTCTCAAAATTTCAGAAGCAAAATTCACCATCAACATGTGATGATTCAAATTGCAGAAGTGAGGAATCGGTCCTCAAACCCTAGCCATCTTTCTCCACTTTCAATTCTTTAAAAAAACAAAGTCCATGAATGATTTCCTTTTTGCCCAAAGCATTGCTTTTATAATAAAAGATATCTTCTCTCACACACTTTTCAATTACAAAAGACTTTGCTTTATGTGCACATTTGAAATATAATAAACTATTATATTTCTCTTCACTTTAATGCTGAAAATGACCCTTTTATTAAAATAATGCTATTCTGACACATAGGGTCCCTGTTTTATGAGCTCAGGATTTAAAACTTCTCAACCTGGTTCCAACGAGCTATAACACTAAGATGCCCAGAATACATTCCCAATAAAAATGGCAACCTTAGCCGATTTAATTAAATAATAATCATAATTCACCCATCTTGCGAAAACAACTGAGGAAGCATCAAAATCAAAATCTGACAGCACAAGAGTGATCCTGATGATGAAAGATGATGAATGAACCTGACGGGGTGACTTACTAAAAATAGACGCTCCCTCCAAGAATCTTGTAGTCCAAACCAAAAGCCGGAAATAAAGTTTGAAAGCATCATGTAACTCCTCTAAATCCTCCGAGCTCGATAGAACCATAAGTTGACTTACTATAAATAGTAAGTCCCTCAAAAAGGGGCCAAAACCCACAACAGGTCCTCTAATCACCAGTATTAGCCTACAAGGACCCAATGATAAGCTAAATCCACCAACTCCAATGCTAGCTCAAAATGGGGACATTACAATCCTCTCTCCCTGAAATTGCTTGTCCCCAAGCAATCTCAGAAAACAAAACACAGAAGTCCACCTGGATCCCAAGGATAGAATGGAGTAATGTCCCTGTAATCACCTGCAAACTCCTGTGGAGAAATCATCATCCACTGAGCGAACCCGAACACACTGTCACCATGCCAACCATAGTGACCCACACATCCCGTAGTGCCGAACTTGTCACTACCTACACGCCCTACCAATCTGCTCTGAAGATGAAGCCCATCTGTGCAATAGGGACAAGAAATCCCAAAAACAATTGTACCTAAACTCAGATATCCATCCTCTGCAAAACCGTCATGGATATGTTGATCCTGCAAGTGGCCCCCTACAAACTTGCAATAACTAACCCCATCAACTACAGATGGAGTAAACCCATCCCATAAAGGATGATACAACCTAGGAGCCAACCCACACCGATGTGCAACCAAATCCTCAACCGGTGGGTCAAAAGAAAAATGATGAACGCTCCTCACTATGTAATCACGGTGAAATGTTCCAATCTCTGATAGAGGCTCATCAGCAACAATCTGAGAATCACGAGATGACTCCAATCTCTAACTCTGAACAACTGATTGGGTAGGATCCTGAGAAACCCTCTCAACAAACCCAACCACAAAATCCTTGTGGAGAAGCATTGTAGTCAAGCTATCTACAATCTTTCCCACTAACACCTGAATACTGCGAGAACCACGGATGAGAGTACCCTCAAAAGCTCCAAATGGTCCCTCCTGCAATTCCAAACTCTCAAGCAGATACTCCATAAATGACTCTGTGCAATAGAAATTATATGAAGAAGCATCAACCTGCTCCCCTGCAACCCACAGCTGATCCCTCTGAAACTGTGACACTACCAACTGTCTATCGCTATCAGCTGTATGAGATGAAGTAATAGATTTGCTTCCGGCAGAAGGAAACAAATCCCCACGAAAGCTCATCTCCAAATTAGATGATACCCTACCCAAGTCTTGTGAAGAAGAGGGAGTAGTGTCAGAAACTGACACACAACTCTCTGAAGAATCCACTACTATCACATCAGGACTCTCAATAACCTGTTCCGCATCATCTATCAGTGTGCTAACTACTAGAGGACCCGATACAACAAGAAGCTCTCTACTGTCCTCCACTGATGTCCTCATCTCATCTGTAACTACTGTAACTGTATCAAGGATGGATGTAACCGTATCCCCAACACATCCATCACTGCTAATTGTGGAAGTTGACTCACCACCAACTACTACTATATGCAACTGAACTGGATCTATGGCTGGTAAAGACTATATGCGCTCCAACTCCACAGTCACCTCTCCCAACTGCAACTACAACTCCTCAAGAGCCCACTGAGTGCCCTCTAAAGCCTCATAAGTCGTTGTGAGCTCTTGAGTAAGCTCACTTGCCTCCTCTCTGTCTATCAGTGCCTCGTATGCCATACTCCCCCACTCAACTAGGTGATCTTGGCCGGCAACCAACTGTAAATAATCCTGTCTCAAAATCCTGACAGCCTCACACAAAGAATGAATCTCTGTCAAGGAAAGGTAACCACCACTGTGCTCATCTGTCATAGGAGAACCCCAACCATAAACAGCCAACAGTTGACGAGTGGCATCAAAATGCTCGAGAGTAGAAGTAATATGTCTCTCACCAACTCTCAACTGGCTAGTCACATGATGACTTTGCACAACGGGCCTCCTATGTACAATCTCAACTGCATTGTCCACACTATGGAAGGAAGCTGCATCCAACAAACTCCCCTCAAGATCACTGTATCTCTGTATGCTTTCATCCGAGCACACATCTACAAACTGAGTACTGACATCGAACTCGTCCTCATCTACCTCCGAGGAAGTTGCTACTGAAACTGTCTCATCACAATCCTCAACTACCTCCTCCTCTGCAACCACATGACAATCCAGATCTTGGGACCCATCAATACCGAATGACAATGTTGAGTCCACACCCAAGGTCTGATATAAAAAACCAGAAACACTGCAACACCCATCTCCTCACTCTCAACATCAGAGATATCCGTGATGCTAGTGTCCACATCGTCTATCTGAGACCCCTCTGCTAACTCTGGCTACATACATGACTCAGTGTCATCATGTGAATCATCTACACTGTGGCATGAATCTATGTCACCCAGCTCAACTGCAACACCCCCAACATGAGTGTCATCACTGGATAGGTCCATGCTCACATCCTCAATACAAGAAAAGACTATTGTCTCCTGCACTAACTCCACACTTCAATTGCTGTCATAAACATCAGAGTTGTCAAAGTTCATATACTCCTTGTAGTCCTCAAAGATAACACCATCATCTATGGTGTCAGAATCCCTACTGGTATCTACAACATCCTCCCCTCTCACCCAATCCACAACATCAACAACAGGCTCAGGATGCTGAAACTCAGTACCACTCTCTGTCAACAAGATAGGCACATCCACATGTCCCTATAAGAAGTCTCCAAGATCATGTGTGCCAACAGGACTAGTGGTTGTCCTACTAAGAACATGATCATCTCCACAATGATGAGTAGCTGCTGAAAACTCATCATGAAGATTTCTAGATGTCTCACCTGCAAGAACATCCCGTTTCTCTTCCTGCAGTCTTCGTAGGGAAGACTTCTTAAAGAAGGAAACCATGAAACTAGCTGCCCTGTCAACAGTGGCCGGATATGCAAGTTGGGCTTTTAGCCTTTCTTGTTTTTGCCTCAACTTCTCCATTTCATTTTCCAAGGCACTTGATTGTTTCTTGAACTGTGACACACTACTCAACTGATTTATGTTGCTGTGTCTGTGGTTGCACCTTTGGACAAACTTTCTTCTTACCGCTGTCCATACTTCCAACAATCCTGACGCCAAATGGTAAAACCCCCATGCCCTTGTCTCTGGCAATACTACTACTTCCTAGTGTTGATGCCTACAATTGCTTCTTCTAGTCTTTCTTTTGTTGCTGAGATCCCATACTGAGAAAAAATTCTTGCTGTCGATAACTACCTGTGATATGGTTTTTGAATTTCCTCAAGCGTTCGTCAATAACCCTTTTGTCTGTATGCTCTCACCTTTTTTTATTTCTACTGTCCTCCCACAGATTTCCCAGCAATCGTACAGTGTACGAACAGTCTGCATTAATTTATTTCACTTCTCCTCCCTTTCGTACAATCGTACGGTACTGCTGCTATTATCTCTTATTGTTCGTACTTTGGTTTATGTCGTACGGTCATACGGCTTTGTTTCCAAATGTTTTCCCCTTTTTTTGCGGCCTTCATGTCGTACAGTCGTGTACAATCATGTGTCGTACGGTCATGTGTCGTATGGGTTGTTATATTTTTTCTCTCATACGACAATGTGTCGTACAGTCTGGGCTTTTCAGGTCGTACGGTCATGGGTTGTACGATGTTCTCTTTTTTTTTCTTTTTTCAAATTATTTATTACCTAAGTCTATTATCTCTCTGGTCGTCTTGCCTTTCGCGATAGATCTTCAATTTCGAGTCATTGACGGGGTTCACCACCTCCTTCCTATCCAAAGTCCATAACTTGATTGCTCCGTTATCCCCAACCTCTCGCACCTTATAGGGCCCAAGCCATTTCACTTTCAACTTGCCTGCCATAATTTCATTCCGTCTGTTGCATTTTAAAACTAGTTGCCCCAGAGAGAATCTCATCCGTTTGAGGTGCTTGTCGTGCCACACCTTCCTTCGTTGTTGAGTTATCTCGGTTGCTCATTGTGTCGTCAAACGTTGTTCATCCAACTTGTTGAGATTGTATAACCTCTCCCTTAGGCTCTCCATATCTCCCAACCTATTCTCAATGGCTATTTTGAGACTTGGCACCATGAATTCAGTAGGTAGGACAGCATCTTGTCTGTACATCAACTGAAAGGGGGTTTGTCCGATAGTGCCTTTGTACATGGTGCGATAGGCCCACAACACTGATGGCAACCTTTCTTCGCAGTCGTCTCCTTCAACTCTGCATGACTTATAGATCACTAATACCAATATCTTATTGGTAGCTTCTGCTTGGTCGTTGGCTCTTGGGTAGTACGGGCTCGAGAATGAGTGAAAAATCTTAAACTTTGTGGTGAGAAACTTTATAACATGATTGACAAAATGTCCCGCTCTGTTACTAGTGAGCTGGATGGGGATGCCATACCTTGTAATTATTTGTTTGTAAATGAACTTGGTTGTACTCAAGGCTGAATTATCAGGAAGGGCTCGTGCCTCAACCCACTTGGTAAGATATACGACAATGTACCTACACCGACGTGCTCTACTTGCCTTAAGAGGCCCCACAAAATCGAGTCCCCATCGTTCAAACAACTCTTATGCGCTAGAGGGGTTCAGCGGCATGAAGTCTCTTTTCAAGGGCTTTCCTTCTCTCTGACATGTGTCCCAACTCACCACCCATTCTCTCACATCATTGTATACCGTCAATCACCATAACCCGGGGAGTAACACCTTCTATGCGGTTGTGTCGGGTCTCATATGCCCTCCTGCGGGACCTTCGTGGGCTTCCCTCAACACACTCGAAACTTCCTCTTCCATGACACATCAACGGAGTACTTGATCGGGTCCCATCTTATATAACAACCCATTGATTAATTGAAATGTTCTACTCCATAGGACCAATTTCCTTCTCACGCTCAGTTGCATATCCCAAGGGAGTTGTCCTGTGGACAAGTACTCTCCAATACTTGTATACCAAGAGGGTAGGACTGCTATTTTGTAGAGATGGGCATCCAAAAAGTCATCATTGACACCTTTTGGCGGCTCGCCAGATTTGATTCAGCACAAGTGGTCTGCACTACATGGCTTTTCCCGAGCCGTACTATAATATTGAATGTGAACTCCTGCAATAGAAGCAGCCATTTGCTTAACCTTCCCTAGATGATTGGCTTATTCACCAGCTACATTAAGGCCTAATGGTCCACGTAGAAAATAAATGGAGTTTCCAACAAATAGTTTCAGAACTTTTGTATGGCATAGACCATCCCCAAGCTTCCCTCTCTGTCGTGATGTAGTTCTTTTTTGCCCTCGACAGAAGTCTGTTGGCGAAGTATATGGGGCGGTCCAACACATGATTGCCCATTTGTGCCAACGTAGCTCCAATGGCAAAATTTGATGCATTAACATGAACATGAAATTCTTTATCCTAGTTGGGGTACGCCAGGATGGGTGTTGTTGCTAGTCGTGTCTTAAGTTCTTCAAATGCCTTTCCTTGCTCCATTTCCCACGTGTATGGCTCCCCCTTCTAGGTCAACTTATCCAGTGGGCAAGACACGTGGGCAAAATTCTTAATGAATCTTCGGTAGTACCCTATATGCCCCACGAATGATTTCACTCCAGTCACATCTGTAGGAGGTTCCAACTCAAGAATTACCCGTACTTTATCTCGATCCGTCTTCAGTCCCACTTTGCATACAATATGTCCAAGTAGTTTTCCCTGGGGTACCATAAGCCTGCATTTTTTGAGGATTAAGTGTTGGCATTAAGGGATGGTAACCGATAAGATTGCAACCGATACATGATAAAAGAGGTATTGTCATTGATTGGCAAAAAGATGAACTAAGGATACCAGTGTTCGATCTATGAAGGAAAGACCGTCACAGCTAACTACAGTAAGCAGAGGAGAGACTGGTTTGGCAATCGGTGACACTGTGCAAATAAGAAGAGCAACCGGTCACTAAGGAAGTATGTACAACAGGATAGCCAGTTACAGGAACCGAGGAAAAGATGCAACCGGTATAGCCAGAGAAAGGGAAGGTGACAGGTCAATGCTCTTACCTGTTCACAACCTATGGATCTTTACCGATCAAGTGAAGACTTCATCATGATTCATGAACCGAGGAAAGTCATAGTCAACAAACAGTTATCTAGCTCTATGACTGGGATTTACTACACAAAATCCAGAAGACTTTGAGTTATCAAGATGATCGGTACAAGGCACGTTTGAAGGTTTTAATGCCAAAGTTTGTGGCATTAAATCATGGAGATATCTCTTGTGAAGGAAAGTTTTTGACACGCATCTGTCGTTTTCTTTCATAAAGCAGATAAAGCATAGCATGCATCGGATGTTTCCTCAATGAACTAATACTCCACTGGGTGATGGATCCAATAGGTGATCTTTAAACAGGTCATGCATGTAGAAAGCAAATAGGGCAAGAAGTCTATATATTCCTCTGTCAAACAAGAATATAGTTTGTCCTCATTCTGCCAAAGAAAAAAGAGTGAACTTGTACGCTAAGAAGAAGCTACAAAGGTGAAGGACAGAAGCAAAGAAGATTGTGCAAAGAAGCACAACTGTCTAAGAAAACATACCTGCAGAGACCGGTGATGTTTCTCAGTTAAGTATAACAGTGATCTTATCGGGCTCAGCAAAGCCATTATTAAAAGATCAAACCCTCTATTGTTCTCTAACAATTACAATAGCGAAATCCCAGTATTTTGGATGGACTTTAACAGGTCCCTTGTACTAAATCCCTTAACCGGGTGACATTTGTTTAGGCGTTCTAAGTCCTCTAACCAAGCAAGCTCTAACAGGCCTTATTATATCAAATCCCTTAACTGGGTCGCATCTAACAGTGCATTTGTAATCCTCTAACAGGGAAGGCTCCTAATAGGGCACACTTCAGAAGTGTGCAGAATTTGTGAAGTTTCCTCACACCATGGTTTTCTCCCGATTTGGGTTTCCACATGATAAATCTGGTGTTGCTTATTATTGATTGCTTGATGCTATAATTTATACTAGAATCTATTCTGCTTACAGTTGTAGTATACTACATCAGATTTGTTTTAAAGAATTTGAATAGGTGTTGATTCATCCCTCCCCTCTCAGCACCGGTTGGAACTGTCATTAAGTGCAAGTCTCGCCTGTCTGCACCTCTCCATGCATTCCCCAAGGGCTACTAGGTGTGTCCTCAACACTACAGATAGACCAATCGTCCAAGAAGGCCTTGAAATTCTCCACTAACATTTTATCAAATACATACAGGATGATCCTCTAAAATGTTGTCAGAGCGTTACAGAGTCCAAACGGCATTCGATTGTAAGCATACATTCCATCTTCTACCACAAAAGTCGTCTTAAGTTTATCCTCTTCGGCAATGGATATCTGGTTGCATCCAGAGAATCCATCCATAAATGAATAAATTTTGTTCCCTACGACTTCCTTCAAAATGCTATATGTGAATGGTATTAGAAATGGATCCTTAATGGTGACCGCATTCAGGGACCTGAAGTGCACGCATATCCTGATCTGATTCGCTTCCTTTTTCAATGAGATAACAATTGGGGATACCCACTCACTTGTCTGCACCTTAAAGATAATTCATGCCTCAAGCATCCACTGGATTTCCTTGTGCACATTTGCTGCGTAGTTTTTGTTCATCCGGTACAATCTTTTTCGTGTGGGTACAGCTCTAGGTACCAAAGGGATGCGGTGTATGCACAACTCCAGAGGCACACCCTTGAGGTCTTTGTAGCTCCATGCAAATACATCCTTGTATTCCATAAAGATTTTAAATGTTGTGGCCTTTAGCACAGGATCCCAATCATCCCCTACTAGTATATTGCGCGGATTCTCTTCATCCCCAAGGTTGGTAATCTGTAAGGATGGTTCTTCATACGTAATCAGTTTTTTGCATCAAATTGGTGGGTTGGACTGTCATTTACGTGGGCCTCCCCTTCCTTGTATTTCCCATACTCCGGCAAAAATACATCTTTCTTCAACTCTTGTTCTATTTCCTCTACCCCCAGCATGTAACTCTGAAAGATTTCGTAGTCCTCTATTTGCCAATGGAAGAGTTCGTTCATCGAGCTTGTATCATCCTCTGAACATTCTCCCAGTTCTAAAACACCTTCATCATTAGGTTCCATCTGATTCCTTCCTTCATCCAGTCGGTCATGTTCTCCGTCAAACTCCAATTCTGAAGAAGATGCAATCTCCTCACTCACCTTCTGGGTACGAAGATCGATGACAAACTTTCGTCAACTACTTTCCATGGAGAGTGTTTTCTTCCAATTATGATTGACCTTTGTCGTTACTAACCATCCTCTACCCAGAATGGCATCATACCCTTTCTTCTTAAACTGAATCACGACGAAGTCCAACACGAACGGTTGCGTTCTGATGGTAACTTGTTGGCCCATTAGTGTTTTGAGGGGTTTAATTCCCTACTGGTCGGCACCCAATAAAATGAAGGTCAGGGGCCATAGCGTAGGCTTCCTGAGTTTCTTTCATGTCTCCTCGAGGAGGACATTTACCCTAGACCCGACGTCCACGATGATGTCCATCAAGATCGTTCCAAGGATACCCATTTCTACAACCGCAAGGTGTCAACAATTATTTACTGCCAGTAACATAGGATCCATTACTGACTCGCCAGGGACATGCATTGGTTGTATAGCGCCGTCTTGTACAGTGGTGCCAAGTCATGTGGAGAAGGTAATAAATAGTGTTGTCCTCAACTTAGGCATAATATGAAGGAGATCTTGGATTTGGACTGGTACAACCATTTGTAACATCTACCGTAATATATTATTTTCCGCTTCTGTCTGCCCGGAAGTGCTAGCCTTGTCATGTATATCCTTTCGTACCTTCATTGCTTTCTCAATCTCCTCTCTAGCCTCCCATGCTCTTTGCTTCTCCGTATGGGGATCGGGGTACGTGGCCTGTTTAGCTTAGTTCCGAGTGATAGCAAGTACTCTTTGTTCTTCGATATTGAGAAGGTTCACGTCTGGTTTTGGACAGTTAGCGTCCTCATGATCTCCAAGGCCGCACCATCGACACAACTTTTGTGGTGTGTCACCCTTCTCACAGTCGCGGGCGAAATGACCCCACTGGTTGCATGCCCAACATTGGATCATCGGTCGTCCCTTAGAATCATATTGTATTCAACTCCTATTGCTATTGTCATTTTTTCCTCTCCCTCCACGCTAGTTATTTCGAAACCCGTCGAACGATGCATTCTTGTTTGTTTGTTGTGTCGTGTTTGCTGCCCCAGAGGTCGACAGTTGTTCATGTGAAAAGAGCACTTATTGGCTCCTCGTCTTCATGTTGTATGGGCATTCCTTAATGGAATGACGCATAACCTGGCAGATGTCGCAGAATGATTTCCTTGGGCACGATCCCTTCGTGTGCCCATTCTCTTTACACTTCGTGCACCACAGTTCTCCCTCATCACTTTGTCTTGTGCTCCCCTTCATTATTTTAAATTCCTTTGTCATCCCTTCCATATCCTTTTAAAGAGCCTGCAACTTGTTCGACTCGTCATCGTTGTTGCTCTCCCCGGATGATTCATCACTTTCCGATGAGGACTTGCTCCTCTTCTTCTTGGAAGTTTTGTCTTCACTCTCCAGGTTCATGGCCCTGTTGTAGGCGTCTGCGTACGACGTGGGCAATACTATCTTCATCTTTTTCCTTAGGGAATGCTTTAATCCCTCCACAAACCATCTCTTTTTCAATTCATTGGCTGGCTGAGCCTCCATCTTCCCAAGTAGCTCTTTAAGCCTCCGATTGTATGCTCGTATTGTTTCCTTCTTTCCTTGTTCAGCACTATAGATTTCGGCAACTATTTCGTTGTCGTCCCGAAGCAATTGAAACTCAGCCAAAAATTCCTTCCTAAGGCTATCCCTAGTGTTGATTTTAGTCTTATCCATGTCGGAGTACCAATCAATGGCAACTCCTCGTAGGGTCGTTGGAAACTGTTAGACCCATTCATCTTTGTCTGTGACTTCGTTCGCCGTCCAAATGGTTTCATACGTCCAGCAATGCCTTACGGGATCTTCCTTCTCGTTGCCATTAAACTTTGGTAGTTTTTGTTTTTGGGACGACATGTTTCTACTTCCACTGCCTCCAGTAGTTTACACTCCCGAGTTGGTTGGTTGTGTTCCTGGGTTAGTTGGGGTGGATACCGATGGGTTGTGTTGACTACCATGTGGTGTCTCTCTAACACTCCTCACTACCCCGGTGTCCTCGACTTCCCTAGTCTCTCCTTCCTCATTCCTTCGGGCCTCCCTAGCCATTGTACGAGGGGTAAGAGACAGATCCCTCAACCTATGTCAGGTCTCCTCAAGAAGATCCAACCATTGTCGAGTCTCCTCAATCAGATCCTCACTATTCCTTCCCCTACGGTTTTTGTCCTTCCCGTAGTGGTCACCTTCAGCCTGCTTACCTTCCCTTCCGTCGGGTCGCTCCTCTACCAGTTGCCTGAGCCTTTGTCTCCTTTCAGCCTGTTGCTCGCGAATCGAAGCTCTCTGAGCGGCTTCACACTCCTTTATATATTCTTTCTTATTTTTATCCTTATTTAACATATTGGGCGTCAATTCATGACCTGTAACCGAACATAAATTATTCAAAAGAACACTTTGTATTAATTCACTGTGTACAATGTGTGTCAACCATGTGACAGAATCATAACAATATAGAAGTGCCCTATTTTATTCTTATTTCCCTCCTGAAGGTTTAGTTATTGCTTTGCCTTCGCTGAGTTCCATCGTGCTCCTCTTCCTCATTGCGGTTATGCTCCTAGTAGTTACGAAGGATTTGTTGGCGTCGTTGTTCTCGCTCAATCTCCTCCTGTCGGTTCCTCTGGGCGAGGGATGTCTGTGCCAACAAGCGAGGGAGATGGTTCAGCAGTCGGTTTACTGCGGGACCTACTTCGAGAGCGTTCCACACCGCACCTTCGGGGACTTCTTCCCGTGCAGCCTCTCTCCTCACATAAGTTTCGATCGCCACCTGTAACAAAATGACGAAGCCTGACGTCAGGGCATGCTCTCCCTCATACAATTCTTCGCATCCATTGTCATCCCTCCTAATACCACTGTCGACAGGTTGGCCCATTTACCCTCCATATGCCATTCACTCTTCGTCACTTCCCAGCTTTGTACGGCAACGGCACCAAATGTTTAACGCCTACAATAAACTGGGTTTAATGCCTACTACTAAAGGAAATGATAACTAATAACAAGTGCAATAAGATATCAGAGAACTACTAGATATTTCATTAATGATAGCCAAGTACATCTAATGCAAGCATAACATAATCAGTTTTGTCATGTCTCTTTCATCCGAGAGGATACATATATCCCTTGAAGGGGTGTGACTGAACTGTTGCGACATAACCGTTTACCCTTCAGTTCCTAACGACCGAGCCTAACAACTTTATTAACATAACAGTCCCATACATACAAGTTTACCCACAACAATTGGTTGCTAATCTGATTGTCATCATGCCGATGATAATGATTATCTTTATGGGATCACTAATTGTCCAATTAGTGAACTGCAATCATCTTTTTCTTTCATGCTTTGATGATCAATCTTCTTGTACTGGCAATGTAGGATACTCAATAAGCTTTGTTGTATGTTACTGCATCGCTGGGCTCTAAATACATCAATGCCAAGTATGTCTAATCAACGTTTGATCTTATTCTTCTTTCATGATGATACTTTTCTCCCTTGATATGATATTGATATTGATAAGGGTTCTATTGTCATATGTCATTCTTCTCTTCGATATACTTTTTAATCATATATGATTGATCTACTCCATGCTTTCTGTTTGGTCAATGTTTATTAACTTTTTTATGATCAACATATTGTAACTTGATTATCTAATCCTTCTTTCAACTTGGTATGATAGAGGTATCATCAACGTGTTACTATCTTCATCATGGGGACATCAGCGTGTTACTATCTTCATCATCTCATCATCGTACATGGTTACCCCTGAAGGGACTAACGTGATTACACAAAGTAAACAATGTACCAGAACATACCATACACCAATACCGGAAAGAAAGTAATAATCACAAGAAGATGGCAGAAAGATATCATCTTTATTTCCAAATGTAATGTATACAATCCAAACAATGCTATCTTTTGATAAAACATAAGTACATATACAGTGTTAGGTGGTTGATTAAGAGTACCAAATGTTGGTAACAACCCAAAACTAATCGGAGGTAAATGACATTACATTGCCAACTAATTATTCCTTAACTAACATGTTTATTCCAAACCTTCAGCAAGACTGACAACTACATTAGCCCCCCAAAAAAGAAGTCTTCCAGATAACGAAAAACAAAATGGGGACTTGTGACATTACAAACATCTAGGAAGAAGGGTGAGGAAAGGTTCCTAGATCAGTAAAGGATGTTGGAAGAAATGCCTTGGAAGTGGAGAGCATCTGTCGGAGGCATTGCAACTTCTCTGTGCGAATTCTCAAATCTCTGTGTTAGCAATTCTTGTTCACGGGACCTCTTTATCATCTTCATAGCAACCATCAAGTCTGTCCTAGCTTTCTCCAATATGTTAGTTAAGGAATACTTAGTTAGCAATGTAATGTCATTTACTTCCGATTAGTTTTGGGTAGTTGCTAATAGTTGGTACTCTTAAGAACTGCCTGAGACTAGATATGTACTTATGTTTTATCGGGAGATAGCATTGTCTGGATTGTACACATTAAATTTGGAAATAAAGATCATATATTTATGCCATGTTCTTGTGATTATTACTTTCTTTCTGGTATTGTTCTATGTTATGTTCTAGTAAATTGTTTACTTTGTGTAATCAAGTTATCCCCTTTGGGAGTAAACATTTTGGCACCATTCCCATACAAAGCCTAAAGATTTAAACCATATAGGAGGATGGCAGTAGGTAGTATAGCAATGTAAATGGGCCAACCCTACAACAACCAAAAGTCTCTGAATCCAAAGAAGAAAACATGATAGAGGAAGAGTTGATACAAGACCTTATACACCTGTGGCAAGTACCTGTCAACTCATACATTCAAAGGGAAGTCTGCCACTGCGGGGCCCCTAATATTAACATCCAAGAAGGGTTAAGAGTGAACGACGAAGTCAAGCATCTCCTACTAAGGCTACCAAGATTACTCACACATAATCTAATAACCCTCCAAGGTCTTTGAGAAAATAGAAATCAAGAACAGCATTGGCAAAAAATACTACAATAGTACGAGGAAAGGAATTGCAGGGACGAGGAAGAGCGTGACACAAGTAAATATCGTACCTCTGGCAATTAATGTCCCTTCTACCAAACAAAGATAGAAGATGTATTGTGCATACTCGGGAACAAGGACAAGTATAGGTGAGAAGATCTCTCTAAATTAGGGAACAAAGTGAAAGGCGATGGCTATTACAAAGAATCGTTGAAGTATCTCAAAGTCCACAGAGCAAAAGCTAAAGTGTTAGTTGAAGTCGGAGTCAAGAGAGGCGGAAGCCACCCAACGGGGAAGGCTGAAGATCTTACCAACTAGGAAAACAATCCATCCATAAAAGTAGTATCGAACGAGTAAGACTCAGAAATCGACTTCATAAAGAGTAATTCATCAGTGCACTCCGCACATGAGGAAGAGGAAAACGAAGAAAGCAACCTTAAGAACAAGGTTTCTTGAATATTTGAGAATGATTTGCACCGCATTGAGAACTTGTTCATAACAGAAGAACCGAGAATAGGGGGCTTGAGTCGAAGACCCCGAGGATGAGGGATTTCAGGAACAAGGTAACCAACATACGAGGGACACTGACAGTGGACGTGTAAAAGGCTCATACATGGCCGAGAGTGCGGAAGAAGCACCAAAATGTCAACAAGAGAAAAGTAGTCTAGTCAGGTCCTCAATGCACAATACATACCATTCTAGAATGGTGACCCCCCCTGGCAAGTCCTAGTCCGGATAGGCAGAAACTCCCTAAATTCCATCGTAACGGATCAGAGGATCCAATACAGCATTGTAAGACATGTGAAACCATATGGTTCCCAAGTGGGTAGGTAGACAAAGATTACTGGCTAAAGTCATTTCTTGCCACATTATAACGAATAGCCATTGATTGGTTTTCAGACTTGGAAGAGAAACAAGTAGAATAATGGGAAAATTCAAAAAAGGCATTTGACGAGGAATTTAAACTCCTGAAGGTACTCACTTGATTACGCGGACTAATCAATGTACCAGAACATACCATACAACAATACAAAAAAGAAAGTAATAATCAAAAGAACACAACGGAAAGGTGTGATCTTTATTTCCAAATGTAATGTATACAATCCAGACAATGCTATCTTCCAATAAAACATAAATACATATAGAGTGTCAGGCAGTCAGGCAGTTGGTTAAGAGTACCAACCGTTGGCAACTACCCAAAACCAATCGGAAGTAAATGACATTACATTGCTAGCTAATTATTCCTTAACTAACATGTTTATTCCAAAAATTCAGCAAGACTGCCAACTATAGTATGATAATTGTTGCCATGATGGTATCGATATGTATATGCATCATGATGTTATTGCTATGAATACTCTTTATCTATGATGGATGCATGATGATCTAGATTAAGCACCATACTTCTTCCTTGTTGCCTTGACCTTGTCATCTTGGATCCTGACTCATTCTCATATCACATTGTGCCTCTTGATGCCAACTAGAAAAATTGTCTTATTGATAAGACTTCATGATTTCCCCTTGATATACTTGATGCTTTATTAACTCAAACTAACTACTTGAATTCTTATTTGCTATGTACAATTTTCTATTAACTATATCCTTACTATCTTGAGGTGCTTAAGGTCTACCACCCCTTGACCTCATATGTGATTTATTGCTATTGCATTATTAGGGACAAGATGGGGACATCACAAGAAACTGATTATCATCTTGTATAACTAGATGTGGGACTTGATCTAGAATCCCTTGAAGATTAATGTTTTGAAGAGCAGCTGGTTTTGAGAGTAGGCCAAAGAAAAATCCCACTACTTGTTTAATCTTGTCTTCTTGCTGGAGAATCTGCCCTTGATGTTCAGCAATTCAAAAAATTGTGTTATTTTTCTTTCTCACCTTCGTTCAAAGATGAAAAAAGTTTGATATTACAGTCACCATCTCTTAGCCATGTTCCCTTGATTTCTGCCTCCAATACAATTCCTCCCTTGCCTAAACTTCTTCAAGATTTTGCTCAAGTTTTTTCAGATATTGATAAGAAGAGGGGTCCAGACTCCATACCATTGTTTATAAAAGTATAATGGTATGATTTACCTCCTCTAACTGTTTCAAGATTTCTGCTTTTTGATGAAAGATGTTCTTAAAGTGGAGGACATTCCATTCCTTTATTTTACCCTTCAAGTACTTACTGGAACATTCTTGATCTAATAATGAAAGGTGATGATTCCCACCATTATTGAAGCAGATGGATGTAAGTTTCATCTCTAAACCACATTGCCTCGAATTTAAAACAGAGAAATTGTGGAGTGTTGAAGGGTTAAAGAGATACTTGGATAGGAAAATGGTCTAAACCTGAAAGTGGTAGAATAAGCATTTCTGATGGAGAAAGTGCATTATCCCAAACAGAAGAAACCAAAATTTGTCAAGTCTTTCTGTATTCTTACAAAAATCTTTCCTTCTATTTGTCCATGAGAACAAACCAACTAGGAGGACAATCCATTAGGGCATTATCTGAAATGAAATCTAGAAAATCTTCCATAACCTTTGGGGACAGAAAGATTCCTCCCTTTTTCTGTGGTTGAGGATTGCATTAAAGTCTCCTCCTAGAAGCACATTTTCCTCTTTGAACTGATCTATAACTTCTGAGAGAGAATCCTATAGCTATTTCTTTCCCACTATGGAATTTGGCCCATAAATGTTAAATAGCCAAAATGTGAAATCAAACAAAGTTTCTTTAGCATTCATTTCTGAGAGAAGACAACCTCCTCCATTTTTATAGATTTGCTCTTCCACGGAATAGCAAGAACCCCAGAGGCTCCTGTTGCCTAAGAAGTTGGGAATTTCCATTTTTTCCAAGAAGAGAAGATATTTTACACCATTCAAGTCTGCCAATTCAGTCTCTTGCAATAAGACAATGTATGCTGAAGCAGAATTTCTTAGGGGCATTCAAGCCCCTAACATTCTATGAGATGATCTTCATTGAACTCTCCTCAATCTACAATTTTTATCAAGGGTAGCTTGAATGTCCGCATCTATTTCCTTCTTAATTTCTTGCTCTTTGGAGGGCGGCCTCTCAGGGATGATGAGATAATCTTATGACTGTCCATTTTGGCTATGGAAAGAGGTTGGCTGAAGTCAAATCCCAAATCCTTCATC
Source organism: Chamaecyparis obtusa (assembly GCA_027943335.1). Lineage (NCBI taxonomy): Eukaryota > Viridiplantae > Streptophyta > Pinopsida > Cupressales > Cupressaceae > Chamaecyparis > Chamaecyparis obtusa. Next base: position 2,202,423 of record BSBK01000053.1, read on the forward strand.
CCCTCCACTTCTTCAATTTCCTCTATAAGTTTAGTAACTTCTTGTACTAAAATCTCATTTACCATTTCTTTAAGTTGTTGTTCTGTATACAAGATTCTTATATCATGAAGAGGATCAGGTTCCACCTGAGCTGAGGGAATGGCATCTTGTAGGCCACCATCAGAAGTTTGAGAGAGAGGCACACATACTTCTGAATTCTAAACACCAGGTAGGGGAGACTTATCCCACCTAATCTCACCCAGCAAAGTAGTTTCTCAATGGTGATTTTTCTGCAGGGATATAATTAGTTTATCCTTTGAGGGAGGATTAGACAAAAGATCTCTTTAAGGGAGAGATTGCAGATCTTGAGGTGATGGTCGTTGAAAGCATTCTTCAACCTGAAGGTTGTGATCTTCAAAGGGGGCATGTAGACTCCAATTCGCATAAGTCCTCTCAAAGGGAGGTGATTGGCGAGCTGACTTCAACCATGTTTTTTGATGAGAGCTATCATCATCTAAGTTACTAAGATGAACCACCTGAACCTCCTTTGCAGCCAAATTATGAAAGACTGAATCTGACAGGGGAGATGCATAGTCTAGAGTCACACATTCCTCTTTAAGGACAGAAGATGAGGAATTAGAGTGTTTTGGGAAATGGCATTCATTACAAAAGAACAGGGGATTTTCAAGCTGAATGTGTTGTTTCCAAATCCCATGCCTGGATTGGATAGCAAGAATCTTAGGAAAAAGTTTTCTTGCATTTAATAGAACACATATTCTGACAAGCTGTTGGGCATTTTGGAGGAAGCCCATTTCAAGTTTCTTGAATATCCCCAAGGAATTTCCAAAAGTTTCAAGTATTTTGGCTTCTCTATATTCCAAGGGCAGACCTTTCATCTGGGCCCAAAATGGGATAAAGTTAACAAGCACAGTGAAGGGATTGAAGTGGGGAACCCACGGCTGTAAAAAAAAGACCCAAGCCATTTAAAAACCAGGCTTCTCCCTTATACACTGTGAGGAAACTAAGTTGGCTCTCTCTGAATAACCAGTTCAAAATACTAAATTTGATACACTTTGCAAATCATCACTCTCAAAGGCGGATCAAAACAAATACTATTATGATAATTTTATTACTTCCAGTTATTACTTGCAATTGATACAATTCTGAAGCATGTCCATTATCTTACAATTACCAAATTGCAGACCAGCAATTACTTCTCAAACTATTGACATAAGGAACCTTATTTGCATAAACCAAATTACAAGCAACTTCTATTCTAAAACATTGAGCACCTGGATTGTAGAACTCCTTCAAGGAAAACGCTGCTTCCAAACAGGTAGGCTCGTGACTGAAATTCACCAACTTGTGATCAATCCAGGTGAGGATCGTGCTCCATAATTATGCTGCTAACTGACAAGGCACCTCATATTCCACGGCGGATCTGTATAGCTATAGCGAGCTCTTCAAATGCTAACCGGTAGATAATGATATCACTACAACCTCTGTCTACAGCAGAACTCGTAACACCATAGCCCTAACAGCACTCAATACATTGCCAGGATGATAAACTTCACGCGGTTCACAGAATTACTACAGCCGCACATGAATGTGGTGCTGACTTCGATACTATAGGACGGGTCTAAGAACCCCCAATGGTAACCAACGCTAACAGCAAACACAACTCAAGCTCACGTGAGCAATTTGCAAGATCACTAATTCACATGCTGCCTGGCATTACCAGTCTGTACACACAAGCGATTCCAGAATTTCCAAGAGGAATCCAAATGCGATTTCCCCCCACAATACGTTCAAACACCAGTAAATGAAGACTCAATTTCAGAACTTCAACTTGAATTAATACATCCTTCAACTAACCTCCCAGAATATCAATTGAAAGGAATACTGCACATCAATCTATCAGCATTCAAATTATAGATTCAAACTTCATTGCATTGTACAATAAATACAATCTCTCCTGTAGAAATTAACTCCAGAGATGAAACTTTCTCAATTCAATATACCTCAGCATTGAATTGGTATTCAGAATTAAACAGCAGTTGAGAAATTCACCATAATCTTTCAATGGCTCAAATCCCGATAAGAGGAATCCGTCCTCGAAACCCTAACCAGGGCAATTCCCAAACTTCAATAAAATAATGATTGCATAATGAATCCTAAAAGTGCTTTTTCGTGCAAAATATATAGCTTTTTCGAAAAAGCACTTTTTTAATATTTCCCTTAATTGGCTTATTAAATACTCCCCACTTTATAATATAATATTATAAAGTCGTTAGTTATTAAATTAAATCAATATAATTTAATTTAATAACGCCTTTAAAATTAAAGCCAGAGACCCGACTGCCTGCAATCTTCGAACTTCTGACAAAGCATCAAGACCAACTGCCCAGCCAAAAATAGATACTGCCCTGCCAGAAATAGTCATTGCTAAAAATAGACTTACTATAAATAGTAAGTCTCTCAAACTGGAGATTCTCTGAAACTGAATCTTGAGATGCCTAACGCTCCGTGCAAACACCCTGCCAATCCCGGCCATACCAAAAACCCCACTTACTAAAAATAGTAAGTTGGCCAAAATGACCCGAACGAAGATCAAACCTGATAATCTGAATCTCCAGAATGGAATCCCAACGCTGGCTCCACAAACTGACCCCCTCTAAACACCCGTTTAGCTTGCGAGGGTCGCCAAACCAAGCTAAATCCGAAGTCTGAAAAATGGGGACATTACATACACTCTATCCTGATCCACTCTAAGATTAAAAATTACTATGAAAAATCCTTTTCTTCCTACATGTAGAAAATCCCAGAGGCTCCCCTCCATACTTTATTAGCCCATGTATTCTTTATGCCAATACAAGAAGAAATGAATCATGACATGTGTCGACTTTGACCAAAAAATCAAGAAAACAAACAGAAAAGATTCATAACTGAAAGCTTCATAGAGGTGCAACTAATAGTCTTTGTGCTCCAAATGCATTGGAGTAAAATGCAGAATTAGAAAAATCATGTTTCTTTTCTAATTTATATGTTAGATCTGTCAAGTCTACTCTTAAAAAACAAGAAGAGAGAAAAAGGTAAATCAGAACTGTGTTGTTATTACTTGTACACAATATGACAATGTAAACAAGAAAAAGGAAAAAGTCATAAATTATTGAGCAATCCTCATTTCATCTCTAAAACAAATATATTCTTATGCTTATCCTTGTGTCTATAATTACCTTTCGTGCATCAAAAGACTTGCGTGCAACAAAAAAGGCTTCTTGAGGTAATATATTTGCCACCTGAAACATAAAATGTTTAAATAAAGTCAATTGGTGTCAAAACGTAAAGTGCAATATATAAACAAAACAGATAAAGTGACGATAACATCCTGGCATTTATAGGTAGTATATATGACAAATAGAAAACAAAGGCAATCCCTAAATTCAAGAAATAATTGAAATTTAAATGCTTCAGCATTGTTTACATTCCTCAAATGTTTTCTTCTGTCATTCACACAAGCATCATCTGGCTAGAAAAGAAAAAAGATGGTACACTCATGGATGTAGCTTTTATACAGAATGAAACAATGGTGGCCTAGAAAAGCAAAACAATGTCAGATACTAAGAAACAGTACCCAAATTCATTAAGAGATCTTTAGCGGTCATCTCTGCTATAAAAACATTGAAGTACTATAGATAAAAATTGCATTTGAAGTTGTAATAGATAATAATCCATTATTTTTTCCCCTTTAAAGAAAAATCTAGCGAAAATAAATTCATAAATAAAAGAGTGATTGGAGAGGCAATGTCATAAGTAAATATGGTTTAAGAGTTGTTTTAAAAATTACCCATTTTTGCCATTTTTGGTAATTTTTAAAACAACTCTTAATAATTTCTGCCTTACTTCTTGCAACTAGTGGAGGTGTTCTGCATGACATTGGATGTCTCTTTTTGGTGGAAGATCATCAGGTAATTATACTGCAATGACATCAACAAACTCTTCCAATATATCAACCGCCTTCGGTGGTACTGATAAGTCTTCCACTTCTCCCTTTTGCACTACCAATGCATAACAACACCCTATTACCTTTAGTTCGCTGACAAGTCCTTTTTCAAACAACATACTCTCACCCTTTCCATCATCCTTGAGAGGAAACAAAATTACTTTAGATCCATCCTTCCAAAAGGTGCATGTGTTTTTCCCCCCATCGTGAATAACTTTCCTATCATACTGCCAAGGTCTTCCTAGCAAAAGATGACATGCATCCATTGGAATGACATCACACCGAACCTCAACCTTATAGACTTTTCCTATAGAAAATTTAATAAGACACCTCTTATCTACTATAACTTTAGTCACCTTTTTCAACCATGCAATACGGTAGGGGCAAGAATGCTTTTCACACTACAAATTTAGTTTATCTACCATTTCTGTAGAAACCATGTTCTCACAACTACCTCCATCAACAATTACTTGACATACCTTTCCTCCTAAAGAACCTCTTGTGTGGAATATGATGGTTCGAAGCCACAAATCATTAGGAACTTTTCCCACAAAGCCCTGAATTACCATTGTCCTCCTCATCATGAGACTTTCTCCTAAATCTGGTAATACCTCTTTCACACCACACCTCATCCTTATAGACTTTTCCTATAGAAAATTTAATGAGACACCTCTTATCTACTATAACTTCAGTCACCTTTTTCAACCATGCAATACGGTAGGGGCGAGGATGCTTTTCACACTGCAAATTTACTTTATCTACCATTTCTATAGAAACCATGTTCTCACAACTACCTCCAACAATTACTTGACATACCTTTCCTCCTGAAGTACATCTTGTGTGGAATATGATGGTTCGAAGCCACAAATCATTAGGAACTTTTCCCACAAAGCCCTGAATTACCATTGTCCTTATCATGAGACTTTCTCCTACATCTAGTGATACCTCTTGTTTTGCTCCATTCTCAGCTTGAGCTAGATTCACCTTGGCTGGTCTTTCTTGATTCATCTCTTGCATGTTATAATTGGAGCATTCAAATGCTCTGTGACCTTCTTCACCACACCTAAAACAAGCGAATGGTCTTCTTTGGCCTTCCCATCCTCTACCGCAGCCATAACCTCACCTTGTTGAAACCCCCTTCCTCTTTGTTGATTTGATGAAGTCTAGTGGGTTTCTTCTTGTCTCTTTATTCCTTTGGATGACTCTCCCTGATCATAACTTGAACCATCACGCAATGGGGATGATGTACCCCATCTCACTCTATTTCTCTGAAAACACTGGCGACTTTTCTTTTCTTCTACCTTTAAGGCAAGCCGATATGCCTCTTTCATGCTTGTGAATCGATGCATGCTCAACTCGTCTTGGATAGAGAACTTCAAGCCATTAACATACCTTGCAGCCATTTGTTCATTAGTTTCATTGGGATCCACACAAACGGATAATTTGTAAAATTCATTTGTATAGTCTTCTACAATAGATAGATTTTTCTTTAGATTTTGAAAACTATGGAAGAGGGTTTGCATATAATCTACAAGTAGAAATGTCTCCCTCAATTTCTTCTCCATCTTTTCCCAAGTTCTTAATTTCTCCTTTTCCTTCCGGGTTCTATCCTTCTGCAAGTGATCCCACCATATCATTGCATGCCCTTTTAATTTTGTACAGGAAGATTTTACTTTCTTCTCCTTTGTCATATGCTTCCACTCAAAGAACTTCCCGATGTTGTTTAGCCAATCTATCAACCTTTCTGGTTTAAGACTACATGCATATTCAGATACTTCAACTTTGATGCCATTGTTGCTTCCTTCTAATGCCCTAAGAATCCTTTGCTCAAAAGACAATCCATTCATTTGTTCTTCCTCTTCTTCAACCTCTGCATGTTGTTCAGCTCTATAAAGAACCCAACTAGCTCTCTATGATCAAATGACTCTTTCCTCAAATTAATTGCAAATTAATATTTTTTGATTTTCGAAACACATAGGAATTACAATAAATTACCAAACTTTTCAATAAATACAGCAGCAAATTATCTTAACATTTACATCATTGTTTTGCTACATCTGCCAACATGATAATATCGATCATCATAAAATAAATCCTAACTAATAACAAAATAATCTTTGCAGCTTGAAATACAAATGACGTGCAGCACATTCCAAACGCAGCTTGTATGGAAGTTGACGCCAGCAAATAAACTCATGAATGGCCCTGTCCACATTCTGAACCCTTGACGCCATCCAAAGTTCAGCCTCTACCTACCTACGCAGCCCCTACTTGCAACCATAAATCATGAAATGTACGGCCCCTCTCTTTGTCCGTACGGCAGCCTGTGTTTTAACTCCGTACGGCCTTCCTTGGAACTGTATGGCAGCTTTCTTAAGATGGTAACAATCACTTTCCAGCAGCAAATAGAATTCAGATCCACTACCATACATTTCACATGAAAATTTGATGAGTTCTCTCCAAAAGCTGAAGACCAAACCCTAGCTTGCTTGAAAAAATTCGATTTCTTCTTCTAGACCACTTTTCAACTTCACAAATTTAATATAATGACATAAGGTATTGAAAAGTGCTTTTTCAAATTGAATATATAGCTTTTTTGGAAAAAGCTTCAATTTCATTTTTTCACTTAAAAGGCTTTTTTAATCACAACTTCAATTTATAACACTAAGTTATAAAGTCATTAAGTTATTAAATTAAAATAATTTATTTTAATAACGATAACTTCAAAATAAAAAGCCACTGCAACCCACTGACTGCAACAAATCCGTTTCTGACACCAGAGCCTCAAACTTCAACTGCCCTGCCAAAAATAGCCAACTGCTAAAAATAGACTTACTATAAATAATAAGTCACTCAAACTGGAGATCCCCTGAAACTCGATCCTAAAACATCTGACACCCTGTGCAGACGCCCTGCTAATCCTGGCCATACCCAAAATACCACTTACTAAAAATAGTAAGTTGACCAAATTGACCCGAACGAAGAGCAGACCTGGTAATCTGAACCTCCAAAATGGAATCCCAACACTGGCTCCGCCAACTAACCCCCTTTGATCGCCTGATTAGCTTGCGAGGGTCACTAAACCAAGCTAATCCCAATAGTCTAAAAACGGGGACATTACAAGCTCTTCTCCCATGGCTTACTTTGTCATCTGAATCATCTTCTCTTTTTGTCTTAGCTCTTGATTTGCAAGCATTGTTGTAAGATCTGCAACTTGCCTCTAGAGTATTTGCATGTCTCTATGCATCTGTGTATTGCCTCTTCCTCTTCCTCTCCCAGCCATCATCCTGCTCTGATACCAGATGATGTAGCCAAAATTCGTTTAACAATTAATAGAAAGATAAGAGAGCAACAAAACACAGAAGATTTTTAGAATTTCAATCTTTCTTCATTATTCTTCCAACTAATCTCCTCCTACAATGAGAGAACACACTAATTTAAGTACAAATCCGAAATTACCTTTTTGGCAGTTTTTTCACAAAAGTAGTTTTTTACCATTTTTGATAATTTGTAAAACAGCTCTTAAAAAGTTGAATCTTTCCATGAAGCTTCCTAAATCTAAGATAAGATGAATTGCCAACTAACCTTCGAAATTGGAAACAAGATTTCGAAATTATTAAAAAAAACTTTTCTAAAAAACTAAAAAAAACAATAAAATCTTAAAAAACCACTAAAACCTCATGCATCAACAATCGAACTCTAATATGCAATCCCTTCATCAAAATTCTCATAATATAATCCTTAACTATTATAGGCAAACATAACAAGTAAGTAACCGTCTTCCTAGTATGATAATAGGTGGCATTATGGAATTGTTCCACATGGTCACTATTGTGTCACATGACATCTAATAAGTGCTGCAACAAGGTGGAAACCATGAGGTTCCAATCGCAGGGCATTGTCGGCTTTGAGTCATACAATTATTTGCATTGGACACAAAAATGAATGTCAGAGTTAAGATCCGACATTCAATTAGGTCGCTCCCTATTGAATATAGTCATAAAGGAAAGAAGAAATCTCGCCATCTAAGGTATGAAACTTAATTCGAGTATGTATAAGTATTGATGAAATTTGTGAAGTGTTAAAATTGAAATTCTATTATTAAAAAAGGGTGGGGATGTAATGCCCTTTCCTTTGAAATGGAATTTATTAATAAATATTAATAATTATATTTTAATATGATTCTGAAATATAAAATTAAAATTTAATTAAGTTTAATGAATGCTCAAAAGGCATGAAATAAAGAGTTATGACTATTGAAGGATTAAGGTAAGGGAGAGGTCATTCTATGAGAAGAGGGCATGGAGGGAAGCAATTAATCAATTTGGAAACAAATGGCTATTCTCAGAAGACAATAATTAAGATGCATAGTTGTGACTCTTTCAAAGGGCAGAAATCATGAAAGTTTATGACTCTCTCAAGAATAAGATATAAAAGGGAGATCATTTCCTTGGGAGGACATCTAGCAAGCAATAAATAAATCTTAAATTGGGAATGAAGGAAATGAATTTGAAAATAAACTATTATTCTCAAAGGTAGCAATGAAGGGTGGTGATTCATTACTTGTGAAAGGTGTTGACTCAATGAAAAGGATATAACGGGCAAATCATTTCAATCAAAGAATCATTGAATAAATAATCAATTCATAAAGGAAACAAGCATTCAACCAATCAATTAGGAATAGAACATTATGTGACATTGCAAGTAAATTAAATCATGTTTTCAAGAGCAGTGATGTTGAAGTATGTAGCTGCGATAGAGACTTCATGAGCATTTTTGGTTCTGCTGCTCCTGTCAGTATTTTATATTCCTCCTCTTCATGTTCGTGCGGAAGTATTTTGTCTTGGCTTACCTTGGTGATGCTTGCCACGGCACCTTATTTGTTTCGGTATTCATTGGTATCTTTTGATGACATGGAATTTATGCGTAAGTTGTTGAGTCATCACCGATGACAACTTCTATCTTATTTATGAGAGCCCTTTTTGATATCGGCACCTCCAAATTCTTAATGGAAGTAACGTCTATGCTTGTGCGGTGGCACTTCACTTTACTAGGCGGTAAGCCAAGTAAAGTGAAGCGTCACAATACTGACTTCTTTTCTTTTCAATGCTCTTAGCATATGGGAAGTTTATGGCATTCTCCATTGTGATTATTGAGTTTTGTTGTTGATAATTGTTGTGTGTTGCCGCTGCTCAGTGCGAAAAGATACAGAGATTCACATCTTATTTTTGCTTGTTGTTGCCAATCTATATATTATTGGGACTGCCTGGTATCATTGATATTATGTTTCTTCAACATGATATATATCTCAGTAGTATAATATTATGATTTTGCATATTTTCTATTGATATTTTCTTCTTAGCAGAAAGAGACATTTTGTATTCTTGTTATGTAATGCTCGTCATATGAGTTGCATTATATATGTTCTGTTGAGAGTACTGTTTCATTTTTTAGTATCATGAATCTATGTAAAGATACTCAGTGGATTTTTTCAAACTGGAATCTGTGAGTGATCAAGAAAAGGATCTTTATAATCAGTTTTAAGACTCTGAATAAAGGATTCATATTTTGGTGGGCTGGGTTTTTCACCCTTAGGCTGAGGGTTTTCCCAGGATATTTGCTCTGTGTTCTTCTCTTGTTTTGCTTTGCAATTTTTATTGTGTAGATTAATATTCTAGTTTAAATTTCAACATGGTATCAGAGCGGGTTTGAGAATTCAATCCAAAGCCAAGATTGCTTTTGTATCAACCTTTGGTTATTCCTCATTGAATCATTTATTCTCAGCTAGTGACAATGGTGAACAGTCTGAAAGTAGAGGACAGATTGGATGGTTCTTCTAATTATTCTTCATGGAAGTTTAGGATCTTGATTACGCTTGAGGAGAATGACCTGCTTGATTATGTGAATTTTGATCTAGATGAACCTTCAAATGATGCTGAGAAAATTCTACAGAGAAAGAACAAAGTCATGGCTAAGAAGATTTTGGTTGACTCGGTGAAGGATCATTTGGTTCCCATTATTTCCAAATTGTTTTAAGCCAGAGAGATGTTTCAGACTTTAAAAGATTTGTATGAGTTCAACAACACCAGCAGAGCTCTAGCCCTGAGGCGTCAGCTTCTGCATGTTAAGATGGCTAGAGGGGAATCAGTAGTATCATAATTTATGAAGATTACAGAGCTAAAAGACCAACTAAGTGCCATTGGAGATTCTGTACCAGATAAGGACTTAGTCATGCTTGCCATGAATGAACTTCCCCACTCTTGGGAATCATTCATTCAAGGCATCAATGGGAGAGATGATCTTCCAAAATTTGACAGGTTGAGAGCTGATTGCATTGAAGAAGAATGCAGACTTGAAGCTAGAGGAAATGGACACAAAAATCATCATGAAGATGATCATGTGCTTGCTGCGCACACATCAAAAAGAAAAGGAAAGAAAGGGAATTTCAAGAGATTCAGAGATTAAAGTTCAGAATCAGCTCCTGTCTCAAAGAAGAAGAAAAGGGATCTTTCAAAGGTTCAGTGCTTTAGATGTGACAAATTTGGTCTATGCTAGAGACTGTACCTTAAAGCCAAAGCCCCAAGTAGTTGCTGCAACTGTTGAGAAGTCTTCTCCTCAAAGAGAGTCAAGTGATAACTCTAAAGGGTTCCTATTTATTTTTGCACTTTCCAGCAATGTACCTACAAATAGTGATACATGGCCGATTGATAGTGGGGCATCTCGGCACATCACTAGTTACTGTGATCATCTATTCAACTTGAAAGAAAAGAATTCCCATCTTCAAGTTATTATTGGAGATAATGCAAGCTATTCTGTTAAAGGAGCTAGTTCTACTTATTTTCAACTCGATTCAAGAATTCCTCTACACTTAAGTGATGTCCTCTTTGTTCCTGGCATTAAGAGGAATCTGATTTCTATATCAGCATTAGAAGACAAAGGTTATCATGTTGCCTTTACTGATGGAAAAGTTCTTGCATGGAAGAACTCCAACATTCAATCAGTTCGTGAAATTGGAGTACGCCATGACAGCCTCTACAAACTTTCAGCCCGTCCCATTCAAGCTTTGGCTCATGATACTTCAAGCTCAAGTGAACTTTGGCACAAGAGCTTTGGACATATGAATTTCAAAACTTTATCTTCTATAGAGAAAGAAATTGTTGGTCTTCCTAAGCTGAACCAAAACCATGAAGGAGTGTGCAAAGTATACTTTCTAGGTAAGAACATTAAGAGCACTTTTCATTCTAGTGAAAGTAGAGCAAAAGATATCCTAGAATTAATTCATTCAAATTTATGTGGTCCTATGTGAGTTGCATCTCTTAGTGGTTTTTGGTATTATGTTACCTTCATAGATGATTATTCTTGTAAGTGTTGGATTTACTTTCTCAAGTGTAAAGAATTTGATGAGGTGCTGTCATGTTTTAAAGAATTTAAAGCTTTGGTTGAAAATTTATCTAACAAGAAAATTAAGACTCTTAAGGTCTGATAATGGAGAATATGTGTCTGGTATCTTTCACACTTTTTGTGTTGAACCTGGGATTAAGAGGGAGTTCTATGTCCCTTACAATCCCCAACAAAATGGTGTAGCTAAAAGAAAGAACAAGACAATTGTTGAGGCAACGAAGGCTATGATTCATGATCAGGGCCTTCAAACCTTTCTATGAGCAGAGGCTTGCAGGACAGCAGTTCACATTCAGAATAGAAGTCCTCACCAGATTCTAGATAACAAGACTACTAAAGAACCTTTTACAGGTATCAAACCTGATATCAGTTACTTCAGAATTTTTGGATGCCCTGCTTATTCTCATGTTCCAAAGGAGAAAAGAACAAAGCTAGAGCCATCTGGAAGAAAAGGCATTTTTGTTGGATATAGTGATTCTTCAAAGGCATACAAAATATATATTCCAAGACAAAGACAAATTGAAATCAACAGGGATGTCACTTTTGATGAAGATGCAGCTTGCAAGAAATCTAGTGATTCTTTCTATCTTGGAAGCCGATAGAGGTGATTTTGAGGTTCCTCAAGATTTAGATATGGTTGATCCAATTCCACCTTCTAAGAATCAGAGGGAGAATAGAGATTTAGATAATCCTACTGATCCAATTGATCCAATGGATTCTATAGACACTTCAGCAGGTCCCAATAATAGTTCAAATAATAATATGCAGCTCCTCGTGATATCTTCAGAGAGAGTAAAAGGCCTCACAAGTATGCAGGTTATATAGCCTTGATGAGTCACATTTTAGCTTTCGAGCCTTCTAGTGTTGAAGAAGCTTCAAATCAAAAAGTATGGAAAGATGCCATGATGGAAGAATATTAGACCATCATTAAAACTAATGTATGGGACATTGTTCCAAGACAAAAAAGTAAATCAATTTCTTCATCTAAATGGTTATTTAAAATTAAACATGCAGTTAATGGAAGTATAGAAAAGTATAAAGCCAGATTTGTAGCTAGAGGTTTTTCTCCAAAGGAAGGCATAGACTATGAAGAAACCTTTGCTCCAGTAGCTCGCTACACTTCCATTCGAACCATCATAGCTATTGTAGCTGTGAAGAGCTGGAAACTTCATCAAATGGATGTGAAAACAGCCTTCTTAAATGCGGTGATTTAAGAGGAAGTTTACATAGAGCAGCCTGAAGGATTTTTAATTCATGACAGGGAGTCTCATGTATGTAGGCTGAAAAAGTCATTGTATGGGCTCAAGCAAGCTCCCCATGTTTGGTACGAGAGAATTGATCACTATCTTCTAAGCTTGGGTTTACAAAAGAATGATGTTGATCCTAATTTATACTTCAAGGTATGTGATGACAAAATTATGATAAGTCAAGATAAATATGCAATTGATATTTTGAAGAAATTTGGTATATTAGAATGCAAATCTATGGTGACTCCCATGGAAGTAAATCTAAAAAGGTTACATGATGATGCAACTACTTTGGGTTTAGTCTTAGTTGCCGATTCGGATTCGGGGACGGATTCAGGTTCACGAATCCGGTTCGTGGATTCGTGAAAAAAAAAATTTCCGTTTTGGATTCGTGAGGATTCGTGAGTATATATATATATAAAATATATATATATATATGCATTATATATCCAAAAATATAAGAGAAATATACATAATTCTAAAACTAAATCATTTCATACTATGAATCTATGATGCTTGATCATTAAAACTTCAAATAGCATACTTGATCATTGATCTATGATTCTATGTTGACGATTCTAAAGAAAATCAGCACATTGAATTAATATTACTGAATTACAAAATGACAATTCAAAATATTGTTCATTAAAGTTTGAGACATGATTCAATGTTCAATGGCTCATCAATCAAATAGATTATCAAAAAAATCTGGATCAACGGGGTCTCCAGTAGCTGCAAGTGTTTGATCAAAATCATCATTAATGGAACCCAAAGTTCCACTAGCACTAGAGGGTACTGTCTCATCATCATCATCATCATCACCATCATAATCCACATCAGCCAAAATGCTTCTAGCAAGATCCTAAATGGTCATATCTAGATCAACAGACTCAAGTGCTACATCCCAAAGCTTCGCTGGCCCCTTCTTGTACTTTGGATCCTTCTGTGACAGGAGACGCAAGTTGTTGTGAACATAAACCAAATCTTCTATTTTTTTTGCAGCCAACCGGTTATGCTTGACTGAGTGGATAAAGGAGTACGTACTCCAATTCCGCTCAGTGGCAGAAGAGCTCGCAACCTAGAGAGAAAACCAACAAAATTAAAAAAATACAAGATAAATTCAAGAGCGTTAAGTATTAAATTCTACAATGCAAGTGACAAAACAAAAAGAAAAAAAAAGTTAAAACTTAAAAACTTACTTGTGATAGAACCTTAATCACAAGAGGTTGGAGGTATAGATAATCTTGCCCATGAAGATACCACCATGTAACAGCATCCATTTTGCTTTGGTCATTGATAGCAATAGGGCTGAGATCTCTTCCTGAGATAAATGATCCAAATTCTCTCCTAACACTTACCCCAATATCTGGATAGCAAAAGATTTTATCAAATGCCTTCTTATACCCACTAGCAACCTCAGCATCTCTATATGGTGCCACTCTACCTGGAATACCAAGTACTTGTGCGCTATAGTACCTGGGAGAAAGAGCATATGCTAGGAGGTGCAAAGGTGTGGTCATCTTGTTCCAACGATGAACAACCATTGCTTCCACCTTTTTGTATAAGGTGTTCTCAAGATCATTCTCTCTCCTATGTATGACCTGGGATATCAAATGATGTTCATGTAAGTTATCATTATGTCAATTTTGAATTTAAATAACTCTCAATAAACAAAGATAAAGGAATGTATTAAATTTATAACTTACCATTTTTATCTTCTCCAACATTGTGTCCATGCTATCATAGATATCCCCCAAGCATGGTAAATCAGTGTCGGCAAATCAAAGCATAGACATGATGGGATCAGTGAATTCCAACACATACTCCACACGAGTCCACCAATCATCATCTAATATCAATGCCTTCACCTTTTGGGCCCTGACTGAACTGGATTGCTTCCAGATGCTCCATTGGTTACTAATAACCATTTGTGATAAGGCCTCCTTCACCTTGACAAGCCGTCTCAACACAATTGTGTGAGAGGCAAACCGGGTTTCAGCCACCTAAAACATGTTAGTAGAAAGTTAAAACATGACATAAAAATTATAAAATGATAAATGAAACTAAATAAATTATAAATTAAATTTTAAAATTTACCTTCAACAATTTCAATTTTGAGTAACTTCTGAATATTGCTTGTGACATATGGTGATTTGTCACAAACATTTGAATCTCCTCACCCTCCTCATACACCTGTTTCACCCAATCTATTTCGATGCCAATTGCCTTCATCACTAGATTGAGAGAATGGACAGTGCACGGTGTCCAAAAGATGTGACTTCTGAAAATTGCTTGTGACATATGGTGATTTGTCACAAACATTTGAATCTCCTCACCCTCCTCATACACCTATTTCACCCAATCTATTTCAGTACCAATTGCCTTCATCACTAGATTGAGAGAATGGACGGTGCACAGTGTCCAAAAGATGTGATCATATCTAGCCTCTATCAAAGCACCTGTAGCCTTGCAAACTTTTGCATTGTTCGTAATTACTTGGACAACATTGTGATGACCCACGAACTCTATGGATTCAATGAGAATCTAGGCAATGAACTCTGCATTTTTTACTTCACCTTCACAGTCAACCGCCTTCAAAAACATTGACCCCTTGGGGGATACAACAATTACATTAATTAAAGGACGGTTTTTGCAATCTTTCCATCCATCTGAAACAATAGACACACCTGTTTGGACCCAAGAATCTCTTATTGGTTGTAGTAGGTTCTCTACATTTTTTCTCTCATTTTGTAATATGGTGGTGCACAACTTTTCATATCTAGGGCCACGGTAACCAGAAGGTGCTTCATTTATTCCTTCACACATGTCACTAAAATAAGATGATCTCGCAAAGTTTAATGGAACACCATTTGCAAAGAGGCAACATCCAACTTTGGCATCAGCAATATCTCTTAACTCATTTTGAAATGCCCTATCTAATGGGCCTCTCTTGCGGGGGGTGGTGTGGTTGATCTACATCTTCATCCCTAGAAGGCATAGGCAAGAATGGATGTCATCTAGATTGCATTTGAGTGGGTGGCTGCATTGTTTTTTGTTTACTGGTATAAGAAACTTGTTTCCCTTTTGCACATATTTTGTTAGCGTCTTCTTGTTCTTTTACCAAAGCTGCTATTTGTGCAGCTGGCAATCCCTTCTTATCTTCCCCCTCACACATGTTAATCCCTTGACCCCCAGGGCCTAAAAGATGATATTTTACCTCGGAGTAGGAGCTTCTATATTGTGTTTTGCAAAAATTACATTTCCATACATACCCCCCACCTCCAACACATTGAGAAATTCTTGTGTTGTGTCTCCATAAAGGAGACCCTTTATCAATTTTAAATCTTTGAGATCCCTCCCCACCCACTGAGCCTTGACTACTCATTGTTGCAATCTATAACAAAAATGAAAAAAGAAAACTTCAAAACTTATCAAAAAAAACTAGAGAATATGGTTCAAATGCATACCTTAATCGCTTAAATAGATTGAATAGTGCTTCTTGGAAGGTGTTTGCCACTCCACAATCGAGCTCCTTCAAATTCAATCACCTCACTTCAAGCTTGCATGAATGAGAGAGCAAAATGAGAGAGAATAATAGAGAGCACAATGAGAAATAAAATGTGTTTGGAGACTCATAAAAGGGGTCGTTTTAGGGTTAGAAGCAAAAAAAACAATATAAAAATGCTTTTTTAAAGTCATTGTTTGACTTTTTAAAGACCAACTGTTGCGGGTCCTTGAGGATTCGCACGGATCTCCGGAGGGATCCACAAGGTTTTGCACGGACCTTGCCAGATCCATCCCGGATCCGACGCGAATCTGGACCCAGATTGAACCCGGATCCGGGCCTGCCAACGCGAATCCGGTAACTAAGGGTTTAGTTGATCCTATTATGTACAAGCATCAATTGGTTCTTGATATATTCGATTAACACAAGACCTGACATATGTTATGCAATTAATACATTGAGTCGGTTTATGCGTGTGAACCAAGGCAAATCCATCTTGTGGCAGTCAAATATATATTGAGATATATTCATGGTACAGTAGGATATGGGTTAAAATACTCTTCCTGTGTTGTGCTGAATTTGCAGGGGTTCTCTGATTCAGATTGGGTAGGTTGTGTACCTGATAGAAAGAGCACCTCAAGTTGTTGTTTCAGCCTTGGTTTAGCCATGATTTCTTGGTGTAATAGGAAACAATCTTGTGTTGCTCAGAGAACGGCTGAAGCAGAATATGTTGTAGCATGTGTGGCTGCAAGAGAAGTTGTGTGGCTTCATAAATTGCTTGCAGGTTTATTTGGGCAGCCTTTGGAACCTACAGTGATTGTGTGATAATCAAAGTTGTGTGAAGCTTTTTAGGTATAATCGAGTGTTTCATGATAGAACCAAACACGTGGAAATTAAATTTCATTACTTGAGAGACATGGTTCAAAGGAAAGCAATTGAACTAAAGTACATTCCTACAGAGCAGCAAACTGCAGGATCCAAATCCAAGATCTATTATTGAGGAAAGATTTATTTGAGGAGATGTAACCCTAGCCCTAATTCGTTGCAATTGTGATTTTTAGGGCAAATTCTAAGGCAAAATAGGAAGGGTCATCACATAAAAACACAGCAGAAATTACACAAGTTATTTCATGACAAATAGAGTGTGTCGAAAGATAAACAAAATTCAAACTTCAATTATAAGACATAAGCAAAAATGTAATGTCCCCTATTGAGACTTTACTTGATTTACCCTAAAATTTCCAACTAGGGTTTGGATTGTGCTTAGATATGGAAATTTAACTTAGTCTCTTGATTTAGAACCTGCAATCAGATTAGTTATCAAAAGATAAATAAACATATAATCATGTTATCAATCATAATAGTCATATAGTATATGTGGGATTCCTTTAACGCTTTACCCCATGACTCATCAACGCTATGAAGCCCATCTGAGGTCATACAAGGTGCCTTAAGCCTATCAGTGCCCCTGCATTTGCAGCCATTTGCTCCAAATGAGTACAATCATGATCATTGAAAACCTCATTCAAGATATAAAAACCCTCTTCACTAAATGTAGGTTCTCCCTTGGCTATGATCCATTCTTAATCAAGATCAATCTAGATCAATTGGTTGATCATCTTCAACACTACCTAATGTTAGCAATGATGAACACTTATGTTCTCAACCTACTAGTGTATGCTAAAACATAGAAAATTATTGAAATTGATAATTCGAAAGTTTTTAACCTTGAATTTTCAAGTGATGGCGAAGGTTGTGATCGATGAAGATCAAATCATTCATCTGCCATTGGCTCAATCAGCTGTATTTCTTAGAGTGTATATGCTCAAATACAACTGAATAATGCTCACACAAAAAAGAGCTGCATGGTTGCTTTAGATGTCGAATTGCCATCCAGCAAAGTAATTTGGCCTCATGGCCAAAGTACTTCTATCATTGTACTGAAATTAGATTAGTCACAAAAACAAAATATACTAATAAAGCCAAGTGATCTGATTCCATTTGATGCATAATTAATTAGATTGCAAATTATTAATATAGAAATTAACACCTAGTGTTACTATCTTTCTTTAATTCCATTACACATGTCAAAGAAGAAGCCCATTGCTTGCTTGTACAATGGCAATTCTGCCATGGCTACTCGACTTTCCTTTGCATTGGAAAAGAATGTAGAAATACATTTGAATGACCCTACACTCCTTTCTCCATAGTCCTTGGATGATGGACTATAATTGATATAGGGATTCAAGAAGTAGACTACAACATGAATGCTACAAAGCATTTGGTAATACAATCTAGCATTGTTGATCTCCCAAATTGGCAACAATCACCTCTCATCATTCTGTGTTTTGGACTGTAATGCCTACTTAGCCCTATCCATGCCCTCATAAAAAAGAATCGAGGGGGGCTTTTTCCCCATCAACCAATCTTAGCACTCTAACCAAGGGCTTTGAAATTTGCACATATCTCGTATACCCATCCAAAACGCATCATCAAACACCAGATTTGAAAAGGTGATCCCATCCATCTAACTAGAAAAAGAGCACTCTACCCAAATCTAATGAAACAAATGTGTTTGAAATGCATTCTTTGGGTAAATAATTTTTGCATTGCTAAAAAATCAATCGAAAACCTTGTCACTCCTAGTCACACAAATTCCTTTCCCTCAATGAATGTTCTCATTATGCTTAAAACCAACTATGGTTATAGATGATTTTATTATCTATTCAAGTTGCAGGCAGTAAATGAAACGGTATACTTCTCCTCCACCCACTCCCAACTACTTGCCATTACCATAGAGCTTCTCCCAGCTACTACATTTACTCCAACAAATCTTCTCAATATCTTGGGCATCTATTTTGGAGGGAGTTCATTTGTGCCATCAATTTTCAAGTTGTCAGAGTGTCGTGATTAGGTTGACACCCTGTAAATGTTGATGAACAAATTTTGATCATTTTTAAAATAGGATGGGAAAAGGAGAAAGATGAAAGCATAGCAGAGAGATACTTGCACAGTAGAACCCTAGGATTCCCAATTTCTAGATCTATGTGTTGTATTTTTGGCATTCTAATGATCTACGTTGGTCCTAAATTTGTAATAACACTTATAACCTTTGTAGATCGAAAGATTAAAAGCAACATCAACCTTGATTGAGTGTCTCCCTGTGTATGGTGTGCATTTCTGAATGTGGTTCTGATTAGTTGGCCAGCCAAAATCCTTGTAAAGCTTTTTTAGGCTATCTTCTCAAAACAATAAAGAAAATGAATGGGTATGTTCATGGATTGTTGAGTAGACTCATTAATATTCTACAACTGTTTATTGTTTTTTTTAATGTACGTGTAGAGCCTAGCTTAACTAAGCATTTTGGAAAGCATGGTCTTTTGTGGCATCTTGATTAAGGTATCACCTAATTTCAGTTATTACATATTTTATGACCTTAAGGACTAGATGAAGGCACATGTATGCTAATGGTTCTCCTTCTCCATCCTCAAAACACACTAAATACAATTTAATATAAACATCTTTTCAGTTTTATCTATTCTGTTGTGTTCCAACTTCCATGTCTAAATGCATATAACATTATAAGGAGTTATTATAAACACATTTATATGGCTGATTATCTGCTCTAAAAATGTGCTTGATGTTTAGCATTGCAAACCACCATATAAGCACAAAGTGACAATTGAAATAAAAGTGCACAATCCAGTGGTTTTGGTTTTCTTTAGTGTTAGTGTTTAGTCGACATGGTGGTATTTTGCAGCACCTTAGAGAAACCCTCCTTGGTTCAACAAGGGCAGAGGTGAAGGAGGTCCTACCCATGTCAACAATTGGTTCTCAATTGCCCAACCTGAACATAGGTTTTGTGAAATTGGCAACTGTATAGCTGTTAAAAAACATGTAGACATGAACTAAACTTGGGTGCAGAGCTGGAACAGCTAGCAAGGTTACAAAGACAGCTAGAAATAGAAAATAAAATTGTAAGAATTTTAGCCTATATTTACAGCTGCCTTCCATGTAAATGTACACATAGAGATAGACATATTATGCAGTTATCCAATATTGGTCTCTAAAAAAAAATTCTTTTGCAATCTAATGAGATTAATTAACAACTCGGAGATTTGTAAGAACGAGTTACTAACCCAGGCTCGACATCATGGGTCTACAATTGTAATGGTTCCATAGATACGGGACATGGAGTATCTCCGTTAATTAAAGCTCGTTGGGCATTAAACACAATTCCTATTGGAAATAGGTGTCCTCTTACAAGAGCATATGACTTGATGGATCAGCTATAACATGTTGTTGTCAGGATAATTGTATGTACGGGTTATTATATTAGTAAAGTATTATGTTACTCTCGGTCGTTAGTGACCGAGAGGTTAGACAGTTACGTCACGACGTTTCGGTCGTGACCCTTCGGGTACTTTATATACTCTCTCAAAGGTTGGACATGGGAGATATGATTGTATGATCATTACGATGTAAATGTACTTGCCAGTATGGAATGATTAATGAAAGTATTTATTATTCTATGATACATTCTGTGTTTATTATATTTCCTATACTATGTCTGTGCAATACTAAGTTTACCCTAGCGGGCAAACATCTGGCGTCGTTGCCTAGACGTACTCGGGAAGAGAGTTGAGGGAAGGATTTATGCCCAATGTCTTAAATAAAGATAGAAATAAAAAGGCACGAAATGACGAAGGGGAAACCGCACAGAAGGCTTTGATCTCTACGCAACAGCGTGAACGTCGGTGTAGGCTGAGGCAACTTGCCAAAGACCAGCTTGCCGGAGGGTTGCTCGAAGGGAACCCCGGAAGTGGTACGGAAGGTGCAGGGGCCGACTGGGAATCGTTCATCTCGCCGGAACATCGGAGAGTGCGGAGTAGAGAAGAAGTACTCGAAGAAACACGACTTAGACAAGTCTTGCTTCAGGAAGAGCGAGACCAGTTTGAAGACTTGAACCACACGTGGCGTGCGGAGGAAGGGAACTACGAAGGTGAGCGCATTGCCGAAGGCACACGGGGAAGCACAGCCGAAGGCACACGGGAAGGTACGACCGAAGACACACGGGACGCGCAGGCAAACCCGCCATTGGAGCCAACGACTCCACACAATACGGTTCCACCCGCTACACAGATACAAGTACCATTAGTAATCGGCCAAGGGAACGTGGGCGCCAGTTCTAGCACAAGCGATGCAGGAGCACAAAATCCACCGCGCACGCAACAACCAAAATCAGCCTGACCAACCATGGCGACACATAAGGAAAAGTTGCCAAAATTCCATGATGATGGAAAGGACGATCCAGTACGGCCGTACGTGTGAAACCATCTGGGCAGCCAACGGGGTGACTGACCAGAACGAAAGGATGAGGCAGTTCCCCGCCACACTGAGAGGCGTGGCCATTGACTGGTACGCGGATCTGGATAGAACGAACATAACCACATGGGATGACCTGAAGGGGGGATTCGAGAAGGAATTCTGTCTACTACGAGATGATAATGAGATAGTCTCAGAGATTTATGGAACAAAGCAAGGGAAGAGGGAGACCGTACGAGCGTATGGCCGCCGGCTAAAGGAATTAGTCGGAAAGATGGAAAGCCAACCGGCTGACGGCCTAAAGAAGAGGTGGTTTGTCGAGGGCTTGAATCCTAAGCTACGACGGAAGATGAAAATTGTGCCTCCGACATCCTACAATGATGCATATAACCGGGCCATGGACCTGGAAAGCGAAGATAAGACGGCCAAAAAGAAGAAGAATAGATCTTCGTCATCCGAAGACGATACGTCCGAAGAGGAGAGTGGCAACGACGAGAAGCCGAAAAAGAAAGTCATGGCCCTTCAGAAGGATATAAAACGGATGTTAAAAGAGTTTAAAACAATGAAGGGGACAACAAGCAAGGATGATGAACTGTGGTGCACGGATTGTAAGGAGAGCGGCCACACGAAGGGTGCCTGTCCTAAGAAGGCATTCTGTGACATCTGCCAGATTATGGGACATTCTACGAAGGAATGCCCATACAATCTGAAGGCGCGTAACCAGCAAGTGCTCTATACACAAGAACAACCATCCACATCAGGGGGGACGGAACCAAACAATAATGCATCTTCAGGAGGTTACCGTGGCAACCGGCGAGGTGGAGGGAACAATAATAATTCCACCCGTAACAGGGTCCAGTATGACACGAAGGACGCCCAATGATCCAATGTAGGGCATGCAACCAATGGGGTCATTACGCAAGTGAGTGTAACAATAATGACGCCCCTCAGCAGCTGTGTCAGTGGTGCGGCCCTGGGGACCATGAAGATGCTAATTGTCCAAAGTCTGGCGTAGGGGCCAATCTGATTGATATCGAAGGCAACACGCGGATTAAAGAAGCTATACTTGCTCTTACTCGAGGGCAAGCGAAGGAAGCCCGCTACCCCCATCCCCGAACGGAGAAGCAGAGAATGGCGGAGGCAAGGGAGGAAATAGAAAGGGCGATGAAAGCCCAACGGGGAGAGACACACGAATCATCCGGACCAAACTGCACAGATGCGGAGAGGAACATTGTACGGCAGATGCTTCAACTAGAGGTGCCTGTCAAGCTGGAGGACCTCCTATACACCATGCCTCAATTGGGGACAGTGTTGTTGGGTACAAAGGTTGATAAACCCAAACCGAGACACACGGACGCTTCCATACCAGGAAGCTCGGCAACAAATCCAGTTGTGCTTACTGTCAACAACGGCAGACATCCAACCGTGGTGAAGATGGGCATCCTGGGCACCATCCTAATGGATACTATAGTAGATGGCGAATCTGGGGTAAACGTCCTTCCGGAGGACACAAGGAAAAAGCTAGGGAAGCCCACTCTATGGCCACCTACGTTTAATCTGTTAAGTGCCGAACAGCACGGGATTAAACCCCTCGGCACGTTGATGGCACAACAAGTCACCGTGGGTGCACAACCATTTGTGCTCGACTTTGTGGTCATCCCGTTAAAACAAAAAGGGTATGACGCCACACTCGGAAGAGGATGGCTGGTGGCAGCGAAGGCAAACCACAACTGGAAACGGAATACACTCTCGATGGAGAGCGGAGGCAAGAAGTTTACTATTGATCTCCGGACCCAGTTGGTGAGCGAAGAACTTGCCTCTTCCTCGAGATCTGAATCTGAAGGGGAGAATGACCCACGAGACGAAGGCAGAGAGGGGATGGATCCGGATGCCGAAGGCATACTAAAACTCGGAGGATGTTGTTCGGAGGATGACATGGATTCACTAAATGGATTGTTCCATTGGCAGCAGGAGGACTATGAGATGTTCTCACCCTCTTGTAACATATTAAGCGTCGACGAAGAGGAGCCAGATAAATATCCTCCAGATTACGGGGAGTATAAGGAAGGAGAAGCTACAATGGACACCGTATCCGCACATCAGTTTAAAAACAAGGAGGCTATGAAGTACGAAGAACCGACAGTGAAACCTTTGAATTTGGGTACGGAGATGGATGAGAGAAATCCGAAAACCATCGCCACGGGAGACGACTGGAATCCTGTGTGGAAGACTGTAACCTTCAAACTCTTGATTCTCCTTCTTATGTACGGGCAAGAGGCTGTGGCCCCTATAGAATTTATGGTTCCAAGCCTTTGGATGGCCATTGAAAATGGACTCAGCCACAGGGAAAGCTTGAGGGAACGGCTGCACAATGAAATTAAGCGAGGAACATGTCGGGAAGTCGGCTATGACAGGTTTGTCAAGTTATGGACTCTCGACGAACGGATACATGACGCCATCAACGGGACCAAATTGAAACCTTCCCTAGAGAGGATGGACCAGAGAGGAGGGACAGAGCAACCGAGAGGATGGAAAATGATTCAAGTAGTCATGCAGGCGACCCGAGAGCCATCCGTACGAGCGACCAGAGAAGCCTCCGGAGAGGAAATTGAAAACTACTTGTACGGCTATGCATGACTGTACAGTGGAAAAAAAAATTAAAAATTTTTAAAAAAAAAAATTTGAAAAAAAAAGAAGAAAAAAGCAAAGGCAATGTACAATACCGTACGGTATATAAACACCGTATGGCAGGAAAAGATAAGTTGATAGTGCCGTACGGCAAGGACAAGCCATACCGTACAGCGAGAGAAGGCATTACAAATTGAAGCAGACCGTACAAGCAAAGCAATAACATGCCATACGGCACCGTACATTAGTAGCAGACATAATCGAAGTATAAACAACTTACGGTATATAGGCCAGTACGGCGCCGTACGAGAGCAACAACACATGAAGTACGGAGCATATGCGTCTAGGCAAATCATGCGGCACCGTACGGAAGGGAGAGCATGTATTAGTGGTATCGTACGGCAATTAAAACAAGGAAACGTGCATGAGTTGTTAACACTGGCCGTACGGCCATTGGCGCAAACAAGGGTTGGTATATCCATTGTACGAACAGGAAGATAGGCTGTTTTGTGCATCGTACGGAACATTGCAAGACCATACAGCCAAAGGACTACCGCACACAAAAGAGCTTGGATGTCGTACGACATTGAAATGTGTAATGGGGATACCGTCCAAGAGATGTACGGCTGCATTTCGGCCTGAGAATTGAAAAATAAATAAGAGCAAGGAAGGACTGGCAGCAGGGAGGAGAAGGTTCTTAAAAAAAAAAAAAACGACAACAAATCAAAACAGTTCAAAATGAATAACGTATGGTACCGAAGGGTAGGGCATAATGAGGTAGTAAGGAAAACATAAGCGCTTTACAGAAAAGAGTATGGGATCAGAAGAAAATCACAAAATGGTGTGTTCCATAGACTTTTGTGTGGGTTTGAGAGTGCTAAATTGGTCTTGGGAGCGCGCCTGGGGCTCTGCCCAGGACCCCGCGGGGGCGCTGCCCCTCAACCCCGCTGGGGGCGTTGCCCCCTAGACCCCCAGTCGGTTCAGTTATCAACCCTTGGAGAGTGTGACTTGTTGATGAGATCGGAGCTGCTACAGGCATGGAGTGTCTGCATGCCGGAGGTGAAGAGAGCACTGGAGCAAGTCTTTCAAGAGGGGTACTACGCTTTGAGGCACTTGGAGTAGGTGTTGGCTAGACGTGAGACTGTCTTGGTGGATGCACAGAGAGCTCGGGAGGAGCTAACCACCCAATTGGAGGCAGTAGAGCGACACTTGGCTCAGCGTACCCAGGAGTTGGAAGTAGAGAAGGCAACCCAGGTGGCTATCAAGGTCAAATTGGCTAGGGAGACAATATGGTGTTAGCGGAGGCTATAGCTAAACAACATGTTTTGGAGACAAGTTTGGTGCAGGCACGGGAGGAATGGGATGTGATGGAAAAGACTTACTGGACGCAGCATTGATGGGGAGGGCGGCACTTCATCTTTTCAGGGACGCCCCTCTGCCCCTTCTCAGTGATTTTCTTCTTCTATGTGGTGTATTTCATCTCCCTGTTGTTGTAAGTCGTCGGAGACGACTTGTTTTTTTGGGGGGGGATGATGTTGTCGGGATAATTGTATGTACGGGTTATTATATTAGTAAAGTATTATGTTACTCTCGGTCGTTAGTGACCGAGAGGTTAGACAGTTACGTCACGACATTTCGATCGTGACCCTTTGGGTACTTTATATACTCTCTCAGAGGTTGGACATGGGAGATATGATTGTATGATCATTACGATGTAAATGTACTTGCCAGTATGGAATGATTAATGAAAGTATTTATTATTCTATGATACATTCTGTGTTTATTATATTTCCTGTACTATGTCTATGCAATACTAAGTTTACCCTAGCGGGCAAACACATGTCAAGGATTTTCTAAAGCTAGAATTCAAATTGAGCGACCATCAAGCATGGGTGATGGATGGAACATAGATATTTAGTCCTTGTATTTGGTAGGTATAAAATATTAGTCCTTATGTTTTTGTTTAAGCAATACACAAACTGTTTTTATGTGATTGATAAATGATGTATTAAGGCCATCCATAGATACATGTGGAATGGTGTACCTAAATGATATTTAAGTTTTTACTTTTTAGTTAAAATGTGGAAGGAACTTCTTACACATTTGCAGTAAGTTTAAGAAACTTTCAAGGAAACTCAATTGGCATTCACTATTAAGAAGTGTAAATTTGCCAAACGACTACTAGCCTATTTGGACTAAGTTTGGAGGAGAAATTAGAGTTGATGCTCCAAAAAGAAAGGCCATTCAACTTTGTGCAAGGACTTCCAATGTGACGACGAATACAAGTTTTTTGGTATCCAGCAATACTTTGAGACAGTTTATTGGTCCATTCTCTACACTTGTGTCTCCTTTTCTTACCGTCACAGTATGAGGTAAGTCTTTTCTTGAGGAAAAAAAAATTTAATTGTGTCTATTTGATGTACATAATTAGTAAATTGCCTTGCTTAAACATAGGACAGAGATTTCTCTAGTCATCGCTGCAACGAAAACTTGTTTTTTACTAAAATCAAAATTCGTACATGGATAATAAAGTGTCAGATGGATAAACCTAAGTGGTAAGGCATCCGAATTTTTATATTCGAACATAGGTTGAAATCCGCATATTTGAAACGAAGGCAACATAAGCTGTTGAAATCATCCACGTTCTACCCAAAATTCGAAACTCAGATGATTACAAATTCCATCCCTCAAGAAACCAAACACAAAAGCATGAATTCAAACAAACAGAAAATCGTGTACCTGATGTTTTCGAAAATACTTACGGGAAATTTTATGTAACGAGCAATGCCCTCCATGAGAGCATCAGAAACTCCAACATAATCTTTGCCTGGATCCTTGTCCACAGGGACTGGCACTTTGAAGAACCTCCAGTATCCATCGCCTCTGTTTTTACCATCCACACTAAGCTCGGCTTCTTTTTCTCTTAGTTTTTGTTTCAGCTCCCTACGCTCCGATGGATATCTTCTCTTAGCTTTTCTAACAGATCTTTTTACGCACTTGATGATTAAATTGCTGTTCATTTGCGACCCCTTAAATTTCTGGACAATCAATGGAGATGACAAGCATTGCCATTGGCATGGACCTCTTGTGTGGGAATTGAGTTTACACGAATAACTGTAACCTCCTCCACATGAAGGAAGTGTGGAAACAATAGTCTTCTGCTGCATACTTAGTTTCTGCTACTTCACAAAACAGTTACAGATAAGGTTTTGCGGAGATTTAGAGATTTAGTTCAAATGGTAATGAATCACATGGCTTACATAGTCTACCGTTTTATAATATTTTGAAATACTCTTTACATCTTGGAAGTGTCTTTATTGCAAATGATATGAAGTAAAATAATGATTATAGTTCGGTCCAATGGTTTATGGAATTTTTTATTGTTTCAGTTTAAAGAATTGTAGGCCATTTTGCATAATCTATTTTTTTAAATAATTTTATTACTAGCAAATGTACTTTGGTGTTCAATGGGTAAAGGGAAGTTTGGCATTGGGAACAAGTATTAATAAAGCTATATGAAAGTGAAATTATAGGTTAGAATTTAGAAATAGAAATAGTCAACTTAATTTAATTGCAAATTATATGATATATTAAATTTATATGTATTATAATTAATTTTAATTTTTTTAAATAAAATTGTATTAAAATAATAAGATATATTGTAATAACACCTAATTGTCAATAGTTGGTTGGCCTAGCAGTGAAGCTTAATGGTTCTCATTGAGCCCACTAAGGTTCAAATCTCGTTGAGCGCATGCTCAATGACTTAACAAGTACTTTGATTTATATATTTTTCAATTTATTTGTTATTTTAAATTTAATTTATAAGATGATAAAAATTTCTTAATAAAAAACATTGTAAAAACTAATATTTAATAATAAACTAATTGTATATTATAATTATAATTTATATTATTCTAATTATTTATTTTCTATCTGCTAATTACATTATAATATTTAATCAATATAAATTTATTTTTTACATATTTAATTGTATATATTTATATGATTATTTATACGAGATCCAATTTGAAGTGAACCTCAAGATCCCATTAAAATATAGTAAAATTTTATTACAATTCATTGAAAGCAATTTTCATGTTTCAATATTACTGACAAAGACAAACACACACAAATATAAAATGTGCTACAAATGACTCTTTATAGCTTCAAACGTCAGATCTGGGTAAGTCTTGCCAAGTTGTGTTTGAATACTCACTAGCACCTTAACGAGAACAAAAGGGAAATTGTTGAAGCAAAAAGATTGGATCGGTATCCACCTTCAATTATTTTGTTCTTAAATTCAATTATAATCAAATTGGAGGAAACGTTACCTGGAGAGGTTACAAGATTCCGTTCGAGAAACACAAAAATGTGATCCTTTGAAAATAAACCTACTGACGTCATCAAGGCTCTTTTCTTGTATGTGCTTCCTTGGTTGCTTGATCTCTTTAGCCATGCAATACATGTATTGCAATACTTGCATGCAGTCCTCTTGTTCGTGCAACCCTTGTTCACCTCTGTTACTACAAACGTGATAACGAACAGCCACCCAATATCTCAGAGATAGACCACTCATTTTCCCCTAAATCTGTAACAATTAAGAACACATAAACATTAACACTAGAATAATTTGGTCAAAACCCATTGAGGTTAACAATAAGGACACTCTGTACAGTTATGACTTCATTCTCCTAGGTCACGCTACCAAATGATTGATTGCGAGCAGTATCATCTGCTTCGCACACATTCTCTTCGGCCGAAAAATGAAAATCATTTCTATTGCATTTAGAATTGCAAAGGAAAAATTAAAATAAAAGATTCAAAAGGGGAAAATTGAATTATGGAAACCTTGTCACTCGTCTTGGGGTGGTCCCACAATAGTGAGTCCCACTTTTTGGCCAACTTTGACACAGAGTTCAACATTCTGAGAAAAAACTTCACTTTCGAACATCTGTTACCACAAAACTATTAGGAATTTGAAGATGATGTAAACTAGAGTCTTTTAAAAATTTCTTTCTAGTTTCTAAATATATTTTTTTTAAATTAAAAAAAATTATTTAAATTCATTTTTCCTTCTCCTTCTAAAAGTGGTTTGCGTGAAAAAACTATGTTTTTAAGGAGTTACTATCACTTGGATCAGCATAACATTTTTTTTAAATATGATAACGATGTAATTCTTTCGAGATTATATTTTTAACTTCAATATCTAAAGAATGCAATTAGTTTTATTCATTTTGGATCAATATTTCATAGTTTATTAAGTTTTAAAGTGACAGTAGCTGTAATTTAGACATAAGGTCACTTGGATCGCTCTAACTTGATCTGTGTATATCAAAATTTATTTTTTCTTTTTTTCATAGAAAGGTAACACAAATACACTTTTCCTACATATTTTTTATAAAAAAAAAATTATCATTTACTATTTTTCTCAAAGTCTTGAAGAGACAGGTTGTTGAATGACCAAACAACCTATGTTTAGTTAAAGTAATATTTAAAAGTGATAATGAACTCAATATGTATTAAAATTATATTCATTAAAAAGCTTATTCTGAATAGCATCGTTTGACATCATCTGTTTGAAAAAATCATCTTGTTTAGTCCTTGTTTTAGGCCCTAGAAGACCATTTTTCTAAAGCTTTGTTGTTTTCTTAATGCAAAATTTCAATTTTGGGGCCTTCGTGCGAAGATCCCCTTTGCACGAAGACACTTTAGGGGCTTCATGCGAAGACCCTTCGCATGAAGCCTCTCAAGTGAAAATCCCAGCAAAAAAAAATTTGCCAAAAAAATTTCTTGGATACTTCGCACGAAGTATATACTTCGAGCGAAGTCGGCTAGTAAAATTATTTTGTAAATAAAATTTAGAATGGTATAAAAGTAAAACATTTTGTTTCTATTTTATATCGAATTGCAATTAATAAATTCGCATTTTCGATTATTGAAGGCATTTTTTGAAGGAGGATTGATATTTCTATTTTTTCAAAGGCATAATTTTGGAGAGGAAAAATATTAGATTAAAGTATTTTTTGAAGAAGAAAATTTTTGTTGACGATCTTGTGGAAGACATTTTTTTAAGCTTGAAGAAATGGGGAACAAGAAGGGAAGACAAAGTAAATCTTCAAGAAAAAGGTCACCCGGTACTGAACAAAGAAATCGTGAAGCTGCATTGACATATTATCATAAAACTAAAGAAGCTAAAAGACAAGCTGAAGTAGGAGGGTCAAGTCAAGTCGAAGAATTGCACATTAAAGAAGGGTCGGGATTACTCCCTACGAAAGTTCAAACAATTGATGTTGGAGAAGGGTCAACATCACGTGCTCCTATCGGTATGGATGAACTTTTAAATTTAGCTCAAACTGTAAAGAAAAAGATTAATTATAGAAACTTAGATCATTTAGTTACAATGGATGTGGAGAATTTGAGATCACTTGCTAATGTTCAACACTTAAGTCTTGCTAAGAAGAGATCAATGAATATGATAGCAAAAGAAATATTGGGTAAATTTGATAATTTTGAAACACTTGAACAAGCTCAATTGCTTTCGCTTATACTTATAAACAAAAAGTTGAAAGGGGCATTAAAATTATTGGGTATAGACACATCATCAAAGAAGAGAAAAGTTGTTGACATGCAAACTGATATGATTGAAAATCTTAAGAAAGGTTTGAACCAGCTAAGGAAGCGATCTCAAACTATAGATAAGTCTATTACAAGAAAAGTTATGTTGACATCCATTGTAGGTAACACTATGGGATGAAAAAGACAGATATCTTCAGTTTCATCTCAGTTTGGTTTTAATAGGAAAATAATATCACGATATGTTAATAGGAGAATACTTTTGGATGATAGCACCTTGGAAGGCAATTGGGCAATCATGTGTAGAGTTCCTTGTTCTGATAGGATTGATGAAGGAACAAAAAATTTGGTCACATCATTTTGGAATGATAATACACATCCTTCATCAAACACTAGAGATGTTATCAGACATAGAATTTCAGCTAAACAATATGAATATCATACAAAACATTGGTTGGACACAACACAACATGAAATGTATGTGTCATTTTGTAGTTCAAATCCTAATATAAAAATTGGACAAACACTATTTGAAAGATTAAAGCCATATTATATCAGGACAAACAAAGTGTTTAAAACTTGTTGTTGTCGTTATCATATTGAATTTGATCTCCACTATTAGATTTTCCGAAAGTCTGTAGAAGACACTTATGGTTTTGAAAAGGCTCCTCCTACTAGACGAAGTGAGTTCATCTCATCCATTTTATGTGACAAAAGAGATGATGTAGCTGGACAAATAAATTGCATAAAAGGAATATGCCACATATGTGCCGATTTGTCTCTTTTTCCTTTGAAAAATGAAAATATTGATGTAACAAAGATGGTAAATTGCAAGAGTTACAAATATGTAAAGAATGAAACAAAATTTGGGAAAGAATCCAAAAGGTTAGAATATGTTGAAGAGGAGATAAATGTTGGAGTATTTATGGACAAATTTTAAAAATTGATTCAACCCTACACTCATCATGATTTTTTTGCAAAGTGATAAGCACAACAATTTCAAACACTGAGAGACAATTTCTCACTTGGAACTATTGTATCAGTTGTTGATTTTGCAGAAAATTATTCTTTTGTTCATCAAAAGGCAATTCAATCAAAATACTATTTTTCAGAGCAAATTACTATTGTGGTATATGTGTGTTATCGACACACACAATTAGATTTGGATGATATTCAGAGCACATTTGAAACATGGGTCATCAAGAAGGAATATCATTTTTATATAAGTGATGATAGAGAGCATGGCATTCATTATGTGGAATACTGCTTCAAGATGTTTTTTGCAAATTTGAAAGAAAGAGGTATAAAAATTGATAAACATTATGTTTGGTCAGATGGATGTGTTGCACAATTCAAATCATCGAGACCATTTTATGCACTATGTAGATATCATCGTAATGAAAACATACCACATGTCTGGAGTTTCTTTGAGAGTGGACATGCAAAAGGTGAACATGATGGTGTCGAAGCTTGCATCAAACGTGTTGTACGAAAATATCAAATGAATTATGAGTGTATATAAAAAATGCACATGATGTGGTTGAATGGTGCAAGACACATTTCGCACCAAATGAGAATGACACGTCATCAGGATTGACTTAGGCGGTGCCATATAGAAAATTTTGGGAGATAAAAGGTATGCACACATTTTTAAATTATTTGAAAGTGTTTAAATTTTTTATGATATTTTTTATTCAAATTATATTTATATAGAATGTATTATACATGCATTTGTTCAGGTGTGGACAGAAAAATTATGCATGGTTGCAATAGGATAGAAAAGACGCGATCTTTGCATTCAGTTATGAGTACAAATTGTTGCAATTGGATGTTGAACACTAGGGACTACTCATGCTTTTGTTGTCATTGCATTGCTGACAATTATGAGGAATGTATCAATCAAGATCATGGATATGTAGGCGCATGGAATCTAGTGTCACTAGTTATTACTGATACATTTGATAGAGATGAAGATGAAAACTTCGATGATGTTCCTTTGATTTCTACTGATTACGATCATATCTCGGGATTGGTCAAAATTGGTAAGTATATATATTTCACATTATATGGTACATTAGGTTGCATGTATAGATAGATAGATAGATCTATAGATTGAACTAAGTATTTATTTTAAGATCTCACACATGTATATATATAAATTTACTGTGCAGGAGATGTCTTTGCAGTGATTGTTGAGCGTGAAAATGTAGGAGTTGGTTATTATTTACTACGTTGTACTGTAGAAAGGATGAAGTTACTTGAACTTGAAGAAAGTGATGGAATGTTGTTCCCCATAGGTTTGTATATGGTTTACATCAATATATTAAACTCAATTTATAAATTTTAAATTTCAACCTTTTAACAAATTCCAAATTGAGTCTGTTTAAATTTATATATTGTTAAAATTTGTGACCTGCAGGTTCAGTTGTTTTAGAGGGAACATATTTCAAGAAAATCAAAGTAATTCAACATGGTATTCACTTTGTTGATTATGAACCAGACAATAAGGTGTTTCAATATAGTCACCTAGTAGTTGCCACATCCATTTGTCTTCATACAGTTAAATCTCAACGTGGACATCGTAAGTGGAGACTAGATAGTGAGGATAATGAGAGAATATTACATGTTCTCCATGAAAGGTCTGAACCACTTGAGTTGGTCTAAA
Organism: Chamaecyparis obtusa; assembly: GCA_027943335.1. Taxonomy (NCBI): domain Eukaryota; kingdom Viridiplantae; phylum Streptophyta; class Pinopsida; order Cupressales; family Cupressaceae; genus Chamaecyparis; species Chamaecyparis obtusa. Next base: position 2,235,749 of record BSBK01000053.1, read on the forward strand.
AAGTATAATATGTATACTTATTTCTTGTTTTAGGACCTACTTGATATCTCTGGATTAAATTTCATTATACTTTGTTTATATATTTAAACATATGATGGACTATAATTTGTTGATATATGATGAACTTATTTGATGGTTCAATGGTTTTAATATATAGAATTTTATACGTATACTTTGATTATTCAATGATTTTTATAGATTGCATATTAGTTAAAGATTTTATGTATGCTTTGATGAAATTAGTTATATTACTTATGGCATGTGTTAGTTCTAGAATTAGTTAGAATAGTTATTATCCATTAGTTACATGTATTAACTAGTTATGTTTTATGATATTAATTCTAGATCCCCTTAAGACACTAAAAAATGATGAAATTAGTTATATTACTTATGACATGTGTTAGTTATAGAATTAGTTAGAATAGTTATTATTCACTAGTTACATGTATTAACTAGTTTTCTTTTATGATATTAATTCTAGATCCCCTTAAGACCTCCCCTTAAGACACTAAAAAATGATGAAATTAGTTATATTACTTATGACATGTGTTAGTTCTAGAATTAGTTAGAATAGTTATTATTCACTAGTTACATGTATTAACTAGTTTTCTTTTATGATATTAATTCTAGATCCCCTTAAGACCTCCCCTTAAGACACTAAAGAATGATGAAATTAGTTATATTACTTATCATATCTAAACAAATCATATCATCTAATCAAATAAAACCATGTAATCAAATCATCTAATAAAATTATATATCATCAAATAAAATCATATATTCAAATTATATATCATCAAATAAAATCATCTATTCAAATCAAATAAAATCATATCATCTATTCAAATCAAATAAAATCATATCATCTAATCAAATAAAACCATCTAATCAAATCATATATCATCAAATAAAATTCTCTAATCAAATCATCTAATCATATCATATCATCTAATAAAATAAAACAATCTAATCAAATCAAATCATATATCATCAAATAAAATCATCTAATCAAATATACATCTATAATCAAATATATGTCTCGAATCATATGTCTCTAATAAAATATAAGTACATCTAATCAAATATATATGTTTCTAATCAATATATATCTCAAATCACAAACTGAGTCTCAAATAAAAGATATGTTCAACATGTCCTAAACTAGGGAGTCATCTAGGTGCATGCGAACAGAGCAACCCTCTGAGCGACTGCCACGAGCATCCTCTAGCTGTGAGATAGCAACTGATCCCTGTGAATATAAAGGCATGTATATATGATAATAATCTAAAATAATTAAAATATTATAAATGCATGTTTAAACTTACATATTTTTAAAACTTACCTGACCACTACTAGGTGTCACATCTACTGAATCGCTCCTATGAAAAGCATCATCTGGATGTAAAGCAGTGACTGACCCCTACAAATTTAGTGTACAATAGTTGGTTATATACATGTGCATAGTATATATTATGTAAAGTACTTGAAATATATAAATACATGTGTACATATGCATGCTTAAACATACATATATCTAAAAATTACCTGACCACTAGTAGGTGTCACATCATGTGAAAGATTCTTTGAGCCCACACTAGAGGTAACATGCTCTGCTAACTGTGCCTACAAAATAATATACATTGAACAAACATCAATACACATGTCTACAATTAATTGTTCACTAAAACTCCTAATAAAAAAGAAAAGAAAAATCTATATGTACCTGGGTCTTAGGAGCAGGAGGATCATCAACACGCTGCACCATCGTATCATCAACTGAAACTGTATCACCCACACCACCTAAGGTCCCGAACCTTTGTAGTAATGAGGAGTGTAGGGGTGACACTAGTTGGGAGGGGAGTAATGTAGAACCTGAACCATCTGGATGCAATAACATATCCATAAATGACATGCCATCAGTGCCAACATCCACCTGACCCAACCCACGCAACTGCTCATCAAAAGCATCTAGGCCCTTAGTGGTGATGTGTACATCTCCAATCTGTATACCTGGCTCTACAATTGTAGAGTGATCTGTGGGTGCACGGTGCTCTGCACTATGATGTGCCTGACTAGTAGATGGTGCGTCCTATGTCAGTGGAACTACAGGACCTCATGCAAGTGCAATGAAATCCCTGACTGAATGTATTGGGATCCTGTGTGTGTCGACAATATGAGAATAGGCCTACAGGAGATCCTCCAAAAAGTAAAGGGCCATATCTAAAGTACTCTGATGACCCGATAGTGCTTGTATCTCTCCAGGTACAGGAAGACCTATAGCTCTATATGTCTACTCACTCACACCTGCAGTAGTACTAGATGAAGACTTGGAAGATGATCTAGCTCTACTCGGTCTAGTCAAAATGTATCTGCCCACTGAATCTGAAGTGATGGATGTGGCTGCAAAAGCAATCTGTCATATACTATCCACAACTCCCCTCTGAGAAGCAATGATGACTCTATCTACAGTAGCAACCATCACCGGTGCCACTGTCAAAGTCCTCTCCCCAACTAGCTATCTATGAGGTTGCACAACTTGATCAGCCCTACAATACTGATCACGATCTGCAACCCTACCTCGCCCCTGACCATAATATGATGGGAAATCTAAATAGTTGACCCTGAGTCCCAAACGGAACTCAGCGTCCAACTGTTGTGCAAAATATAGTGGAATCTATTCGTTATTTGGATAACGACTGTGTGTTGCAAGATGTCGAGGGTAAATCATACATGCAATCTGAGGTATCACACACCGTGTGACCTGATATTCTCTCACCACTGTCTTCCCCTCATAATGTGGGAAAACCTCTTGTTTGATGGTTTCCTTGGGGACTAAGCTCTGAACTGTCACCAAGGAAACATCGCCCGAGACCTCCTCCCTCAACTCTCAAAAAATGGTCTCAACTACCTGAGGCGTGAAGGAGGATTGAGACCTCAATCTACCAGTCATAGTCTCCAAACTACTCAATATATTAGCACACGTATCTCTATATATACCATCCCCTGCAGACATACAGATAGACTCTCTAAGTCGAGCTATCTTCGTATCAGCAATATGAAAAATAGTATGCATATCAGGAGTCTGAGGTGCATCCTGAGCGGCCATCTAGATACATAACATGTGAAAGCTAAGTGTTAATAATTAAGTACTTGATTACATTTTATAACTGCATATAAAATGGAAACAAATATCTAAATATATAAAATTATAGGTCTTATTAGGTCATGTAAGTGGTCTTATTAGGTCTTAAGGGTCCTAAGATGTACTAATTAGGTCTTAAGGGGTTGTGGGTAACATAAGAGGTCCTACGGTATAGATAAGGGTCCTAGAGTGTCTTAAGGGGTCGTATGTAACATAAGAGGTCTGAAGGGATCCTGAAAAGAATCCTAGAATGTTAATGGGTCATAGGTGCAATATAAGTGGTCTTAGACTGTCTTAAGGGGTCATGGGTAACAATGAATCCTAGATGTGTCTTAAGATAATGTAAGGGATGGATAAGGGTCAGGTAGAGTGTCTTAAGGGGTCGGGGGTAACATAAGAGGTCCTACATTTAATTAGTGGATCCTTGTATGATATTAATTGAATCTAAAACACATAAATGTGTCCTAAGACAAACCTAAGATATGTTAATGGGTCTTGATGATCTGAACGGGTCATATGTCTTAAAATGTCATAAGGGATGTATAATGGTCCAACAATGTTAATGGGTCGTAGATGTGATAAGTGGTCTAAGGGATCTTAGGTTACATTAATTGATACTAGTATGTCTTAAGGGTTATTGTGGGAAATGATGGGTTCACGTATGTATTAACAGAAGCTAAGATAGATGAATGTGTCCTAGGGCATTTTAAGATATAATAATAGGTCGTATGGGTCCTAAGGGGTCCTATGTGTCAAGTAAGATGTCATAAGTGATACGCAATGGTCCTAGAATGTTTTAAGGGGTTGTAGGCCTCATAATAGGTCCTAAGAGATCATAGGTTACATTAATTCATCCTAGAAAGTCTTAAGGAGCCTTGAGGGAAACAATGAGTCCTTGTATGTATTAATGGAACCTAACATGTACATAAATGGGTCATAGGACATCCTAATATGTATTATAAGATCTTGAGATTCCTAAGGAATCCTAAGTGTCTTAATATGTCGTAAGAGAGGAATAAGGGTCCTAGAAACTTACTGTACTACAACTTTTTAACGTTTTCTAACATACTACTAGATCATTTTCAAAAATTTAACTAAAATTTTCTAAGATTTTTACAAACTAAAAATTATTTAAAACAAATAACTAACTTTAATATTTACTAAAAATGTGTGTACATGTGTGTGTGTGTGTGTGTGTGTGTGTGTGTGAGAGAGAGAGAGAGAGAGAGAGAGATTCCTAATATTTACAACTTTAAACTTAAAATTTAACATTTTCTAACATTTCTAGCTTTAAACTTAAAATTTAACATTTTCTAACTTTAATCTTAATGTTTTCTAACATTTCTACTACGGTTTCTAATGTTTTGTAAATATTTTCTAACATGTGCTAACAAACTACTAGGATTTTCTAACATATTCTAACATTTATACTACAATTTTTAATATTTCTATCATTTTCTAATATTTAATTACAATTTTCTAACATTTTACTATTAATTTCTAACATATTAGATAATATTTAACTACAAATTTCTAACATTTCTACAAATAAAAAATTATTTAAAACAAATAACGAGCTAAAATAAATACAAAACATATTATTTACAATAAAAAATGAGAAAAATGCATGTACCTGATACTGCTAGGAAACTGAAGACGTCGACGAAGCTCAGGAGGTGCTGGCATGCTGACGTGTTGAGGTACTTCGCTCCAAGGCCTGGGGTCTGCAAATAGTGTCAGTGAAAATGATATTGAAAAACATAAAACACCGAAAATTTATAAAAAATCCGGTCAAAAGGGGCTTCGTGCGAAGCCCCTCTTCGCACAAAGACCCCCTCATAGGGATCTTCGTGCGAAGAGGGGCTTTGCATGAAACCACTTGTTTGGGGTACTTCGTGTGAAGTGGGTCCACCACTTCACACGAAGTATCTACTCCATACGAAGGTGCCAAAATTTTATTTTTCCCCAACTTCACGATTTTGTTCGTCCCTAAAAGTGGAACATAGCTTCGTGGGATCACCCCTTGTGTTTTGCCAAACATATTCCAATATAAAACATTTCTCCTAGGTTTTGTGGCACATGATGTTTATATTTGTATCTTGTATCAATATATCAAATGTGAGATCTTTCAGACTATTGTATATGTACTTTGTATATGATTTGTTATTGCATACCTTGTGAAAATAATTCTATGTCATGGAATTCTTGAGAGTTGTTAACTGTAATTGAGTTGTACTTATGTGCATGTTTATGTCTTATGTTGTATTGCTTCCACATTGTTATCATTATTGTTGTGTAAACTCTTAAGAAAAAAATTATTTTGTAAACATAGTAACATGTTTTGGGTTATATTCTTCTAGGTTCCCTAGCGAGGCATTGCGTAGGGTTATGGTTCAATTTGGCATAGTGTTATTGCAATGTTTAATTTGGCATAGAGAGACGAGGGTCATAAATAGAGTAAGAAGACCTAAAAAGACTAAAAAACATAAAGAAACTAAAAAAATATGTTAAGAGCCTAAGGAGGTAGAGAGAGACCTAAACAAAGTACAAAGACCTAAAAAGACATATAAAGAAACTAAAAAGGCATAAAAGGAGACCTAAATAGAGTAAAAAGACTATAACTATAGTAAGAAGACCCAAAAAGATGTGTGTGTGTGTGTGTGTGTGTGTGTGTGTGAGAGAGAGAGAGAGAGACGTCAATTAATCAATTTAACTTATTGAAGGTCAATTTAACCTATTTAATACATCAATTGATTTAGAGAGAAGACAAGTAGAGATAAAGGAAGAATATAGAGAGATAAGAGTAAAGATGCATACATCTTTTTTTCTATGATAGTTTGCAAATATTTGTTCGCGATGTCCTTTCTCCCTATTAGGTGACCACTTTCATGAAGTCGTATGCTTCCTTATCCTTTTATTTCCCATCATCTTCCTTTTTAAAAATGCCCTTCAAAATTACACAACATAAAATGTCTTTTTTATTAAAAATGTGAATTATTCTCCAATATATGTGTTGTAAAAAATAAAATAAAAAATTATTTATACCCAAAATGTTAAAAAATAAAAAACAAAATGGCCAACGGGGCTTCTATCGAACATTAGCAATTGAAAAACTTAGCATGGTTGTTAAAAACAATTGTGCCAATCATGTTCAATAGAACACCACTTTGATTAGAGTCTGTAGACTTTGATTGAACCCAATTTGATCAAAGACATATTTGATTGAAGTATCTTTCTATGGGTCTCTCCCAAAAACTTCCCTAGTTATTGCAGATTTTTTCCCTTAGAAGCTCTATTTGAAGGCTAAATGGGAATGATCTTGACAAACTCAGACATAGGATGGTACTCCTCAAAATGAGCTTTCCAATGAGTATGGTTTTAATATATATTAAGTTAAATATCAATTTTTTTTAAAGTTTAACTAAACATAGGTTTTTCACCATGTATTTTAAAAATGCTTCTGGAAAAATAGTAAACTAAGGTGATTTTTTTTTTAAAAATACCTATGCATTAGGTATTGATGTGCTCTTTCCATTTTAAAAAAATGAATTTTAATACATACAGACAAAGTTATGATTAATATAGTGAACCTATTTCTAAATTATAGTCAACTCCAATTTAAAGATTATTAAAATAAAAAATATTCAACATAATGAAATGAAACCAATTACAATCACTAGGTATTTGTGTTAGAAATCTAAATTTGCAAGAATCGTGCACTTTTAGCCCTTTTAGAAAAAAAAGTTATGTTTAATATAGTGAGTGTCACTCTTTAAAAAATCACTTTACTATTAAAAACTAGTTTTTGAAGGAGATGAAAAATTCAATACAAATCAATTCCAAAAGGAATTAGAAAAATATATTTAGAATCTACACACAAAATGCTAAAAAATACTAGTTTACATCATCTTTGAATTCCTAACGATTTAGTGGCAACAGGGGATGCAAAGTTTTTTTTTAGAATGTTCATTTCAATGTCAAAGTTGGCAAAAAAGTGGGACACACTATTATGGAACCACTTACCACAAGATCTAATTCTCCACCAAAACACTGCAACCAAGCCTCAGTTCAAATTTGAGTCAATTTTTTGGTTGGGCATTATGTTTCGAGGAGAATAAATCCTTGGGCATTCTATACCTAGGAGAAAGTGCCATAATTGAAATGGGAGGTTGGGGAGATAGGGTAGATGCCAGAATAAAGGGCACAACTGATTTTATGGTTGGGAAGAAGCACACAAGCCACAAATGGTAACATAGGGCTCATATAGGCTAATAAATGATGGAAATAGAGAAATAACAAAGGAGCATGCCTATAAATAAGGGCTCACATCAATATTTGGTGAATTTGAATTAATTAACACGGGACTTATAATATTAATTTAAAGGTTTGATGAGTGTTAGGAGAGAAATCAATGTGGGAACCCATACATGCTAAAATGGGCCTAAAGTGGGCATCTAATTATAGGTGCTAACTTTTTAGGACATTACATATACATTATATTCTTAATAGCAAGTTATAACCATACAAATATCAGACACAATATCAACTAGTATGTCTCTTCCAAAGTGATCAATAATTCATACATCACACATATATCTAATTTAACATTAGAAACAACAATCTTGTTGCTATAAGTGACATATACTATATTACATATATAGAAATTGATATCCTCTCATCATTTGTTGCATATATAATCAAATTGACCAGGTATTGCAGCAACGATTGAAAATAATAAATATTAATTTCATAATTGAAGTTTATATATTAGATATTGCATATCACTATAAGTGATAATAAAACATATGCATATAGCATATTTCATAATAAATATATCAAACATTGTTGTTCATACATTGTATTGCACATATTTATATTGATTGTATCAAGAATTAAAATTGATCTTGATTTATCTTCCTTTACTTACTTAAATAGTATTCAATTGACATAGTAGAAAAGGGAAATTGAGGTAATTGTCTTGGCGTTCCTAACTTATCCAAAAAGGGGACATTACAATTGGTATCAAAGCTAAAGAACCTCTTAGAATTGTAAAAGATGAAGGCTATTGTGGAATTAGCGTTTGCATCAGGTGAGACAGAAAAAGATAAGGTGACAATAGAAGCTTCATGAAAAAATAGCAAACAAGAGGAAACAAGTATAAGAGAAAATTAAGAACTCAACCATTTCATGGATCAACTCATGGAAGAACAAAGAAACACTCAAAAAAATTGGCTCAATTATTGGGATTACTAAACGTGATCAATATCGACCATAGAAAAAAGGAGAAAAAAGAGATTCAAAATATCATACCCTTGAATTTAGACCAATGTTCCCTACTTTTCCTCCTAAGGAATAATGAAAAGAGAGAAATGAACCTACTTTAGTCAGACTACAAGATCAATATAAACAAGATTGGATACAAGGCTCCTACAACATGATATAACTCTAGAAGATTATATAATTTTAAGGGATAAATACTCACTTAAAGAGTGTAAATATCATCAAATTAGCCTAAGTGAACAAAGTGGACATATACCATGCCTTGGAAGCTCAACATAAACTTGGGTTCTAAAGGTGGAGGATAATGCCCATTATAGTTCTAGTTCTAACCTTTTACCTCTTCACAAAATATAGGGGTGTAAGAAGACATTAAAGAGGATAAACCTATTAAAGATCAATGGGGCCAAAAGCCTATTACTCATGTAAAGAAAGGCATGATCTCCTAAAATATTGGTGAATAAATGAATACAATTCCTAATAAAAGTAAATCAAAAAATAGTATAAAGAGTTTGACAATTACAAGGCACGTTCATCAAACACAAAAGGAGCAAAAAAATCAAAGTAATCAATAGGCATTGTGAGGAGTTAAAGATACTAGAAGAAGAAATAATTTTCAATGCCCTTAAAGGGATAAAATAAACTGACTCTTCATGTATTACAAGTGAACTAAGCATAGGAATTTACGAGGATTGGAAGATTAGTCCTACACCCTCCCAAGAATCATACATTATAGATGACATGGTATCCAAAAATCATAATTGAGGCCTAGTGAAATTTTCACATCTTGAAGAGAACATGGTAGACTATAGAAAACCAATATCTAAAAATAATAGTTCTAATAGTAGTAAATTAGAAGTTACATTAAATGTCCAAGAGGGTGATAAACAAAAAGATAAGAAGGACATTCAATAGTTAGTTCAAAATATTTTCTGAAGAAATTAAATGGTAGAAATTGTAGGGAAGATAAGTTTGTAAACAAGAATACGATTCATCTTGTTAACAACCCCTTGTTTGAAGTAAAAACCAATCAAACCTATGACAACCCACTCTTTGAACTAAATGAAGAGGACGATTTGAAATCACATGCAACGAAGGATGAAAACAAATTATGGGATCCTTGTGCATCTTCAATCAAGGAAGTCTTGCTCAGACTAGCTTGGAATAATTTTAAAAGACCTAAAAATTTCATTACTAAACATTCTTCAATCAAAATTTATGAGATTGCAATTCAGATTGGAATTGTTCTTTTGTCATCTTGAGAGAAGATACAAGGATTTTGACTCTATGGTTGAACAATGTCCCTTTATCATTTATGAAGATTGAGCATGTGTGTTTAGACCTTAAACACTTTACAAGGTTTCCAAAGAGACATTTACAAATTAGACATGGAAATTGGATTATTAAAATCAGAACCACGAAGCATCTATGTGGTCGTACACAAGTAAGGACAATTTGGAATTTAGAAGTCTACATAATGGGTGAATGGTATAGGAGTTCAATGACATCAACATGAAGCCTTGAAAATTAGTTTAATCACACTACATAGTTACTTTGGATCCAAGGATCATCATGACAATATAAAAATGCTTGTGGGTAAGCATTTCACAAGAGGAGGAGACTGTAATATCCCCATTATGGAAGGGGCAACAACCAAATCAATAAAAGATTGCATAAGTATCAATTAAATACTTAAACTCATTATTTAAAAAACAAGCAAGATGTGAAATGATCCACATAACCATGATTCAACTATCTTTGTCAAAGTAATAGAAAAAGGAATAACATTCTGGGCAAACATGATAGAAACCCCTCTATGTAAATCACCATTTTAGAAATAAGACATCCAAGTTCTGACAACCCCACATACTATAAACAATGATGTTTGGAATGTTGGATCTTTTCGTCGTTGATGTCAAAGGTTGACGATCAAGATTGTGTAAATATCAGAGATTTCGATTGAGTTGCTTGAGGTGCTTAAGGTGCTTGACCTGCTTGACCAGCTTGAGGAGCTTAACCTTCTTGTGTGTTTTCTTGAGGTTCTTAAGGTGCTTGACCTGCTTGACCAGCTTGAGGAACTTGAGGAGCTTAACCTTCTTGTGTGTTTTCTTGAGGTGCTTAAGGTGCTTGACCTGCTTGACCAGCTTGAGGAACTTGAGGAGCTTAACCTTCTTGTGTGTTGTCTTGAGGTGCTTAAGGTGCTTGACCTGCTTCACCAACTTGAGGAGCTTGACCTTCCTGTGTGTTTGTTTTAGCAGTCTGCGTGCCTGCTTGTCCAGCTTGTGTGCCTACTTGGCATATGTCAACATCCTGTTTTTCTTTTCTCATGCCAAGTCTGAGTGACAGATCAACATTTTTAATTTTTAAAGGATGTGATAATATATTGGGTTAACAATATTTATTTCAAACTAAGTCGTGTGCAATGATAAGGAGGAAGTGATGACTTTTATTGACTGAGTGTTATATTATTTGTGGCATTTTTATATCGTGTATATCTAACTTGACATATGAGGCGGCTTCATATTCTTTTTCGCAATCACTATTCTTAATATTGTGGTTCCTGTAGGTGTCATAAATGAAATTCTTGGAGCTATGTGTTACCCCTAATTTTGGATTATTGAAGGAATCAATTAAATAGTGTCCAGATATTTCTAGCATCGGTTGTGAGAGTGCTTCAGTTTTGACTAGAAAGAAAAAGCCGTGTGATGTATTTGACTGGGCTGTGCATTTTTATTTGAGTTGGGTGGTGTCATTAAAAATTGAGCAAAGTGTTGATTGGGATTTTGTTTAAAAAATATGTGTATGGTGTGACGGTCTCAGAATTATGTCGAGGCTGTCAGATTTTTCTAGTGCATCTAGCAACGGGTTGTAGATTATATCATGAAGACTACTCTTAGATGGGTGTTGTGGTTTATTTTTTTTAAGACTAGAATGTGAGATTTAAATTTAAACAGAATCTGGAAGTGTGATCTTTCTTTTAAATATTCTGGAGTTATTATTGAGCTTTGCTTTGAATATTTTTCTACTTCAACAAGTCTATTTTTTTTGAGATACAAAACTTATTATGAAGGGGTTCATGTATAACTTGAAGTGCGAATTATATACAGAAGTGTGAAATGAAAAGGAGAATCTATCAAAGTATTGTGTTCTCTCAGGGTTTGATTTCAGTTTGTTAATTGTGTTATCATCGAGGCTTTTTTGAGAAAATCTTGTTGATCTAAGTCTATAAATGATATGTGTTTTAGTAAGCTTAGTTGGCAGAATTCACAGCTATGTATGAGCAAAACACATTCTCAATATTTTGTCATCTTGTTTGAATAGGTTGGTGCCTGAGTTTGAAGTTGGACCTTCTTTTCAGTGAGTTGTAGCTCACTTTTTATATTGGGTTGGAGCCCACTTTTCTATTAGTGTACCGTGGTTTTTTACTCTGTTGGTTTTTCCACATGAGATAAATTTTGTGTCTATCTTGTTCTTAAACTTTTTATTTTAAGAAGCTAAATGCATTAAAATGTTGATTTGCCCCCTCTTCATCTCAATATTTTTCTGATTTCTTTTCATTTGGTATCAAAGAAGGTTCTCTCTATCAAAGCTTAAAAGCCTGAGAGTAGGTCCTTCATGTGTCAAAAAATGAGTGCCTTAGAAGGTCTAGCCACTAATAGAGCACCTCTATTTGATGGTGTAAATTATGCCTTCTGGAGTATCAAAATGAAGGCATAGATTATGTCTTTGGGTTTTGACATCTCGATGAGTATTGTAAATGGTTATACCATTCCAACTACACCTCCTACAAACCCAGATGCAAATAAAGTGTTCGAGAACAATGCCAAAGCAATGAATTCTCTTCTTTGTGGTCTCTCAAAATCTAAGTTTGTCAAAGTAATGCATTTTGAAACAGCCAAAGCAGTCTGGGATAATTTGTTTAATTCATACTATGGTGATGACAAAGTTCAAAAGGCCAAACTTGATGCAGGGGCATTCTAGGGTACTCGGTGAATCTGCATGGTGGTGTGTTATTTTGGTTATGTCTTACTCGGTTGCAGCTTTAACCAATGGTCTCGGTTATTGAAAGAAGCTCGGTCGCTGAAGGAACTAGGTGAAACCTCTTATGCTTGGTGGAACTTGTGCTCGGTGATGCCTATGTTTCTCGATGTTGCCTAGCTTGCTCGGTTGTTTATCTGGCGCTCGGTAGTTCTAGTTTACCGATTGGAGTTCTTGAGGATTTAGCTGACCGACTTGGTGCATTTATTGTTGGTAGCTTTTGTTGTATTCTCCTATGTAGATTTTATGGCCGACATGCAAAATTAAATGTTTGTAAGGCTATTTGAGAGCCGACTGTTGTTGCATTTAATATTTGTTTGTAGTAGAAGCCGACTTGGCTTAGGAGTTAATTATGTCATCCAGCCGACTTGTGGCTGAAGATTAGTATTTAAGGAGTGTTTGGGTAGTTGTTTAAGGGCATCAGATTTAGGAGAGTGATTAGATCTGGATCTTGTGAGATCTTGAAAATCAGATTGTTATCTGATACTTTGTAATAATAGAGCTAGTGGTTTGCATGCTTGGAGACAAGGAGATTGCTTGGAGGCTTGCGAGCTCAAGTTCAGATATGCCCTAATGTTTTCCATCAGTTACTGATTTGTTTTAGAGCTGGACTAGCTAAGAGATTGCAGAAATACATTTGTTTGTATTTGGCCCTAACCCGAAAGGCCTTACAGTCGGGCATGTTAATGAAAATTCAATTGAAAACATTTTTTTGTTGTGTAATTCCACATTGTGGTGTTTGGTTGTTTGTGAGGACTGTCCTTAATTGGATCCTCCTTACCTGTCCTGTGTTAGGTGGTATCAGAGCTTGAAGGTCTTGAGTGTGTAAATCGATCTCCAAGTTGAGGTTGTTTGCACCAAGACTTATTGCTTTGGGTTTTTGAAAATCTTGAAGGATACCTCCGAGAAGATTGGACCCTAGAGCGATTGTAGATCTCTGTGATGTTGTGGAATCAAAGATTACAAATAAGGTTAAAGTTGATTTCAGATATGAGATGGAATTAATGAAGAATGACATGATCACTGAGGTCATGAGAGCTATTGTTGGTATGCCAAGGAATCTTGGTACTGATGATGGTTATGAGGAAGCTGTTGAAGACTTTGAAGCTACTAGATCTAGTGGAGATGACCGGAGAGATAGATCTGGTGAAGACAGAACTGGTCGGTTACATAGATCTAGAGCTCGGTTAAGTAATAGTTATCGAATGGAAGTTTCTACTTTCTCGGGTACTTTGAGACCCAAGGATTTGATTGATTGGATTGATGAATTAGAAGATTTATTTGAGCTTGAAGAAATTGAAGATCCTCTTAGAGTAAGATTGGCACAGACTAAGTTGAAAGGACATGCTTCTCTTTGGTGAAAAGAATTACAAAGAGATAGAGAAGATGAAGGTGAAATGAAGATCAATCGGTGGAGGTTGATGGTGACTAAATTGAAAGCTAAGTTCATACATGTTGACTATGAGCTTGACTTGTTGAAAAAGTTGCAGAATCTGAAGCAAAAAGATTTGACTGTGGAAGACTATACTAAGGAGTTCTATAAGTTGACTATTCGGTCTAGACACAGAGAACTTGGTAAAGAAAAAGTAGCTCGGTATGTGAATGGTTTAAGATTCAATATTCAGGATAAGCTTGGTATGCTGAAGATTGATTTGGTTGAAGATTCTTATCAATATGCTCTGAAGGCAAAAGATAAGTTGAAAAGGAGACAACATAGTAATCCCCGAGGGAAGGAGAAAATTGATCACTCGGTGAAGGATAAACCGACTGCTGAAGATGAATCGAAACCTATGGAATTGAAGAAGAAGACAGCTAGGGTTATCTCTAAGGGTACTTGTTATAACTATGGTGAAGAAGGACACTGTTCTTTTGAGTGTACATAGAAGAAGCTTGGTGACCGATGGACTGCTGTGGTAAATGAGAACATTCAGAATGAACCTGAATCTGAGAACTTGCCAGTTTTGAGAACATTGTTCGGTGCAAAGGAGGAACCTTGTCAGAGGAGTAACTTGTTCAGGACTCGATGCAAGTCTAGAGGTAAAATTTGTGATGTAATTGTTGACAGTGGTAGTACCGGTAACCTTGTTGCTGAGGACATGGTTTAGGAACTTGGTTTGAATAGAATGAAGCATCCTCATCCTTATAGGATTGGCTAGTTACAAAATGTTCATGCTCTGGAAGTGAGGGAGTAGTGCTTTATTGATGTTCAGATTGGCCAGTATAAGGATCTTGTGTTGTGTGATATTGTGGAGATGAATAGTTGTCGTATATTGCTCAGTAGACCTTGACAATATGATTGTAGAGCTATGTATGATTGTGTGAAGAATGTATTTACTGTTGAGAAGGATGACAAGAAGTTTTCCCTGATGCATTTGCTAGATACAACACTCGGTAAGAGAAGTCTGAGTATTGGTAGCCGAGTTGAGTTTTCAGATCCTGAGAGGATGGATGATTAGTATGGAGAACAAGCCTATGTGTTATCAAGGAAAGACTTGAAGAGATAGAGGAAACTGAAGTGGGAAAGTATGAAAAGTGAAGAGCTGAAGAACTTGTATGTGAAGAACTAGTTCGGGGTTTATGTGTTGAATCCCGAAAGATGTTCTTCCAGCCTATGAGAACATCTTTTCGAACCTGGGGTGTCTGATGCAGGGGCATTCTAGGGTACTTGGTGAATCTGCATGGTGGTGTGTTATTTTGGTTTTGTGTTACTCGGTTGTAGCTTTAACTGACGGTCTCGATTATTGAAGGAAGCTCGGTCGTTGAAGGAACTTGGTGAAACCTCTTATGCTCGGTTGAACTTGTGCTCGGTGATGCCTGTGTTTCTCAGTGTTGCCTGGCTTGCTCAGTTGTTTATCTAGCACTCAGTAGTTCTGGTTTACCAACTGGAGTTCTTGAGGATTTGGTTGGCCAACTTGGTGCATTTATTATTGGTAGCTTTTGTTGTATTCTCGTATGTAGATCTTATGGCCGACATGGAAAATTAAATGTTTGTAAGGCTATTTGAGATTCGATTGTTGTTGCATTTAATATTTGCTTGTAGTAGAAGCCGACTTGGCTTAGGAGTTAATTATGTCATCCAGCCAACTTTTGGCTGAAGATTAGTATTTAAAGAATGTTTGGGTAGTTGTTTAAGGGCGTCAGATTTAGGAGAGTGATTAGATCTGATCCTATGAGATCTTGAAGATCATATTGTTATCTAATAGTTTGTAATAGCAGAGCTAGTAATTTGCATGCTTGGAGACAAGGAGATTGCTTGGAGGCTTGCGAGCTCAAGTTCAGATCTGCCTTAGTGTTTTCCATTATTTGTTGATTTGTTTCAGAGCTGGACTAGCTAAGAGATTGCATAAATACATTTGTTTGTATTTGGACCTAACCCGGAAGGCCTTACAGTCAAGCATGTTAATGAAAATTCAGTTGAAAACATTGTTTTGCTGTGTAATTCCGCATTGTGGTGTTTGGTTGCTTGTGAGGACTATCCTTAATTGGATCCTCCTTACCTGTCCTACGTCAAAACTTCAAATTTGGATAGAATGTTTTTTGAGAGTATTAAATGAAGGAGGAGAATATTGCAACTTTATTTATAAGATTTGATGAAGTGGTGAATTCCTTGAAAGGTCTTGGAGATACAGCTAAAGAAAAAACTATAGTTCATAAGAATTTATGCATATTGCCCTTGAGGTTTGACACCAAAGTTTTTGTTGTTGAAGAGATGACTGACTTGGACCAGCGTAATGTAGATAAGTTGCATGGAATCCTAACTACATATGAAATGCATACAAATGTTGAGGGATCATCAAAAAGGGAAACAACCTTTAAAGCTTCAAAGAAGGGTAAAGAGAAGGATCAAAAATCCAGTGAGAGCTTGGAAGAAGATTCAGAGGATGAAGTTGCTCATCTTGTTAGGAAGCTAAAAAGAGGTTTTGATAAATACAAGGGAAAGGTGACATTAAAGTGCTTTAACTGTGGGAAGACAGGTCACTTTTCATCAAAGTGTCCCTATGAGAAAGAAGAGGACAATGATGAAACTCAAAGTTAAAAAATTCCAAGAGGTTTGTCAAAAGGGGAAAGAAATTTCAAAAGTTCAAGAAAAGCCTCTATTCGAGAAGATAGTGATTCTTTCCTTAGCGGTGAAGAAGAAAACCAGAATGATGAAATTTTTATTCATGGCTATAGAGAAACTTAATACTAAAGATCATGCTACAAGTGGATTTCCCTTATTTGATGGATCCAACTTTACACTTTGGAGAGTTCAAATGCTTGCATATCTAATGTCTCTTGGTTTTGATGTCTGGAATAGTGTGAACACCAGATATACAATTTCTCAAATTCCTCCTACAGATCCTGATGGAAAGAAGGCTTTTGATAGAAATACAAAATCTATTCATGTGATCTTAAGTTGTTTATCCAAGATAGAACTTGTGAAATTCATGCATTTCTATAGACCTAAAGAGGTTTGGGAGAAACTTCAGAAAACATGTGGAGAATCCTTAGTTGAAGATACATTGTACATGGCCATGGAAAAAGTATAGGCTGAAAATCAAGAGAATGAAGATTCAGCTGATGAAGTAACTGATGAAAATCAAGAGAATTAAGAATGTGTTAATGAAGAGGAGGACAAATTTGATCTTGTACTAGAGTTGATGGTTTCTTTAACTAAAATCAAGAGACTTAAAAAGAAAAATCAAAACATGAAGTTGTTGCTCCAACGAGAGTAAAGAAAAGACCAAGAAAATAAAGACACTTGAAGAAGTAGGAGGAGGCAAAGAAGATTTAAGAAGATCTCAAAAATCTGATAAAAATGAAAGAGGAAAACATTGAGAGATTGGAAGTTGAAATTGTTTCACTCAAAAAGATTGGCAAATCATCAACATAGTTGAATCAAGAAGTAATAAGTCAGAAAAGTTCACTATCTTTGGAGATCTTGTTAGAAGAGTAATCTTTACTTATATTTATTAATTGTAATTAGGAGATTCCTATGGAATCCCTACATGTAATTTGTCCTCTAGTCCAAGTGGGAGGACAACTCATTTTATGTAATTTTTCTATTTAGTTTATCCTTCTTAAGAGGATTGAGACACTTGGCACACACCTATTATGAATGGTGGCATTCATAGACTTGGGAGTTATATAGTAACTCCTCTCCTCATCTCTATTTAAGAGATGCTCCTCTCTCATTTATTGGCAATGAAGTTATTGTAATGAGCATCTCTCTCTCTCTCTCTCACACACACACACACACACACATTTTCTTTCTTCAGGCTATGGCCTCATTCATAATATCACAAGAGGTTTTCCTTTACTTTTCCCCTTTAAAAATCTACTTGTCTCCTTGTCTTGGCTTTTGGGTGCTTTCTCCTAGTTTATTTTTTCTCATGGTAACATCTTCTTCTTTATCTATCTCTCTTGGATTACTTTCATTTCTTTTCTCTTGTTATTTTCTTTACATGGTATCAGAGCTTGGGTTTCTAATCCTTTTTTGAGTGTAGTATTGAAGGTTACCATTCTTTAGATCACATCTTATTGGAGACTCTTGTTTGATAGAGAAGCTTGAGCTTCATCTACTAAATCTTGTGTTGTGCAAATTTGTATTATTATTTTTTCCAACCCTCTTTTGTTGGCTTGCCGCTAAAGAGTTGTGTTTGATTTTTTTTTTGGTTTGCATGGTTTACCGCCAAACCCATTTAAATTTGCATTTTATTTTGATAACCTCTGTCGAGAAACCATGAGGTTTATCTTCTTTTCTCTCACGTTTCTTTCAGGTTTATACTAATCATTTTTACTACATATTAATCATTCTTTATTTCTGGATTCAAAGATAATATCTCAAATTTCTTCTTATTATCTTTGTGCATGCAAGTTTATTTCATTTGTTTTGTAGGCATGTCTTTGTTATTTTCTTTGTTATCTCTGTTATTCTAACATTAATCTCTGATTTTTATCTTAGTGTAACATTTTCCTTGCATGGTTAAACTGTAGTCATTTACTTTACCTCTACCAATTGTATGGACAAAGTCTTCATACACTTGTTTCATCATTGTTCAACTTATGACAGTACCACACTCATTCACTCATAACTTTTGAACCCAGATACTTTAGGAAGATCACTCCTATTAGAACCTTACCAACTTGGTCTGTAACAACATATCCAAAATTCAATCAAATCCAACACTTGACCTTTGAGATATGGCCCCAGTACTAGGACTGTATTTCCTATGACAGTCAGTCATTCCTCCTTTATCTCATTTAGCTTCTTATAACATCTTTCCCTCCCAGCTTACTATCTATGTCCTTTGTGTATCACTTGTTGTTTCCTTTTGTAATACTAGTTGTTCCTTGCTCTATCCTTTACATGATTTGTCATCCTATCTCTTTGTCCCTTGCGCAAGATATTGTTGTCCTTGTATGTTGTGTATCTTAGCCTGCTCTTTGAGTTTTCTTTTCTTGTGTGAGTCCTTGATTATGTTCTTTGAAATTGGTCTGGTCTTTGTGGTCTGGTCCTTGTTTCTTTTCCTCTTGCATTACTTCTCTATGTGTGGTCTTGCCTTATCTTTCAGCCAACATCATTCAACTAGCATTGTTTAGAATCTAGTTTTTTGCTAAGTTTGGTCTTTGTAGCCTTTGGTCTTTGGTTTATTTCTAATACATTCTCTATCATTCTTAGATTAGAACCAAAGATTTAGCTAAGTTTAATTTTCATTTGAATTTTAGGTTGAATAATTTTTAAGGTAGTTTGACTTATTTATATTCATTTCAATATATTTTTTAATATCATTATTTTTTTTTAAGTATGATCCATTTTTTTAAAATAGTTTTCATACATTGTTTAATTTAGTTATTAACAAATAAAAACAATAATTATTTCAACTTTATTATTTAAAGCAAAATTGTTTACATTCATTTTTTATACTTTTTACTAACATTTAAAGTTTCATTCAAATAACTTTTGCCACTGAGTATTTCTTTACAACCAAGGTTCAACAATTTTAATGCCACGAAGATAAGCCATGATTTTCCTGCAAGATAGGGTTTCGTCTATACATGTCACAGAACGATAGTATTAGGCCAGGTCTTTGGATGATGATACAACATCATGAGGTGTGTTTTGAGATAGGTTATTCTTCTCAACAAACATCTTGGTGAAAGGAATCAACCCAAAAACTTGGAGTGCAGGCCAAAAAACAACGACAGAATGTAGGGGGTCTAAGTACCCTTTTTGATGCAAGGGAAACACTGAAGGGTCTCCAAAATGAAGGAAAAAATGGTGAACAAGGCACAATTATTGTGTCCCAGTCACAAGCCCCTATTCATTCTATTAAAAAATTATTAGGGTTCAACCAACAAATAGGTTCATTTGGGAGTAAGTTTGTGTAGATGTCCATGAAAGAGATTCTAGTAGATTTCGATGAGGAGGCAGATGAGGAAGTGGTGCACAATCTAGAGGTATTCTCCAAACTAGATTTAATTTGATGTTTCATAGGCTTTGGCCAAGTCTTCAAAAATTGCACACATGGATAATAGATAACTAGGAGCCCTTGCTGGAGGGCTATTTGCACATTTACCCTACAAGAAATGGGTTTTTCACTGTCGTGTTTAAAAATAGTGTTCAGACAAGAACTTAATCTTGTGTGGCTAGGTCTGGTGTTGGGAAGAGAAGTTTTCCCTAATGTTAAAACCATGGCATCCAGGCTTCAATCCAAGCACTGAGGTTTTTGAAAA
The DNA here is from genome assembly GCA_027943335.1 of Chamaecyparis obtusa. NCBI lineage: Eukaryota > Viridiplantae > Streptophyta > Pinopsida > Cupressales > Cupressaceae > Chamaecyparis > Chamaecyparis obtusa. The sequence continues at coordinate 2,255,922 of BSBK01000053.1, forward strand.
AAATCCTATATGGGTAAGGCTTCCTAACCTCCCACTTCACTTATGGTTTGATTCATTATTGGAAGCGATTGGGGATTCATTAGGGGAATTTCTAATGGTGGATGAAAGCTCCTCAAACTTGTATCATTCCACCTATGCATGCATCTTAGTGGAAATGGATATTAGGGAAGGGCTCCTAGCAAAAATTAGGATTAAAACATCCAAAGGATGTTTGTTACAGCCACTAGATCATGAAGGAATCTCTTTCAGATGCAGAAAGTTCTATCAAACTAGTCATATGGCTGCAAAGTGTTCTAAAACAAGTTCACAAAAGGGTGCCTCATGGTTGAAATATGTTGACTTGCAAAACTATACTGTAGAAAAGAAAGTAGTGAAACATAAGAGTTTTTCCCAAGTGGTTATGGGTGTGTAGGAACAGTGTATTGCACAACATGTGAAACCAGCACTAGAGAACAAAAATATCATGGTGGCAGGGGCGAATAAGAAAGCACAGTCTGCCACTGGTGTTCCTACTCCTATGGGGAAATAAAATTACAAACTAATGAGCTCTCAGGAGTCGAATGTCACAAATGTAGGGGAAACCATGACCCAACATGATATCTTAGTGGAAGAAGAGCATGGACAGCTCCCTAACTTTATGTCTGTCAGCTGGGAGACTGATGTCGCTCGACTGGGAGAGGGTTGGCATACCGTGAGAAGGAAAAAGGAGAGGATGGTGAAGAATTCATCTTTTGATATGACCCTTCGATCTCATTCCAAGACAAAGAGAAAATTTTAGGCTCATTAGTAGCAATTTTAAGCTCTTGTATGTTATTGACCTTACGTGGTCTGTTTATGGATCATTATGGTCCTATCAACTCTAGGATGGTAGTGCCCTTTTTGTCACTCCACTTGGACCAGGCCAAGCTTTTCTCAGTTAATTATTAATAAAACAAACCTTTTACTGATTAAAAAAAATAACATTTAAAGTTTCCATTTCAAATTTAAAACTATTTAAAAAAATTATTTAGAGTTTAACTTAATCAATAATTATCATTTTATTAAAAAAAATTATCTTTAAATTCAAACTTTAATATAATTTAATCATTTATTGTTTGATCTAACAAAAAATTAATGTTTAATTTAAGCTATTCAAATCATCTTTAACATTTAGTTAAATCACATTTTATCAATAATTGCAATTCAATTATTATTGTTTCTAACTCGTTCTTGTTTCCTTAGAACATTTACATCATTTAATTTTTACGTTATACAATTATGTCTACATTTGTTTTGAAATTTCAAATTTCAAATTCATTTTTTTTAGAAAAAAAGTTTGTATCAAGGAAATATTTTCTTAGCTATATAAATCTCATTTCATTTTTCTTCCAAAATTGGAATTATTACTCACAAAGGGAGAAATTTATGTTTTCAATAGAAGAGGGTAATCTATGTTTTCTAGCTACATTTGTCAATGATATCCTGTTCGTTTTTTTTTTAAAACACATTGTTAATGATTCATCTCAAGGAAATAACATCATTGTTTAATTTGTTCTAGTATCATGAGTGCGCTTACTTTTGTTGATCTTTATCAACTTGTCCCATTGTTCTCCTCATAATGAGGATGAAGCTTTTGATATAGCTCTCGAATTTTGTTGGATTCCTCATATCTTTGAAGACAATAAATATATTTTTACAACTCATAATAAGTTTAGAATAGATTATTATATAGTATTAATATTTTTAAAAGTTTGGTTAACATCATTCAATCTTCAGTATGATCTTTTTTTTTCCCTATACATTTCAATGAAGAGGAAGCAAAGATAAAATTGTTATATTGGCTGAAGTCTCTTATCTCCTTATGATTCCTTGATTTTGGTACATAAGTGTAGACATGATTAGAAAATCAGTTCAAAGGTTGATTAACATTGTGTTCCATTCTTATTTCTCTAGCATTATATTATTTTTGTATTGCATTTTCTTTAATGAAGTTATTTTAAAGTTTTAACAAAAATTTAATTTTTGAGATTCTCTCTTATCCTCTTGTTTAACATTCAATTAAACTTCAATACATTATATGTTTTCCTATACTGTTTCCAAAATAATACTATTCAAACTTAATGTTTTGACCCAAATTTCTTATCTATCTTATTTGTTTAATTCAAAATAACATTAGCTATTTAATATTCTTTTTTTCTACAAATGATTGATTACTCTCGAGTAAAATTTTATTTCCAAGGAAGTAACTATGTTTCCTCTCTTGTTAACGAAGTCATACTTATTTTTATGTTCAATGGAGTTAATAATTGGTATCTATAATGTTTCTCAATGCTCTTACACTTATCAATGCATCTATATTATGTTTGTTCAAGGTTTACGAGGTATCTTTTTCAATTGTCTTCATTATTCATTGATTAGCATCGATTGCTATCAATTTTTATATGATCTATTGATATGCACATGGTTGTAATTTTATGCTTTTACAACATCTCTTTATATGCACATGGTGGCATTTTATGGTTTTATGCCATTTATTGATATGAATTTTATTGTTTTTGTTTTTGTAAGTTGCATTGGGAGCCCAAATTTCAAGGGTAACATAGTTTCCCTATTCTACAAAGGGACCCGTGGAGTATCCATCCATCCTACAATTGGTGTGCACTTACCTTATATGGAGTTTCCCTCCATTTTGTTCCTCATAAAGAGGATGTTATTCATGGAGTTTCCCTCCATTTTTTTCAGATGATATGGCTCATCTAGATCTTTTCCTCATGGTGAGGATGTCTCTCTTGAAATCCTTCTTGCACTTTGTTGGATTTATTATATTTTTTTTTGAAGGCAATATGTTTCATCTCTCATAAACTTTTTTTATTATGCATGATGGTTAACATAATTGGTAAATCAGATCAAATGTTGATTTGGTGTTTGAGTCACATGTTCTCCTAATTTATCTTTATCTCTCTCATATTTCTTTATAAAATATATTAATGTGATAATGCCCTGCATACTTCATTGCTTAGATCGTCAGTCATGTAGGTGGTGGTTTCTAGACCCATTTACTTACAGTGGGATGACTCATTAGTGGACTGTCTATATCCATGTGATTAATGCAATGTTGATGCAGGTCTCATTAGTTGGCCTTGTCTGTGGCCATTTGTGAATTAGTATGTTTCTTGTTCCCAACTTCTTCTTTTTTGGACTTTGAGCATCTGGTTTATCTTGATATCATGTTAGCTCCATTGCACTTTTGATCAAATATCATTCATTTATATCTATTCCTCTACCTTTATTTTAAACTATAGGAGTTCCTTACAAATAGTTTTTGATGTAAAAGTTTCAAAGGATATACTAACTTGAATATCAGATGTCATTCTACTTGTGGATAGTTTCTTTGTTTCTTGTTATATGTTCCCTTGATTCAGGTGACTCATTAAGGCACAATTAAACAATCAATTCACTCAAGATGTGGACATCCCTCCACTTGAACACATTCAAATGTACCTTTGTACCATGAAGTTGAAGATGATGTTGCAGATCATTGTAAAAATTTGGGTTTAATTCCCATTGATGTAAACTCCCCTAGTAAAGATTAAAGGGGGGTATTAAAAGAGTAATCTTTACTTGTATTTATTAATTATAATTAGGATATTCCTAGGGAATCCCTACATGTAAGTTTTCCTCTATTCCAAGTGGGAGGAAAACTCATTTTATGTAATTTCTCTATTTAGTTTATCCTCCTTAAGAGGATTGAGACACTTGGCACACACCTATTATGAATGGTGACATTAATAGACTTGGGAGTTACATAGTAACTCCTCTCCTCATCACTACATAATAGACGCTCCTCTCTCATTTCTTGACAATGAAGTTATTGTAATGAGCATCTCTCTCTCTCTCTCTCTCTCTCTCTCTCTCTCTCTCTCTCTCTCATTTTATTTCTTTAGGCTATGGCCTCATTTATAATATCACAAGGGGTTTTTCTTTGTGTTTCCCCTTTCAAAACATTCTTGTCTCCTTGTCTTGTCTTTTGGGTTCTTTCTCCTAGTTCATGTTTTTCTCATGGTAACATCTTCTTCTTTATCTATCTCTCTTGGATTACTTTCATTTCCTTGCTCTTGTTATTTTCTTTACAGATCTTGTAGCCTCTTAAAAACAATCTTTAGAGAAACATAGAGTTGGCCTAGAAGTTCAGGTCAATGTTCTAAATCATCAAAAGATGGTGGTTCAAGGGGTTCTACAACAAAGATCATAAATAATTATTTCAAACAATCGCCTACCTCAAAACAAGCACACTTGACCAGGTCTAATAATACTTTCTTTCATGGTTATTGTTTTACATGTAATTACTTTGAACACAAAGCTATAAATTGTACAATGGTTGCTAGAAGAGATTTCAAGTTTCCAAATAGGAGTTCATTTTCTCCTTCGAGAAATTACAATGTTATTTTTTATAAATGCAATAATCTTGGTCATCCTACAAGATCTTGTAAAAGTGGCAAGGCCAATTTTTCTAAGAAGGTTGAAACAAAGGACAAGGCTAAAGAGATTAAAGGCTGGAGAAAAAAGGAGGAGGCCCCTTTAAAGTCCCTAGCAGTGCAAACAACTCTTCTTACACAAAATGAAAAGGATGTTTGATATGTAGATAGTGGTTGCTCTAGACATATGACTGGTGACAAGATTAAATTCCTTACTCTCAAGAAAATGAATGGAGATAAAGTCATATTTGGAGGTAGTTCTTCTATAGAAGTAGTATGTATAGGCACTCTTGTTTTAAATGATGGTGAGACAAAAGTAGAAAATGTGCTATATGTTAGAGGTATGAAAAATAATGTTTTAAGTGCGAGTCAATTATGTGATCATGTGTATGATCTTTCCTTCAATTCAAACTATTGTGCTATAAGCAAAAATGAATTACTTATTGAAAATGCTACTAGGGCATAAAACAATCGTTATATTCTTGATGATTCCAATAGTGAAACATGTTGTTTAAGTTAGTTTGATGAAGCTTGGATATCAAATAGGAGACTTGGGCACATGAATTTTGAGATTTGATTAAGATCAACAAGAAGGAAGTTGTTAGAGATATTCCTCAACTAGAGAAACCAACAAACATTATTTACAAAAATGCTCAAATGGGGAAGCAAACAAGAAAAAGTTTCAAACCCAAAGATTTATCCAGCTCCAAACTACTTGAGTTAGTCCATATAGATCTATGTGGACCAACTAGGACAATAAGTGTACAAGGTGGAAAATATTTTATGTTGTTAATAGATGACTTTACACTCTTGACATGGGTTACTTTTTTAAAAGAAAAATCAGAGGCATTAGAAAAATTTAAAGCATTTAAAGCATTAGTAGAGAATGAAATAGATTTGAAGATTAAATGCTTGTGCTCTGATAATGGTGGTGAATTTACTTCTAATGAATTTGTAATTTTTTGTGAGCAACATGGAATTAGGAGACAAGTTTAGCAGTTAGAACACCACAACAAAATGGTGTTGTTGAGAGGAAGAATAGAATTATGCAAGAAATGGCTTGTAGTATGATGAATGAGGCCAAGGTTAGTGATACTTTTTGGAGAGAATATGTCCACACAACTATGTATATCCAAAATGGAGGTTTTTTAAAGAACCAAATATAACAAGACAACTTATGAACTATGTAAAGGCTAACCAACAAATGTTAAGTACTTCAAGATTTTTGGTAGTCCTTGTTACATCAAAAGAGATGATGATAATATAGGGAAGTTTGATCTTAGATTAGATGAAGGTATATTATTAGGCTATTCTTCTAAAAGAAAAGCTTATATATGTTTCAACAAAAGGTTGCATAAAGTTGTTGAGAGTGCTAATGTAAAATTTCATGAAATAACTAACACTTCTCATGAGAATGGAAATGGAAGCAACAATAATCAAAATGATGAGGCAAGTAGTGATGTCCAACCCTCTTCTCCACCACCACAAGCAAGGACAACAAGTAATGACACTTAAAATACTCCAAAAAAATTACAATCACAAGTTGGAAATACATCTTCTTCTAGTACACAAGCTGGGACAACAAGCACACACTCTAAAAATGAAACTAAAAATGATCTTGGTAAGACATCCTACAAGACTCCTTATAAGTTTGTTCAAAGAAATCATCCTATTGAGAAAGTCTTACTTGAAGATAGGACCAGGGCTACTAGGATGAATGTAGATTATTTTCAAGATGAGGATGTTTCACTACTTTATATGTTTGAGCCTAAGTGTTTTGAAGAAATGGATAAAGATAAATATTGGATAGCTTCTATAAAAGAGGAACTTGAGAAGATTCAAAAGAGTGACACATGGGAGCTTGTACCTAGACCCAAAGACAAGAATGTCATTGACACAAAATGGGTCTACTGTAACAAGCTAAATGAGGAAGGTTGAGTGGTAAGAAATAAATTACTTTTAGTTTGTAAAGGGTATGCTCAAATAGAAGGTGTGGATTATGATGAAACATTTGCACCTATAACATGTCTAGAAGCTATTAGACTTTTTCTTGTTTTTGCCTCATATCAAGGTTTTAAAGTATTTCAAATGGATGTTAAATCTGTATTTCTTAATGGTGATCTAAATGAAGAAGTTTATGTTCAGAAGCCTGGTGGTTTTGTGTTGACTAACATACTTGACTATGTTTGAAGCTGAAAAAGGCACTATATGGTCTTAAACAAGCTCCACGAGCTTGGTATGACAAGCTGAACAAGTACTTGCAGCAACAAGGTTTCAAAAAAGGTATTGCAGACAACAATTTATATGTAAAGGAAGAAGGTAACAACATATTAGTTATGGTTTATGTGGATGATTTGATTTTTGGAAGTGATTGTGTAGGTATGAGCATGGAATTTTCTGAAAACATGAAATAATAGTTTGAAATGTCTATGTTGGGTGAGTTGTCTTGCTTTTTGCATCTTCAAATTCAACAGTTAATTGATGGTATCTTTATCTCCCAAATAAAGTGTATTAGAGAAATGTTAAAAAGGTTTAGAACGGAAGACTCTAATCCAATTAGTACACCCATGGAAAAAGGATGTAAACTTAATAAATATGATGAATCTCCTAGTACTAATCAAATTTTTTACAAGTCTATGGTAGCCATCTTATTGTATGTTACAGCTACAATACCTGACATTATGTAGGCTATTGGATATGTTTCTAGATTTCAAGCCACACCTAAAGAAACTCATGTGCAAACAATGAAAATAATCTTTAAGTATCTCAAGGGAACTATCAGTTTTGGTCTATGGTATTCTAAATGTCCTGATTTTACACTAACAACTTACATTGATGAAGATTGGGAAGGTTTGGTTGATGATAAGAAGAGCACAAGTGGAGGTGCATTCTTCCTTGGTGGTTGCCTTGTTTCATGGCTAAGCAGAAAATAGACCTCAACTTATTTGTCTACATTGGGAGCTAAGTATATAGCAGTCGTATCTTGTTGCACACAAGTTAATTGGATGAAATATACACTACAAGGTTTCAAGGTTGAGTTATGATCACCTAATCTCTATTTTTTTGTGATAATACAAGTGCAATTAATATTTTAAAAAATCCTATTATGCACTCTCATACCAAACATATTCCTATTAAGTATCATTTTTTAAGAAAACAGGTTACTGATTAGATTGTCAAGTTGGAATATATGTCTTCCAAAGAGAAAATTGCAGACATTTTTACAAAGCCTTTTCCAAAGGAGACATTTGAACATTTGAGACAATATTTATGAGTGATTTCACTCCACCATTGATGACTTGTCTATCTCAAGGGGAGTGCTTCATTGGTCTATCTTTTCAACCCTGTTTCAATTTTCAGTTTGGTTGCAGTCATTGATGTCAAAGGGGGAGTAGTTTGTTTTAGTGAAGTTCTTGGTTTTTATCTAAGGCTTGTTGTAGTTTGGGTTTTCATTAATGAAAAAAAAGGGGGAGATTGTTGCATGTTTTTTCATTGATTTTAAATGTTGATTATCAAGATTGTATAAATATCGAGATTTCAATTGAGCTGCTTGAGGTACTTAAGGTGCTTGACCTGCTTGTGTTTTTTTCTTGATTTACTTAAGGTGCTTGACCTGCTTGACTAGCTTAAGGAGCTTGACTCACGTGTGTATTTGTTTGAGCATTATGTGTGCCTAATCATCTAGCTTGTGTGCCTACTTGGCATATGTCAGCAACTTGTTGTCTTTTCTCATGTTGAGTCTAAGTGACACATCAACATTTGAATTTTCAAAAGATGCGATAATATATTGGGTTAACTATATTTATTTCAATCTTGGCGTCCATATGTGTAAAACCTCTATTTAAAAGGAAGTCATGTCCAATGATAAGGAGGAAGTGATGACTTTTATTGACTAAGTGTTATATTATTTGTGGCATTTTTATATCATGTACAACAGACAACATATGAGGCGACTTCAGATTCTTTTTAGCAGTGACTATTCTTAATATCACGGTTCTTCCTATAGGTGTCATAAATGAAATTCTTGGAGTTGTGTGTTACCCCTAATTTTGGATTATTGAAGGAATTAATTAAATAGTGGGGATATTTCTACCATCGTTCATTAAGGGCCTGTTAAGTACATGGAATTAACTTATCTAGAATAGGCCTATTCTAGAATAAAGACCTATTCTCAGATTAATTAATCCTCAAAATGAAAGTTGGAATAAGGTTTGGACCTGTTTGGTGCACCTAGAAGATGACTGGGAATTAATCTATTATGCGTTTGGATCCCATAATGTGGAATTGGAATGAGGATTATTTTTCATTATTTTTAATTATTTTGAACAATATGTATTTTTAACTTATTAAATAATTATAATTATAAAAAAAAAATCTTACAAATTCTAAATTTTGAACTTATCATTTTTTTTGCTGGTCTTTTAATTAAAATATATATGTATTTCTAACTTATATATTTTTAACATAACATAATATATTGTTCAGATAAAATAAAAAATGGGGTTGAGCGATGTGGGCAGGAGCGGTTGCCGTTGCAGAGCGGGTGGAAGCCGAGTGGGAGAGGCACCTGGGTGTGATGAAGAGGAAGGTGATTCTAATGAAGCGGATGGAGACCCAAATGGGGTTTTGGGGGAGTTTGTGGTGGTGGGATGCTTTGTCTGGTGCCCTCTTATTTCTCCTGCCACGACCTCTGAGTTTAGGGCTAGGGCTCTTAGTGACAGTTATGGTGTGGGGGGGGCTCTTTTCCCCTTTACATTGGAGAGGAGTTGTCCCTGTTCTTCTCAGTTGGTTTGCTTTGGTAAGTGGCTGCTCTGGGTCCATCTTTGGGATCTTGACGTGTTGGCGTGTTCCTGGGATCATCACTCTTTCTGGGCTCCTCAGATCCTTTCATTCGTCTGGGAGAGTGGTGATGGTTCGCCTGGTGTGGTTTTGTGTGGGAGCCCTATTAAGGTGGGGTTGCACACAAATGCTCTTTGGAAGCTTATGGTCTCTTATCTTCTTTACTCCTATACTCTGCTTCCTACTGAGGTGGAAGCTCATTTTGAGGTGAAGGTTCCTTTCCCTCTTAACACCTCTTTCCCACTTTCTATTAAGGGGGAAGCTCCTTCTGAGGTGGAGGCTCTGCCTATTGATGTGGCTAGTAGTTGGATGGAGGAGGTGGGTTGGAGTATTGTTGGTGAGCTTGGCTATAGCTGGAGGGTTCTGTTTCTGCCAGTGATCTTTGATGGTATTATCTTTTTCTTGGTAGGTTGTGATCTGATGGAGTGGGGAGTTTCCTCATTCCTATCTCTTTGTTCAAGGTTGGGGGAGCCTTTCAAAACCCTACAGTACTCGGTCACTGCTGGGGAGTCCTATTTTTGCCAGAGATCTTTGAAGGTCTTTTCTTTCTTCTAGTTGATCCCTGTTTGTTCCCCTCTACCTAGTTTTCTTTTCATCTTTCGACCTCTTTCCCACTTCCCATTGAGGTGGAAGCTCCTTCTGAGGTGGAGGCTCAGCCTTTTGAGGTGGCTTGGTGCTGGATGGAAGAGGTGGTTTGGTGGACTATCGGAGCACTTGGCTGCTGTTAGAGGGTTCTGATTTTGCCAGAGACGGTTGATGGCCTTATCTTTCTTTTGGCAGGTAATGATTTGGGGGATTGGGAGGTCTTTATAGATCCCTTGTCTTTATTCAAGATTGGGGGAGCCTTTCAAAACCCAGATGTAATGATGCAGCTGAAGCTTAACACAATCAATTTTTTAAGCTGAGGTTTTCCTTTTGGTTGTGATATGGTGGATTGGGGAGCTAGCCTCATATCCATTTCTTTGTTTAAGGTTCGAGGAACCTATCAAAACCTTGATGGTGGAGTGCAGTTGAAGCTTAATATGCTCAATTATGTTAGCTATTGTTTTCTTTTAGGCTGGGATTCGGTGGTTTGGGGAGTTTTCCTCATACCCAGTTCTTTGTTTAAGGTTGGGGGAGCCTTTCAAAACCCTAACGGTTTGGTGCAGCTGAAGCTCTACATGCACAATCACTTAAGTTGTTGTTTCATTAAGTCTGGTTATGGGAGCCACCAAAACCCTTATGTTTGGTTTAGGGAGCCTAAAAACCCTAGATATTTGATGATGTTGTAAGGTGCCGGCTTTACACTATTGCTCTCAACAGCTTGTGCCTTTCTGAGTTCCTATCTTCTGGCGGTTGTTGTTTTGCTAGGTTTGTGCTGCTGGTTTCTCTACTGGCAGAGTGTGCTGGGGGGTGTTGTAAGGTTTTCCTTTTACCCCAATTGTTCCACTTTGGTTAGAGCTAATTCTTCCTATTTTTAAGCTTAGGGTTATAGTTCCCACCAAAAACAATGTGTAAATGGTTTCAGGGCCCATTCAAAACCTATTTTTACCCTAATAAAAAACTTATATATTTTTAAATTAAAATATGTATTATTAACTTTAAAAAATTAAGATTATAAAAAAAAATTATTTTCTTACAAATTTAATTTTTCAACTTTTATCAATTTTGTTGCTCGTTTTTTTTAATTTTTAATATTTTCTATCCAAAGTCATATCGAAGTAAAAACTAAAAAATTGGCATGACAACATTATAAACAAATTACCACATATAAAAAAAATTGACATGACAACATTATAAACAAGTTACCACATTTATTATAGTACTACATCGTAAAACCAGTTACATGTCCATATTTTGTCTCTAATTAATTGGGATACATTCAAAGTTCATTTTTTCATATGTTCCCAGCAAACAAACGCAATTAAAATGTTGTGAAGCCCTTGTAAAAATTGTATTTCAGCCTTCGCCATTGACACAATCTCAGCCATAGTCGCCTCTCAAGAGCACAAGCTACACTAATGAGCTTCATCGATAATAGGTGCAAATGGGTGGACATATGTAGCTAACAAATCATCTTCCCACCTAAAGTAGTCACAACCATTGTCGCCCTACAATATCAACTCTACATTACTTCATACTACAATGAATAGTATGTACATTTTTTATAAACATAAAATACATTACCACTACCAACCTTCTTGCTAAGTGGACAGCTCCAAAAATTTTGCTCAGTGTTCTTCTCCGTGTGCGAGGTTTTCAAAATGCAAGGCCCTTCACCACACTCGCAATCTAGCACATTTAGCACAACCATTGATATCCCCCACAAAACTGTCAAAAAAAAACTCATGTATAAATCCTCAAATAGATATTGTATAAAAAAATAAACTCTATTATGGTATCGTATCCATCTATACAGGTACTAGAAAATATTATCTGTAAAAAATAAAGGGCATCTAAGTAGAACAAAAAATTATTTAACAACAGCTTAAATGACCATGCCTTCTTTGTACTTCCATTGCCTCACTAAAGGAGTGGGAAAATTGCATTAGGGACTGAAGGAAATTGTAGTAGCTCCTAATGTGTAATTGTTTGCAGGCATAGCATGGGGAAAAGATTAAATGTTGTCTCTTCAGTGTTGTAGGAAGTGTCTAGTGATGACGTTAGTGATGTATAAGCTCTGTGCAGACTGTTGTGGGCTTGTGTAATTTTCTCAGTGCTCATGTGTCATGACTATATCCTATCAACTCCTAGTTATCATATTGTTATTCATGAGTGGTTATTCCTACTACTAAGTTTTTTAACTATTGCTCAATTTATTATCAATCTATTTTAGATTTTAATATTGATGGTTGTGAGCAGACAACTTAAGTACAAAGATGAAGACATTGGTCTGAATTTGGCTGCTGCATTGCTGGATATGAAGAATAAAAAATAGAACTGGAGCAGAGTACTTATGGTAAGTACCTTGCAGTAGTGAAATTTAAAGTTTAACACATTCATTTCAATAATATTCATGCAACAGACATAAAATTGGAATATGAACTCTTTCTTTAAATATATTCGGTCTAAAAATACTGACTAGAAGTTCAAAAACTAAAACACTTTTAAAGATAGTTTTAAGAAAACTATATACTACCAAACTTTCTTCGAATGTATGTGACCCTCTGTGATTCACTCATTATCAAGAACCCCTTTTCTCTTCCAGGTTCAATTAGAAAAGTGTCATATGCATCAACCAAGGTTTCTTCACTAAGCCCAGGGACTACTAATAGTGTAGCATATACTTGTTCATAGACAACATTCACTTCATATGCATCCATTTTCATAGTTTGGGTCTCCCTCATTCTATCACCTATCTTACCTATAGTTTCACATATGGCATCTAAGGAACATGCCATGCTAGAACACTTCCCCTTTGGCCTCTTTGATGACATTGATGAGCGATTCCCACTGTTGGATGTAGTAGATCAAGTGGGTACATGTGTAGGGATATCATCATCATTCAAATCAGCAACACTTTCAAAAGGTGAAGTGATATCCTCCTCATAATCGGGATCAAAGTTGTCATTTACAAAAATCCCTTCTTTAGTCTCTAGAGGTGTTACAGTTGTGCTGCCTTCGGCTATGTCATTGCACACAATGATGGATAACTCGTTGAAGTAGTAAAAGGGCCGCCTCTTAAACACCTTTTCATTTTTTAAATCTTTTCTCTACATGTTGGCATAATGAATGAATTAATTATTTGTATTTGATTGGTAACTTGTTAAGATAGATTAACTTATAATAAAAATTTGTAAAGAGCATTTCACCTTCAAGAGCTCCTCCCAAACCTTCTCATCACTCTCCATACATTGAGTGGTCTCATTCCATTCAAAACCACTTGTGTTTTTCAACTCTTTCATAATTTTGTAATCTTGCTTCCATGTTTTTAGTTTGTTCTTATAGTTTTCCTTTGTCAAAGTCATCTTCATTTCTTCCTTGAACCTCTTTTCAATAGCAGTCCAAGCTTCCTTTTTGAAACTACCTTGAGCTTTTCTTCCCAGCTGAACTTGCTCATGGAGCAAGTCTAGGAGCTTTCTTTCCATATCTTTGTTCCATACAATCCTGGTAGAAGGATTTGCATGGCTAGTTTGAACAACATCGTTGTCCAATGCATGGCTCATTTGAGAAGCATCATTGTCTATGTTTGTCAAAAGGTCTGTGAATGACATCGCTAAATCACATGAACATTTGGAGACAAAACTGAGTCAATAATTAATATAACAGACCCAAATAAGAGTACTATATGAGAAATTATATCGTCATACATTCAGAGCATGCATGCAAACCTATAAGCATGTCTTAAATATAATATATATTGCACCCTGCATTAAGGATCCCAATAAATCGAATATGACCAAAAGCTAATTTCACAAGTTGATTAACCATTCATTCTACATCCAGTCAAGGACTCAAGCTCCCCTTCCTATTCTCTATATTTATAATTGAGTAACAAAAATACTAATGGACTTCTAGACTTTTTGTTTCTACAATGATTTAAACTCTCTCGCAAGTATCCAAACAAGATCAAATAAATCAAAATTAAATGATAAGCAAAGAGATGGCAATATGACCCAAAGACTATTTTTCAACCCACCCCTCTCACACAAAGAATCATAACTTTTGAGATCATTTCCATTAACAAATGATCCATAGAGCAGTCTGAGGGGATAAGCTTTAAATTACATGGTCATATGGTGGAGTGGTCCAATTGGAAATTCCATGTTGGGTTTGATGTGAAAGCAAGGCCTATTATTTATATACCTGATGTTTATGACCCAGAAAAGGGGAGATTCAGGAGTGTCATGTACAGGGGTTTTGTTTTGGATCTATTTGTTCTGTTTCAGAGATTTGGAAGTGTCATGTACAGGGGTTTTGTTTCAGAGCTCTGTTTGTTTCAGAGCTGATAATGGGGAATTCGGTCGGGGGATAAGCATGAATTCTTTGCAACCATTGAATGATCATCCAAGATATGCACATTACATGGATGATGTCTATGGTGGAGCTGATGGAAAACCTGATGTGATTGAGAATGCTTTCTGCATATTTGAAAGATATGTCGGGGATATCTCATGAAGGCATACAGAAATAGGGATTCCAAACTTAGTGGTAAGTAAGCTTCCTATTATTAATAATCTTATTTACTTATACTGGAATTTTTTCATCATTTTAGATCTATCATAAGAATGAAAAAGTGCATAAGAAGAAAATCTCTCGCAATTGAATTCATAAAGCAATATAATTAACATTATGAATTGTAGAAATATCATGTTATTAATTTCTTGCATACTTCACTTTCTCTTATGCTTATAAACAGAATAACCAATGACAATAGAAGTTTTTTTTAATAAGCTTACTGTTTATTATTATGGATTGTTATTTTTTTAAGTATACAGAAAGTAAATGTTGTATGAAAGTGAAGTATAAGTAAATGGGTCTGCAGTATCAAATAATCCTCAATTTTATGTTAGAAATATATCACTGTGGTGGAATATCAAATTAAATGGCATCTTAGAATATCATATTAATGTTTCATGGAATGTGATGAAATAATGAAAAGAATTTAGTGCCAGTTTCCAATAACTTTAAAATATCATGGCAAATTTCTTAAATACACAAAAAAAACTTCACAAAATTATCGAGATCTATAGCCTTCCCACATCCTTCTTGCTATTTCATATCGAAACATCCCCCAATCATCTCTATCATGCTAAGTCAAACCATAAGTCTCAAGCAATGGTACATATATCCCATCACGACCGTCTTCCTCTTCACATTCTTCTTTCGGTGGAAGGCCATCCTCTCTCATAATGAAGTTGTGTAAAATGAAACATGCCAAAATAATCTTGGTTTATGTCATGGTTTTATAAGATGTCGCATGCTTCAATATAGGAAAATGCTGCTTCAAAATGCCAAATGTATGCTCTATTGTATTCCTAAGTGATGAGTGTCTATGGTTAAACAAATCATGTGTTGTGTTTATGGGGTTTTCTCTTACAAATTCCTTTAGGTGGTAACATGTACACCTATAAGGAGCAAGAAATCATGGTGCATTTGGATATCCAACATCAACTAAATAATACTTTCCTGTATATAATAAAGAATATTACTATAACAGTGTAAAATTTATCGTATGTAGGAATATGACAATCATAGTCTACATACCTGGGGGAACCACAAGTGGATCTGATCTGGAGAGAGCCGAAGCTAGCACACGGCTATCTACAGCAGACCCTTCCCAACCAGCAAGGACATATTGAAATTGGTAATCAAATGAACATACACCCATAACATTTTGTGACAAGTTACCTTTTCTATCACGATATTTGGCTTGGAGGTCAACATCGACAGTGACTGGTATATGGGATCCATCAATTTCTCCCACACAATCCTATAGTTAGTAAATGGATAATCCAATGAAAATGTGGAAACATGATTAAGACTCAATCAAACAAATGTGTATGGCAAGGAGATTTACCTTGAAGTACGGGTTGAACCGGTCCTTCCCACTAATTTCTGGAGGAGTGTTAGGACCAGGGGGTAGAAGATAATCTGCATGGAGTGCTAAGATAGCCATCAACACCTTGTGGAAGTATCAACTAACTATCTCTCCTAAGTGCCCAAAGTTATGGGCAATCTTACGATTACGTAGATTGTGCCCAATGGTATGTAGGAAAATCACAAGTTGTTCTTCTAATGTGATTTTTTCCATATCTGTGATGCTTCCTTTTTGCCTTAGAAGATTTGCTAGCTGAAAGAAGACTCATCTAGTCATGTGTATTTGGTCATGACAATCCATGTTATTGGAATGGATGATACGCTTATAAAAATTAATTTCATCCCTTAAGCGCTTACGCATTTGTCTTTTGTCTTCATCTGTAAATGCCACTATGGCTGTCGCAATGGATGCAAGCATGCATGCAAGAGAAATGTTGACTCTCTTCTTCCTAAGAGAGAGACCTTGAAGGTGCGATTGTTTTGTAAGATCCATTACCTAAAAGGAAAGAAAACTTAGTGCTTGCATATAATTAAACACAATGACAACTACAACAAAACTATCATAAAGAAAATCTTCTAGTCTTCATTGTTGGATACTTTTGAGGACACTCTATTGGATCTGCAAGACAGAGTGTTTATGAGGAGATATGGAGATTCATATAATAAAGTGTGAAATGCCAGCACAAGCTAAAGATTATCTGCTCGGTGGGATTACTTACAGAGAGGAAGTTGAAGATTTTTTCTGATGTTCAAAGGGAAGTAAAGGGATAAGCATTGTTAACAGTAGAAGTGGACATTTATCCTGATAGATAACTATAAAAACATGCTCTAGGACAATCACTAATAATTTAAAAAAGCAACATCCAATACTATTCTAATGCAAAGCCATATAAGGTTTTATTTGGCTACATTATTAATGCTAATTTATAATATAATTATCTTAACAAATAAAGTCAACTTCATTACTGCTCAAATGGGGTTCCCTCTTTTTGGCTCGTGGTTATTAATCCAAGGACCCCGATCCCACTTTAACAACCCTATACAATGATATTTTAATCCAAGGATGTTGAGATCTCAAATAAACCTCTCCACCATTCTCATTCGTAATTAACACAAAGGTTGGGTCAAGTACTTAAAAATAAGTTCGCTTTGTTCCATAGACCATGTGTATCATTTGATCAAGACATCATGCTATATTTTCCACATCCAATATTATCCTAATGAAAAGTGATATAAGATTTTATTTGACTAGCCCAATAACACCCCATAGGAGCCACGAAATAAGGTTTTATTTGACTAGTATTAATCAGTAAATTGTCATTGACATATTAATGTTTCACTATTGTAAGATGATTATCTTAGTTAGTGTCATCCTAACTCATCTTGTTTATGATTATAAATAGAAATTTTACCATTATTGTTCATGTAATCGGTATCAATATTTGGCAGCTAAATATTGACATTAATTAGTCAACTGACATATAAAAAGTATCTCGATCAATATGGGTTATTGTATTCTGCAACTTACCAAATGAGGTTTGTAATTGAATTCTTGTTTCCTTCAGTAATGAATAGGTTTCAAAAATTGACATTGACATATTAATATTTCATTATTTTAAGATGATTATGATCTTACTTAAATGTCATCCTAACTCTAATTGTTTATGATTTAACAGAAATTTACCATTATTGTTCACATAATCAGGATCAATATAAGCACATAAATCTTTAATAAATTTATCACAATAGTATCTTAAACAAAAAAATACTCAACATCCATCATTTAGTTGACGATTTTTGACAATGTATACATGAACTTACAATCCATTACTATTTCATATAGCCAAAGAAATAACATTAGTGTGTGGCCTTGCATCTAGCCTGGTGGCACCTAGCTCTATTTTGGGCTCAGGCAGGGAGTACATTGACAAAGGTTGTGAAGCCTAACTTTTCACACACCAAATCCATTTTCTTGAAAATCCTTTTTACATATCCAACAATCATTGCATTCCATTAAACCCGATTTCTTTTTGCATTCTGTCAAACAATTCATATGCAATCATTCTGTCCATGCCATCTTCCAAAGCTCCCAATTCAGGACTAGCTGAAAGTACACAAGGAAAGTATAAACTAAATGGGTTCAAAACCTATTCATTAAGTATATAATTAAATTACCTTCGGCTATGTCTTTGCCCTGGATGCATAGAGAAGCTCTTGAGGCATGGATACTTTGATTTCTGGCCACTTCATTGATATTTGGAGGACATGAGGTTTTCTATTGCTGTTGTGACCGCTTTAAGGGTCCAATATGTACAATGGTCACAAACTTCCTAGACGTGGACACTTGTATTGAGGTATAGACCCAAGGAAGCTAGGGAAAAGGGGGAAAATTAATCACAAAAGCCATTAACGTCGCTCTAGAGAAAAGCAGCCAGAGGTACGTGATCAAGGTGAAAAAGGGCACTTACAAGGAGAATATCAAAGTGGGTAAGCCCTGCTCTATTTGTTGCATGCACATTGCTCTAACTTATTGTTTCACCTCCTCCAAGAAATAATAATGAGGAGTGGAAACAAGCCATAGCATCTACTCTTTGCCTTTTTTTTCAAACCTGTAGATTGGTGCACCTCTTACTCTCGAGAAATTTATGTGTCACTTAAAATTTATGTGTTCTTATGCACTCTCTTTCCTATTTGCCTAGGCTCTTCTACTTTACCAACCTCATTGCTCTGCTACCAAATAATGGGAGCAAAATAAATCATCCATTTATTTGTACAATTATAAACACATCTAAATACTCTTTATGATATACCCAAAATTGGTTACGTATAACCATAAATAGATTTAGTCTCACAATAAGCTATTACTATTACAAGTGCATGAAATAACAACCCCCCTAAACAATCATGTGAATAGTAATTTAATATTTATAAAACTTTACCTAGAACGTAGATAAATATAGTTTGATGTGGATAATTGATGATAGAAAACCTTAATATGTTATCAGTAGCTTTTAGTGCAATTGTAATACTTACATGCATTATCATCTAAGTACATTGAAAATTTACCTCTAACTTCATAGCTGAGTGCAATGCTTCGAAAATTTGTAGCTTCTCCTCCCCTTTGCTTCTATTATCTTTTCAGTCCCTTAAAACAAGAAAATGAAAACATTTGAGATCATTGCATCGATGACATTTCCACCGCATCAACGAAACTTAAATAGAAGTGCATTTCTTTAAAAAACTCTAACCAGTAAATCCTTCACTTTATACACTGTACAAGCAATAAAAAATGGTGATTCCAAATGCTTTGGAATACCTTCTCGACCACTGTTTTTGGAGATTTTAGAATGATTGAAATTTTTGAAAGGCAAATAGCTATAAACGAGGCAGTCGATATAAAACCTAAAATAAGATAGCCGATATCACTGACCTTAAAATTCACAGTCTAAAACCTTGTTTTTCATTTCACGGCAAATGATCAATGGTTATAAGCATCTGAGAGGATCGAAAGCTTTCTTGCCAAATCTACATCTTCAAAAAAATGAAAACCTTTCTTCAAAAAAATGAAAATCACATACCTGTGATCCTGGCTGCGATCGACAAAAATGGATTTGTAGAAAACGGAAAACCTTGTTTGCAGATGCGATCGACGGAAATCCTATCGCCTCATACACATTTTTTAATAAAATAAAAAACCCTACGCACGGACCCGACAAGTTTTTAGATTTTGATGTAATTTGAATTCTTGAATAGCCTTATTATGGAATAAAATGAATTCCACCTTTTTTTTCCAAATTATTTAATTCATGCATTGGCCCAAAAATGGGAATTAGTTTTCTAATTCGGGAATTAAGAAAATGGCCACAAATGATGAATTAGTTTATTCTCGCATTCAATACTGCCTATTTCAGGTTAATTCCATGCACCAAACGGGCCCTAAGTGCTTCATTATTTACTAAAAAGAAAAAGTTGCGTGATATATTTAACTAGGTTGTGCATTTTTATTTGAGCTGAGCAGTGTCATTAAAAATTGAGCGAAGTGTTGACTAGTATTTTCTTTTAAAAATATGTGTATGGTGCACGGTTTCATAAATATGTGGAGGTTTTCAAACTTTTGTAACGCATCTAGTAACGTGGCTACAAATTCTGTTGTAAGACTATTCTTAGATGGGTGTTGTGGTTTTTTTTTAAGACTAGAATGTGAGATTTAAGTTTGAATTGAATCTGGAAGTGTGGTTTTTCTTTTAAATATTTTGGAGTTATTATTTGAACTTTTCTTTTGAATGTTTTTTTACTTCAACAAGTCTATTTTCTTGAGATACAAAACTAATTATGAAGGGTTGCATGTATTAGTTAAAGTGTGAATGATATATAGAAGTGTGAAATGAAAGGAGAATCTATTAAAGTATTGTGTTCTCTCAGGATTTGATTTTAGTTTGTTTATTATGTTATCACTGAGGCTTTCTTGAGAAAATCCAATTGATCCAAGTGTGTAAATGATGTGTGTTTTAGTAAGATTAACTAGGAGAATTCAAAGCTATGTATGAGCTAAACATATTCTCAGCATTTTTTCATCTTGTTTGAATAGTTTAGTGCCTTTTTGTAAAGAGTTTGAAGTTGGTGCTTCTTTTTAGTGAGCTACAACTCACTTTTTGTTTTGGGTTGGAGCCCACTTTTTTTAGTAGTGTACCATGGTTTTTTACTCTGTTTGGTTTTCCATGAGATAAATTTTGTGTCTCTGTATTTCCTATATCTTGTTCTTAAACTTTTTATTTTAAGAAGCTAAATGCGTAAAAACATTGATTCACCCCTCTCCCTCTCAATGTTTTTCTAATTGCTTTTCATGAAAGATACATGATTTTGGATGAAGTAGTGGATATAGAGATGGCAATTACAATAATATCGATAAAAGAACAATATTTAGCCATGGATATTGTTAATAAATGAAGCACCAGGGAAAAAGCACAATCATATTAAAGAAATTGACAACTCATAATTTATCAACTGCTAAAATGATTAAATTGTGTCATTGTAGACTAATGGTACAAGAGTTTAATGCAAGCTAGAAAATAAACAATACTTAAGGAAGAGATATGTTAATGTTATCTATGAGGATTGAATCTTCTAAATGGTCAATGCACCAAGGGTTTTTATTGGATGGACAACGATTAGCATGGAGTGATGAGAAGACATAATGAAGATTTGTATTTCTTAATAAGGAATCTAATTATAAGTTAAAGTCATTGTTATATATGATAATGTAATGTCCAAAGAGACCAAGGACAATGATGAGTGGTGTTTAATCCACAATAGATAATTGTTATGAACATATCAATCACGGAGGGACATAAGATTTCGAACTCAATAGATGCCAACTGTTGGGTTTTGAAGTATAATAGCGGGTTCTCATTCACTCAAGAAAGACATCAAAGATATTATTATTTGTTTGTCCTTTACAAGTCTAGTCTATTTAGAGAAATTGACTTTGGCATTTTGGTGCAAGTACATATTAGCATATCATAGACACCATTATAGGATTGAAAAAGTTAAAGAGTTCATATCCATGGATACATCATCCATTCTAAATAGAAAATTATAACCATAATAATATCAAACACACCATCAACTATATCACTTCCAAAGCGATCAATACTTCATACATTGAACGTATATAATTTCATTTAAAAAACAACAATCTTGTTTCTATAAGCAACATATTACTCTATTGTAGATATAAAAATCAATATCCTTGGTGATATCCTCTCATCAATTGTTGCATATATAATTAGATTGATCAAGTATTGTAACCATTGTTGAAAGTGATAAATATTGATTTCATAATTGAAGTGTATATCAGATATTGCATGTCACTATAAGTGATGGTAAAATATTTACATAGAATATTTTATAATAGTTATATCAGACATTGTTGTTTATACATTATATTGCACACATTTATATTGATTGTATTAGGAATTACAATTGGTTTTGATTTATCTTCCATTACTTTCTTAAATAGTATTCAATTGACATAAAACAAAAGGGAAATTGAGTTAATTTTTTGTTATTTGTCATTGATGTCATTGATTAGTCTGCTATTCTTATATCTAGTTTATCCCTTAATGTGACATGAGGTTACTAACAACAATGTTACTGACACGGTTTTTCTCTATGAAAAGATTGTACCACAAATTTTATCCAGTCCTATCTAGAATTACTTAGGGCATCCTTTTGTATTTATGCTAACATCTCTAATATATTGTGTAGTGTGCTTATCCGACTCTATCTCTGGTTCAAGCTGACTTCTAGGAATTTAGATCTAGTGTATATATGAAGCAACATCAACACAAAAGAGATGATGATGATATAAAAAGGCAATATAAGATAATGATTTTTTATGTAAAATGTCTTGTGAACTAGTATATGTATTATAACAGTATATATAGTGATTGTACAAAAGTGTTTTGTGCTTTAGCTAGAGCTGTATCCATGCATATGTATATTTAATTATAAAATTTTAGTTTTGTATCTTGTATTCTGACAATAAGTTATCCTTCAGTTGTGATAGTTGGTTTTTATATTTTGGACAACAAGCCCCTTCGGTAGTGAGCCACCTCTATATTTTGCAATTAGTTACTTAATACTTGAGAGATAACTCTCTTTGTGGTTTTTCCCATATTTGGTTTCCACAATAAAATCTTGGTGTCATGTGGTGTTATATTATTTGGTTATTGTTCATTTTCTTTCTACAATTTTAATTATGTTATGTGGACAATTATTCAAAAGTTTTAATATTTTCAAAGGAATATCGATTCACCCCTCCCCTCTTAGTATTCTGAATGTTCAAATATTGGTATCAGAGTTAAATCCCTTAGAAGACTCTAACAACTCAAAGGAGATCTAGAAGTTTGAACATCTAACGTCCAAATCTACCATGGATGAGAAAGATTTCATGTCCATATTTGAAGATCTTGAGATTATTGAAGAGGAAAACAAGGAACTCTCATCAAATCTTCAAATTGCAAATGATTGCATCTAAAAACTAAAAGAACGGATTAAAAATTCAAGCTAAGGCATATAGAGGTTAGTAATGAACTCAAGTTAGAAAATAATACTATCCTTGAAATGAAAGCTAAGAGTGAACAAGATGAAAAGACCAAAGAACACCTGAATAATATAATCAAGGAAAAATTTGATGAATGAAAGAATTTGGAACAAGAAGTTTTATCTCTAAAATCAGATTTAGAAGAATCAAAGAAGCAAGAAGATAGATTCAAAACAAGCTTGGAAAGGCTTGATAAAATATAATTAACAACTCAAAGACCATCGGTAAACAAGAAAGGCTTAGGCTATGAGATTGAAAAATTCTCACATGGTCAATCTGAAGAAAAGAAAGACCCTGATCCGATAAAAGGAATTAGAATTAAATTTGGTAAAGAAGACAAAGGTAATTCTCTGGTAAAGCAACAGGTAAGTAAGAAACCCTTCTCCTTTAATGGTTATTTTTTCAATTGTAATAAAGTTGGTCATAAACCATTGAATTGCAGGAATAGAATAAGTCAGAAAGCTAGATCTTACTTTGATAGATGTTATAATTGAAATAGTTATGGTCATAATGCTAATCAATGTAGGGAACCAAATAGAAATAATTATTTTAATGGTTATTATTATACATGTAATGCATTTGGATATAATGCTAACCAGTGCAGGCCAAGACAAGACAAGAGAACCAAAAGGTGTTATAATTGCAATAAAGTTGAACATGTTGCAAGATTATGCAATACTAATATAGTCAAGCTGATTGAAACAATGAAGAAAATCAACAAGGAAGGTGTTAAGGCCAAAATAAAGAAGAACCAGAAAAAAAGAAGATAATGAATCCAACTCTAAACCAAATATTTGTTTCGGTAACTTACCATTCTCTAAATTTTTCCCTCAGGGAAGAAAGTTAAGGAATCACCTCTTCCCCTTACAAGAGCAAAAGTGACTATAGACATGATACATCTAGTCAATTAAGGAGTCTTTAGTAAAAAGTAATAGTGAACAGACAACTTGCAAATATCCGGTTAAGTCACATTCATCTGAAGAAAAAGGGATCATAAAAGGAGTTACGATGTATTTATTACAAAAGGTTCATTTATTACAACATAACATAAAAGGAAATCTTAACAAGTCTTTTGATCACTCATGTAAAAAGAATTGCAAGAAAATAAGGAGCAAAAGAATTTGCCTTATGAACTAGGGTTTACAAAATAGAAAGAGGTATTTTCCTGAAAATTTATATTTTATGCACGTATAATTATGGCTACTCCCATTTTGGTTATTTCGGAATCTCAACCCTATCCTAAGTTTTAAAAACATATGGATATCTTGATCGAAAATGACATGGTTGGTTTTTGTCAAAAATTCCTTGTGGAGTCTTTCCTACTGAAGATGTGAGGGTATACATACATTTGAAACTTGAAGAGTTTAATCACACTAAACTACTTGATTTGTGGGTAAATAAGATCACTGGTGATTATTTCAATATTAAACCTGAGTACTATGTTCTAGTTGAGAATAAGTCGAATGCTTGGAATAATTTTCTATTTTTCTTCTTTGAGGATAAATAGGTATGGATGTCAATGATTCATTCCCACAACATATTCCTTTGGTTAGATGAAGCTCATCTAATCACCAAAGATGTAATGAAGGTTGTTATTGACTTGAATTACCTTGGCATCCTTTTGACACCAAAGGCTATTAAAAACAAGGAATTGAAAACCCAACAAAGATTATTTTTTATGGTAATCTCTGACGATTGATATAGTTGA
Organism: Chamaecyparis obtusa; assembly: GCA_027943335.1. Lineage (NCBI taxonomy): Eukaryota > Viridiplantae > Streptophyta > Pinopsida > Cupressales > Cupressaceae > Chamaecyparis > Chamaecyparis obtusa. The sequence goes on from BSBK01000053.1 coordinate 2,280,547, forward strand.
AAATGTAAGTGTGAGATATGCGGGCCAAGTTATTGGAAATAAAATCTACTACTCCAATAGAGAAAACTCCATCTCTAATACTATCGTTTACACAACATATGATATGATGGTAAATAGGGTAGACTATGACCTATGAAAGCTCATTAGAGAATAATTTCTTGAAATTTTGAATCAGTGCAAACAAAGCAAGGTCACATTTCAATTTGGAATCCTTGCACCCTATGTACTATTTTACTTCATGTGTGAGATGCCTAGTCAAGTTCTAGTAGTGTGGTCTTCCAAAAAACCAATTGCTCATCAAATTGTTCAACAAATAAGGAGGTATGCTGACACTATTGCTTAGGAAATAACATTTACTTTAATTTCCTCTTTACTATAGTATAAGATGCACAATCGGGAAAAAAACCCTAAATCTGTAATTACAAAATACAAGGATGATATCACTTTCTTGGTCATAGTAGATAAATGTATCATGGAAGTTGTTATACTGAGGACTTGATGGATACCTGCATTAGCTTATGAAGTGTCTAAAGAACATGTAAACAACTTTTAAAAGTTCTTTTAGAGAGTCTGGTAGATGCCTCTCAAAAGAAGTATGACACATCAAAAGATAGGTCTAAAGAGCTCTGACAAGAGTAGATTTCTAGGGAAACCAATAAGAAGGTACATAAGACTCTAAAAGAGATTGAGGAAAAAGGAGAAATGATAGAGGAAGTGACTGATAATTAGAACTATTTAATTTAACTTCTGAAATTAATGTAGACATTATTTCAAAATTTAAGATACTAAAAGAAATACCCCCTAAACAAGATTGATATAAAAAAACATCCTTTAATTTAAAAAATAAATAAATAAATAATAAATTTGATTTTGAAAATAAATTTTTTATTTAAAATGACTTAGTTAAAAATCAATAATAATAATGGAGCTTTAAAAGGGAATCCAGGACCGTCAGGGGCTAGTTGCATTATCCATTCCTCAGATGGCAGGGTTATAGCAAAATTGGCTAAACCACTAGAAATAGATACCAATAACATGGCAAAATTCAAAGCTTTATTATATGGTCTAGCTCTTTCTCATGAAATAGGGTTGAGTAAATTGGAAATAGAAGGAGACTCCATGATAGCTATAAATGTAGTTAGAACAGGGGAGACATCAAATTGGCATTTGCAAGCTTCTTTAAAAGTCATATTAAACTTGACAAGAACATTTAAATCTTTAACGGTTAACCACATTTTCCATGAGGGAAACTCCAAGGCTGACGAATTAGCCAATATGGTAGCCAGTGGTACATTTATGAAGACAATTTCTTTGGAGGACCAGTCAAATCTACCATGATTGCAAATTTCACATATTTCTAGCAACGGTCGACAGTTTTCAAATTTTGAATAGAGATTAAGGCTTCTTGGCAAGTTGATCCAATAAGGGAAGTGTCACATCAAGTCAATTTGTCACTTCATCTGCATTGCCAGCCTTTCTGAGTTCATGGAAATCCATTTTTTTAGTTTACATAGAGCAATAAGTGTTCAGCAAAGGACACAAGGTGGAAAATAATTATTGGAAGTCACAGGATCACTCTTTGAAAGCAGGATGGAGTAAGATATGATATCTCGTCTACTTTGAAAGGATGAGCTAGTTGCCTGGTTCAGATGTTGGTAGTCTGTATATCAACCTGAACACTCGACCATCTAGTTTTACACTTTCTCTAAAATTTGTTCTCCTTTCTAGCAACATTTTTGTCAATGCATTCCCTATTGATGTTTTATCAAGTTACTATTTTTATCCAATTTGTCAAAGAAATATAACAATCTAATCACAAATGGAGGTAGATGATAATCTCAAGGCAACTTTCGACGGCGGTCCGAAGGTATTCATGGCCGAATGCATAGATAGTTGGCACTTTAGCTTCAACAAAAGAGTGTATCTTGGGGAGTGGGATTCATTCTATCAAAGTCAATCTGGTTTTTCCTTTAGCAAGTTCTCCTCTAGTCTCTGATGGATTCCCCAATCAAATTGAACATGAGTGTAGAGTAAATCACCTTCGATTCTCCCATTTACTCAGAGAAATTAATGGGAATTTGTTTATTCCATCAAAGAGTGGTCCTCCATGTAGTCAAAGAAATTCTAGGAATAAATTTCTTGTGCACCATCCATAGATTTAGAGTAAATAGAGACATTTGTTCCGGCTTCTTGGCTAGCATTCTGGTGGCAGACGCACGCAAAAATCATGCTGAGGAAATATGCATTCGACTCTTTGATGGCATATATCTCGAAGGCCTCCACAATGCAATTGTAGGGATTGAAGATGATTTGTTCACCTCCTTCCCATGGGATCTCCTCATTGTTATGACAGTTGGTTCTCCTTTTCCTAGGCTGGGTAACAATCCTCGACGGAATTTTTACGGAGGTCCCCCTAGATAGTTTTTTATCCTCTGGGGTTGGGAATGGGAACACCATCCATTGAGGTTATCCTCAATGAAAAAGGAAATGAATTTCCTATCAAGATTTCTTGGAATAGAGGAGGGCATGGACTCTCCATATGAGGACGATTTGGATGAAAATCTAGACTGGGTATACCAGTATAGATACAATGAAAGAATGGATGATCTTGGGAGCCTAGATTCTTTGGATGTGGATGAAGAGGAGGAGGACGGGTCTGATGAAGTTGACGAAGAGGAGGCAGACGATGAGGTCGAAGTGGATAACAAGGATGATGATGTTGATGAAGATGAAGCTGAGGATGAGGATGAGGATGAACCAGAACATATGGACTAGGGGAACAATTCTAGTTCCCAGATTGAAGATGAGGAAACTCAGGATTCCTTGACAAAGAGTTCAGAGCAGGATTCAACTTCTGCTTCAGATTAATTTTGGTGTATTGTTCCTCCTCAGGAATTTTTAATGTTTTTAGTTCATAGCTATTTCTTATAGTATTAACTTTCTAATATAAGATGGAATCTCACCATATTTTGAGTAGTTTGAGGAGGTACCGAGCTATGTTGTTCTCATTTTGATGTACCTCGAATATGATATGGACATATTTGGTAGTAAGCTTCAAACGTAAAACTTATTCTATGTTATCATATTTTAAATATTTTAATAGAAACCCTTCGACTTCGGCCCCTTACTGATAAAAAAAAAAATCAATAATAACAATTTTTAAAAAATAAAAGTAAAAAAAATTAAGAAAAAAATGTAAAAAGATTGAAAAAAAAGGCTTCTTTTAAAAAACACACACATTTGCTTTAGAAAAGATTTTATTAAGAAACCAAAAATAAAAAGAAACCAAGTGAATGATTCCAACCGGAATTCAACGGTCTTGCATGGTCACTTCTACCTAGAATTCGACCGTCACCCCTATCTGTCATATGATTTTTTTATGACAGTTTGATCATTTTAATATTTTTCATTTTATGTTTTATGAAAAATATTGGTTATAAAAAAAATTATTTACAAATAATTTATATTAATTTTTTTTAAATTAAAAAGATTATAATAATAATATATAATAAATGATATAGAACTTTTATTTGTTCTAAAAAGAAAATAAAATTAGAAAACAATTATAAAGTAGTAATATAAGTAAAAATCTCTAATTAACTAAACAAATTTCATGTTCATATCCTTTCTTTTAAAAAAGATTTTAAATTAATAGAATAATATAGAAACATTTTGTTACATACTAATATCATAAATTAATAATATATAATTTTTTTAAAATTACTAAAGAAATTAATAAAATTTATATATTCTATTATAAAAATATTTTAAATTAATATAATTATACAATAAACAAAATTTATATATTTTATTTTAAAAATATTTTAAATTAATATAATTATATAATAAACAAAATAGAAACATATATATTACATATTAATATTAAATAGGACTAATAATTATTAATAACAAGAAGTTTCTAAATTTATATTAAAATAATTTAAAATTTAGAAATATTCATATCTATAATTTTAAAATATCTAAATAAATTTATATTTTATCTTGAATATTTTAAATAGCATATATTTATATTATAAAGTAAAATACTATATTAATTGTATTAAATTTTTAGAGTAAATTAATAATTTAAATTATCATATTTACGATTTTATAGAAATATAACATGCCAATCTATACAGTCAAAAAAAATTTCAAGTTGTCATATACAATCCAAAGGTACAAAAATGATCATTACGACCATCAAATTCGAGGCCTAATTGCAGCACTAGAATAAGGAAGGCATAGAAGAATAAAATGATAACAAAAAAGATAATTTGGAACGCCTAGAAGGGAAATATGATAGCGACAAAAGGAATAATGGATAGAAAACTCCTTTAAAATAATATAAGAAAACCTTACTACATGAAGCAAATAAGGAGGAAGAGTAAGCAATAAAGAAAAGATGATAATTACTGATAAGAAACCTATTTTATGAACAAACAAAAGGCATCAAACAAAAGGCAAGCACTACTAATTAGAGAGCACAAAAGGAAGACAAATTTTTTTAAAAAATATGCTATATTACAAAGTTTTTAAAAAAATTAGTTAACAAAATATATAAACCAGAGAGCACAATGGAGCTTGTTAGAACTTTCCAAATATGAATTAGAATGAAGACCAGTGAGAGAACTAAAAAGAGCATATTTGAATATGAACTCTCAATATTTTCAAGTAAATGCAAATAGAAGATTATATTTTAAAAAAAAAAATTGCAAAAGAAAAATGTTACTAATAATGAACTAGTTTTGGCAGTAAGCCTTCCAAAACAAAGAAATCAAACAATGTAGGAAAAGAGGTTAGAAAAACTAATTTTGGTGGAAAGCCTTTTAAAACTAAAATATTTTTTCTATTTAGATTAAAATCTAAATGGACTACTCTTGCATGCAAACTTGTTAACAAGTTTGTAAAAAAAAAAAATTTAAACCAAAACCTACCTAAAATAAGCTAGAGAATAAACTTATGCTTCTTCTCTCAAAGAGTGCCTCTGAGAAGGGTGAGCTTCAAAAAGGAACAATGACAACCTTTATCAACTTCAACTTAAACAAGGATTAGTAACCTACTTTGATACCAGGAAAGAAAATACAAGAGAAAAAAATTGATAAAGAAATTCAAATAAGTATGTCAATTGAAGTAATGTTATCAAAGTAGAGATAAATTTGAGAGCAATCACCCAAAGCTTGAAGAGGAGACATGAGATATTTTGAAAGGGGAAAATAAAATAAAAACCCCTTATGTATTATGAATGAGAGAGAGAGAGAGAGAGAGAGAGAGAGAGAGAGAGAGAGATCAAAAAGTGAAGAAAGATAGTAAAATCATCTCTTAAATAGAGATAAGGAGAGGAGGTACAATGTAACTCCCATATCTATGAATGCCACCATTCATAATATGTGTGTACAATGTATCACCATCCTCATAAGGATGATAAACTAATATTTATTAATAAAGGAAAATAAAAGAAATGACTTGTCCTCACACATGTACAAGAGGAAAAATCACATGTAAGGATTTAAAGGGAATATCCTAGGCTAAATGCAAAAAAAGAAACCTAATCCAAATAAAGTTTAAATAATTTTAACAATCTCAAATTTCCTACTCAACATGTCTGATGCAAGAGCATCTTGGGTTACTCAACAATCAACATCAACCAAAAATCATTGTTAGTTTGTTTATTAGATTTTGTTTGGCTTTTTTTGTTGAAATCCCTTTCTTTCCGCTTTGTGAAATCTTGAATTTGAATGTGAAGGGTAAAAAGGAAAGTTCAAAATTTTATTTACAATGACATTGATTTAAGGGGTCGTGACTTTTTCAAATTGCATTTTTTGTCTCATGAATGCAATTGGCTAATGTAAAGCCAATTTCCACATCCATTTTGAACATCCTCCCTACCTGATTACAAGCTTTTAATAATTTCAAGAAAATGAAACTTGCATTTTTAATTTCTAATTCAATAGCTTTTATTAGTATTCTCCATGTGTGCCAACTTGGAGATTTGAAATCAGGGATGGAAATCCACTAAATTAGATGTTGTAATTATGACCACATTGGCAGGCATATATGTGAAATATGGAAGTATAGATGGTTGTATGAATTGTTTGATAGAATACCTACACGATATATTATCTCATGGACTAAAACGACCATAGGATATGCATAAACTAATTTTTCTGTAAAGACTTTAGTTCCTTTCAAGAAAATGCAATTGTTTGGTACAAATCCAATGCAAAAACCTTTACTATCATTCTTCTAGCACATAGAGCAGGGCATTAAATTCATCAGTCAATTGGACAAATGTGCAAAGGCATGTCAAGAAGACAGGCCACCAAATCAATAAAAAGGCCAAGGGATATATACCTTGATGGAAAACAAAAAGTGGGCCAAGTCATAGAATCATTGAATTGGAAGGAGAAATGAAATGAAAGACAAAAGGACCAGGGTTGCACAAGGATTAAGGAATGAAGAATGTGAAATGATGGAGACATATTTGTAGATTATATACTACAATAAAGACAAAATAATGTGGTGGTTGCAAGGTGAGTGGAAGTAGCTTGAGAGCAATGAAGTTGGAGAATTGTCCAAGCAGATTAAGTAGCTAGAGAGGAAGAGTATGAAGAAATATAGAAATTTGTGTGTGGGCATTAAAAAATATTATAATAGTGTGTTTGTAGAGTTATTAAGAATGAAAATTTATTTATTTTTTCATTTCATGTGTGGTTTGGTAATTAATTCTACTATTTTAGGGTTTGAAAATAGTGTTGTTGGTAAGGGATGCATTTCAATTCTACACAATCTCATATTAAAATAATATCAATATTTCATACCTGCATATCTAATCATTGATTAATATTTTTCAATTCAACATATGGGAAAATTAGATGTTAGAGCTATCATAATCAAAGGAGATGCATTCATGTAAATATAAGAACACAAATAAAGAAATAGTCTCACCACCAATATATTACCATTTAAATTTATTTATTACCATGTATATTCGACAATTAGGTTGCATTAGTATTTAATAATGTGGATTCTTACGGCCCCCTCCCCTAAGATTAGACTTCCTATTGGAAGTCATCAAGATTATAACACTTTACCATGCTACAATTATTTCATAAATTAGTTAACAATACATATCTACTTTCCTTTTCCTTATAAATATAAAACCTTAATCATATGGCATGTTAAAGATATTCCTTCCATGATTTAGACACCAAAATATCATTTTTATCTTATTTTTAAATGCAATGTTTTAATTCTCTATATTTTTGGTGTGTCCAATGCTTGCATCATTCAAATAACTATTCAATTTTAGCACAATCATGCATAGAAAAATCATCTATTTAATATCTATATCTGAAATAAAGTTATGCAAGTGCATAGTGTTACATAGATCGTTCTTTTGTACATCATGCATAACTTACTTGTACCCTAAAAATCACTCATGATGTTGGTTCCTCTAGAAATCAATTTCATCATGTGTCAATCGATGACTCAAAAATATAAGATTTATCACATGCCACTTTTTTTTATATCATAGTTGAAGTTATTCTACATTACATCCATTGATAATCCATAGTAATGTCACAATGTTCATGCAATAGCTATAACAAAAATCTCACACAAGGGTTTTATGATACAAAACAAAAGACTCACACAAGGGCTTGTGAGGATGGTCACCCATAATACTAAAGTCTAAAGAAATATTTTGTCACAAGGCCCTTCTATAAGATTCCATTAATTCATTTCCTAGTACCTTCCCTTTATTTGTGGAAGGGGTTATCCTCCAAAGGTAGTTACCAAACAATTGCAAACATTTTCTAAGGGGAAATGGATTATGACTATCCCATAATAATCTCATTGACACCTTTATCCTCACAATAAAAGTAAATTCCATAATGCATCTGCTCCCCCATACGACCTACCAGGAACCACTCCTAGGTATGGAAATTTACATTGAGTACATTACAACACATTTTGCCAATAATTTCACTAATAAAGGGACTTTCCAACTAATTGTGAAATCCAAGATAAAATATAAAAACAAAAGAGTTCAATAAAGTAAAATTAAATAGTGGTCACATTATAAAATTTCTATATAAAACAAGTTAAAAAAATGTCCTTGAGGAAAATAGGACCATCAAATACATAAATTAGTTAAATATCCCAATACTCAAATATCATATTGGTTTCAATAGAAAAGACAAGAAAATATAACATAAATTAAAGAAATTTTAAAAAATCCACATTTTATTGACAATTGAAAATTACGACAAGTTACGTGGCTTTATTAAGGCCACCTGAAGGGAGGAAGGGAATGGTGGTTCTATAATAACATAAATATATATAATGGTGATTCTCTAAGTGCATAATCTTAATGATGGATCTCAATCCATGAAATCAAAATGGTGGTTCTCTAACCATAAGATGCCATATTAAGGTGGTCTCTACCACATAAAATATAGGTAAAATTTGTTCCACCAACTAGGACATGATCAATAGTGAATCCATAATGTCATGTAAGTAAAATTTGAATATAAAAGTGTCATGTTATCCAAGTATCACGACTATACTAGGGCTCATCTTCAACCCATGGGTAAATACATCAATGATTAGGTTTCTACTATGATCCAAGTGTATCTCTTTGTGAGGGCCCAAGTACTCATGGAAACACCTTTTAATGTATCCAACCCGTAGATGTTCATAAGACTTCAATGGTAGTCCTACCTCTCAATCCATGGTTTGCATGATGTGATCAAACACGGTGAATAGAATGCCACCATAACACATCATCAACATAATATTTTCACTATGAGTTATCAATTACAGCTCTTCATGAGGGGAAGTACTCATGGACCCTTTAAAGTCCTACAACGAATAAATGTTCATAAGACTTCAATGGTGGTCCTACCTCTCAACCCCTAGTTTACATAATGTATTTTCAACCTAGAGGATGCAACATTATCTCAGAGCACTACCAACACAACAACCTTACAACACATAACCACTAACAAAACTAACAACATGAATATTTCCATCATCACATTTACATTCAAAACATACACAAACCTTTTCACATAGGGTTATAGTAAATTGCCCCTGTTGTCCACCTAACCTTTTTCTAAGCTAGATGGACAAGGTTAGTAGCTTGGGGTACATCACATCTACTAACACAAACACATCAACCACCACACTCATCATAAAGTTCTCAGAAAGGGTGCTCCTTGATGGATCACCATGACGTGCATCTCACTCTACTTGAGTTAGGTGGACAAGTCATCTTCTTGGGACACACCACATTTACTGGTTTACTTTACATGTCACTAAAATATTTTTTTATGGTTTCCAATAGAACTTTGACACATATATTTACCTCATACAATATTTTCACAAGCCACATTTTATTGCAAGATATGTTTTACACAAGAATACAAAATTCTACGCATCAAATCATTAATCACATTATATCAATTGGAATTTTCTTCAAAAAAAAATTATAGTCTAGAATTATTTTCTATATCACTAACAATTAGACACGAGATATCATCGTTGTATTCTTTTTATAACCACAAATGATGCACTACACTTTAGAAAAAAGGTAAGGTATACACACTCATTTCATTTATCCAATCAAGATTCACTTCACTACTCAATAATGTAAAAACTTAATTTTCAGATAATATTTTCCTGTAATTTGTATATTTATAGTCTAAGAATCAATTCTATTAATTTGATACATGTGGTGTTTCATAATTTAAATTCTATCCCATATCTCCTAGATCAACATTTCGTAAGTAAAGGATACTAGGTCCTCGAATGACTAGGTTTTCTATATTTTGTTCTTTTTTATTTAAGGTTAGGTAGTTTCATCCCCTATTTATGCCAAATTATGTGAAGATATCCCTACCTTCAAGTTAGTTTGACAACTATCCTCGTTCTAAGGATTTATATACATAAATGAATACATAAAATATCAATATGATTAATATATTATGCACTCATTAGTTATTGAACATTGTCTCTTTAAACTAATTATCCTTACCTTACATATATACAATCTTATACTTTTATATATCTTTGAGTTTAACTTTTCAACCCAAGTTATAATCAAAACTACATAACCAGAACTTCTCTCAACTTTATAATGTACAATGAACTTGTAAGATTAAAAGTACTTGGAATTTCACTATATATTATAAACATATCACTGCCACATAATTACAATTTCTCCTACCAAAGATTTCTTCTAGCTCCATTATATAGTTCCTAATAATATGATTTTCAAGGACAATACTTGCTTCAAATAAAGTTGTATATGCCTAGTTACTCATCTTCCTTTCCAAACTATCAAGGTATAAGAACAAACTAATTTAGGTAATATTTAAACCTTCAAACTACATCTCAAAAATGCATTTTCTTATGGAGCTTCTCTATATTTTTACACTAGAAGGATTCTCTTAGAATCGTCATTTGTTTCACTTTAACTATTGGCAATATGGAAATATTGCATTTAATTGTCATTGATGTCAAACTTATTTTTGTTGATGATAGTTGTGGAGTTGAGAATTTGTTGTTTTTGTCATTGGCGTTTCTATCAATGTCAAAGGGGGAGATTATCAACATTGTGAGTTTAGTGTTGTCATTTATATCAACCTGATATGTGTTGATGACTACCTAATGTATGGTGATTGTTGGTGGTTTGGAAAAAGAGTGTGCATATGTTATTATAATATCTAGTGATGATATTGAGTGAGTCTGTGGTGGTTTTGGAAGGTGACAGTATCAAAATATTGAATGTGCATGAAAGAGTATTTGAAGTCTATTTAGGAGAATGATTTGCATTCCTCCACATTTGAAGATGATGGCTTTCTTTTTTGGATACAATGGCTACATTTTGTGAATGTTGTACTTTTATGTTTTTAGATCCTAAAAAGTTCAGTTGTTGAAGATTAGATGTTGCAGTTTGTTGACAATGAGGTTCTTTGTCAAGACTAGTTCAGAGAATGCTTTGCATTTTTGTTTCAAGTTTTATAGTTGGAAGGACGTGTTTAGATTGTTTGTGAAATATTCTATTTTATATTTCAACTGTTGGTTTACTCCACAAGTAAACTTGTGATGGTAGGTTTTTTGACATTGTTGTTTGTGTTGATCCCTAGCCCCAACTTAGTTGGTTTATCTTAGTTAGATCATATTATTTTGGTCCAGATATACATTGGAATTTTAGTTTAGATTATTTTATAAATCTTACCATGACATGTGAAGATTCACATTGAGTTATTTGTATTAGATAATGTTATTGGGTTGACTCCTTAGCATGCAACATTGATTATCAACATATTATGTTTGATACTAACCTTGGAGGATGTATTGTTGTGTGAGGTTAATTTGGATTGACTTAAGAAGATGTGTCATGACATATTTGGGTCCCTGTATCTCCTAAAGTGGATTACATTTTTCTCAATTTCCTATAGTGGCCTAATTTGTTTTAATTATGTTTATTTTGTTTGTAGCCGCCCTTGTTAAGGGTTTTGATGAATAAGTTGATATATATTTATGAATGAATGTGTGAATTGTAGTGTATATTTATTGTGAGTGATGTATAAGTATATGCGGTGAAGAAGTGTGAAGATTAGTTTGTGATGCACTTTCATTATCATATCTTTTAGTGTGACAAAGTTTTGAGGTAGCAAATGTGTGGGTTGTGTTTTCCATGACATTGGTCACTTGACACAGTGGTTCAAGGATAGTTTCATACTCAAGATATTTATTCATTTCAATTCATCTTATCTTTGTTCTTGTTGGAACATAATGAGTTCTTTTGTCAGCTTGTGTAGATTTGTATCTTGTCATGAAGTAGTAACCTTCAGCTTGCAAGTCTTCTTTGTATCTTGTCATGGGATCATGCATCTTAGCTTGAAAGCCCATTGTAACATACCCTAAGGTCATGTGTGTTAGCTTACAATTCAAATTACGAGTATTAACCTACCTTGGCCTTGAGACTAAAATAATATTGTATTCATTATACATATAGTGAGTGTGATTCACACCATGGTTTTTTCCACATTGGGTTTTCCATGTAAATATTTTGTGTTCATGTGTATGGTGTTCATTGCTTTATCTTTCATAAATAGTTGGTTAAAGTTCATTAATAAGAGTTTTTTATTAAAAGAGTTTAAGGATTGTCTCAAGACTAATTTACCCCACTTCTCAATTTTGTGGCATGTTTAACAATTTCTATCATATCCTATTTTATCTAAGAGAAGATTAACCACTTAAGGAAGGTCCAAGATGGCACATGGTAGTGGTCACAAAGTATAGAAGTTTGATGGAATAAGTTATTCTTTTTGGAATATGTGGACAAAATCTTATTTGGAATCCACAATTTGGAATATGGGAAGTTGCTAAAAATGGTTACAATCCTCTAGATATTGCTCCTACTTCATATGATATTAAGTTACATGAGAACAATAGAAAGGAAATAAATACAAGTTTTAGTGGTTTAGGTGATTCATAAATCTTCAAGGTAATGCTTTGAAAGTCTACAAAGGAAGTTTGGGAGAAGATAAGTAGTATCTATGAAGGATATGTGAAGATCAAGCATGTCAAGATGCAAAACTTGAAGTACAAGTTTGAGAATCCGAGGATGCTTGAAGATGAGAACATTGAAGTATATTTTAATTTAGTGAATGGGGTATGAAATGAAATTAGAGGTATTGATGGAAATATGAAGGAAAATGAAGTTGCATTGATGGAAATTAGAGATGAGATCACATCCACATCTTATAGACCTAAGTTTTATACTATCAAGGAAATTCATAACATGTATAGATATATGTTGGATCAACTCTATGGAGTGATCTCTACATTTAAGATGTGGTAATTTGAAGATAATGTTAAGAAGGAATTTGCATTCAAGTACAATAAGAAGATTAAAGACGTTTTGAACCAAGAAATGATGGAAAAATAAACTCTGTGAGAAGACTAAAGAAAGTGATGCAGGAGCATCCTCGGTGTAAGAGCAATCTTGCATCACCCAAAAATATTTTTGGTTTTTTTTTCAATAAGGGCTATCTTGTGCAGAGCTGCTATTTATGGAAACTTACTATTTTTAGTAAGTTGGTCATATGATCTCGAAATGTTCTGATTTCACAGGTGGAGGTTCATCTCAGTCATTTCAGCCTACTAGCTAAGTTTCATTGCCACATCATCTGTATTGGTGAAGTTATTGAGGTTTTTGGGTACAAAATATTTCAGGTCAATTTTGAAGGCCTTAGAGGCTCCACATCACGATTGACCCCCGACTAACTGGCGCTAGCACGTGTTAGGCACTGTAGATCTTGTCATGGCGTTTCCAAAAAGTGGTTACAATAGAAAAATGGAGTTGCGGTTAAAAATTTATGGCCTCCGGAAGTTGGGCTACCTAAAAGCATATTTTGTATTTCTTTTGAGCCGACCCTATTGTAATAATTGTAAAAATAAAATAATTCCATGTTTAGTCGGCCTAAAAGGCTAAATTTCTAGAACCTTCTCGGGCGGTGGAAATTGCCTATATAAGGAAGGCCTGTAGTGTTTTCTTAGGAGTTCGGGGCAATTCTGGGTAGATATGGGTAATGATTCAAGGCTTTGTCCTACAGAATATTGTAAAGGGAATGCCCATGTGGCTTTTCATATTGTAATTCTAAAAGTTTGTAATTCCACATTTGTGGAGATAATAAGAAGCCCATTTTTTGTTCTTGCAAATTGTTGTTGTTTCTCTATTTCTGTTATGTGTTTGTGGTATTAAGGGGAGCACCCTTCATCAGAAAGGGTCTAGAAAATACAAAGGTAAGTTGCACTTTAAATACTTTGATTGTGAAATAATTGGTCATTATACTATCAAACGCACTTTCAAGGAAGATAACTATGGAAGGCCTAATGATGAAAATAAAAGAAAGGATAATTATAAAAGAGATGACATAATAAAAAAAGGTAGATAATAGAGATAATCCTAAGAAAAAAATTTACTCAAAGGAAATTCATTCATCTAAAGATGAAGATTGTGATGATTCAATTGATGAGATGTTGTTTTAGCCATCAAGGAAGAAGGGAGTGAAAAATATGTTACTATACGTGTTAAAGAAAATAGTGAAAGATCTTGCATGCTCAAATCATATGACATGTGACAAAAGGAAGCTCCGTGAGTTTGAAAAGTATGATGGTGGATATTTTAAGTTTGATGGTCAAGAGGTTGCACCAATTTGTGGTAAAGTAACTATATCAATTGATGGTAAGAACATGATAGAATATGTTCATTATGTTAAGGGTTTGAGACATAATATTTTGAGTGTTAATCAAATGTGCAGTAAAGACTACTAGGTCAAATTTCATGGGTCTAGATGTGAGATCAGAAAAGGAGATTCTAGAAGATTGGTTGCAAAAGGTATAAGAACAAATGGTAATGCCTATTCCTTGAAAGAAAATAGAGGAAATTATTGTCTAATGAAATAAAATAGTGAATGTTGGTCATGTCCCAAAAGTATGGGACACATTAATTTTGACACATGGTGAAAGTTAGTTTTGCACAAGCAGTGAGAGACTTGCCAACAATTACCATGCCTACTAATATGATGTTCAAGGAATGTCCATTGGGAAAGTAAATAAGGACCAAATTCAATAATAATGAGTATTCTTCTAAAAAAACTTTGGAACTAATTCATATAGATCTATGCAAACCTACAAGAATAAGAGGACTAAATGGTGAAAGATATTTTATGTTATTTATTGATGATTAGTCTAGAAGGACATGTGTTACTTTCTGAAAAAGAAAAACCATAAGGCCTAGATAGATTTAAGGTGTTCAAATTTATGGTTGAGAATGAAGTAGAGGCAAAGATCAAATGTTTAAGGATAATAGTGGTGGTGAATTTTCATCAAATTAATTTTAAAGGTTTTGTGAAGAGAAATGTATTAGGAGAAAATTATTTCCACCTAGGAATCCATACCAAAATGGAGTTATAGAAAGGAAGAATAGGACTAACCTACATGATATGTATTGTAAATAACATGAGCATATTGTTTTCTATATCCTTAATAGGTTACAAGTAAGGTTTTACCACATAAAGACACCTTATGATCTATGTCATGGAAGATCTAAAACTATCAAGTATTTTAGAATCTTTAGAAGAAAGTGTTATATCATGAGATATGAAGAAGGTTTGGAAAAAAATTATTCAAGATCAAATAAAGGAATATTTCTTGGATATTCTACAAAGAGAAAATCATACCAGTGTTCAACAAGTGCCTTAAGAGAATTATGGAAAGCGCAAATATCAAAGTATGTGAAGAATGGAATTATGTTTCTCTGGGACTTGGATATAAATTAAATATTCCTTCATTACTGTAGAAGAGAAAGAAAATTCAGAATACAAAGAATAATTAGATGTAGAAGAAAGGCAACAAGGACAAGAACCCAAGAAGCTTGCAAAATATGTTTATAAGAAGCATTAAGAGGATCAAATCATTTGAGATAAAGAAAAAGGAGCTTGGACAAGGAGAAGACTTTCTAAGGAAAGTGATCGAGTAAATTTATGTTTCTTATCTAAGGTGGAGCCAAAGATGTTTGTATGAGTTAGAAAATAATATAGATGAATGAAAGAAATATAAGAAGAGATGAATCATATAGAATAGAATTAGACATGACAACTTGTACTTATATTGGTGAAGAAGAATGTGACAAGAATAAAGTGGGTGTTCCTAAATGAGCTAAATGAAGATGGAGAAGTTACAAGAAAAAAGGAAAGACTAGTTTGTAAAGGCTATTCACAAGTTGAAGTTATAGAATTTCAAGAGACATTTTCTCTGGTAGCAATGAGTGAAGCTATATTGATTTTTATTGCATTTTCTTGTTACAAGAACTTATATGGATGTCAAGTCAACACGCTTGAATGGAGAACTTGAAGAAGAGGTTTACATTTAACAAATAGATAGTTTTCAATTGTCAAAGGATCTAGCTATGGTTTTCAAACTCAACAAGGCACTTTATGCACTCAACAAAGTTCCTATAGCTTTCTATGCAAGACTAGATAGGTATTTGTTGCAGAAGAACTTCAAAAAAGGTATAAAAAATCATAATTTATTTCAAGGTTGAAAGATGAATTTTTTTTATAATAGTAGGATATGTTAATGATATTATTTTTTGTGGAGATGATGATGTATGTTTAAGAGGTTTTCAGAAGAGATGTAGGAGGAATTTGAGATGTAAATTATTGATGAGTTATCTTTTTTACTTGGTCTTCAAGTTACTCAAGTGGAAGATGGTATTTTCATTTCTCAAACCAAGCATATCAAGGAGATGTTGAAGGGTGAAAATTGACCATCTCAAATCCAAGCAAAAATGGTGTCAAGTCGTAATGTTTGTCTCACTAATTGTGGAACTATATTTAGTTTTGAAACCAAAGCTTGTATGTGGAATTTATTGTAGGTCAAAGATGTGAAAATGATGGTTGACTAGAAGACATCATCATGTTGATGTGGCATCTGTATGCTAGCTTGGAAGTGACATTGATCAATAACCTTTTGACATGTGACAGGTCGTATAGTCTGCATGGAAAGATGATGTAGCAGTTCTAGGTGATGACATGGCAAGGTAGGGTGCATAGTTTTCCCATTCAAGGTGTGACATGTGTCAACTTGAGGCAAATAATATTGTACTACATGGCACCATGTGGGCGGGAAAAACTAGTTTTGTTTGTTTTGGTTTGGTTTGGTTGGAAAAACATTAATTCAAACTCCTAATCTGATATCAGATATTTATCTTGTCAATCAATAAGTCACCCATGAACCTTGGAATCATATTAGGCTACTTTCATTTTATTATTAATAAAGTTTGGTAAGCGTACAAAATTTTATGGCCAATGGTTTGAACTTTGGACCACCGACATGCCATACCTCTTCTCTAGCAACATGCCACACATTGTGTTTGGTAAAACTGTCGAACCAAGTTCTATTTAAAGACCATTTTAAGCCTGAATTATTAACAAAAGCCAACTAAATAATACTTCCAAGATACCATTAAAATAAATTCAACCCCTCAAAATGCATACGATTTGTTAGGAATTATTTATACAACATATATGGTTAAAAGCCATCTTTAGACAAATTTGTATATAAAAGAAGGGGGTGTATGTGAGAGTTAGAAGATAGAGTTTTGTGGGCTAAGTGGTCTCTTGTGAGAAAATGGAGGGATAAAAATTAGTGATTCCTTTGAGAGATTTATGAGTGGTCTCTTAGCAGAATAGGAAGAGATAAAAACTCATTGATTTCTTTAAGAGAATTCTCACAACTTTTAAGTTAAAAGTAAAGGCTTAATGTCTATGTACTCTTTTTGAGTGAGTGAGAGAGAGAGAGAGAGAGAGAGAGAGAGAGAGAGAGAGAGAGAGAGAGAGAGAGAGAGAGAGAGAGAGAGAGAGAGAGAGAGAGAGAGAGAGAGAGTTGCAATTTTATTTATTGACATTGTAAAGGCAACATAGGGACTAGGCAATATGCTAGAAAGGTCTTGTCAAGATAGTGTGGAAGCGGGAAGACCCTAATGTGTAACAATATTCATTGAAGCATATTGTGACTTAGTGAAATACCATCGTGGTGTAAAAATAGTTGCATCATAATAATGGTATTGATCACGCATTTTTGTGGATCTTGAGATTTAGCAAGAGATTTTCCTTGTCTCTCTTTTCTTAGTGCATTATTTTGTCAGCTTATTTGCTTTCCTACATATTATGTGTTTATTTTCTCAATTTAAAAGCAATGTCAATTTTGATCTTAAATTAAATATGTACCCTGGTGAATCTTAAAATTGTTAAGTGATTCATAGTAATGAGTTTATAGGTCAACCTGTACTTCCTAAATCTAAGACCACAACTTTGTAACATATTCCTGCACATCAAAAAATGGGGGGAAATATTGTGGAAAGGGGTTTTCCTTTGGTCAAACCCCTATTTAGGAATTAACCTTGAAATTGAATTGAAATTGCATGAAGGAAAAAATATGTAAATTAAAAAGGTAAATGGTTGACTCACCTTGTATAAAACCCTCATGAACATGCTTGACATATACTTGGGATGAGATGTAGAATCAAAGATTCCTTCACAAATGCATGGATCTATGATTGACACTCTTGGATCTTGAATGTATGTATGCTTGATAACCACTTGGAGAAGGAGAGAGAAAGAAAGAATGAAGGGTGGATCTTCTTTCTTGATTGTGAATTACTCTTCTTGGCCATAATGGGATAGAAACTTGCATCAAGTAGAGAAGATTACATTTTTTTGAATGGATCTTGAAGAAATGGAGACTCAGAGATGTAGAATGGATGCTTGCCTTCAAATCTTGAATCCAAATCCTTGAATGTGCAACTAGAATTCTTGCACTTTAATTTCATATATATTATGGATGTAAAGTGAGAGGAGAGGATGTTCTTTTGTACTAATTTTAAGATTCAAATTTGATCAAGGATGACAAGAAATATGACCCTTGAATTAAAATCATACCATCAGGCCCTAGGCCAAATTTAGGCTCAAAAACCAAGGGACAAGTCAAGAAGTAGACATGTACCCTAGAGACAAGTCGACAAGTCAACTTGTCCTAGGTAGAATAAACCTAGATTTCTTTTGGATATAGGAAAAGGTGATAAGATATGGGAGGAGGAAATATAGATTGTTGGGATTAAGCATAATAGACATTCGGACCTCAAAATCATCAAAATGGGGTCTAAATTTCTAATAGGTCATAGATCCTCCAATTAAAGCTACTAAATTTTTAGGGCAATATGTTTAGCCCCCACTTTAGTAGGAGTAAGAGACAAACTCATGGTAAAGTAGATCAAATGCATAAGGATGATCTCATCAAGGTCAAAGAGACAAAGAAACAACAAGCCCCCAAGTGACTCAATTCTTCAACAAATCCAAAACCAAGATAAGAGAGGCATCACTCAGAAGAGAGAGAGAGAAAGAGAGAAGGGTGTGATCTCTAGCCTAGTAAGAGATTGTCTTTCTATGAAATACACAAAAGGAAAAGTGTTGTAAAAGATGGTATTGAAATGTCCAACAAGTTATGTTATGCTAGTCAATCCATAAAAAAGGATTAGGCCTTAAGGAAAAGCATTGTCTCTATTAAGAGATCCAAAAAAGGCATGTTTAGGCCTAAGGAAAGCATTGTCCTCTTAGATATAAAAGGAAAAAGTGATCAGACCTAAGGAAATCATTCTCTCCTTAGGTATAAAATAGGAAGGATTATTCCTTAAGGAAATTTTATTTTTGTTAAGGGATACAAATGAAAAGGATAAAAACAAGGAAAACATTATCTCCTTGGTCATCACAAGAGAGGTTGCATGAAATAATTGTGTATCTATGTGAAAAATGTGAAACATAGAGCAGAGTGTATACCCCCATGTTAAAGCAATTGCAAACACCTTAACGAGAGCAATGGCTTTAGCAGAGCATACAAGCACCCACAATAAATGTTCCATTGTGAGATGCACCCAAGAAAGGATAATTAATCAAGGGAAATAAGCACATGAAAAAAGAGAGCATGAAAGGGATCTACTAATTTTGGGTTCAGTATGATCATATGATAATACATGAGATATTATATCAAAATGAACTATCATCATCCCCCAAAGGTAGTAGAACTACAAGCACAATGGAAGAATAACACATAAGAGTTACAAAGAAGAGTCTTTTTGGGATGACATCACAAAGATAAAAAATAATAGGTAGCTACCATGTTGAATCATCCCCAATCAGACAACACAAAGGCACATTTAGGAATAGTGTAACATGCATGAAATAACACATAAGAACATATAGAAGAAGTGAGTTACAAATATAGGAATATTTATAAAATTTTGATTCCTTTATCACCTTGCACCAATGGAGAAACAAGGGTCATTTAAAAAAACCTAAACAAAAAATATAACAAGAAGCACATTACAAGGGAAGAAAATTACAACAAGAAAACACACAGTCCACCACATAAGAGGAGCGAGTCAAGCATATCACCTGCCCCCCATCTCAGTCTATAGTGTTAGGAATAGTCCCAAGAGATAACTGAGAGGAGGGGTGAATCAGTTATCTACAAGATTCAATTCTTTATCCAATTAAGTATATAAGAACATTAAACTTAAACACAATATGAGAACACTTAACACAACACCACAATTTTGGTTACAGGGAAACCCAAATAGGTAAAAACCCCAGTGGGAATTAACACGCACTATGAACTGCACTAGAGTATAATGATCCCTGTTAGAAGATCTTACAACCTTGTTAGGAGTTAATCTTTACAATGCATTAAGTATAGTGACTTGGTCAAGGTCAGACCCTATTAGGATTCTTTTACAATTAACCCTGTTAGGGGTGAGGACACACTGTCCGGGAGTACACTGCTCAAAGGGGTGAAGGCTGCAACCTTCTATTTAATAGATACACATTATATCTGGATCTTGGTGAACTGTGAGTTAGAATTGCTATCTGGATCAGTTCCAATGAATAGCATACACTCACTTCTTTGTCACATAGACCTACTGATGATGGCTCAGTACTTTGCACCTTCTGCTCTGCTCTTATCTTTCAACTATCTGCCATACTTAGCGATCACAACTTGACCGACTATAAGTATCTTTCTCCAAATGATATAATCAAGTCAGCTTGTTAAAACTTCCTTGAAATCATATTAGATAAAAAATATAACTCTTAACTATCATCTCCAATGGCTATATCAAGCACACAACACAAATTAGGACCACACAACTCCATATGAGTAGACGCGTCACTTCACACTGTCAGCTCCACTAAATCAACTGATACTTTATTCTCATGTTGAAATGTGTTATGCGCTCTTAACCAACCATTCTTAACTCTTCTCCAAACATTAATCCAAACACACATATCAAAATGATAGGTGCAACTATTACAATAATAAAAACAATGTCAACTCCATCAGATAAACTCAGGAAACTATAACTAACTACTGGAAACTTCATAAATCAACATGTAATACATATCTAACTTTGTGCCCATGAACATGGCATCATGAACATGTCTAAAACACAAATATAAATGCACAAGGCTCCATTACAACCATACTACAAATCACATGCAAAACTCTTCTTGGGACCTATCAGGAACACTACTGATACAAACAACTGTATTACTGTCTTCACTCAGAATCAACCTCTGCATCTATGATATCATGTTGATAACATAACTAGGAAACATATACTCAAGGATCTCTCCATCAGGCTTCCATGCATGGTACTTACCATATGTTGTCATCAATGACAAACATACAGTCAACACTCTGGCTTGCTGGAAAATCTCAAACAATCTCCCCCTTTGGCATTGATGGCAACATATGGAATGAAAAACACCACCAAACCAAATGTACAATTATTTTATAACATTCTCCATTTCCTCAACAAAACTACCACATGGATGAATCCTCCATCTACTGTTGAATGCTCTGAATATCAACTGTTGTATCTTCTTTATTGTATACTCCCCCTTACTTCATGATCCTCTACTATATATACTCTCCCTTTTTTGTATTTTTTTTCATGACTATATACTCCCCCTTTGACATCAATGGAAAAGTGCGCCAAAAAAATAAGCATCGATACTACTCCTAAAGTAGAGTAGTCAACCATTCATCAGTCACTGAGGACTGATGCACTCCTACAAACTCTAATTAGATTCAGGGAAGGGAATTACTCCCAGCTTCTCCCTGAGATACTCAAAAGTATCCTTCGGTAAAGGCTCTGTGAATATGTCTGCTAGCTGATATTTTGTGCTCACATAGTCCAATTTTACTTCTTTATCTGCCACTTTCTCTCTTAAGAAGTGATCTTTTATCTCAATGTGTTTTGTCTTTGCATGCATCACAGGGTTCTTTGACATATTGATAGTGCTAGTATTATCACAATGAATAACAATAGGATTATCAATATGAATTCCTAAATCTTTTATCATTTTCTTGATCCACACAATTATAGAACAATTTAATGTTGTTGCTACATATTCTGCTTCTACTATTGATTGAGAAATACAATTTTGCTTCTTACTTGTCCAAGTAACAAGTCTATCTCAAAGGAATACTGCTCCTCCTAAGGTACTCTTTCTATCATCAACGCATCCTACCCAATTTGCATCTATATAAACATGAAGGTTTACATTCTGTGAATTAGGATACCATAAACCATAAACCATAGTCTATAGTTCCTTTCAGATATCTAAATATCCTCTTTACTACCATAAGATGACTTTGTTTAGGATCTGTTGCAAATCTTCCAACAATACCAACTGTATTAGAAATATTAAGTCTAGATTGAGTAAGATAGATTAGTTTACCAATCATAGACTTATACAAGGTCATGTCTACTACTGTTGAATCATCTTATTTTGAAATATTGCATCCTGTTATCATAGGGGTACTTATTGGTTTGCAATCATCCATCTTGAACTTCTTCAATATCTCTTTCACATACTTAGTCTAATTAATGAATATACCTTTGTCTGTGTGTTGCACATTCAGTCCCAAAAAATACTTGATAGGTCCAATCATGCTCATTTCAAATTTTCTCTACATCTCTTTAGAAAATTCAACACTAAGCTTGTCATTACCACCAAAGATAATGTCATCAAAAAATATAGCAACTAACAATAGTCCATCACGTGTTTCTCTTATGAACAAATTACAATATGTTGCTCCTTTATTGAATCCAATCTTTGTCAAGTAGCCATCTAATCTTTCATACCATGATCTAGGGGCTTGCTTAAGTCCATAAAGGGCTTTCTTCAGTCTGCATACCATATCAGGTCTATCTAATAAAGTAAATCCTTCAGGCTTCTCTTGTAGACTTCTTCCTTCAACTCTCCATTCAAGAATGTTGACTTGACATCCATCTGATATACTTTAATGTTATTGAATGTAGCATAGGCTAGAAAGAACTTTATGGCTTCCAATATTCTTACAGGGGAAAATGTATCAGAATAATCTATTCCTTCTCTTTGCACATATCCTTTGCATACTAGTCTTGCTTTGTTTCTTACTACTGTACCATCTTCATTCATCTTGTTTCTGAATATCCACTTGGTTCCAATCACATTATTATCACTAGGCCCAGGGACCAATTCCCTTGTGTCATTCTTAATTATCTGATCTAGCTCTTCTTTCATTACTTCATACCAATCTAAATCATTACATGCATCTTCAACACTTAAAGGTTCAATCTGTGAAAGTAAACATACCTCTTCATTAGCTATTAAACTTTTTGCTTTTGATCTTGTCATGACTTTGTTGTTATGATCTCCAATGATATCTTCTTTTGAATGCTATCTAGATGTGAATTTAGGAACATTAGGTGTGACTCTCTCATCTATCTTTTGTGATTCTTCTTCACTTGTTTCAGGGTCATTGAATAATACATCGATGCTGTCAAACATCTCATCAACAACTGTTTCTCTATTCTTAGGAATAGGTTCTTCTTCAATCATAGGTGCATAATCATGATATCTTTCTCGAATCATAAACTTCTCATCAATTTTTACATGTGCACTTTCAATAATATTCTTCAATCTTAAGTTAAAACATCTATAAGATTTTCTTTTAGTAGAGTAACCAAGAAAAATACCTTCATCACTTCTTGCATCAAACTTGCCAATGACTTCATCTCTCTTGATGTAACACTTGCTTCCAAAGATTCTAAAGTATTTCATAGTAGGTACATTACCAAACCATAGCTCATAAGGTGTCTTGTTTGCGCCTAGCCTCAATTGAATTCTATTGATAGTATAGAATGCAGTATTGACCACATCTCTCCAATAGGTGTGTGCAACCTTTCCTTCAATCATGATGGTGTGCGCTATGTCAAGTATGATCCTATTCCTTCTTTCTGCAATTCCATTCTACTGAGGGGTTCTAGGTGCACTTAGCTGTCTCTTTATCCCATGCTCTTCGCAGTACTCATAAAATCTGTCAGAGGTGAATTCTCCTCCTCTATCTGATCTCAGACATTTTATCTTCAATCTAGAATCATTTTCAACCTTAGCTTTGAATATTTTGAACTTCTCAAATGCTTCAGATTTATCCTTTAAAGATGCAACCCACATCATTCTAGAATAATCATAAACAAACAAAATAAAGTACCTTTCACCATAATATGATTTTGTTTGAGTTGGTCCACATAGGTCTGTGTGCACTAGATCCAATTTGTTCTTTGTCGAATTATGCTTGCTTCTGAATGCATTCCTCACATGCTTTCCCATCACACATTCCCTACATATTGTATCAACTAGTTTTGCAATGCTAGAAAGATCTCTTACTGCCTTTACATTGCTTATCTTTAATATGTTGTCAAAATTGATATGACATAGTCTTTTGTGCCATAGCCAACTATCATCTACTTTAGAAACAAAACAACTTGCTTCTGAATTAAACTGAAAAACATTACCTTTTGTCTTTGAACCTGATGCAATCATTTCTCCTTCCTTGTTATTAATGATGCACTTATTGTCTTTGAATTCCAACTGATATCCTTTGTCAAGCAACTGTCCAACACTTAGTAAGTTATGTTGCAAACCATCAACATAAAGAACATCATCAGTGTTGTTCTTTCCAACCAAGGTGATAGCTCCTCTACCTATGATAGGTTTAGGAGTGTTGTCTCCAAATCTAACCATGTCGCCTTTGTACTTATCTAGATGTACAAATCTATCTTTGTCTCTTGTCATGTGATGTGAACAACCATTGTCAATGATCCAATCTGTTCTGATATCTACTTGTGAAATCAATGCTAACTCTTGTGCTTTCTTTTCATCTTCAAGGTCCATTTCATCAAACATTTTCTCCATATCTTCAAGAGTAATGAATCCAATTTTATCTTCTATTGAATCTTCATCTAATACTCCATCTCCAACATAGTAACATTCTTTTGTATACTTAGGCTTGTAATTAGTTTTGAACTTCTTGACTCTTGTAGGACACTTAGAAGAAAAGTGACCAATCTTGTTACATGAAAAGCATTTGAATGGTAACTGAACTTCATATTTTCCTTTTCCTTTCTTTCTTAGCAATCATAGAAATGAAATCATGTAGTGCTTTCTCTTCATCATCATCATCAAAATTACTAGAAGTGTTCAAGGATTTCTTACCATGGACTAAAGCTTTGAAAGGTTGTCTCACTTTTAGGCTCTATCTTCAAACTTGAGATCTCGAATGCTAAAATTTTGCTGATTAAGGTCTCTCTTTTGAAGTCTTTTGAAAATTGCATAGTCTCATCTAGGATGTTTATCTTATTCTCATATTCTGGTGTTAGTGTAGTCATCAACTTATCCATTATGTCTTCTTCAGAAATTTCTCCACCATTGTTTTTGATTCCTACAACAGCTTAATTAATCCTTTGATTGTAGGCTCTAATGTTCTCTTCAGGTAGCATCTCCAATGTATTGTACTTTTTCTTCCATGTCTTTCTGTGTGCATTCTTGGCTTGGATATCTCCTTCAAACATGTCTTCTAGATACTTCCATATCTTGTATGCTTTATCAACCTTCTTGATCTCTAAAAATTCACTGTCAGACAAGGAGTTGATAAGGGATTCTTTGACAATAGCATTTTGAGTGAACATATCCTTTTTATTAAGAGTTGCATCTTCCTTTGCAAGATCTAATACAGAAGGAATCTGAACTTCCTTAGTAGCTACTTCAAAAATCTCAAAGGCAATGCACTGCAAATGTGTCATCATTTTGTTCTTCCAATCCAGATAGTTCTCTCCATCAAACTTAGGACTTTCTTTTCTATCTCTCATACCAATTATTAGGAATAGTCCCAAGAGATAACTGAGAGGGGGGGTGAATCAGTTATCTACAAGATTCAATTATTTATCCAATTAAGTATAGAAGAACATTAAGCTTAAACACAATATGAGAACACTTAACACAACACCACAATTTTGGTTACGGGGAAACCCAAATAGGTAAAAACTCCGGTGGGAATTAGCATCCACTATGAACTGCACTAGAGTATAATGATCTCTGTTAGAAGATCTTACAACCCTGTTAGGAGTTGATCTTTACAATGCATTAAGTACAATGACCTGGTTAGGTCAGACCTTGTTAGGAGTCTTTTACAATTAACCTTGTTAGGGGTGAGGACACACTGTCTGGGAGCACACTGCTTAAAGGGGTGAAGGCTACAACCTTATTTTTAACAGATACACATTATATCTGGATCTTGGTGAAATGTGAGTTAGACCTGTTGTCTGGATCACAATGAATAGCATACACTCACTTCTTTGTCACATAGACCTATTGCTGATGGCTCAATACTTCACACCTTCTACTCTGCTCTTATCTTTCAACTATTTGACATACTCAGCGATCACAAATTGACCGGCTATAAGTATCTTTCTCCAAAATATATAATCAAGTCAGCATGTTAGAACTTCCTTGAAATCATATTAGAGAAATAATATAACTCTTAACTATCATCTCCAATGGCTATATCAAGCACGCAACACAAATTAGGACCGCGTAACTCCATATGAGTAGACACGCCGCTTCACATTGTCGACTCCACTAAATCAAATAATAATTTCTTCTCATGCTGAAATATGTTATGTGCTCTTAACCAAAAATCTTAACTCTTATCCAAACACAAATCCAAACATGCATATCAAAATGATAGGTGCAACTACTATAACAATAAAAACAATGTCAGCTCCATCAGATAAACTCAAGAAATTGTAACTGACTACTAGAAACTTCATAACTCAACCTATACTGCATATATGACTCTGCACCCATGAAAATAACATCATGAACATGTCTACAACATAAATATAAATGTGCAAGGCTCCATTACAACCATACTGCAAATCACATACAAAACTCTTCCTGGGTCCTGTTAGGAACACTACTGATACAAACAACTGTATTACTGTCTTCACTCAGAATCAACCTATGTGTCTATGATATCATGTTGATAACATAACTAGGAAAAATATACTCAAGGCTCTCTCCATCAGGATTCCATGCACGTTGCTTACCATATGTTGTCATAAATGACAAACATATAGTCAACACTTTGGCTTGCTGGAAAATCTCCAACATGTAGTGTTTAGGGAAGGTGGGAAACTTGCAAGAGGAGAAACATCAAGAATGACATATGGAACAATGGCCAGTTCTAAATAAGGACCATGTTGTAAAGATAGGTCACTTTATTTGTCACTAGGAGTGATAGATAATTTTTGCGAACACATAGCTGGCAAATCATGATCAAGATCAATAATCTCACACATTTCATCAAAATCAGTAGCATAAATATCATTGTTAGCATCAAAAGCACCATCATCAAGAGTATCTTCCTCATCCAGATTAATTGTAATAGAATCCAAGATACAAATAGAATTATCATGTTTTCTAAATTTTATTTTTTTCAAGTTAACTTCCTCCTTTGCCTCAAGTATGGGTTGGTCAAAGGGAATCAAAGAATCAATAGGTGTATGAGGTGAAGCAATATTTTGGGAAGCATGTTGATGGGCTCTCACATGATGTTTATGATGGTAGTCACATGCATTACAATTATGCTTTATTTTTCTTGAGATTAGGGTTGGTTTAGGATCAATCAACATTAGGCCCTTTTCTTCTTGAGAAGGAAGAATAAAACAAACCACACTAGGTTGAGATATAACATCAGGAGGATGTGTATAAGATATAGGAAGTGGAACATAACCATATATAGGAGGTGTATGAAGAAGTCCACATCTAGGGAAAGGAGATGGAACATCCTCCGATTTAATAAGTTCACAAATATTTTGGATTTTTGTAGGGTTGATATGATCAAAAGAGATGGTTACAATGAGTTGGGGTTGGTTGAGGCATGAAAGGATGAAAGAAATAAAGTTCAACTGAGTCTCAAGGAACCAAAGATTGATAAAGACTATGATTAAAATTCATGATTTATCCATTGTGAGGAAATTTAAGACATTTATGAATAGGAGAAGACACATCTTTCATGGAGGTAAGCCAAGGAAGACCAAGTTTAACTTGAAATTAATCAAAAATTGGGGTCACAGTAAAGGTAACACAAATTTTTACCACAAACTTCATTGTGAAATAAAATAGAACTGTGGGAAGGATAAAGGAAACCATTGTAATTTTGGGTCATAACATCAGATTTATCATAAAAATCACATTGCAATTGTCTACTGAAGATATGTTCTTTAGTTAACACATTCACCGTGCAATTAGGATCAATAATAATACTGCAAGAATGAAGCTCATTGACCTTTGTGACAATGTAGAGAGGACCATCATGTGCTTTAATTGTCTTGGTATGATCAAAGGTAATGCAAGGCTCAGTTTGAATGTTTGGTTTGGCTTGATCAAGAAGGTTGAAAACATGATTGGATTTTTGGAATCTATCATTATAATCAATAAATTGAGTGGAAGAATAGGAGGAGGGTTGGATAGAATTAATGACATTAGTTGAATGAGATGACAAAGGGTTGGTATAGATTTTCAAGTTTTGATTAGGAGGTAATACATATTTATTTCCTTGATCATTAACACATTCAATAGATATAGTATTGGAATCAATAAGGTCTTAAATAATACTTTTCAAGTGGAAACACTTTTCAATATCATGGCCAGGTTGACAATGGTATTGACAGAAAGCTTTGTGATCAAAGTGTTTGGGTAGCAGTTTGGATGTATCAATTTGTTTGATAGGAGGAAGTGTTAATAAATTAGCATTAGTTAACTTCAACATCACATTATGCAAAGATTTAGAAAGATGAGTAAATTATGAGTAGGTCTAAAGATAGATGACAAAGGAGCAACACTTTGGATGTTGTTGCCACTTGATCATCAACATTGTTGGATAAATTGTTGATTTTGACGAAGTTTTTTGGTTTTTGAAATTTGTTAAAATTGTTATATGTGGCATCACTCTTATCAACAAGAGCCATTGGAGTGGTTCTCTTAGATTGACTCACTTGAATTTGATAATTATGAAGCACTATCGACAATTGTGTGTAAGAAGAGAATTCAAAAAGTAGAATCTTATCTCTAATGTCTTTTTGTAAATTAGAAATAAAAGTGCATTACACATCAATATTATGCACAAGATAAGAAATCTGAGCATGCAAATGCTTAAATCTACCAATGAAATCAGTCATTTTTTGTTTAACACCTTGTTTACAATGTATTAAATCAGTCGAAGAAACTTTAGGACCAATGTTGTTTTGAAATTGTTGAATGAAATCAATAGTAATATTTTGGAAGGAACCAACAAAATAAGGAGGCAAAGAACAATATAATTGTAAGGCTTTGTCTCGAAAGGTTCTAGTAAACAACTTTTCCATGAACCTATGGTCTTGAGAGAAATCACTACACAAGGTTTGGAATATTTTAACATGAGTCAAAGGAAAATCCTTACCGTTATAGCTCTTAAAATGAGGAATCTTCATATATTGTAGAATAGCAACACAAATAATATCCAAAGAAAAAGGACTAGCAATATCATAAGTAGGAATGTTGAACTTGGATTGAGTCATTGAAGTAATTTTTTGTTGCAAGGAAGACATAGTTTGAGCCAAGCTATTAATGGTAGAATTGGTAGAAAGAATGGTAGGAGGAGAGATGTTGGAAATGTCAGGAGCATTGTTGGAAATTGAAAAAATCATTGAATATGAAAAATGGACACTATGGTAAGTAGTTATGGATGAAGGAAATGAAACACATTACACACTTGAAGGAATGATAGGAGAAATAAGATTATGAATTGTCACTTGGGAAGGATAGGAATTTTGAATTGAATTTGTTATGATAGGTGGAACATAAGTAGAAACACTAGGAATATAAGTAGAGATAGGCATATAGGTATCGACACTACTAGTAAGTGGAATATGACCTAAACATTGAGCACAATCCCTAATAGGTAAGAGATACTATGAAAAATGTTAACACCATGTTCATCATTATGAATGAGCTTCCTTAAACCTTCTACAATGGAAATGACCTCGGGATTACGGTTTTCTTGTCCTAACCATTGTTCAAATTTCTCAATGGGAAATTTTTTGGACTTGGATAGGAGGAACTCTTAAAGACTCATCTTCATCATGAGAATAATGAGAATATTTATTCTCCATGATACGGTTGATGTCACTAATATGCATGTTGTTCTCATAGAGATTCCTAGGAAATAAGGAGGGCTTGTGATAAAAGGAACCCATAAGTCTATAACTTCTTCTAACTGGAATGCTAGAGGTTGGACTCAAAGTGATAACACTCATACAATAGGGAATGAGAGAAAAGAGGAATGAAATGCAATTATAATACTTGAAAGAAATGTGTAATAACAAAGAGAGTCTTTTATGAAAAGCACATTTAACTATCAAATTCAAATAAGAAATGTAAAACATACACAAGTAAATGTAACTATGGAAATGAAAAGCATGTAATGTAGATCTAGATACAAAGATATAAACCTCTATATCTAAATTAAAAGAGGATCTAACTATCAAATCTAGATATAAAAATGCATAGATTGTAACAATATGATGTAGATCCATACAAACTAGATCTAGATATCTAAATGCATAGAAAGGAAATCCTACACCAAAATGAGAAGGGAAATGTAACAAGTTGTGTTCACCAAAATATATATAAGAAAATGGTGAGAAATGCTAGGATATAGATCACTCACCAAGATTCTACATACATTTTAATACAAACCCAACACCTAAGCAAAACTTGATTAGCACAAACAAAAGAAGAAGGATGCTAATGAAAGCTCTAGACCAAAGGGGGATTTGGTATTCATTTAAAGAGAAGATGATTATATCATATGATAAATGATGAAGTAAATGATAGAAAATATGATCTATGAAAGTAAATGCAAGAAAAAGGGAATAATGAATATACCTTGAAACAAGAAGAGGAGATTTGAAGTTTGAATCTGAATTTGACTATCACTAGAATGTATGATTATGTTGTAACTCCAGATCTGGGTAACAGAAACTAGTATTTATCTGCTCTATAATTTTCAGCCAAAAAGTGCAGGGACAAGTTGAGAAGTTGACTTGTACTCAATAGTGCCAAATCTGATGAATATTTTCAGGATCCTATGTCTTCTCCTGTGCTTCCCAGATCTGAGACTGCAACTCTGTAACATGTTACAACATACATAAAAATGGGAGAAAAGGTTGTGTAAAGGGGATTTCCTTGGTCAAACCCTTATTTAGGAATTAGCCTAGAAATTGAATTGAAATTTCATAAAGGAAAACAACATGTAAAGTAAAAAGGTAAATGGTTTATTCACCTTGAGTGAAACCCTCATGAATGGATGTAGTAATTGCTCAAATCCATGAAGATGCTTGAAATATGCTTGGAATGATATCTAGAATCAAGGATGCCTTCACAAATGTATAGATATATGATTGTCACTCCTAGATATTGAATGTATGTATGATTGATAACCACTTGGAGAAGGAGAGAGCAAGAAGGAATGAAGGATGAACTTTATTACTTGATTGTGAATTTCTCTACTTGGCCATCATGAGAGATAAAATTCCATCAACTAGAGAAGATTTAATTTTATTGAATGGATCTTGAAGAAATAGAGACCTTAAGATCTTAAATTGAATTTTTTCCTTCAAATATTGAATCCAAATCCTTGAATGCTTGCACTTGAATGTCATATATATTATAGATACAAAATAAGAGGACGAGATGTCCTTTTATACTCATTTTAGGATTCAAGTTTAATCAAGGTTGACCATAAATATGACCCTAAGAGGAAAACCCCACCATCGGACCTCGGGCCAAATCTAGGCTCAAAAACCTAGGGATAGTCGATAAGTCAACTTGTACCCCAAGGAAAATTTGACAAGATGACTTGTCCTAGGTAGAATAAACCCATATTTCTTGTGAATGTCAGGAAAGGTGATAAGATGCGGGAGGAGAAAATGTAGGTTATTGGGATCAAGCATAACATACATTCAAACCTCAAAATCACCAAAATGGGGTCTAATAGGTCATAGAACCTCCAATTATGGGTGCTAAATTCTTAGGAAGATACACTATCAAAGGATACTTTTGAGAATCTCCAATAGAAACTTGGGGTTATTACCTCTCCTACTTCAAATTAGATGCAAAAAGTGGTGCATATGTTTAAGGAGAGATTCAAATTTTATCTTTTATCTCCTAGTTTGATGTGGTGATTTCTTTCAAAGGGAGAAAAAAACTTGTGGTTTAGTAATTGAAAGAAAGTGTTGCAAAGAGAGATATTCTCAGTGGGGAGAGTAATATAGATGTGATGAGAAGAGGGAGAATGATTATAAATTTGTTTGAAGTGCTATGCCCTTTGTCCTTGATATCAAGGGGGGGGAGAAATAAAGTTAGAAAAATAGTTGTTGATTGTTGGTACAGGTGTGTCCATCAATGACAAAGGGGTAGAATGTTTTTGATTAAGGTAAAAGCAGGTTTTACATGGACCTGAAACTAGAGTACAAAACATCATTAAGATAGAGCATTAAAGTTAACAAAATGAAAGACCTACTGGAAAACAACAGCAGGGACCAATAGTCGAATAGTTCAAAAGTAGAAACTAAAGAAAAAACCAACAACAAAACATCTACCAGCAAGAACTAGCTAATTATCTATTATCATCTCCTTAGCCTTCTTCTGGAGGTCTTCCATCTTCTGGATAGTTTCTTGCAAGTCCTTCAGCTCTTTAGGTTTTTCAGGGACCTTTCTTTGGGTGTGCCCTCTAGTTCTCGTCCCCAGCCCAGTGTTGTCAACATCCTCATCGATGGTGATAGTGGTTCTTTCCAGCATGCTCCTTTCCAGGTAGTTATGCAACATTTTTAGATTCATAATGGTCACCTTCAGACCCTCATTGCTATGGTTTAGAACACCTTTTATCATACTGTCATGGTTGTTGATTTTGGCTTCTAATTCTTTCATCTTGTCTTTAACCTTCTTACTCATCTCAACAATTCCTTCCTCATTAGTATTTTTATTTTTAACCTTATCAAAAACCTTACTTTCCATTTTTCTCAGCTTAGTAGTCATGTTTTTCATAGTTTTTTCCATATCCTAGATGTGGATTTTCATTTCCTGCATTTCCTTATTCCAGTCCCTGTTCTTATCCTGAATCTCCATATTGTTCTTCTCCTCCTGCAAAGAATCTTCCCTTAGGAGGATAATAGGTTCCTCTTTGTTGTTGTTGATCTCCAGCATGGTCATCTTGTCCTTACCTTCCTTCCCTCTTTTCAAGGTGTCCTCACTAGTATCACTAGAAGAAGGAGTTTTACCGGCCTCCTTACCTTCATTCTCTTGTCCATCCATAATTCCCTTAGAAAATCCTTCTTCATCTTTATTTTCCTCCTCTCTGGTTTTACCATCCCCCATTTCTGGCATAACATTGATCATTTTTTCTTCCATAGGGGCATTCTGAGAAGAAATATCAACCTCCATGGATAACATCTGAGTACCTTCATCCTCTTTCTCAACACCCTCATTATAATCGAGGGAATCTTTCATAACTTCATCAGAAGAGTAATCCTGGGTTCCTTCCTCTTCCTCTTCCTCTTCCACTTCCTCCTTTTCTTCTCCATCTTCATGGCTAATCTCCTCTTTATCATCATTCCCCTCATCCAACCAATCATTCATTTCCTCTTCCTGATCTTTTCAATGCTCTTCCTCTTTCTCATTGTTTATCTCTTCTTCATCAGAATCCTTCTCATTGTCTTCCTCAAGAATACCCTTTCCTCTAGTTTGATGCTTATTCTCTAATTCCTCATCTCTGATATCTTTGTCACCAGTAGCAACAGGAGGTTTTCCCTTATTTTTCTTTCTCTTCTTACTAGTCTCAGGTTTTGTCTCCCCCTCAATCTTCACCATTCTTTTGCCCGTGATCCTTTTAGGGATAGGGTCTGAAATGTTGTCCCTGATGTTCTCATAAATAAGAAGTATCAAGCCCTCATGTAGCACATGGTTAGAAGCCTTTTCCCTGTGTCTTGTAATGTTGTTGTTTAGAGAACTCAAAAGATAGTAAGGGAAAGAAATTCTCCTTTTATGCCTGAAGTGGTTAGCAAACACAAAATGGAAATTGTAGATTTTAGAATACCACCCGTCCAGAGTAAAATATTCTATCATGGCCTTCAAAATTTTAGCCCAGAATTCATCAATATTAGTAATATCCACATAGTCACCTTTCCCCTTAGTCATAAGGGCTTTCTCATCATCAATTTTGGGGAAAATAGTAAAGGCTTCAATTCCTAGCCTATGATTGCCTCTATGAAAATGGGTTCCTTCAACAGGTAAACTAGTAATATCAGCTAAGCTAGAAATAGTAAGAGTGAAGGACTTGCCCCAAAGAAGCACCTTACCATTATTCCAACCATCTGCAAACAAAGACAGGATTTGTTTGTCGTGCCTGTAAAGCTTCTTCATAAACTGAGTAACCCCCCCTTTCTTTAGCTTCTTCCAAACTTTTCTATCCTATCTCCATTTGTCACAGTCGGAAGGTTCCTCCCTCTTCAAACCACCTCCCATAATTTTTTGGTTTTTCATGTTTTGGTTCGGCTTCTTACCAATAATCTCTGCCTTACTTCTTTGGTTATCTATACTTTTTTGGTTATCGATAATAACCCATTGTTCGTGCCTTATTACATGCAGAGTAAAGTTCCCACACTTCGCCTTACATGCAAACCTCCTCGGTAAATGATTTGTCCTTGTCATCATTAAGTTAAGTGATTTTTTCTTCATGGTGATTAATCCTATCATAGTTTATTAGATTTGAAATCTCTCTCTTAAGATTCGCTTCCCCTCTCCACTTTTGGGTGATGTCACACAAGGTACCATCATTAGCCAACCTGTCCGCCGGTTTGTTGCCTTCACGATAAATGTGAGTGACATGGATTTCTTCAAAGGAATTCATTAAAAAAATTATTTTGTTAATAATGTGTTCTATAGTCCAAGAGCTGTTAGACTTCCCTTTTATAGCATTGATTATATTTAGTGAATCCCCTTCCAACCATAATTTCATGCATCCCAAATCTTTCGCCATCATAACCAAATAAAGAGTAGCTTCAGCCTCCGCCACATGGCTAGTTTGGATTCCCAGTGGGAAAACAATCACTCCTAAATAGTTTCCAGTAGTATCTCTTATAATCCCTTCACCTCCAACCCTTCCAAGATTTCCCTGGATCGAGCCATCAAAGTTCCCTTCAAACCATCCAGAGGGAGGAGCGATCCACATAACATTATCTCTAGGGTTCTGATTCTAGCTCTTCTTTAGTCTCTCCCATGAGATAATATTGTCCTTCTCAGGTTGAGGATCCCAAAGACTACTATTTTTCCTTCCCATACTTCTATAGTTTTCCATTATACTTCTAGCTACGAATCTATTAACCATAGAAGGAGGGACCTTTTTCTCTCTAAAGATTCTATTATTCCTCTCCTTCCAGATAAGCCAAGTAAAGTGGGGAAAGACAATTTTCCAGATATTCCTGGCATTTTTGTCATTGAAAGGACTTTGCCACTGTTGGAAAAACTCCTGGATAGAGTTAGGTTTCACCCAATTGAGCTCAAGGGAAGACAAAGTAGTGTCCCACACCTCTCTAGTGAAAGAGCAGTGTATCATAAGATGATTGCAATTCTTAGCTTCTTGACAACACAGGGCACATCTATTTGGCATTTGAAACCCTCTTCTCAATAGGTTGTCCTGTATGAGAATTTTGTTCTGAACAAGCAGATAGAAGAACATGTTAATTTTAGGGTTAAGGTCCTTATTCCATACCCGCACCCACAAAGGTTGAGCCTCATTAGGGAGGAGAAGCAATGAAGTAGAAGCAACCAAGAACTTTCCATAAGTTGTCGGACCCCAAATAAGTTTATCAACCTCATTTTCTCTAATAAACCAATTATTTAATTGTTTATTCACTTCTTTAAATTTGATATCCTTCAGCCCAAGGTCTATCCACTCTTCATTTTTCCAGTAATCACTAACAAATTCTCCTATAGTGTCTTTACAATCTTGAATAGCATTCCCCCACTCTTAATTCTCTATAAGAGGCTTCTCTAACATCCATTTATCATTCCAAAACTAAATTTTTCTGCCATTTCCTAGCTTCCAAATAGAACCTTTGCTTATGAGATTCTTTCCTTTACTTATACTATTCCAAAGAAAAGATCCCTGGATATAATTTTGAGTTTGGAGCATTCCTTCAAGATTATTAAGATGATATTTCCTTTTCATTATCATATTCCATTCTTTCTCATCTTCAAAGATTCTCTAGCATTGCTTTGCTAGGAGAGCTTTATTGGTATTATTTATGCTCCTTATTCCCAGACCCCCCATCTTTTTGGGCTTACAAATCTTCTCCCAGGCCACAAGGCTGAGTCTCTTTTTCTCTTCCACTCCAGTCCACAGGAACCTTTTTTGGATCTTCTCTATTAAATTAAAAAAAAATTGAGGTATTTTGAACAAGCTAAGGGCATAGACTAGAATATTTTGAAAGGTAGCCTTCAGCATTTGAAATTTCCCAGCTTGACTAAGAATTGCCCCTTTCCAACCCACCAATTTTGAGTGAAATCTGTCTGGATTTTGATCCAAAAATTAGCCTCCGGTTTCAACCACAACGACAGACCAAGATAGGTAGTCGGGAGGCTTCCCATCTTGCACCCAAGGATAGTAGAGATTTTATTCATTCTAGCTTTAGGAGTATTGAAGAAAAACATGGCACTCTTCTCCCAATTTATGAGTTAACCTGTGGCATTAGCATACATGTACATTTAACACCTTTTTAATATTCCTTGCCTCTTTAAGAGTAGATTGTCCCATTAGAATCGTATCATCAACAAATTGTTCATGCGAGCAGACAATCCCTCCAGAGGTCGGTTGTAAACCCAAAATCAAACCTTGAGACACCTGAAGGGAAAGGAATCTCCCAAGACTTTCCACCATTATAGCAAAAAGGATAGGTTATATAGGATCACCTTGATGTAACCCTTTGGAAGGTCTGAAGAAAGGAGAGGATCCCCCATTCACAATCACCGATGAAGAAACTATAGTAACAAGTTGCATAATAATTTTAATCACTCCCTCATCAAAACCAAACGCTTGAAGAATTTTCCTAAGAAACTCCCAATCGACTCTATCATAGGCTTTTGATAGGTCAAGTTTCATAAGGAACCCCTGTTTCCTCAATTTTTCCAGCGAATGAATATTCTCATGAACAACCATAATCGAGTCCAGGATTTTTCACCCCGGCACAAAACCATTTTGTTGGGGAGAAATGAGATGAGGGAGGATCTTGAGAATCCTATAAGTCATAACTTTAGATATGCTCTTATACAAAGAGTTACAAAGACTAATAGGTCTAAAGCTGACAGCCATATTAGCTCCCAATTTTTTGGGTATCAGAGCTATGAAGGTGGAGTTGAGCTCTTTAAACATAGATTTGAGCCATATAATTCTTTCACAACACCACATATATCTTCTCCAATTATTTCCCAATAGTGTTGAAAGAAAAACATTTGAAAGCCATCCGGCCCAGGGGATTTTTCACCTTCAAAAGACTGGATAGCCTTTATAATTTCCTCCTCTGAAGGTATAGATTTAAGAAAGAGATTGTCCTCAGCCTCCAACAGTGTGGGAATGGAGATCAACAAATAATTTTGATCATCATGATTAAGGCCTTGATCTCTAGAAAGAATCAAAGCAAAATGGCCCATCATATCTTTCCTTATCTCTTCCTCCTTATTGAGAGTGCCCCTTTGGGTAATAAAAGAGTTGATTCTATTCATATCCTTGTGTTTCATCACTATTAAATGGAAGAATCAGGTATTTCTATCACCCGCTTTTAGCCAAAGAGACTTGGATCTCTATCTCCAAAATGTTTCCTCTTTAGATATGATATTATGGTAATCAACAAGGATAATATTTCCTTCTTTTCTAGTATCTTCAGTCAAGCCTATGCTATGTATCTTATGTTGAATTTCTTTAAGGTCCATTTGAATTTTTGTTTTAGTTTGGAATATATCTCCAAAGGCATCCTTATTCCATTGTGTAACTTTAGATTTGATATTAGCCATTTTTTTTGCCACCTAGAACATTGCCTTTCCTTCCACTTTAATACTCCACCACTCCTTTATTTTATTTTTGAAATCAGGGTGAGTCATCCACATTTTTTCCATTCTGAAAGGAGTATTACCTTTTCCTCTGAAGAAATTAGCGATAAAGGAAATAGGGTAGTGATCCGACTCGATGCGGTTAAGACCAGAAAGAGAGCAAGAAAAATTAGCAATCCAACCATGAGAGGCAAGGACTCTATCAAGCTTGACCTGAATGAGATCAGCTCCCACTCTTCTATTAGACCAAGTATAATCAATTCCTTCAAGGTCAACATCCAACATACCTTCATTAGTTATGAAATCCATAAAATCTACCCTACTTTCCACTTGGGTATTGTTCCCTCCTTTCTTTTCAGCTTCTTTCAGGGGAGTATTGAAGTCTCCCACCATCATCTAGTTATCATCTGGGTAATCCTTTCTGATTTCATGAAGCCTTTTCCAGAGATTAAGATGATCATTTTTAGTATTTGGGGCATACACATTAATCAGAGTCCAGGAAAAGTTGTCCTTGATGCTGCTAACTTTAACTGCTAGGAAGTTCTTGTCTTCTTTCAATAGATCACAAGTGAAGCTTTTGGTATTCCAAAAAATGGCCAAACCTCCAGAAGCCCCATCAGCATCACTACTAAACTTATCCCCATTATTCAGTAAATTAATTTCAACAATCTTATCTTTAACCATTTTAGTTTCTTGAATAAGCAAAATATCGGGCTTAGAATCTCTAACTAGGTTCCTAATAACATCTTGTTTATGAGGACTATTGAGATGTCTAATGTTCCAAGATAAAATCTTCATTAAAAATTAGGAGGACAAACCTGATCGATGGTACGTTGTCTACCATCCACTATGTTCTATTTAGCTTCATGTTCTCTCTGATCCTTCTCATAAGCTCTACCCCTTTTTCTTTTAGGTGTTCCCGTATCCGCCTTTTATTGTTGTCCTCTGGTCTTAACTCCTCTGGGTTTGATTTGACCCCCTTTTTTGTTTGATTTAGAAGTTGAGCCTCCATGTGTTGCCTTAGTACTATTTGTTCCTATTGCAGGGGTCTGATCCTTCATGTTTTCTCTTCTAGGTTGGAAACCTAAACCAACACCTGTAGGAGATCTATTATTCTTTTTTTTCACACTGATCCAAGGACTTTTTTTCTCTGCTTCCACAGTATCAGAGTCATCATACTATTCATTTGATCTATCATTCTTTGACTCGAGTTCTAACAAATTAGCATTTGATGCTTCACTACTGATTTGTTCTAGAACATATTGGGTTTCAGAAACCTTCTATGGGCTTTGGTAGTTCACCCTTTCCTCTGAAATATTCAGGCTATCTTCAACCCTTGAAGCCATCATAGGAACAAACTCTAAAGGCGTTTCATGAGTTTCCTCTAAAGACTTAACCAAAATATTATTTTCCTACAATTTATTTTCATTAGAAGGGGAACCAGCTTCCTTGTGCCCTTCTATTTCTTTTGACCCTTTTGGTGGGTGGGCCTGCTGCTCATCTGAGTTTGAGTTTGAGCTCTTTTTCTCCAGGGGATTTTGCATCTCTCCTTTTTTTTTTCCTCCATTCCCACTTCTTTGACATTTTAGATTCTTGGTCTTTCTTCTCTGTAGCTATCTTCAAGGGACATGTTGACAATATGAAAATGTTGCATAATGTTGTCATAAATGTCAAACATGTTTGTTTTGATGACAATTGTAAAGTTGTACACTAATTGTGTTTATTCTTAGTGTTTTCATTAATGATAAAGAGGAATATTGTTAGCAACATGAGTTAGATGTTGTCATTGATGTCAACTTTATGTTGCATTAGTAACTACCTCATGTATGGTAATTATTGTTGGTCAAAAAACAAGTGTTTAAATATTGTTATGATCTTTGGTGATGATATTGAGTGAGTTTGTGGGTTTTGAGGAAAGTGGCAATATTATAATCTTGAATATGCAGAAAAGAGTATTTGAAGTCTATAAGGGAGAATGGTTTGCATTCCTCCACATTTGTAGATGATGAATTGTAGTTTTTGATTTAATATCTATGTTTTATGAATTTTGCTGTATTATATTTTTAGGTCCTCAATAGTTAGTTGTCAAAAATTGGTTGTTGTAGTTTGCTAATAGTGAGGTTTCCGATTAGGACTAGATCAAAGAATGATCTACATTGCTCCATATTGTTATTTAAAGTGTTGTATCTTGGAGGACATGTTTAGATTATTTGTGCAACTTGTTCTAGTTCATATTTCAAGTGTTGGTTTTCTATATGAGTGAAGTTGTAATGCTTTATTATTTGACATTGTTGTTTGTGTTGGTCCTTGGTTGGCTTAGTTAGTTTATCTTAGTTGGATCATATTATTTTGGTTTGAATATGCATTGGAAGTTGATTTTAGATGTTTTTATGATCTTATAATGGTGTGTGACGATCCACATTGTGTTATTTGCATTGGATAATGTTTTTGGATCGATTGATTAACATACTACATTATTTATCTACACATTATGTTTGATACAAAAAAATGGAGGACATGTTGTTGCATATGGTACATTTGGATCAACTTAGGAAGATGTGTCATTATGTATTTGAGTCCCATTTATATCTTAAAGTAGAACACATTTACCATAGTTGTTTATGGTGGTTGACTTTGTTTGAATAATGTTTATTCTATCGGTGGTCAACCTAGTTGAGGGTTTTGATAAATAAATTGACATATAAAGATGTGTGGATATTTTAATTGTAGTATGGATTAATTGTGAATGATGTGAAATTATATACGGTGAAGAAGAAGTACAAGGATTAGTTTTTTGATGTGCTTTCATGATCATATCTTTTAGTATGAAATTTTTTTGAGGTAGTAGATGTGTTTTGTGTTTGCCATGATATTGGTTGCTTGACATGATGGTTAAAGGATAGTTTCATGTTCATGATATCTATTCATTTTAATTCATCTTATTTCTATGCCTATTATAAGGTAATGAGTCCTTTTGAGAGCTTGTGCAGATTTGTATCTTTCCATCAAGTAGCGAGCTTCAACCCACACATCTTTTTTGTATTTTTCCCTAGAATTGTGCATCTCATCTTACAAATCCATTGTATCTTTCCCTAAGCTTGTATGCTTTATCCTACAAGTAAAATAAATAGTAGTAATCTACCTTGGCCTCGAGCCTAAAATAATATGTATTCAGTATTCATATAGCGAGTGTGATTCTCGCCATGGTTTTTCCCACACTAGGCTTTCCACATAAAAATCTAGTGTTCATGTGTGTAGTGTTCATTGCTATGTGACTCTCAAACCGATCCAAACAAACAATATTGTTTCCAAATACTTTGTTGGTTCTTACTAAACATGAACCAAATAAGATTTACATTTGAATCCACACCCTAAGTGCCCAAAATGAAAAGGTTTAAATACTTCAAGGAATCACAGTGACTGGTTAACGCATGGGACAATCAAGATAAAAACCTCCAAAGCATTCAATGAGTGAATATGAATGTTTGAAAACTATTCCTTATTGCATAATGAAAAGGAAAAACCAAAACAAGACTTTGACACCTTTAAGATCACTGATTTCAATTAGAAAAACTTGTCTTTTATTTGATTTCTTGTTTCATTTTGTACACCAAGCTTCTCTATCATACTATGGCTTCCAAAAGATACATATAAACCTTCATACTATGGCTTCCATGAGAAGACATTGATTTGAGACATTTCGACAAGCATTGGGTGCATATATTGTATTTGATTCCACTTTTCACATGCATCTTTATATGATCTGTAACCATATATTTGACAAAATTTATCCTCAATGGGGTTTGATGGATTTCCACAAGATGTGATAAAGTTCTACTTACAACCATACTTTGATGGATGTCTATATTATGTTTTGAAGCTCCCATTTGGCATGGACAAGGAGGATGGCGGTAAAGGATCTGACATTGTGTTGCTCATTGCAATCTTTTTAAAAGATTCTAAAACCTTTTCAATAAATCTACAAGATGTATGTCTTTTAACTGTAGTATCAATGAGACCACATTGTTTTGATCCATTTCAAATGACCCTTCACCTGCGCTAGGAGATTTCTAGCATAGGTTGTAGAATTTATAATTACACCTGCCAATTCCATTAGCTCAAGATTTCTAAAGTTGGTTGTACAAATCCTTGGAATTAATTCATTTCAATCCTTGAATCAACATCTCTTTTGAAGTACTTTATCCAATAATCTGAGCATACAATAATTGCATTATATAAGAAAACATGTATTTGTGACATTTTGTCAAATAATTATGGTGACTTTTCTATACTTCCCTAGTTTGCATGCATGTCTAATAGGATAGTTGTAACTATGAAACCTAATAGAATTCATGTACCCTTTATGCTTATATTGGGTGATCATTTCATTGTGTTCCTTGAGATGGAATTTGCATGAGGTAATCTATCAAACAATTCGTGTGTATTCTCTCTAATCTACATTTGTTTGAAAGTTTGAAAGCCTTTTTAACAAATCAATTTTGTGCAGAGCTAGTAATCATTTGTTTGAAAAGATGAAAACCTCTCCATAGCTAACATGGCACCATTGTTGCAGAGTACCCCTAGTGGTCTCCTGATCATT
The DNA here is from genome assembly GCA_027943335.1 of Chamaecyparis obtusa. Lineage (NCBI taxonomy): Eukaryota > Viridiplantae > Streptophyta > Pinopsida > Cupressales > Cupressaceae > Chamaecyparis > Chamaecyparis obtusa. The sequence continues at coordinate 2,323,309 of BSBK01000053.1, forward strand.
CAATATGTGTTCCATCTCCTCTCTCCTCCTTTATTGGGTTTCTAGATCATATTTGAAATCATGAATCTAAAATACTTTTTTGTGTGCACTAATTTTGAAACTATCAGCTACTTTCTTGAGCTTAGCATATCCTTAGCTTTCACTATGTTGGAAAGATCACATACTGTCACACTTCAATATTTCTTCCTATGTATAGCATTAATTTGGCTCCATAGCTTCCCTATACATTATCTTGAATGTTTCCAATTTACATCCAAAAGTTAATTATAACATTGGATGGTTAATGAATCCATCATAAACACATAATTGTTTAGGGATTGCTTAACATGTCCAAGATAAGAAATCTTTTCAATTTACCTTTTTGAAACACTCTCATTAACCTCTTTTTTTATTTATATTTATAATTTTAATTTTGAAATTGAAAGAGATTAATGAATCAATGAGAAATACATGTTTTTGGATGATTCATTAACCTCTTTAACTTTTTGGGTTATTGAATCAATTAAAAATATGTGTTTTTGGGGCTCCAATTAACCTTTTAAAACTTTTTACTCAGACATTTGATTTCAAAAATTTGAAATGTAGGATGGAGCTAGAAGACAAACAGAGACCTTGAAAACTTAAAACTGGCTAAACTTTGTCAATTGATTGGTCATTTTTAAGATGAAAGCTTGATGTTTTATTGCTTTCTTGTAACTGAAAATGATAAGATTTTGGAAGTTTGATACATGAAGACCCTAGAAAATATAAATAATTACATAGGGACCATGATTCTACAAGCAACCTTTTTTTGACATAATGAAAATTTTAAAATTTGGCTACATTTAAAACCATGGTAACATGGCCCTAGTAGAAAATCAAAATAATTTTCTAGGATCTTGATTGATCAATGTAGTTAGCCACGCAAACACCAAAGAAACATTTGGAAACTTCACAAAGATCTTGGTAGACTATTTGAGAGGATAAGGGTGAATTTTCCATCTAGGTATCATCTGGAGAATGAATGATCATATAGCCATCTCCAGCTCCCCATTTCAAGCCTTGCTATAATACAGTTATACCATCAAGGATGCTATTCCATATCCTAGACCCGCTAGGGAGCCCCTACATACTAAGGTAGCGGTAGAACCTTTCCATATTCAGGTATTTTGTAGAAATGATGTCACACCAAGTGTCTTCATGATTGCACTAGTTGTCTTCATGCCTTGTTTGTTGATCCTAGGTTCCCCTGCACCACCTTACTAGCCTAGTTTTGCCAATGGGTGATCCATGTATTCACCCATTGCCTCAGACACCTCTGAGATCTTCTCCTCTATCCCTGTCATCATAAATCCTTGTTCCATTTGTCTTGTTCTTCCCAAAAGAATCTTCTCACTCTGATAGGGAAACCTTCTACACTATCATGCAAACCAACCAATAAGTGAACAGATCATTAAGATCATATGGTGAAAATTTTGCAAAATCTGTTATGTTTTCTTTTTTTTGAAATTTGGTCAACGGTACATTTTCTATTTAAGAGTTCCTAAGTGATTTGAATATTTCATGGTTTAGGGAGCATGATTTGTGTGTGTATTTGTAAATCTTGTATAATCTTGTAATATTTTATTATTTTTTATTATATACAAGATTCTACTAATGCTTGTAAGTTTACATTTTGTATATTTATAGCCTGAATAATTGCCTGTGAAGAAACTCCACACCTAGCAATATGAACCCACAATAAAATAATGAGACAATTGCTAGATTGTGGTCTCAGTTCCAAAGAAAAGTTGATAAATGTAATTGTCCTTGCAAAAAGTATAAGGGCTTCAAGAATCGAAGAATTCTAATCACAACAGCCCAGAGTCATTATAGGAAACATGGTCACATTGAAGGGGGGCACAATTTTTGTCGATTGGTGAATGTGGATTTCCAACCAGAGGAACATGGAGGTGTGAATATCCAAGCTGAGGATAATGCTCCCATGGAAGAAGATGATCCTGTAGCAGAGAACATAATTGAAGATGATGGTATTGACATAGTTGATAATATGCCAGAGGACATGATTGAAGAAGATGGTATTGGCGTAGCTGATCAAGATGATCATGATGATGGTACTAGCGCATTTGATAATGATGATGAAGATGGTCTTGATATACTTATACTTGAGAAGGCATACGAGCCCCTATATCAAGGCTCCCAAATAACTCTTCTCTCCGCTATAGTGTTGTTGGTGAACTTGAAGGTTATGAATGGTTTATCCAATGTAGCAATGTCATCTAGGCTAAGGTATGCCATTTTTGTCATCTTCAATGTTAGCATACCATTACTATTCATTATATTAAAAATTCATATTTGTTGTTTTAGGTTGATAGGTGACTTTTTGTTACCACCATCAAATATTATGCCTCGTTCATACCGAGAATTATCTACCATTATGAATCAAATTAGAATTAAGTATCACATAATACATGCATGTCCCAATAATTACATTCTATATCATAAACAAAATAAATTTACAAAAGAATGCCCTGATTGTCATATTAGTAGATATCAGTCAGATCAAATAACAAAAAAGGTGCCTCACAAGGTTCTTCGGTACATTCCCATTATTCCATGTCTTCAACGATTATTCAGGTGCACTAGATTGGCACAATTTATGGATTACCATGCACATAATAGAAGTCAAGATGACATTATGCGAATGCCTGTGGATGGTTCTGCATTTAAAGACATAGAAACAACATGACCACACTTTAAAGAAGAACCTCATAATCTGAAGATTTCATTGGAAGTAGACGGTGTCAATCCATTTGGAGATATGAGATCTATTTACTCAGTGTGGCCTATTTTTGTTATTAACAATAACATTCCTCCTTGGATATCCATAAAGAGGGAGCACATAATGTTGTCAATGATTCTACCAGGTATTTTTTCATTTAATAGTTATGTAAATTAATTTATAAACACTGCATCAAGATGGTCATAATAATTATGTAATGTTTTTGTTCATTCAACTAGGTAAGTACCAAGTTAAAGATATGAATGTGTATATTGAGCCCCTTATTGATGAGTTGTTGAAGTTATCGATTGGGGTCACTATGTATGACATCTCTAGACCAATAAGACAAAGACAATTTCAATTCCATGCAATACTTGTATGGATAATACATGATGCCCCTGGGCTAACTCATTTTTGCGATATGTTATATATTGTTAAGGTCACGTATTTTTGGTATGTTATAGTACTTACACATTATTGTTGTATATTGTTTAAGTTGTGCATGATAATTGTACAATATCTTTTAGGTCTTCAGACAAAGGGTAAATTCACATGTCCAATTTGTGGTCCGAAGATGAAATCTCATCATTCCAGAAGTTTAGGAAAGCAAGTGTTCGATGAGTTTAGGCACTTTCTCCACAATAATCATAAGTATCAAATTATCAAAAAACATCTTTTTAATGGGAAAGAAGAGACAAAATCAAGGCCATGAAGAATGACACCTCGTCTATGGAAGTTGGAATACAATAGACTAAATCATCGAGGTAATGTCATTCCATCTAATGATTTTTGTTTGAAATTTATATTTTGATATTGTCTTTTATTTACTAATGATGTTATTGATGCTCGTGAAGTTTATCAAGGTATCAATGACCAACTTCCTAGAGGAATAAAAAGTTATCCTAGTTAATTTAGTAGGTTTTCGTAGTAAAAGGATCTCTTAATCGTGCATTTGTTTGATGATATGCATATTGGAAAGAATGTAATAGAGACACTATAGAAAATATTGGATGGGAGGTGTGACAAATACAAAATTGCCAAAATTTGTAATGACATTCATGAATCCAATCATGCACTGAAAAAATTCATTGAATCAAATAGCAATGGAGATGGCATAAAAAATGAGTACCCTTCCTTGGTTATTAACTGAGCAACAAAGTGATGCATTAAAAGAAGTCATAAAAAAACAAAATTTCCAATAGGATTTGCTACAAATATAATCAGTCTTGTATTAAAGAAAGGTGATTTTGGGCCAGGGTTGAAAACACATGATTGACATACCTTCGTCAAGGTAAGTCATGTTCTCTATTTACATTATATTTATAAAATTGCATGTACTTTTTATTGTATTATTTTACAATATATTGAAAAGATCATTTTTTAATTATTACAATACGTCCTACCTCTATCCCTCCCACACCAGTTTGACAACAGTGTTAAACAAGTTATATACGATATTGGAGAATACATGAGGTTAGAAGTGTTATTTCTTAGACTTGCACATATATTATATTTATGACTTGCTTTAATTTTTATGTAATTTATTATATATTTTTTTCTAAAATCTTGTTTATATGTTCTTGCGATTTGAATCTCTTTTAGGTGGTTATCATCTAAAGAAATTGATAAAAAAGATATAAAATATTGGAAGAGAAAAATTCCTCAGCTTATGTGTGAAATGCAAAAGTGTCAACCTCCAACTTTTTTCAATGCTCAAGAACACTACCTCATACATCAAGTTGAGGAGATTGAATTGTGTGGACCTATACAAACTAGGTCAATGTGGATGGTTGAGAGGCACTTGAAATTTATGAAGGGCTTGGTTTGACAAAGAGCACATCTTGAGGGTTATATGGTGGAGGGATATATGGTATACCGGACCATGGTGTACATTAGTGAATATCTTCCCAAGTTTGTAGCAAATATCCATGTAGATCACATTTGGGATCTCAACTCTATTAACAAATTCAAAGGGGAGTACTTGATGGGGAAAGGTAGATTGAGGAAAGTGAGAGGTAATTATAAGATGTTATTGTAGTTTATTAATTCTTATAGATCTTCAATATAAGTTATTTCTAAGTGGTTTATTTTTTTTCTTTACAATTGGTCGTGAGTGGGATGCACTACATTTGTATATTGCAAACAATCTTGATTGGATGACAGTATGGATTCAACAATCTCAAGAAAATGGTCTCTCATTAACATGGGATGGTGTTGCATCATTGGTTAAAGAAGCTCATCGTAATGGAGATCCCAATGTTACGCAAATGGTACTTTATCTAGCACATGGTTTAAGAGGTAGAAAGGTACATATAAGTTTACTAACCATGACCCATAAGTTTAATATCAACTCATGGATCGATGCAAATAATCTTGACATGTTTTAATAATTGCATATCTAACACCACAAAGCTATGTAGTACCATGGCCGTAAATTTTGTATAAAAAAGTTAGACGACACGAAGAAAACTTATGATTCTGGGATAAGTGCAGTCTTCAAGGTCACTAATATTTCATCTAGAAATGACATACATCCTCAAAAATCTAAAAATCGATACTATGACATTTTGGATGAAATACTTGAGTGCAACTTTAATTCATTCAAATTAGTTTTATTTGTCGTCAAATGGTACAGGCTACGGCTGAATCAAAATGATCGTGATAGGACTGTTATTGAATATGATAGTGGATTTACAATGATTAATACAAGGTCATTTGAGCCAATTGGAGATGAGCCCTATGTTCTTCCAAGCCAATGTGAGCCAGTGTTTTACTTTGTCATTCCACCTAAATCGGGTTGGTTATTTGTTGTTAGACATGATACAAGAGGAAGGTTTGTAAAGTATAATGTGATGGAAGAAGAAGATACTAAAGAATCAGAAGATGAAGTAAATGGTGATCATGGATGACTGCTACACAATGAAGAAGATGAAGAAGAAGAAAATGATGATGATTCTGGTGATGATGATGATGATGGTGATGATGGTGATGATCATGATCATGGTGATGAAGATGGTGTTGATCAAGGCGATGATGGTCATGATAATGGTGATGAAGATGATGATGATGATGATGATGATGCTGATGAAGGTGGTGGTGGTGTTGGTCATGATGATGATGACAATGATGACAATTATTAAGGGGAAAAGTACGATGATGGTGATGATGATGACGATAGTCATGATGATGACATGGATGAGGAGGATGATCAATAACATGATCAATGAAATGTATGTCAAGGTATGATCAATGTCACGTATGAGGTATTGATTTATTCATACAAATTTGTTTGACTTGTATGTTTGTATAATTAAGTTATTATGTGTTGAACTCTAATGTCATGGAGTATATTTTGCATCATCAAATTTTGTCTTCTATGTAATTTGTAGCTTACATGTCATGTAATTTTTGGCTAACTTAAGATAAATGATTTACATATGCAGGAAATTTAACGCCTTTGACATGGATCGACATGTATAATTTATTATTTAGTTTCCTTCTCTTTAGTCAGAAAAATATATAGATCCTTCTATGTCTCTCATTTGATGGATTGCATGTATCACCAAATATGTATTTGTCTGATCTGTCTTCCTCAAGTGAGGAAAATGCGGGAATAGAAGACAAAAGTGAGACATCTAGTAGGTCTAAAATAGGGAGATCAACTAGAGGTCAAAAGATTAGAAGAAAATTCAATAAATGAATGCAATTTTTCCTTGTTGAGGGGGGGTCATTTTCTTATGATAATGAGTCCAAAGATGACATGAAGGTTCCCTTAAGGTACACACATCTTGAGAAAGAATGGGTACCCAAGGAACTACCTCAAGTTAACACTGATTTTTCTGTTAACGAAAGGATATATTGCATAGCTCCATCTTCATTACATGGTTTGGGCTTATTTTCCATGGATGGCATAAAGGTCAGTTATAATCAAGTTTTTGAATTGATGGAGTATGTAGGACCTTGTTACAATTACAATAATTGGATGTCGATTGTGAAATATAAAAAAAGTATGCGTAGGTATGCATTGTTAGCAAATTATATACAATGCAAAGTAAATGATCAAACTAAAAGGCTCGCTATGTATATTGATGGAAGGCCAAAAGTAACATGGAATATTGTAGGTTTTATAAATAATTCTTGATCCATGTCAACTAATAAGTGGCCAAATTGTATATTCGAGGCACACGAGGGAAATCGTGTATTTGTATGTGTGATAAAATCAATAAGTGCAGGCAAAGAGCTTCTGATAGATTACAATTTGAATCGTGTAGATACAAAAAAATTCCCTATCATGGGACTGGTAAGTATAACATTTAAACCAATTGCCTCCAATTAATATTGACTCCAATGTACAATCTACTATTTTATTAATAATTTTTTTGGTAAGTTTATTACTTTCATTTCGCTACTGGTTGCTAAGAATTACTAATCTTTGTCCCAAGGTGACATGGATCCACCTCAACATACAGGTGGGGATGTTCCTCACAGTACAACTTCTTCATCAAAGGTAAACCTTAATTAGTGCAATTCTACAAATTATATAGAAAAAAAATGTCATATTATTATGTTCTTTTCTTTATGGCTTTGGAGTTATTTTGATAGAATTTTACTGATATTGATGTCACAACTTGATACTTATTGATAGGGAAAAGCAAAAATGACAGCAGATCAATTGTAATCTGAAATTGAGGCGGCATTTATAGATGACATCTCAAGTAGCGCTAACCCTGTATTCACGGCTACTCAAATTATAAATAAACATAGTAAAGAAATTCTTAACCTTACCATGGAATCAAACAAAACTGAGGAGACAAAGGCACTCAAAGATGAATTGATACGTAGAGTCAATTGTATGAATGTAAGCAATAATTAATCTTAAGCAATAATTAAAGTTCAATAGATGTTTATATTTTATACTATCTTGTGGATCATGATCTAAAATATGATGTGTTCTTACAGGAATTTTTGACACTTGTGAAACGTGGTCAATATGGTGAGGGTTGTAGTGCCGCATAGCCTTCATGTAAATAATCCTTAAACCTTTAACCATTCATTTAACCTTTGTATGCATTATTGACTCAACTTATGTTTGGGATGCTTCTAGTACCCCATTTAATATTTATCCATTGCAAATGTCTTTGTTAACAATGTATTCTTCAGCTCATGATGAAGTGCAGACGCCTCCTTCGATCAACATTCCGCTATCGATGACTGCATTTTCTGCAACAAGGAACTTACAGACATCGTCCTCTGTACCAGCTACAACTAGTAAAACCTTATTTTTCTATATTTTGTTATGTGCTAATCATGCATTGATTATTTTTCTTGTGTGAATTTTATACACTACATGGACCTCTTTTGTGCACTAATAGATACACGTACACCTGGTACAAGAACATATCAAACCAGTACTAGTGAAGATCAACCATTTCCTGGATCAACCTGTGTTACTAGTATTGGTTCATTTGCGGGGACATTGTTGTTGAACAAGAAAAATATGTTTCCGTTAAAAGTAACAAAGCTTCCAGGTGCTTTAAAATTGTTATTATTTACAGTGTAATTGTAGTTTACTTATACATAACTCATTTTGGACTGATAATCCCATGATGTTTTTGTAGGAAATGATGTTTTTTATGATCATCTTTTTTAAATGATATTGAAGCTATTTGGGCCCACCATATGTAAAAGGTATGTAGCTTCATAATATTGGTACAATATTTTTCTTATCTTCCATTTATTATACTATATTAAAGTTATGATATCTAACAATTTTGTTTTTTCAAAAAAGGTGGAATGAACAAGATGCTGACTTAAAAAATCAGCTCATTAAATCTTTAGAGGACCTCTTTGGAAATAAAACTTTTGACAGTGTCATGATTCTTAAAAAAGCATCCAAACATATAAAGACTGTGAGAGACCAATATAGAAGGGCTCTAAAGGATAACCCAAAGTATGAGCGTCCTCCTATGATTCCACCGATGGAGTGGAATGAAATAATGGAAGATGCAAAAGAGAAAAGGGTAAAGGGTAGTGAAATTCAACCAGAAGATGACAAAAGAAGGTATGTTGTGATAGTATTAAGTAGAATGTAATCATGCACTAATTAGTGATCTTTGTAAATATATATTCTAACAATTTTCAAACTTTTCATAGACTACAAGACACATCAAAAGATACACAAGTGAGATTAAAAAAGGTTAGCCAACACAAACTTGGCTCTGGTGGCTATATGAAACTTCACTCTCAACTTGTAAGTAGCAGCATTGGAATTTCATATCAAATTTATATATATAAGATTGCAAACAATTCTATTTAATCAAATCATACATGTAAAAGTGATGATATTAAACAAAAAATATAGGGCACAAAATTCAATGTAGAGCCCATGAATGAAGACAAAAGAATAGCCTTGAAGGAAGGCTATAAAGTTGAGGCTGCACACCTACGCCAAGAATCTGAAAGCCATAACGAAGAATCTGCTACACCAGATGAGACACAGGTAAATTGATCAAATGAAAAGTAAATCAAATTGAATAGTTAATTTCAAACATAAATTGACTATTTCATGATAACAATGCTCATGACATTTCACTACAGCCTTCAAATCCTATCACAGAACCTGGGCATGACGAAGGCCATGATGTGCATCACAGTGGTGGAGGGATTAATTTGCTATTGGAAATAAATTACGTAATTATTAATAGAATTTAACATCTTTAATTGTAATTGGTTGTGTAACCTTTTTTTGAATATTTTAGAGCATGTTGAGGTGGCGGCAGATCAAAATGTTATTGTACATGATGTGGCATTGTCAGGTAAAGAAAAAATGCATTTTATGTTCTACTGGTTAATGAAATACATGTAACAGTAAAAAAAGTATGCAAATTTAACCTATTTACTTGTTATTGCAGCAAACCCCCCTTTAGTGTAACAGCCTCGTGCTCCTCAAGACATGAGGAAGCATCATAATTTGAGATCACAACCACAAGAGGAGGAAGATATTGATGCTCCTCTCAGCCTTTACCTTAAGAATTCTAAGAAAAACCCAAAAAATAAATGATTTCTTAAAAATGATCTTTGATAAAAACTTGTTTGATTAACTTTGTTGGATAATGAAAGAATGTTGTTTTAAGTAATTATCTATGAATTTTGCATATTATTATTGAATTATATGTCATGTTAATGAATATTGTTATGGGTTAATGAATTCTTGATTAGTGTTGCGTATTAATGAATGTTATATCATATTAATGAATGTTATGTGATTGTATTGATTGAATGTTATAGTTCATAAATGGATGAATGAAGTGTGTAATTAGATGTTAATGGGGAATTTAGATTGATGTTAGGGGGAGGGGGGGTGAGGCCAGATGAGCTTCCACCTTCACATGGTTGGCCTTGTTAAGTAGAGAATATTAAAGTATTATTGAAACCAAGTGAAGCTCAAACTAACGTACCTTCATTATTTAATCAATTTCATTCATTCTAGGTCTTTGCTCATAAGTGCATTTTGAATGTGTCATTATCAGACAACTATCAAATAACAAACTAGAAGGGCCAATAGTCAACTTGTCTGGCATGATTTGACTTCATTTTGTGTAAGTATTCTCTTATTGAATGTGTCAACCTCTCTTGGCCTAATTTGGATTATTTCATTGGTTTGTGTTTTTGAGTGGTTAAGTGTTAAATCAGTTCCTATCTTCTATTTTTCATTCATAACTATCTTCTTGTCTCCCTCCAGTTTACATTGCAAGGATGCAATGTCGTTGGTCCTTTGCCCACCATCGTGAAAACAAACCGCCTTAGGGATATAAATGCAGGACTGTCCACTAGCACATTCTTGCAAAGAGTTTTAAGAGCTACGAATATTCAAGTACATGATTTGTTTTGGTTTGCATTACTTTAGAAATAGTTGTTGTGATAGGTTTCATAATTGTTTGGTGTAGAATCTTGTTGCAAGTTGTTCACTGATTTTGCTTACTGTATTGAATAGATTGAAACAACAACTGTAATGAGATTGGTTTTGGCTCGTCTCATTCAAAAAAACAAAATGCTACAATTTTTACAGACCCTTGAGGCCACTTCTCATGGTTTCAGTGAATTTTTTATTTTTTATTTTTACATTGTTCTCTTCTATCTCTGAGATTTTCAGATCTTAATTGGATGTTCTTTTAGAGTTTGAAAATTACAAGGTTTGAAATTGTATGGTTTGAGATGCTATTGTTTGAAATTCTATGATTTGATTTTTGTAATTTTTAAATGCTTTGGGTGTTCAAAACTTGGGCACATCCACATTATCACTACCCCTCTCTGGCTCATTCTGTTAGTCATCTGTGTAAATCTTGCAATATCCTCTCCTTCAATAAGATTCACCATTTGCCTCCAATATTTCCTTCTTTTAGAATTATTTATTTCGAGGAAAAAATAGCTCTCTTGAAATAAGAAAGGAAGGACTTTTCAATCTAAGTATTCTCATGTATTGAAGATATACCCGAGTATGAATTTTTGAAAAATATTATCCAACCTTTCGTCATGGCCTTAATGGACCTTGGACCTTGTAAGCTTGGGTTGGATCACTCTGCAATGAGTTTGGACCTATAACGGTTTGAAGCTTTTGAAAACTCAATTTGGTAGTAGATGCATTGTTTAATATTTCTCTAGAAAATCACAAATCTACTACATCCTTCTATATATTTTTCAAGTCGCTCTATGAGATGGCTATTTTCAAACCCATAAGCATAGTTGCCATGAAACTCCATCATAGGAATACATACCATATAAACATTAATAGTTGCTTATATAGGACTCAAAAAATCTATTACATACTCATTTATCTACTACATTGGACTAGGGACTTGATGCAGAGGAAAGGGTGGTGGACTTAAGAAACTCAACCTAATGGCTTTAAGAAACTCAACCCAACCAAGGTTACTCTAAATGAAAACCAGTGATAGATTTGATGTATTTGAGGTATATGTGGACATATTAAAGTGGTTTTATGGTTTCTAGAGTTAACCCTTACTCACAATGGCAAAAAGTCTTCAAACTTGCCTAAAGGCCCAATGAGCCAGCCTTGCAGCCCTGTAGTGACCTTTTTGGTCCTTAAAATCCACACTTCCCCCCAAAAATAGAAAATAAAAACACATATATGGATACCCTTTTCGCCATATATAAACATATCCAAGACTCAGGTATTGGTACTTTGGACCAAATCACTGCACTATGACTGTAGCCTTGTAAATACACTAAAAAGTTTATGGTTTTTCAAAGAAACTACTAGTTATTTGTAACTTCAGGACTCCAAACTCTAAAAAATCTCTCCAAACATCATAAAATGTCTAAATCCAAGAGTAATTTAACCCATCACATAGGGAACATCAAAAGCCCCAATTCAGTTACCCTAAACCCTTGATTTGAGGGTTTCTCCAATCTCGTCTCTCCAAACACTTCCAGGATAAGTTGATGATTGATGCACCATCCACATACCAATATTATATCAGCCCAATCATAAAATACCATGCAATGCAACCCAAACTCCAGTTGCTATACTGTACCCACTCTTTTCAAGGTTAATTCACTAATTTCTTCCTTGGTGATCACCCTTTGCATTACTTTTCTTGCATAAGACTTGTTAGAACATTATGTTACATGTTAGGAATGAACATACCATGAATTCAAGACCTTTTTAATTCATGGGATGGTCATTTTCTAAGAAAACCTTACAAAACTAAACAATGTAATGTAGACTGTGATAATGAATCATAGAAACGTTGGTAACAGAGATACAAAAAGATCTATCTAGACATTGAATAGTGTTTTCTATTATCTTTAGATCATTCCTTAAATCAAAACAATTGATTACTACTAAAAAAAACACGAGAAGAAATACAATAAGAATTCAATAATCTCAAGGAAACTTGTATCTTATTAAATCACTATTCTCAGCCGTACACACCAGGCTTCATTGTTGTATAATAGACTTCTTCAGAAAATATAACAACTTCCAATAACCATATCAACCAAATTTTTATCATTGAGTTGAATGGTTAAGGCCTAAAACATAACAAAAGCCTATTTCCCTCTAAACTCCTATGTAATCATTACCTTTTAAATATTTGAATTTTCAAACTATGAAAATGCTTTTAAAACCTTATTAATAGGAAATTAAGAACTCCAAAGGTTTTTAAACACCTAGGAGACTTCATGGCATCATTCCTATATTCTAAACTACCCTAAGACATTCCTTAGACACTAATGGTCCACATTACATTTATTAAATCCTTTCAAGGATATAAATTCATTCCTTAGATTCAAATGCCATTTCATGGCATCAAACCATTATAGAAGCCAAAACATTATAATTAATATGATTTGCATCATTTAGGATCCCTTTGACCTCCTTCAACCTCTGATTGCCATTAGGTATCTTCCATTCCTTCATAGTCTTTATGGTTTGCTTCATAGTCTTCATGGTTTACTTGTTGTTCCTAGGTGCCCCTGTAACAGGACTTCTGTTAATAATTTAAAAGTGTCTTGGAAGTTATAAAAAGAGTAGTCAACAACCTAGTTTAATACTTTGATAAGATACTTAAAAACTAATTAAGGATGCTGTGAGAAAATGATCATCCAAGGTTAAAACAAAATGATACAATCTGGAAAAAGAGTGAAAGTGGATGATTGAAATCTGGATTCATATGTTGATAAGAGACTAGTATGATTGTTGTCTTAAATGAACTGAATATTGATAGATCCCAGTATGATTGTTGTGTCAAATGAATTGAAGTTGGATGATGAGGAACCATATATTATTAGAATTTAGAATAGAGAGCCAATGGTAGTTCCTGACTCAAATGAAGAGTTGGTCAAAATATCAACTTAGTTTGTCATTGGACAAGAGATTAACTCAGAGCCAGATCTCACTTGCAAATTCTTGCTAGAAATAGAAGTAGTTGTTGCTGTGAAAGCATAGGTAAGAGTGATTTTACTTCTTGTAGGCTGATTCATTTTGAAGGCAAACTATTGCATGTCTAGGATCAACAACCTTGTGAATTCCCTCATCATCCTTCTTGTAGTCCTCATCTAAGGTGATAATAAAATGTTTATCCTTCTCAGGTTCTTTGCCTTTAGTAACTCCTACATTCTTTCTCTTCCTATTGTAGGTTTTCAATAAGGTATTGTTGACTTTGAGGCATTTCCATTGGTAATATGGTGTATTTCTGTTTACAAGTTTGGCTATTAGTTTAACTCTTCATTGTTTCAACTCTACATGACTGCTTGTAACTGTCATGATAAATGCAAAAAAATGATGCATATGATAAATAAAATCCCAATAAAGGATTATGTTTATGTTGGCTTGATTGTTTTTAGGAAGTTCGTTTGACTTGGGTGTCCTTTATTTAAACAAAGGTACCTTTACTCGCTGCTGATGTTTTTCTTCACCACTTGGATTGTGTAGATGGGAAAATTGTCATTCTTGTGACTGGTAGAAATCCATGCTGCCTTAATGAATTTCAAGTAAAATAAGGGTTGAAATAGCATAACATATTTTGACAATAGTAATGTACAACACTGGTATTTTTTTCCTTGTAGGATTTGGAGGGCTATTTCCATTAAGAGCAATCCATGTCGATTTTATACATATTGAAATCCCAGATGGTTCTCTCTAAAGCACACATGAAACTATTGGGTGTTGACAATGAAAGAAATGAATAGGGTATTATGGAAAATAGGTGTACCCAAATTTTTAGAACCAACCAGATTTTTCCCATTCAGTCCAAACTTTGGACTCCTATATTAATTTTAACAATCAAACAATTAATTATTTAAGTTAAATAAAGGCATCCAAATGATAATAAATTCTTTAAGTCAAATAAAGTTTTGAATATCTACCTATTTCACAATAACCATGTGTCAATTTCACAATAATCATGTCAATTTCACAATAACCATGCCAAATTCAACTGTTGAAACCATCTGTCAGTTTTACAATAATCATACTAAATTCAACTGCTAGACACCTTAATTTCTTTAGTTATTTATATTTTACTATTATTTATTATTAAATTTTTATTTCAAGAACATGACATCACACAAAATACACAGTAATATATATTAATGCAAAGTAACACCTAAAGATAAATATATAGACTAATCACTGACCAGGATGCCATTGGTGATTACTCTGGATATTTATCTTCATTTGTTTTTTTTTAACATTCCATATTTGGTCAAAATTTCAACTAACCATATTTGAAACTTTGACCAAGCTTGGTCTAAATATCGACCATTCTATGTCAAAATGTGGCGTCATGGGTTTGGTATCCTGGTCAGATGGGAAAAATATTTTGACCAATATTTGTCAAACTTTCTACTAATTTTGGTCGGAATCTACTGTTGTGGTTTTGGCATCCTGGTCGGACAAGCCAAATATTTCAACCAACATTGGTCTAAATTGCAACACATTTTGGTCGAAATTTAGCATTGTGGGTTTAGCATCCTAGTCGGTCAAGTTAAACATTTCGACCAACGGTGGTCAAATGTTTGATGAATCTATCCGCCAATTGCTAATGTCGATTTCAACCAAGATTGGCATAGAACATTCTACGGTAACACCGATATGTTGAAAATTCGACTAGGAAAATAGCGACAAGACCATTCGTCGATCATTCGACCAATCTTGGTAGAAAATTCGACCAATGGTTCGTCGAAAATAGGTTCCAATTGTACTAGTGTTACCAAGGCTTCAAGTAGAATGAAAGGGGTTTAAAATTCTCATCAAGTTAAGTGGTTTTCTCAAATCACCCCTTTCAAAGGATTAAGAGAATGACCATTAGCTATGGTTATCTTAAAATAACATATCAGGGGATTTCTATTTTGATGTAAAGACTAATAGTGGATAGATATATTTGCATTTTTTTAATACCTCCACTCATGATTTGATATGATACTCCCCTAAACTTCATAGCATAGAGGAAAATTGGTGTGACCAACAAACCAAGAAGGGTTTTCTTGATTTTCCAATCCCATGGCTCTTCTTTCCTAAACTTGTTTTAAGGTGGGTAAGAAGCTCTCCACCTCATTGTTTCATTATCATATAGATTTCTCCTAGCTAAGCCTATCATGAAAATTAATTCATAGGTACTTGTATTCTTCCACTATCTCCAAAAAGCTTCCCTCAAAGATAAATGTAGATTCTTCCTTTTCAATGACAAAATAATGACTTTAGTCTTACTAGTCTTCACTTGCATCTTGACCTCTTGGAAAAAGATCTCTAAAGCTTCAAATATAATCTCAAATTATGGGTTACCTTTTTAATTAGGATAAAATAATTTTCATCTAAAAGTAGCTTCACCATATAACTTGTTAGCTAGAAACACCCTCTGACGGTTTTGTTTTATCATTCTTCAAGTTTATCAATATATAAACCAAACAAAATGAGGAATAGAGGACATCCTTATTTGACTCCAATGTCACTACCAAAATATTCATACATAACTTATTTGGTTTTGATTTTAGCTGTATCCTACTCTTAAAGTTTTTGAATTATTGTTTTATACTTATAATAAATCTAAGCTCACCCATTTTTCTCCAAAATCTATCCCTAGGTACTATTCCAAATGATTTTTAAAATCAACAAAATAACAAAAAGTTTTTCCTACTTGAGAGTCACAAAAATTTTCAATGAAATGTTAAAGAGTGATGTAATGATCTATGATAAAATATGTTTACCAACCAACTTTCCCCTTATGCTCTTTTCCCTCTTTTTCTATCCAACTATTGATCATGCATTATATCATTCTCCTAAAAAAATTTGCATGAAAAGGATTGACCATAACAATATGATAGGTAGAAGGATTATTGATATCTCTAATTTTCTAGAGGGATAATGACGCTAGTTGTCAACTTTTTCAGAAATCCATTTTGAATGATGTTAAAATTTCTTTTGATGTGTGGAGAAATAAGCTTAACTCTCCACTTAAAAAATCTAGCTTATAACCCATAAATGTTTTGTGTTTTACAACTTGCTAAATCTTTAAATCTTGTTTGATATCTTTCATTACGAAGAGCTTGGTTGATGTGCTAATTATGGAAAGGTTACCTTTCTCTTATACTCATTCATATAGTAATTTCATACACTCCAACCAATGGGTATCCAAGATATTATTTTTGATTTGTTTTCTCTTGCATTTTAGTTGTCTCCAAAAGTTTCACAAGTTGTGTGAACCCAAAGAGATTAATTTTTGCATTCTTGAAATCACACGACCTTTTCTTTTTAGATTTTATCAATTTCTCATACTTTTGCTTTCTTTATTTACTTGAATAATTTTATTTAAAGTATCTTTTTGTATCCTTGCATTATTTTTCATTTCACAAAAATCAAATGGAAATATAAAATATTGGTGGCTTGACTAAGAACTAGTAGTTCACACCAATTCAGTTGTGAAACTAGAAGGTGGATGATACAAAAAGAAGAGAGGGAAAATATAATACACTACCATCATACTTTGAAGCTAGTGGATATTTAAGATGTAACTACATTGAGATTTTAAATTTGGGTTGTTTGAGAACATGTTTGAAAAATACAGGATAGAAAACATTGTAGACAACCAGATTGATATTCATAGCAAAAAAATCAAGATCCAAAAAGAAAAGAAGATCAAATAGGCATGTTTGTGCTTCTCCACTTTGTTGGCTATATGCAGGTCCCATAGGTTGTTAGGCCTAATGGATGTTATTAAAAACCTTCATGCCAAAAGAGATGATTTGTAGCTTGTGTAATTTATGCTTTGTTGAAACTAAAAGACACTTTATTCTATACTACAGACATACAATGGCATTGGATTAAACTACACAAATAGTTTAACAATGACTTCTTTTCAATATATAATCAATAAAGATTGAGTGGAGTCTATTGTCCTATAGGTTATTCTTTACCTCTTAGATGTTGAAAGTCTTCTATATATTCATTCGTAGGTTATTGGGAAAGTATTTGAAATGGTCTTCATTACATTTTAAACATTTGTTATACATACATAGGTAAATGGATATTTTAATTTCCACGAGGCTAAAAATAGCCCAAGGGACAACCAACCTTTTCATTTTGGTCTTCCACATTTGAGAGCTTTTCCTATTCAAGGAGATGATAATCATTCATGTCTTCTTAATGGTTTTCTCGGTGAATAAATTGTGCCAAGAGACATCTGCCATTATATTAACGTGCTTATCTATGATGTTCTTGAAGACATCACACTCCATAATAAGGTTTTTATTTACTTCCACTACCCTAGTGTTGTAAAAAACATACACCATTTATTCCCATGTCTCTTTAAGTCTACCCACCTCCCCATTTCACATTGGAGTTGGTTGGAGTTGGTTCTTGATTGAGAAATAAAATCTAAGGTTTTCACATAATATTGGTTGCAATATTTTTTTTCTATTGATGATCATAAGTGAGGTTGAACTCTTCAAGATAATACTTATTTTTCTCTCCCTATCACTTTACCCCACAAACAATTGTGAAACTTATATTAAAAAATAACTTTTATCTCTTTGTTATTTGCGGGGAAAGCGTTTAAATAAATATTCCATTTTCTATTTTTCCTTGTGCATGTCTTTTTTATTTTGCTCGTGGCATCATCCAAAACACCTTTAGGCCATATACTAACTTCCATTTGTTCAATTATTCTTAAATATATTATAAGACACACCATAGTAATTACTTTAATATATCTACCCCCATTTTACTTAGAATGATCTCATAAGTCCAACCAGGCCTTTTATTTTGAAGTTATTATTGATTAGGAACTTTTGAACTTTCTTAATTTGATTTCTTCTTTGAGTATTAAGTGCCACTAGCCCATAATTTGCACCCATAACACCATAAAAAGAAATAAAAATTCCTCCCTCCCCCCCCAAAAAAAAAAAAATAATAAATAAATTAAATGGTTCTCCAATCCCATAAATGTGTCTCTCTACATCTATTCTGGACAACATATAATGCTTTCCAACATCCCAAAGTTCTCTTATTTCTGCAACCCTCCCAACTAAGTTTGTTATTGAATTCAATTTCAAGGTTTTTGTACCCAATTAATACTTCAAGAGTGTTACCTTCAAAGTAGTAATTATCTTGGTTCTTTCTGTTATTGGAGAAAATCATGATTTTGGTCTTGTTGGTATTGAATTACATCCCTACTTGCTCTACAAAATAGTTCATGGGAATATACATGTTCTTACAACCCATGAGTTGATTTAGCAATCAAAATAAGGTCATCAACATATAAAAGAAACTTTATCACAAAATGACCAAAACAAACCCATTTTCTCTTTGCTAATTGAACCATTCTTTAGGTTTGTCAATATAAATTGAAGAGTTTAGGAGAAAAGGGGGTACCCTTTGTTGGCCCTAATGTCACTTCTAACATTTTTTTAAATTCTTATTGAAGTTTTGATTTGAATTTAACTTCTTCATATAGTCTATGGACAACTACTCTTAAATGCATGAATACCAAGATATTCCATTCTAGACCATAGTTTGTCCCTGGGGGCTATGTTGAAAGCTTTTTTATAAGTCAACCAAACAACAAAAGACTCTTCCCTTTTTCTTCGAACTTTTTCAATCATGTGTCTTAAGTGATACCATTATCAACTAGAAAATGCTTAGGCCTAAAACATGCTTGACATTTTGCACGCTTTTCTTGTTGTGTCCATTACCAAATGTTTTTGTAAACAAAGGGTTAGCATTATGGTTCTATATCTAAAAGGGGTTATTTATGTTACCATTGTTAAAAAGAGGTAACTCTATGTTGGTAGTCTGATCTCTTGGAAACCCTTTTAGATGATGTTTAATATTCTCATAATATACGACGTGAGAGTTCTCACCCCCATTTTAGAAAATTTGCTTGAAGTTTGACCACGTCCTTTACTTTTCCAACCCCCCAATTTTTTTAATTCCATTGTCAAATTCATGCAAGGTGAAAATATTTTTTTAAAAATTCACCAAGGGAGGGGGATCAACCTTTGATACAAGCTCCTTCCAAAAAAATTATGGATTATCCTTTTCAAGGGAGATTAACTCTTCTCGTCTTATGATCATGAATTGAACCTTTTTTCCCTCTTAAAATCTTCTTGTACAATTTAATATTTATCTTTTACTTGTCTACATCTTTTCAAACTTCTTCTTACACTTTTGCCTCCCCAGTCAACCCAAACGTTAACCAGAAATGAATGATGCCCCTCCCCCCCTTTTACACTTCCCAAGAGCTCCTTGAATTATATGTGTTTGAATGAGTGAATGTTTTTAATATCATCCACAAGGCCATGAGACTCACAAGTAGCCAACAAATAAAAAAGCAAGCGAAGCCCAAAATAGAAGGCCCCCACCAACGAGATCTCTTTTTCCTTCTGCAACTTGGATCTTCTATTGTGAATCTTGGTTGGGAAATATGCAACCCATATGATCTTTTCTTCTTCAAATAACTTACTCATGGTGTTCATGTTTAGTGTATCAATGTAATTGATCCAAATATCCTTGTAAGATGAGCACTCCATGATGTAATGCCATTCTATCTCCATTGCTTCTTGAGTGCAATAGCAAAATATTTTATTTGTCCACTCTTCTTTAGGTATTGTCCATCTTCTAGTTTCACATCTAAGCTAATGCAAGCTAGTTCTCATCTCACCAATTGATTTTGTTCCTTTCTTTTTTGTTTTCATTCCTATACAATTCTGTTGAGTATGATCGTATGTAGGATTAAAATGTTTGATATAGTACTCTTTTTTCCTCCCAAGATGCCTTGTCCACATGCTTTCATTGAACTTTCCTTGTGCATACATTTTTATTTTTGTTGGTGTAATTATGTATTCACTACTTACAATTTACTTAAGTTTACCTAGGATAATGCATTGAATAGTAGTTTGCATATGAGACACTTAGGAGTTTGCATCTCATTTTAGCACACGGTGTAGGATAATTCCACTTGAGGTGGAGTTAGTTGTTATCTCATTCCACTTTATATGTAAGATCCACCTTTAATTCTCTTATCACATTATCATCCTCTCATTGTTGCACATACTTTATTGTACAATGGAGGATGATCCACCTTTGGTGGACATGTGATTATACCTGGTGTGATTGATAGGTTGTCATTTTCATATCTCCTAGTTATCATGCATTGCCTATATACTTAGGCATATTTACACTGTAAGTCAATTGACATTATCGATTGGGCATCCATTAATCATTTGATAATAACATTTTGTCTCTCTTGTTTGTGTTATCTATTGAACTCCTAGATCTTGACATTTCATTCATTTTATTAGGTAAATTCTTACATGGTATCAGAGCCATAGAAAGTTTCATTGCATAGCCATTGGAAATCTTTTTGTTTCAACTTTTGGAGGGCCACGATTGAGAACTGGGACTAGCATATTGTGGGAGAATCTTGAGCAAGATCAGACCTCTCCATTGTGTTCGAGTGGCCTTTCTGGTGAATTTTGACTATAAATTTACTTATATTGGGCAAAAGTCAAATCTGAGGTAATTATTTTTTGCAAATCGGGCTTTGCCAGCCCGATTTGCAAATTGGCGGTAAAGATTTGACTTTTTATTCAAAAAAATAAAATTACAATTTTTTTTGGATATGCTTTTATTTTATTTTGTCAATAGTTTTCGGGTGCTAATTTTTTATTTATAAAATTGCCTACTAGGCCTTTGGTTGTCATTTTGTGGGTTCACAAGCGCTAGAGTATATTCTTAAAATATTCTCTAGTAAGAGGTTGTTTGATCCTGGCCCCAACATCAGTCAACATCGACACCAAATCAACCAACCGAGTCGAACTCTTTGTTGCAAACCACTATGTGCAAAAGTGTTTAAGAAGAAATGTTCTTGTTCCACGTTAAATGTGGGATTAAACAATCCCCGCCCTACCCACATTCACTCTTCCCCACGAGATCGGCTCGCCTAGCTCAGCTCAGGGAGCCAGAACCGTAGTGCTAACCCCCGCACTGCACTTTTTTTGCACTCTCCTTGGCAATTTGATTCCTTTCACAACTATTTGAGCTGCTCTATAGTCTGAGTCATTTCACAACTATCCACCAAGTTGAGTTTCCCATGAGTTGCCTTTCATCGCTCCTACATGCCAAGTTGATATGAGCCGCACTAGTGTACACAAGGATCTAACACATCCATCACGACAAAAAAATGTCCATCTATCCCTGCAATGAGTGGTTAAGAAGACATCCCCTAATCAGACATCACTTCTCACAAGTGAGCCAGAACCCCAACGCGATCCGTATTGTGCTCACCATGCATGCTAGAAATGTCAGCTTAAGGTATGCCACACACAAGTTCGGTGACATCAATAAATCTGAGCTCAACATCAGAGTCCACTTTGGCCAATTATATCAAGTGGAAATTGTACACACACTACATATGAAGTGCCAAAATCATCTATTTGAGGGGGGGGGGGGGTTCTTTGATTCATTGCATTTTGGGGATTGCATTGATTTGTTAATCTCATTTTTCATGTGAGAAGTACATCATTGATGTAATCATGGAGATAACACCATATTCTGCTGTCATAACTTTGAATGGGGACAATTATGAGTCATGGGAAAAATGAATCATCACACATTATAGATGGCTTAATCTCTTGCCTCATCTTTATGGACTCGTCCCTGAACCAATTTTTTTTCTGGAATCACGACATTTGGGAAAATAAGAATGATCATATTATATTTTTGATTTGTACCAACATCAATCGATTTCTCTTTGGAGTTCATGGAATTTATCACAAGATCAAATGTATTAAGTGCCCACACATAGTTTGGAAAAATATTTGGGAGAATCTTGGAGATCCTCAAGTTCCTCCATTCCCATAAGATCTAGCTGCATATTGCCTTATTTCACTTGATGTTGCAGATCATATTCCTTTTGGTGATGATACCTTATGGATGCTATCATATTGGACTTATGTTCGAGACCCTAAAGATACTTCTCCAGTTGATATCTTTACCACTATTCCTATAGGCATGGATTCTTGTGATTCAGTGCAACATGATATTCCTTGTCTTCCAGTTTTAGTTCCTTGGGATGACTTCTTGACAGACAATGCAGGCTTGTTTGTGGAGTCCTACATTAAGGATTTGGGAGACATTATTGATGACATTCATCTTCTCTTTGTTGAGGATGATCCTTCTTTAGTTGTTGTGAGGGAACACTTTGAGCCTCATCATTCTTCACTTGATCATTCTTTCGAGTTTGACATGATTATGGATTCTTTGCTACAACATTTGGAGGTAGTCTCTTTATCTTCAGAGAAGAATTTGAGTCTTTGGAGATTGGCATTCACGAGTCTTAAACTTCACTTGAGATGTCACATTGCATGGTTGATCGTACTCATGTGTTGGAGATTCCTATACAATTTCCTGAGACATCATACATTTTGAGGATTCTTCCTAGAGATTGGGGAGGATTCATTGATACACCTTTAGCATTTTTTCTTCCTAAGGGGAGGAACATCATTCAATTTTCTTGGAGTAGTTCCTACATTGATCCAAGAGCATCTACCATTTGTGTACATTCTACATTGAGGGGGGGATTGTTTGCTTCTCTTCCTACTTCATATTTTGAGGAGGCATCTTTATCTTTGGAGGTTGATAACAATCAATTACCATTGGTTCCGTGTTTGTCACCTTCTATTGGGCATGTTCTTGATTAGTTTGTGGCATCTTCATCAACCAAGGACATGGTGACACATGAGCACACTTCAAAGACACCATTCTTCATTTGGATTCCCCTTCCTTCTTCCTATCCACAATGGGAAGTATTTTTGCATATGTACTTGGTGTATCTTCCTCCTAAGGGGAGAAATGTTGTTTGTAGACATTGGACTATGTTTTGTCTTCAAGCACTTACTATCCTTGGAGGAGATTATTCATTTTGGGGGGATATCCTGTCTCCTTGTTTCCTTCCTATGGGGAGATTCTTGATTGTATATACATGATGTATGTCATAATGGGGGGTCTTGATTACTCCATCCATCCATGCATCTTGTTTTCATCTCTCTTTTTTGGGGAGGGTTTTTTCTCTTTCTCTACTTTATGAGAGATTGCATTGTAATTCTTTTGCATAGTGTACATGGGTACCTAACATGGAGTAGTAGCCATGACCCATCATGCATTCTCATTTAGCATTGTGAGCTTAAGTGCATTCCTCTAAGTTGCACTTAAGGAGGGTGTTGGTGTAATTAAGTATTCACTAGTTACAATTTACTTAAGTTTACTTAGGATAATGCATTGCATAGTAGTTTGCATATGAGACACTTAGGAGTTTGCATCTCATTTTAGCACATGGTGTAGGAGAATTCCACTTGAGGTGAAGTTAGTTGTTATCTCATTCCACTTTATGTGTGAGATCCACCTTGAGTGCTCTTATCACATTGTCATCCTCTCATTGTTGCACATGGTTGCACATACTTTGTTGTACAATGGAGGATGATCCACCTTTGGTGGACATGTGATTACACCTAGTGTGATTGATAGGTTATCATTTGCACATCTCCTAGTTATCATGCATTGCATATATACTCATGCATATCTACATTGTAAATCAATTAGCATTAGTGATTGTGCATCCATTATTCATTTGATCATATCATTTTGTCTCTCTTGTTTGTGCTATCTATTGAGCTTCTAGATCTTGACATTTCATTCATTGCCTTAGACAAATTCTTACAAATTTCTTGTTGATATTTGGGCACTTTTTTATTTTAATACCCCACTTATTTAACCTTTTGTTGTTTTGTTTCATCTACATTCTCTTTCTTCTATCTAATTTTTCTCTTGCTACCATTTTTTGCCAACGATATAGCTCCATGTTCTACAATCTTCTTAAACAACTTAGCAATTGGCACATAACAACTACTTCAATAGGAAAAGCCCCATCCTCCGCTAAGACAATTTCATAAGGAATAGATGATATAATCTCTAGGCTATTTGTGATTAAATGTTTTTGCAGTCTCTCTATCTGTCTCCACTTACTTGTTGAAGTGCTATTACCCCGTACCTTACAACCATATAGTACCACTGATACCACTAAAAGCCCAAAAAGAGCTTTTTATATTTTCCAATCTCATAGCTCGACTCTTCAACATCTATAAAATGTAATGAGCTTAAGACTTTCCATCCTCCTTCTAACCTTTTGCTCTTCGTGTTTCCTAACTAAATTTATTATGAAAATCAAGCTCGAGGTACTTATATTTATTGACCACTTGAAAGGGGTTATCTTCAAAAATAAATTCTCTGTGGAGCTTCGTTCTCTTTAAGGTAAAGATCACAATCTTAGTTTCACTAATGTTCACTTGCATCCCCATCTCATGGCAAAATAATTCTTGAACTTTCAAGTGTTCCTTCAAATCCTTTGTTGTTTTTGCCATTAAAATAAGGTCATCTACATATAGGAGCAACTTTATTACATAATTGGTCAAATGAATCCCCCCACCACCAAACTTTTCTAGCCATTCCTCTAATTTGTCAATGTACATCCCAAATAAAGTAGGGGATAATGAACAACTCCGCTTCACCCCAATGTCACTTCCAAAACATTTTACTTATCTTCGTTTGGTTCAAATTTTGGCCTAGACTTAGTCATACAACCTATGGACAATAAACCTATAATATTCTAGGAATTTCCAATTAGTCCATTCTATTTCACAGTTTCTTTCTTGGTATTGTGTCAACAACTTTCTTGAAGTCAATGAAGTTGCAAAAGACCTTTCCTCTTTGTGTATCCCAAACCTTCTCAATCAAATGCTTGAGTGTAATGCTATGATGGATTGTATAATATGTTGGCTCCCGTTTGCCCTTTCACCCTCTTTGCCTCCTTTTTAACCCAAATGCTGATTCCCCTGTTTATCGTGCTCCTAAAATGTTTACCAAAAAGAAAATTGATCATTGTAGTGCAATATTTTGAAGGGTGGTTGATGTCACCACTTTTGTGCTAGGAGATGACAAAACTAATCACTCCATTCTAAGTAACCCATTAAATATTCTTTTGATGTGAGGCATGAGAACTTCCAACCCCATTTTAAGTATTATGCTCGTAGACCATTAATGTCAGGATCCTTACCCACCATAAACTTTATAAATCCTTCTTTAATGTTTTTTTTTAAAGAAGAGTTTTTGAAAATGCATTCTTTCTTCCTTAATTAGCAGTCCCTCTCTCAATAATTACAGGTCTTAAACTCCTGGCTTGGGATCCTTAATTGCGGACGAAAGCTGTCTCTCTCTCAATAATTACAGGTCTTAAACTCCTGGCTTGGGATCCTTAAGTTCCTTGAATGCAAAAGCGACTATTGAGCGCGGTTAAGGAATCGAATGTACCAGACACCTCTTTTTCAACTCATAAATAGGAAACGTATTTACTTTCTCCATGACTACTTTGGTAGGTTTCGTTCATAAATACGAAAGCACCTTCGAGCCAATGGCCATGTTAATTGTTCTCGTCCATTCTAATCACAGATTATGGTACGGCTTAATGAGGCTTCAACCCAATGAGATTTGTTCTACTGATGTTGTATGAATTTTGAATGAGAAAAGATTAAGAGATATTGTTGAAGAAAAGTGGTAGCTATCATGGCAGAATCATCAACATTTTCAATTTCAGTTTCACATTCGCTCTTCCATCTTATCTCCTTTATTTCGTAAGTTGCTCTGCTGCGTTTGTTACTTCACTTTTTGCTTTCCCCCGTCTTATCTCATTTGCTAACGTTTATACCACTACAGGAACCCTCTGCATTTACCAATTGTATTTCTTTCTTTCTGGCATTTCAATACATTTTACGGAAACCATATGCTTTTCATGCTTTGCGAATTATGAGATTAATTGCTTGGAGTAAATAACACTGAGAGGTGTTCACAATTTACAGTGAACCGTCTTTCATATAGGACTTGTGTGTGTGGCTAGTGCAAATTGGCAATTTCTGTCATAACTCAAACAGAAAAAGTGGCCATTTGAAAGTGAAGATTGCATTAATTTTCAGAAATAGACATTTATTTTTCAAAAGTGAATTTATGTATTTTTTTAAGTCTAATGAAACCTTAAATGTATATATATTTTTAAAGCTAATGAGCAAACTAAAGAAATTGAGAATTTCATACAGAGTGGCTAGATTTACAAACTTGTAGCTATGTGGGATTCCTCAAAATTAGATGACAGTCTCATAAGTAATTAACAGCCGGAATTTATGTCAGGCATTTTCCATATTTTCACATAGCTAGCATTTGAAAATTCAAAATATTTTTTGGGGTGTAACAATTCAAAATCAGGGATAAAATATTATTAGTGGGGCAATGTCCACACGGTATTCCAAATTTTTTAAATAATTAGATTGAATTTTAGGTAATATATCAAATTTATCCGATGCCTATTGTAAATGTTTTTATATTACTCTATTTTTCCTAACAGCCGATACCAATATTTCCTTATCTCAACCCAGTTTGTCCTGGGCCTTTGCTCCTGCTCCCTGTACTGTTAGTTTAAGGAACCGTTTATGGGTAGGGATCGTTAATAGCACTCGTATTTTTAGTGTAGGTGTTTAGCTTCCTAGATTAAGGAATGCATGCATTTACTGTGAAGTTTGCCACGTTGGAGTTTGGTGAATTGAGAAATGATGCAATTCCATACCTATGCTTATCAATGAGTACAACCCCACATGTGATCAACTCCAAAAAGCGTATAATGGTGCCAGCATTTCTTGGAGAGCTAAAATTCTCATTGCCCAGTTACGTACCAACTCCCATCAACTCCGATGTGAGACCGGGCGTTGGAAGAGGCCAAAGGAGACTTGGGAAGACAAAATTTGCATATTTTGCAACTCGGGGAAAGTAGAAACCGAACATCACTTTATCTTAGTTTGTGAAGCCTACAAAGACATCAGGGATAAATTTGTGGATACTATATCAGATAGTTCTTGGCATAGCCTATTCAGCGAGGAGCACATTGAGAAGTTAGGTGGGCTCATCATCAGCTTGCACAAGAAACGGACCGAGTTACTCAAGTCAGCCTAGGTTGCCTTGCTGTCCCATAGGCTATGTTTAGCCTCGTGGACATAAATTTTTTATCTATCTATCTATCAATCTTAGTGGCTGACGAAGCCAGTCCAATTTGATGTACTAAAGACGTCAATTTGACACTTCTGGAAAAGATTTGAGTTTAGTTTGCGTCAACATTCATATTATTCTCCATCATTGATCATTAGGATGAGTTAAGAAGGGATGATGGATCTTGAAATGTGATCTGAACTATTGTAAAATACTAAATCACACATTTTTCCTGAAATTGTTTCATGTATTCTCATATAACATGGAAAACCTCATGCCTATTATATTATGAATCTGCTTATTTCTTTTAATTTTACCATGGATCCTAAAATCAGTGTAGAAGGGTGTAGGATTTTTCTACATTTTCTCTTATCTTGCCTATCAAAATCTCAATATACTAAGCATATATATTTGATACATTTACAATTTAAAAGTGTAAACAGGGTGAAAGAAAGGGGAGCGAAAAGAACAAAGTCTTACCAGTATCAAGCTTACAATAGAATAATACGGTGGCGGCATTAGATAGAAAAAAACAGCCCACTAATTGAAACATGGAACAACTATATCAAGAGCCTCGTAAACAGCCTAGCAAGGTATTGTGAAGGAGGTATGGATCAAATATATAAAAAATGGTATAACAAATTAGTGCTAAGAACTAAGAGTTTATAATCATTTAATGTGATTATTTACATAAGATTGTGTGGAAGTCCTCGTTGTGTCACCATTTAGACTATTCAAAAGTCTCACTTTGCTGTATTTTTAGCTATGAAAGAGCTGAAGTTAACTTTCCTTTTATGAAACATGGAGTTGTGAATGGCTCAGATTTGTGTTCACTTATTGATGCATTGTTGCTTTCTTCTACTTGATTCCTTGAATTGTTGCGTTTGTAGAGCTTTCTCCTTTTAAAACTTGGCAATTTGGAGGAGAAAGGTCAGCTTGTTTCTGAATGATCTCCACAACTATAAGCCTTGCATTTTCACACTGCAGCTGAGAATTGAGAGCTTTAATGTCTTTCAATGGTTTTCTATGATTAGATTTAATTTGTCATTTAGATTCCTCCCTTTGTCATGGATGGCATCAGTTATTTATTGAATTGTAGTAAACATATTTGGGTCATCTTTTGGATAATCCAGGGTAGAGTGAGCACATCAAAACTAGAAAGATTTCTTTCAAAAACATGGAAATGGGCTGTGGAGAGATTGGGAATGGGTTTTCATGGGATTAAACATGAGATTGGAGATGCAATGATTAATGGTTTCTGCACAGAGGTGAGAGCAAAGGCAATCTTTTTCTGGCGTTAATGTTGAAATGGATAAAGGTTGGGGTAAGGGAAGTTCTTTCTTTAGTATTTAGTTGTGACAATTGAGACTTAGAAGGGACACATTATGGCTGAAGGTCATAGGAGAAATTTTAGGGGTATACAGTCTAGGACTAGTGTTAGAAACAAAAGGAGTGATTAACACTCGATTCAGATTGACAGATCCCTGTTTTGAGTAGTAAATATGGTAATGGCTAGAATAAGGGAGTCACCATTCATATCTTTGGTGTTACTCATTATTGGCAAAAATTGGTTATTGATGACTATTATGACAACGCCTTTCCCTCATATCCAATTCAAGGATTTTCCTCATTCTCTTGTCTTATATAGCACTTAACTTTAGGGGCTTTGCTAGCACATTTTCTTCTCCTTGCCCTCTGATTAGTAAAGTTTCTTTGATTTGTAGAACTTATTCTTGTAGGCTTGGTGGTAATGCTATTGAGGTTCACCTAATGGATTTGGCATGGATTTGATTGACAAATCCGAAGCAAACTTCCATAGATTGTAGCTATCAAAAGTTTGCAATAGAGGGAAACTATTTGGATTTTAGATGGAACCTAACCTGAGCTAGTTTGGCTTGAAAAGGTGATGGGAAAGAGATGGAGATAAAAGGGTGAATGAGAGTAGTATTGAAAAAATATTTTATAGTATCTTTTATTCTTAAAATACTTAACTCAGTGTCTTCGACCATCTTAATCAACTCCATCTAAATGCAAGTATGAAAAACCGCAAAAATTTTAATGATAATTTTGTATGCCTTGTGCTCGAAGAATAAGCATAGTTCCCAGACTCTCCAAGGCTCTCTGAGTCTTGGCGAGTCTCGAGCCAAGTGACCCTAGATGAGTCCCAGGGGCCTGGGACTCTCTAGGAACTCGCTCTAGGCAAGACTCACTAGAAATTGGTTTTTTGCCAAGTGTTGCCGGTTTTTTGCCGAATCTAGCCGAGTGTTACCAAGTCTCGTGTCGGGTCAGCCTTGCTGAGTCCAAGTCTCGTTTCTATGCCGAAGATAGATAAGTCATTGAAGTGGATGAGAAGAGAATGAAGCTTTTGAGTGCAATGGGTTTGAAGGCCTTTGATTTGAGTTCCAACATTTATTATAGCCTTTGTATTGTTAGAATAATGAAATCACACTTGAGTATATCCCTTTTGTTCTTGTTAGCATTATAAGACAATCAATCCATTTTTATTGCCCTAGTTTATGCATGGCATGTGTTGTATTCATACAATTTTTTTTATTGTGTCAAGTTTCAGTGAAAAATCTTTTACATTTTCTCAAGTTTAGAGATTTTTCAAAACTTGTTTTCTATCTTGTATGTAGGTGTCATTTTTGTCATCTTTTTGTGTGTTTATAGGGATCATAAAAAGAAGTTGTAGATGGCATTTGTCATAGTAGAGAAAGAAGTTTCTTGGTGAAGCCATCTTGAAGGATCATCAAAGCATAAATTTTGTATCTCAATGTGTTAAAAGTTGCCTAAAATGAAGAGTAGATTTGGAGTTTTAAAGATGAACTTGCTTTCATCACACAAAAGTGCCAAACAAAGAAAATGGAGATGGTTTAAGATGTCCATGCGTAGCATGATGGAGCGCTCCTAGTAGAAGAAATACTGAATTTAAGAAATGCTTAGTTTGGTTCTTAGTTCTGTGCTAGATAGAAGCAAAGGTTTGTTTGCCTTAAATAGAGTTTTGCAACCATTTACAATGGTGCATGCCCAATAAGGGAGCTGTCAAGGTTTCAAATGCACGACTGTCTAACAATGCATGCTAATAAAGGAGAAGATAGATTGTGTCTATGAAATTCACCAAGGCAAGAGATTAGGCATGTGCCTGATAATGAAAATTACTTGTTCTTGGAAGATCTGCAAATCCAGAGTCATTGGGCTACACCTTGTAATGCAATAGCATGATTACAAAGTTCAATCTTGCAAATGCACTAATAGGCATGGACTCCAATCTATATTGTCACAAAACTTACATGAAATAATGCAAATGCATGTCCCTAAAGGGAAGAATGATCTTTTGTTTTGGAAATTATTGTGTCTTTCAAGACAACATATAATGGAATAGTTTGCATGATAGAACCATTTTAAAAATTATGTAGGGAGCTCCTTGATACCTAACTAAACCTAAAACTATATTTAACATCCATTATATCATGTTTTCCATTATAAAGGTCATTTGAATTGCATAACAGAGAATCTAAAGAGGGGTGAAATTTGAATGGGGTGCGAAGGCGGAAATACCAACAATGGAAGTCGACATGGAGATTTTGCAACTTGCAGCGCTGGATGTTTGCAGGTCAACTCGCTTCAGGCTGGTCATGAGGGAGCAAGATCAGTGGGAAGTAAGGAGGACGGTAAAGATTCGAAGGATGGTGTAATGACCCTTACTATAAAGGCCACTAAAAACCACTAATACTGAACTGAGAAAATTCATCAAACAGCTGGCATGTACTGAATACACCGCTGAAAGAAAAATACTGAATATAGGAAATTATTTTGCAATATATGAGTTTGCTGTCCCAAAATTTCAGAATAATAGATAGCAACCAAATACCATCTAAAACACTATCAATGATGTAGGAAATTGCTCAAAACCATATGCCATTCATATATCAACAATTTGCAACAATGCCATACATTTTTCAGTTAATAATATGATCATCAAACCCTAGGTTTGCAATATAGATAGACTGAAAATTACAATGCCCTTTCACTTGCAAAATCCTAGCCTTCCTTTGTTACCAATAATGTCAAATGGCAAACAAAGAGAAGTACAATGTAAAATAGTAAAGTGCTGAAGCTATATTTTGTACTCAGCTGAAAACATACATTTCTCAGAAAATATGCCAAATGCCAAATGAGAAATGAGGAACCTGATTGTAGATGGCTGCCATAATTTTTCGGATTGCTTTTTCGGACCTGCTTTTTCGGACTGCTTTTTCGGATAGCTTTTTCGGATCTACTTTTTTGGATTGCTTTTTCGGATCTGCTTTTTCGGACTTGCTAAAAACGGCTGCCTATAATTTCGGACCTGCTAAAAATTGCCTCCTATAATTTCGGCCCTACTAAAAATGCCTCCTGAAATGCTGTTTCAATCACAAACAAACCCTTACATCAAATTCTCAATGAAGTACCAATGAGATGGCTGAGTACCAACTCCAAATTTGCAACCCTTCAGTAGATATTTCACTACCTCAGTTATGCCAATCTAGGGGAGTGATTCGTTCCCAAAGATCGAATAGTATTTGCAGACCACAAGGCTACAAATTGCTTCACAATGAAGAAGTAGAAGAAATCCCAAATCCAAGCATGTAGAAATGAAAGCCCAAGCCCTCTATTTATTCTTTTCCTTGAGAAGTTGCTAGAACTTCTAGAAACATCCAATTATAATGTACTTTATAATAAAATAATATTATAGTACATTTCTCAATTCAAAATTATGACAATGTAGGCTCAAATGTCTCATAACTGAATATAGGCCCAACTAAGACTGAACGTAGGCTCACTTTGGATGTAGGCTCCACTACAACTGCATGTAGGCCCAAACTGAATGTAGGCTTTGTCAGCAATATGCAATCAAATGATCAACATAATGACCCTCTCTCCAAACCGTTTGCCTACGAGAGTCGATGATAGGCAAATCCGTCATGCCAAACGATGTCAACCAAAATGGGGACATGACAGATGGGGATCCATGGGGGGTTGGGATACCAAATGAACTGCGTGGGAAGAAAAGTTCATGTGAAGGACAAAGTTTTGAAGGCACTAAGGATAAGCCAGCGGATTCCTTGGCTAAATCTCATCCTTGGTCTTTTCTTTTTGGTATTAAGCCAAACAACAAATTTGTCTTTCCGCAAGTTAATAACATCTCTGATAAGGCTGCTAGTAAGTTTGTCATTTGTGTTCCTAACCCAGTGATTGACCATAACATTTCTTTAATGACTCGTTCGTTGGTTGGTAAATTAATGGGGCCTAGACCAAACATTGACGTGGTTAGGGCTTTCGCTAAGAAGAAATGGCAGTTTAAAGGTCAGGTTGATATAGCTGATATGCTGAAAGGCTATTTCTCTTTTGGCCTCGCCTGTGAAGATCTATCAAATGTTTTATGCGGAGGTCCATGGGTCATCGGGAAGGCTTCTCTAGCATTACAAAGATGGTCCCCAAAGCTGGACTTAAATGATGCTATTTTTGCTTCGGCCCTTGTCTGGGTCAGACTTCTAGGTTTGCCTCTAGAATATTGGTATGAGGATGTTTTTAGGGGTATAGCTAGCTCTTTTGGGAAGCTTTTATCCATTGACCCTATGACTACTGCTAAGACTAGGCTTGTCTATGCAAGAATATGTGTGAATGTTGATTAGTTTCTAATCTTCCCTTGTCTGTTGATATTGTCTCCAAGTTGGGGAAATGGGCTCAACTGATGGAGTTTGAAACCATGCCTTTTTTGTGTTTCATATGCAAGAAGTTAGGCCACTGGGCAAAACAATGCCCTCACTGGGTGAACAAGGATAAAGCTCCAAAGAGGACTGAACAAAAGAATTTTTGGAAGGAGAAAAAGGTGGATGAGAATCAAGAGAAAGTTGGGGAGGGTACAGAGAAGGAAAAAGTTCTAGAGAAATGACTTGAGAGGCTATCATATCCTCACCAAAAGAAGAATGAGACTCAAGAGAAAGCTGGGGCGGGTTCTAATAAGGAGGAAAGGGGGGAGAATTAGCTACATATGTTTTCTTCCTCAAATCAAAAGGTGATCCCAGAAAGGAATGGTATGAAAGATAAAGATACCTAGGCAAAAGATTCCCATCATGTTCATCTGTCTCCTATGAATTTGAAGCGGGATGGTGTGGTTGGTCCCTTACTAGACCATTGCTCGAAGAAACATCTTGAAGGAGAAATTCCTAAGAGTGTTGGATCCCCAGTTTAATGTGGAGATTAATGATAGTCTACCTTTGCGGGTGGAGGATTCAAATCAGTATGTCAATCTGCAACCCTCTTCGCTGAGGTTGGAGGACTCCCAGCCATGCATTGTGCTAGGTGATTGTTCTTCCTTGCATTCTACTGCTCAAAGGTCTCTGGATTTGGTGAGATCCACTTATCCTGACCTTGATAAGCTTGGTTTGAACTGGGAAGATGATCTTAATGATGGCAAAGAAAACCAGAAAAATTGGGCTAGTAGTATGGAAGGAGATGAATCTTGGATGAAAGTGGAAAAGAAAAAAGGCAAGAAAGGGGGGGAGAACCAGCATTCGGTTACCTCCTCCCAAGTTGGGATTTCTATGAGAAATAGAATGAAGGTTGATGTTGGAAATCCTAAGATTAAGACGGGAAGAAGATCAACTAAGTGGCTTAGAGAGTAGGAAAGCAGACAAAATATTGCGGATGGTAGTCAGAAGATCATCTTGGAAGTATGTTCCCCAAACAAAAAATGAAGATAATATCATGGAATATAAGGGGGCTAAATGGCACCCATAAACATGATATTCTTCGGAATATGGTTAGGGACCACAAATAAGATATTTTGCTGATTCAAGAATCCAAGATGTCAAAGGAAAAGGTAGAAAAGATTAAAATTTTTAAAAATTGTGGTGTAGTTGGAAGTAGTTTAGATGGTGCTTTGGAGGTACTGCTGTCTTTTGGAACCTAAATCATATTAAGGGCGAGCCTTTGATTACTGAGGACAATATTGTAACGGTGAGATTTTACCACATCAGAGATGGATTCACTTGGGTTCTCTCTAACATATATGCCCCTAATACTAAGGGTGTGAGAGGTAGATGTGGAATAGATTGGTGTCTTGTAGACAAACGCTTTTGGGAGACAGTTGGCTGGTTATGGGAGACTTTAATACCCCCCTAAAGGACAATGAAAAATTTGGGGGTTCTTAAACTCAGACAGATAGTAGGTTGGACGTGATGGACTTCATTAATCAACAAGCTCTGCTGGATGTGGATCGCCATGGTGCTAGCTATACTTGGACCAATAGAAGGGTTGGCAGTGAGCTGATTCAAGTTCGCTTGGATCGCGCCCTTGTCTCGAATGATTGGCTGGTGAAGTATTTCTACTCTCTTTCTGCCCTTTCAAGAATTGGTTTCAATCATTTCCCCATCACATTTGTAGCTGATGTTGTTAAAGGTAAGCGAAATTTTCCCTTCTGGTTTGAGAAGACGTGGCTTTCTCACCCAAATTTGGAGGTTAGCATTAAGAAAATGTGGAGTATAGTTGTTGATGGTTCTGCCATGTTTAAGGTAGCCAAGAAGTTAAGATTCATAAAAGACAGTGTTAAGAGATGGAATAAAGAAGTCTTTGGGGATATTTTTGCTTCTAAGGCTACTTTATAGTTAGAACTCAAGGACGTTCAAGACAAAATTCAAGCCGAGGGGTACAGTTCTTGCTCCTTGGAGATGGAAAACAACATCTTAGTAAAATATCATGAACTCATTGCTAAGGAGGAGGTTTTCTGGAAGTAGAGATCTCGTGCCCTTTGACTTGTTGACGGGGATAAAAATATTTGACTTGCTGACGGGGATAAAAATACTAGATTCTTCCACATGACAATGCTTAAGCATAAGACGATGAATAGGATATCTTTTATCTCTACTGAAAGGGCTAAGTTAGAGAAAGAGGAGGACATTCGGGGAGAGGTTGTTTGCTACTTCTCTTCTCTTCTTTCACCTGAAGTTAGCTTGAATGAGACCAAGACACTTTGTTATTTGTGATTCCCTCCATCCTGATGGAGGAGCATAATAAATTTCTCTCTGCCATCCCTTCCATGGAAGAAATTAAGAAAGCTGTCTTCTCGTTTGAAGGTAACAAGGCCCTTGGCCCAGATGGGTTTTCTATGTTTTTCTTCTAGAACTTCTAGCATATTGTGGAAAAGGATGTTGTGAATGCTGTGAAAGAGTTCTTTGGTGCAAGAAATCTGCTGAAGGAAATTAATTCTACTTTCTTAGTTCTTGTTCCTAAGAAACTTGGGGCAGATACTATGGATAGCTTTCGGCCCATCAACATTTGTAATTTGTTTTATAAAATTATCTCAAAGGTTTTAACTTCCAGGATCTTGATTCTGTTACCTTCTATTATCTCTCCCCAACAGAATGGCTTTGTTCCTAGGAGACAAATTCTGGGCTCCATTATCACGGTCCATGAGAATATCCATTCCTTGGAGGTCTTGAAAAAATAGGGTTTCTTTATGAAGTTAGATCTTTCAAAGGCCTATGATCATGTGTATTGGGCTTTCTTATGCAAAATTCTCTAGGCGTTTGGATTTGGTAATAGGGTCTTGTAGCTCATTTGGAAGTTTTATCTCTACCTCCTTTTTGGCAGTTATTGTGAATGGTTCTCCTACCCATTTTTTCAGACTGTCCAGAGGCCTCAGACAGGGAGATCCTGTCTCTCCCATTCTTTTTACTATTATGGATGAAACTCTTGGAAGATATGTCCAAAAGATGACTCTTGAAGGCAAGATTCAGGGTCTAAGACTGTCTTCTTCTGCTCTGGTTTGCTCTCATCAACAGTTTGTTGATGATACCATTATGATGGGGACATCCTCAATTAGAGAAGCTAAAATGTTGAAGGAAGCCTTGAGTATCTATGGCAGAGCTTCGGGACAGCTTATTAATTGGGAGAAGAGTTTTCTTTTTTTCATCAATGCTCTGGAGGAGAGACAAAGGAGGATCTCTAATATCCTTGGTTGTGTGATTACTTCCCTTCCTTCCACCTATCTGGGCCTTGCTCTTTGCTTGAAGCCCCCAAAATCTTTCTGGAACTCACTAATCAATAGATTTAATAAGAAATTGGCTAGTTGGAAGGGTTCTTTGTTAAGTCCAGCAGGAAAAGTCCAGCTCCTGAAGCTTCTCTTTAGAATTTACCTATTTACACTCTCAGCATCTTTAAGATTCCCTCAAAATTTGCTGATGTAATTGAGAAAATTCAGAAACGGTTCTTATGGTTGGGGGTAGAAGAGAAAAAACGACTTTCGTTCCTTGCTTGGGATAGTGTTTGTAAACCCAAGAAGCAGGGAGGCCTTGGAATCAGAAGTGTAAGGACTATCAATAAGGCTTTGTTAGCTAAGCCGATTTGGAGAATTTATGGAGAAAAGAGGGAATGGAGCTAGATATGGAAGAATAAGTACCTGTACAACTGCTCTTTGCTGGATGAATTTATTCACTCTTCTATGTCCCTCTTTGGGTCTTTCATTTGGAACAATATTTTGAAGGTTAAAAATATCATTGCTTTAGGAATAAGATGGAAGGTTGGGAATAGTAGAAGAATTCGTTTATGGGAAGATAGATGGCTATTTGATCAACCTTTATGCCATATCCCTGTCCTCTCTCCTTTCATGGAAATTTGCAAGGCCTCTTTTAGCTCTTTAGTGAGTAACTATTGGTGGGATTAGTAGTGGGTTGATTTTTCTGTTATTGATTTTGCTCTTCTTCCTATTTAGACTTTGCTTTATGCCCGGTCTATCAAACATGACTCTGAGGACCTCATTATCTGGTCGGGCTCCCCTAATGGTTGCTTCTCAGTGGCTTCTATTGTTTCCTTGCTGTCCTTGCCCCCCTGCTCCTTCCCCTTTTTGGTCAAAGTCATGGGTGAAGTTGGTTTTTTCATGTTGTTTCTGCAAAATAAAATTCTTATTACTGACAATCTCTGTAAAAGAGGATTCTATTTTCTCAGAAGGTGTTATTTATGTTTGGAAGAGGAAGAATTTACCTCTCATTTATTGCTCCATTGTAATTATTTGAGGGAGATTTGGTGCAGGACTCTCCAAAAATGGAACCTCTGTTGGGTGTTTCCTACGTCCATCCAAGACATCTTTCAATGGTCTTGCCCTTCCTCCCATCATTTGATTATAGTTTTGTTGTCTTTCATTTGTCCTCATTTGATTTGGGGCCTATGGAAAGAGTGAAATAATAGAATCTCTAGGTTGACGACTCTTCCCCCATATGTGGTGGCTAAGAAAGTCTTCAGAGCTATACTTGAGAATATCAACCTTCCTCTAGCTGGTTTGTGCAAAAAACCCAGTGTTTCCTGCAAGGAGGAAGATTTGAGAATATTAGAAGAGTGGAAGTTCAAAATTGATATTTCAAAATCTGTGAGCATAGTCAAGAATAGTAGAGAAGGTCTGGTTTGGCTCTACCCTCTTGCAGGATGGGTTAAAATTAATTTTGATGGGGCAGCTAAGGGGAATCCTGGGCCTGCTGGGTGTGGGAGAGTGTTAAGAGATGAGAATGGCATGTGTATTACTATGGTGGCGCTTCCCTTGGGAGTTCAGTCTAACCACCTCGCAGAAGCCATGGGTGCTTTTCAAATTTTGGAGATTGCTAAAAGCCTAGATTGCAGAAGAGTGTGGATCAACGGTGATTCTAACAATATAATCAAATGTTTGAAGGGTAAATACAAGGTCTCTTGGATGATTGATAATATCATTCAAGAATTCATGAGCATAATACAAACCTTTGAAAATTTCCATATTGCCCATTCTTATTGGGAAGTTAATAGTGTGGCCGTGTTGTCCTCAATTTTGGCATCACAAAATTGTGGCAACCCTACGCAATTTTCTCATGGATTCATAGGTGCATCCTCTATGTTTCAACGCATTGATAAGGTGTCATGAAACCAGTTTGTCATCCTTGAATTGTACTTTATGTATCGCTATTTATGCGTTCTTTTTGAAGGTTTCCGTCAAGTTAAATCCCCTAAGTGCTTGTCAGAACGAGTTTTTCTTCTCTGACTATAAGCACTTGATTTTTGGCAATCTTCGTGTTTATTCTTCATTTTTTCCTATCTTGTAAGTAGTTTTTAATCTTGTTTTTCCCTTAGGTCAATAGCCCTTAGAATTCTACTCGTTTCAAGCTATCTTAGGCCTCAAACGGAGTTGTGTAGCTCAAGTTATAAAGGAAAAGGTGGGGTTTTTCAGGTCGACTGCATATTTTATTAAAAATCCTCCAATAGTGGACTTTTTTTTGGCAATTGCACGTAATAAAATTATTTTTAATATTTAAAATGGATTTTAGCATCCATTTTTAATTTTGAGCTTATTCTGAGTTGATTTAACCATAGTTTTTAATGTTTTAATGAAAATAACTTTTTTTAGTCTATATTCATGTTACTTTATTGAAAACTATAGTTATATATTAAATTATATTACATGAGACACTTAAATGCATTAAAAGTGGGGTTTTTATCATTCATTGCATATCATCCATATAAAACCCACTTCCAATAAAATCGAAGTCCTAAATGCATAAAGGTGGGCTTTTCATATGCAATTGCATATACTTGAGTTTAAAATAATGCATTTACATGTTATGTTTTATAACTTAAGTGAAAAGGTGACTTTTTCAAGCCTAATTACATCTGCAATTGATATCTAAAAGTACGTATGCATAACTTAAGTGAAAAGGTGGCTTTTTCAAGCCTAATTACATGTGCAATTGATATCTAAAAGTACGTATGCACAACTTAAGTGAAAAGGTGGCTTTTTCTAAGCCAAATACATGTCTTTTAAAACATGTATATGCACTTGAAAAGTGCGTATTTAATCACTTAAGTTATAAAGTGTTATTTTTAAACCATTGAAGCTAAAATACATGTTTTTCCTTTCAAAAAGTACGTTTTGACTTGTTTTAACTTGCCTTTGGTATTAAAAAGCAAGAAGTGGCAATTTTTGAGAGGAAAACATGTTGTGATATTGCTATCAGGATTCAATTGTGTAGTTTTTTGAGTCAAACTCATTGACCCATGTTTCATGAGTAGTGGTTCACACGAACCCATCTCTCATGATAATAAATGGAACACTTAGCACTCATTAGATCTAGGTGATGCTCACAAAGGTGAAGCACCGAGACTTCCTGGAAGGTCACAGTACTGGGATGGGTGACCTCCCGGGAAGTCCCGGTGCTTCGCCTCTGTGAGCATCACCTAGATCCAATGCGTGCTAAGTTTTCCATTTATTATCATGAGAGATGGGTTTGTGTGAACCACTACTCATGAAGCATGGGTCAATGAGTTTGACTCAAAAAACTACACAGTTGAATCCTGATAGCAATATCACAAGGAAAACATGTGTTTTTGACTTCAAAAAACTCACTTATTTTGGGGGTTTTTGAGAAAAATGAGATTTTGTTGGCTAAAATTTTTGTAAGCCGCTAAGACTACTCCTTACAAAATTGTAACTTTAGGCAACGTCTCATGAGATAAATCTCTCCTCTCAGCAATAGGGGAGGCTCCCTTCTTACGATAGGTGGCTTCAACAGGAACTTAACTGAAATTACAAAAAGGGTGGTTCTCTTAATCAATTCCTCTTTTTTCAGGAATTATTTACATACAACTACAACTTTCCAACTTAACAAAAAATGCCTTATTGCTATGATAATACCGATGACCCGGGAGTTGACATAAGAACAATACTAGGGGCAGCAGCTTTCTTTTTATAATTTGTGAAACAAAAACAAGAACCCAAAGTCTCCTGCACTTGTCTTGTGAGGATTCAAGCAGAATAACTAGTAAGGCACAACGTCTCTTACTGGATACTCTCAAATTTAATAAAAACGCTTACAACTGAAGCCCAAAGTCTTCAGCTCTAAGTAATTGCAGCCACTACTATCTATCACAATTTGTCCTTCTGCAGCACAAAGTCTTCAAAAGTTCAAATTGACTCTGAATGCAACAGGCAGCTCAAAGTCTGCGCAATTGAATCCAAATCCCTCTTGAATCAAAGCATAAAAACTCACAATCAACTCAAGAAAATGTCGTCACATAACAGTTTGAATTGACACAAAGTCTCAAAACAATCTGCCTCTTTTATTGAAAGCAATCTGATTTACATCCAAGCACAAAGTCTTAGAGTGCACAATACAAATTGGCAGAATTTTCTTGCCTTGCCAAAAGATGATTATTTACAATGAGCTCGCTTCTTTATATAGGAAAAGAGGAGAGAGAAAGGTGGAGAGAAAAGAGGAAAATCCTTAACCACCTTGACTTATTCCCTAACTAACTAACTAACTAATTTTGACTTTTTCAAAGTTGCATGCCTAATGCACTTGCAACCGGATTACATGTTACAACTTTGCACGTGATACTATCACATGCAATTACATATGTCAAATACAAATTACAAAGACACGATGAAAATATTCTAAGTGCCTGACAAGACACGACACCTATTACATCATCCTTCGTTTGTCTTCATGCTGCTACAAGATGCATGATGGTTGATATCCTCTAGTTTGGTTAAAGCATCTTGATCTGGAACAAGAATCTGCATCCTTGGTTGTCTTGTATCATCATGGTATTTGTAATTTGTATTTGACAGATTACATGTAATAACAAGATGTAATTGCATGTGATAGTATCATGTGCAAAGTTGTAACATGTAATTAGGTTGCAAGTGCTT
The DNA here is from genome assembly GCA_027943335.1 of Chamaecyparis obtusa. Lineage (NCBI taxonomy): Eukaryota > Viridiplantae > Streptophyta > Pinopsida > Cupressales > Cupressaceae > Chamaecyparis > Chamaecyparis obtusa. Next base: position 2,364,877 of record BSBK01000053.1, read on the forward strand.
TAGGCCTTGTAGCATTGAATAAGTCAAAGTTAGTTAGTTAGTTAGTTAGAGAATAAGTCAAGGTGGTTAAAGGGTTTCCCCTTTCCTCTCCACCTTTCTCTCTCCTTTTTTTCCTACATAAAGGAGGGAACTTGTTGTATCTACACTCTAAGACTTTGAGCTTAGATGTAAATTTGAATTGCTTTCAATAAAAAGGGCAACTTGCTTTCAAAATTTGTGTTGATTCAAGGTGTTATGTGACAACATTTTTTGGATATTGATTGTGAGTTTTGGAGTTTTGCTCAAAAGGGATTTGAATTCAATTGTGCAGACTATGAGTTGCCTATTGCATTCAGAGCCAATTTGAACTTTTGAAGACTTTGTGCTATAAGAGGACAAATTGTTATAGATAGTAGTGGTTGCAAATACTAGGAGTTGAAGACTTTGAGCTTCAACTTTAAGTGTTTTATTTCAGTTTCAAGATTATTAGTGAGAGAATTTGAGCCTCAATATTGGTTCTAGATATTCTTTGAATAGGATTAATCGCAAGAGACTTTGGGCCCTTATTCTTAATCTACCAAATATAATTATAATTGTTGCCTTAGGAGTTGTTCTTACATCAACTACTGAGTCACCAGTATTATCGTAAAAGTAGGAGATCTTTGTAGAGTTAGAAAGTTGTTACTTGTGAATCTTTCCTGAAAAAAGAGGAACAGATTGGAAGAATCACCCATTTGTTTAATTTCAGTGGAAGTCCTACTGAAGCCTCATGCGGTAAGAAGGGAGCCTCCCCTATTGCTAAGAGGAGAGATTTATCTTACTATACTGTTGCCTAAAGTTACAATTTTGTAAGGTGTAGTTTTAGCGGCTTACAAAATTTTTAGCCAATAGGCCGATGGCCTAGCCAACCTTGGTGTCCACCTTAAGGCTATTAGCACATGGGAAGGGGAGTGTAATTTGAATAATGACATTTTATCTTTCCTTAGATTTGATTGAATTAATGGTAAAGTTGGAAACATACCAATTAATGATGGAAATGACGCTTGGTAATTTTGGTATTAGCGTTGGAGGTGGCAATTGTTCGAAAGAGCAAAGACTAATTATTACTACTGATCAGTTGAACGTTTTGTGGGTGTTTTTTGGCCTCTTTTGGATTGTTTTCTTTTTGTTTGGCATAACTTTGCATTTTCATCAGCCTGAGCTCTATTCTGTTTGCGTAAAGATGGGTGGTGATCTGAGAAGGGTGGAACCGGTTAGCTATGACGAGTGGAAGAACAATGCCATAATCTGGGTATAGTCTGAAAAGGGGGGGAGTTACCCCTTGGAAAAAATCCATGGCTATGACAGGAAAATTACCAGGATCTTTGTCCAAGAATGGAGGAATGGCAAGATGAATTTGTTTGGTCAGGTGGTCGTTATTGATGAAAACTTGATAGCCGAAGTGACTGACCTTCCCATGGAGGGTATTAAGTTCTTAAAAGACAGGAATATGTCGCGGTGAAGTTCCCAAAAACTGATGAAGAGAGGGAGGCTTTGGTTAAAGGTAACAACTCCTACATTGAGCCTGAGCAAATTAAACTTATTTGGAGAGAAGTTTTGAAACCTATCATGGAGTATTTCACCCTTGATAGGAGATTTACTAGGGTGTATGGTTATCATCTTTTGTTGCTCAATCACTTCAGACATAGGGTTTTGATCTCTTTTCCCTTCTTACTTTTTGCGCTTAATGCCAACATTAATGATCACAGGAAGAACCCTAAAAAGCCCATTTTACACCAGGGTTTGATTCTGTTAATCTATGAGTACTTTAGAGCTAGGGTTCCTATTACCCCCTCTAGATTTCTCTTTGCTACTGAAAGTGAAGGGGTGGATAGGTTTGTTGAGGGTGAGGAGAGTTGGGAGACTGAGGATGAAGATGATGCCCCTCCCCCTCCGGTCAAAAAACCTAAGATTTTGCAGAAGAAGTTGGCTATTGCTAGAAAAGAGAGATTCGATGGAAGATGATGGGTGGAATACGGAGGATGAAAATGTTGCCCCTATACCCGTGGTGAGTAAGCAGAAGACCATCCTTAGGAAGACGCCTGCGAGTGCTTGTAAAGGAAAACGCTCCAAAGATGTTCTTGCTACTTTGCCCTCCCTTGCTAAAAACAAAGGTAAAGGGTCTCCTGGCATTGAGGATAACAACGGAAAGAAAGACAAAGGGAAAGGTAAAGTTCTCGTTTTAGTTGATTATGATAGATCTATTGATCATGATGTTCCTATCTCTCCTTCTGGGTATGAAGAATCTAATCAGCAAATAGAGGGTGGTGCCCAGTCTGCTTTTGTTGAATTGAGTCTTTGTGATTTTGAGTGTAAAAAGGAATTGGCCTTTCAAGTGCTTGAGATTGCCAAATGCAGTTCAGTTTATTTTTTTAGATTGATGAAACGGGCCTTTCATGAAATTAAGAGCCTCCATTTGAAATACCATGCTATGTCATCCAAATTTGAAGAGATGCAGTTGAAAGGTGATAATAATGCTTTTGTGCAAGCGACTCTTGCTCCTATTGGGACTAGTAACACTCACAATGTCCCTTCGGGTTATGTTCTTTGGAATCAAGATGAGAAAAATATGGTGATGGATTGCTTCAATAAATATGTGGAGGCTGAGGGGAATACTAAGGAAATTTTTGAGAAGAGGTTGGAGCAAATGAACAATAGGATCACTGAGACTGATTCTACTTAAAGGAAGATCATGGAACATAGCCATAAGATTGTTTCTTCTTCCTCTGAGAACATGAAAGCCTTGGTGGCTAGTCTGGAGAATTTATAGCAGGATAAAGCCATTGTTGTCCTTTGATCCAGGTGGATTTTACCACTAAAAATTTAAAAGTTCCCAATGCTTCCAAAAATAGCACCAAATCAAAGATCTCGCCAAAACGAATCCAACGCAACTTGAATGGAGTCAATCAGAGTTCATTTGCTCAAGTTACAGACAGTAAAAGTTTGAGGAAAAAAATAGTTGACTGGTCAAAGGTTGACCAAATCTGGTTGACTTGGTAAAATTGAAAGTTAAGAGATTTGAACTTTAAATCTCCTCTCTACAAACCATGTGCCTTACCACCGCACCACATAAGCACTAAGGATTTTAGTGACACTTGTTTTATTTAAACTAATTTTCCCACCACTTAAGCTATTAAAAGTAGGAGAAAATAGATGTAATGGGGATTGAACCCATAACCTCCACTTCACCTGAGAGCCTTGAGCGCTTTGCTTTAACCAAGGAGCCATTGCGTTTGGGTTATAATGAGCGCTTTTATACTTTAAAGAATATCTGTGCGCTTATAACGGTGGGTGGGTGTTTGAACCGCCCACCTACCATGACATTAGTTGCGTGATTTCCCACTGTTTCCAGTGGATTTCTTGGATTTAATAAGATAGATCATGTTTATAAAAGTCCTATCCGCTAACCATAAAGTTTAAAATTAACCCAAAAATATTTTAAGGGTTATCTTTATGAGATATTATTATTTTTGGGGGATTTGTTGTAAATAATGGGAGATTGAGAATATTTTGTAAATCATATGGTTATCTACCATACTGAGTAAATTCTTTGTATAAAAAGGGGTGAAAAGGGAGTGTGAAGTAGTGATTTTTGGAGAGAAATAGCTCTGAGTGTTCTTCCAAGCTATTGAAGATTGTGATCTTGCTTAGGAGAGAGCTTGAAGCTCAATGCAACTGGATGCTGTTAGATTGACACCAGATTATTGTAATCTTTTGGGAATTGAACAAAGGATTGGTCGCTCTACTTGAAGGACCCGGAGACGTAGTCCATACGGAGGAACTCCGCAATCAACCTCTGTGTTATGTTTGCATTTTCCTCTCTCTTCTTCTCTTAATTTTAGTTTGCATGTTTAAAACTTAATTTACATTTATGTATTTAAAAATTAAGTTTGTAAAGTTTGTTTTTAATTTATTTAGTAAACAAACTTTAAATTGTATTAGCATTCAACTGCAAATCGTCATAGATCCGTCTTAATCAGATCAAGTTTGGTATCAGAGCTTTGTATGACCAGTTTTTGCAGATTTGAATGCTAACGAGATCCAGGATTCAGCAAGGCGAAGGAAAGCTTGAAGAATACAATCTTTAGATTGGAAAAAGGAGAACTAATCCACGGTCACAGATGGAAGAAAGAGGTGGTGGACAAGGTTCCGAAGACAAGAGTATTCAGAAGACTCTTCAAAATTTGGAAACCATTGTAGAAGTTTTAGTACAGGAGAGAGAAGAAAGGATGTGAAGACGTGCAACTCGTGAGGATAAAGGGAAAAGACTAGGAGGTGATCGTGAGCCTCCGAAAACACCCCCAACTCCCTCTTCTCCTTCTCCCTCTTCTCCTTCTACTCATTCTGAGTCTTCTAATCCTTTTAAGGGTGGACATAAGCCTAGAATTAAATTGGATGTAAAATTTGATCTACCAAAGTATTGTGGGGAATTAAGTGTTGAAAATTTAGATGATTGGATTCAACAAATTGAAGTCTATTGTAGAGTACAAAATCTCTTAGATGATGTTGATAGGATCCAGTTAGCTAGTCTTCGGTTAGGAGGTACAACTCTAACCTGGTGGGAGAGTAGAACTCGGGCTGAAAATTCTCGTCATGGTAGAGTCAATTTAACTTGGTCAGAATTTGTTAGTTCTCTTAAGAAGCAATTCTATCCCTTAGGCCATATGCAACAGTTAATGATAAGCTGGCAACATTTTAGGCAAGGAAAAGGTCAGTCTGTCCAAGAGTACACCCATGAATTCCGAAAAAAGGCTATTGCATTAAATGTTCCATTGTACAGCCAGGATACATTGCTCAAGTACATAGGTGGTCTTCACTCTTATTTGAGACATTCTATTTTGGTCTTGAATCCTAGCAACCTAGATGAAGTATGTGTTCAAGCCACACATTTAGAGTCAAGAGGCAAGGGTTCTTTCATTGATAAGTTTGATAAGAAGCCATCTAAGTCAGAAAATAAATCTAAGGGGAAAGAAAAGAAGGGGAAAAAGACTGCTACAGTCAAAAAGGAAGATAATAAACCTACATGTTCCCATTGCAAGAAAGAGGGACATGATGTCTCTAAATGCTGGAAATTACATCCAAACTTAAGGTCGAAGCAGTATAGAGGAAATAAAGGTAAACAAAAGTCTACTGCTGTAGTACAACAAGATCTTGGATCTGATTTCGGGGATGAGACAAAGATAGTTGCAGCCGGGATCCAAGGTAAAGTGGAAGGTAAAACTCTCTCATCAGATGCTATGATTTCTAATGCAAGTTCAAGCAAGTCAAATTCTCTTCCTAATGTGGATAAGAAAAGAAATGAAACTTTTCACATTCGTGTGGTAACTAAACACACTAAAGTTGATACTCTTTTTGACACTGGTTCACAAGTTAATTTGATATCTGAAGAAGTGGTAAAGAAATTAAATCTAGCTACCACACCTCATCCTAAGCCCTACTCGCTTGGATCGGTATGTAATGGTGCTCAACTGCAGGTGACAAAACAATGCAAACTTCATTTTGCCACAACTACTAACTTTATTGATGAGGTGGAAGTAGATGTTGTACCTTTAGATATTTGTGGGCTTGTGTTAGGAAGTCCCTATCTTTTTGATAGACAAGCAATGTTTTACAGGGGGGAGAATAAGTATCATTTATTCAAAGATGGTAAAGAGTACATAGTTAGATCGCATAAAGTTAAAACTAATCTTGCATTAGTAAATGCTAGTCAAATGAAAAGATTAGTTAATGCGAGTAAAAATTTTGTAGTCATGCTTGTAAAAGCTAAGGATGATGATAAATCTGAGGCATTCAAGGGTTGTGATCTAAAACATAAATCTGAACTAGTCAAAGTTGTTTCTGCTTATGATGACTTATTTTAGGAGCCAAAAGGATTGCCACCTAAGAGGGAGATACAACATGAAATTCATTTACAGCAAGATGCACCGCTTCCAAACATCGGCATGTATCGGTTATCAGTCTTGCAGAATGAAGAGATCAAGAAACAGGTTCAGGAGTTGGTGGAGAAAGGAGTGATTCGTCCAAATACTTCACCTTGTGGTTCTCCGATTGTGTTGGTTTCAAAGAAGGACGGGACATGGAGAATGTGTATTGACTACAGAGCCTTGAACAAGATAACGGTAAAGAACAGGTATCCTCTTCCCCGTATAGATGATTTACTTGATCAACTTAAGCATGCAGTATATTTCACAAAGTTGGATTTGCGAAGTGGTTATCATCAGATTAGGATTGCAGAAGATGATATTTGGAAAACTGCATTCAAAACTAAACAAGGATTATACGAATGGTTGGTTATGCCTTTTGGGTTGTACAATGCACTAGCCGCTTTAATGCGTGTAATGAATGATGTATTTCGTCCCTACATTGACGAATTTGTAATAGTCTATCTAGATGATATCCTGATATTTAGTAAATCCTGGAGTGATCATGTAAGTCATGTACATAAAGTTTTTGATTTGTTAAGGAAAGAAAAACTCTATGTAAAGATGTCAAAATGCGAGTTTGCAAAGACATCTTTAGTGTACTTAGGCTATGTTGTAGGTAATGGTCGATTGGAAGTCGACCCTACAAAGGTTGATGTAATTGTAAAATGGCCTAAGCCAAATATAGTCATTGAAGTCAAAAGTTTCCTAGGTGCTATTCAGTACTGGAGAAAGTTTATTGCTAACTTCTCCTATATCGCTTCACCATTGCATGTGTTGACAAGTACTAAGACAACTTTCCTGTGGGGAGGACCTCAGCAAAAGGCTTTCGACACTTTGAAGGGAAAGTTGAGCACCGCACCAGTTCTGACTCTGCCAGATCTACAAAAGCCATTCGAGATCGAAACAGACGCAAGTGGATTTGCCATGGGAGTAGTCTTTGTTAGCAATTCAAGTTGTCATTAGTATACAACATCCACAAACACTATGCACCGGTAAGAGGTCACCGGTCCCTCACAACACTTAGAAGACACCGGTAGACAAGCAACATAACGTATGCACTGGTAGATAAAGAACACCAGTAGACCGAGCTAAGAACACACACTGGTCTCAGTGTGCATAAGTTGAACCGAATAGAAGGTTATACCGGTCTAAAGCGCCCTAAAAATCCACACCAGATTTAGTGGATCATCTTGAGTTAAAAGCAGGATTATACAGGACATCCACCGCGTAGAAGTGGAGTTAGCTTTTTAACAGGAGTTAGCTTTATTCATGCAGATGTTTTGCAAGGTAAACTCCATATCAGAGCACATAGTTCTTTTGCTGATTGCATGATTTATTACGTAGTTTGCAGCCTGGCAGTATTGTGAGTTAAGGGTCTCATTACGGTGAACTCTCATATAAATACAAGTCGTAGGACGCAAAGAAAGTTGTTGATCATGAGTGATTGTATGGAGAAAAGAAGAGACATCTTCTAAGAGAAGAGTTGCAGACATAGAGGTAGCAGAGATCAACAGCCAGGCAACCAGAGAAGAGGTATGATCTAATCAGACATTCAGTGTCATAATAGATCATCAATTCTATTAGAAGTAGAAGCATATTCAAATCCCTTTATTAGGGTGGACCTAATCGGTTCATTGTAAGAATCCCCTAACAGGGTAACATCTTGTTGATGTTCAAAGTCCTGTAACCAGGCAGCTCTTAACAGGGTTTAGATCTTAACAAATCTCTTGTAAAATCCCCTAACCGGGTAGCACCTTAACTAGTGCTTTGTAAGCTCCTAACAAGGCGCTTTCATTCTGAAGTAGTGAAGTTGTGAGCTCTGTCTCACCGTGGTTTTTTCCCTTATAATCAATGGTTTCCACGTATAAATACTTGTAGTGATCTGTGTGATTCTGTTTATACTTTTGAATGATTGTTATATTCTGCTTATCGATTAAGGTTAAGAAGTTTAGAATTAAAAAAAGTATAATAGTGAGTGTTTACTGATTCACCCCCCCCCTCGCTCTCAGTAACCCGTAAGTATTAACAATTGGTATCAGAGCCAAGTTCTGTCTGCTTCTAAGCCTAACAACTAGAGACAAAGATCATGGAGGTTTACCAGTATCAAAAGCAGCTAGAGGAAGCCAACGACATCATCACCTCTTTGGAAAACAGATTGAGGAGATCACTTGCAAAAAGGAAGGAACTAGCGCTGCAGCTGAATGAGAGCAATGAAACCATCGATGAACTCTCTGGGTAGAGTAGATCTGATGAAGTTGAGGAGGCAGTATTTGAACTCATGGAAAGGAATCAGATCCTGACCGATGAGATCTCTAATCTCAAAAGAGAACAAGAAGACAATGCCCTGAGGATGACGAAACTAATTGAGAAAAAGAGAAAAGCTAAAGATGAAAGAAATTCGGTAGTCAAGTCTCTGTCAGCCTCTGAGAAAGCAAGAGACCGGGTAGTGGAGGCCGTAGGGGCAAATGAACTTATTATTCTACAACTTCAAGAAGACATGCAAAGTGTCACCCAAGAAAATGCCCACATGCAGAAAGGCTGGCATGACAGGAATGAAGCTTCCAATAGATTGTCTCAAGAATTGCATCAACTAAGGGAGCAGATGAATGAACTTGAAGAGACAAATGAAATACTGAGAAGATACAATGAAAATTCAACTAAGCTTGATGAGCAACTCAAAGGTCAAAGAAGACACAAAGATCAGACCGGTCTTGGTTTCACCGGTGAAAATGCAAAAATGAATGGTGAGCCCTCTAGGGCAAAAGCAATCAAGAAGGATAAGATGAAATCACTGATGCAAAAAGGTAAGAATCTCCCTAACATATCTTGCAATCACTGTGGGATATTGGGTCATAAGACTAACAACTGCAGGAATGCACTTGTAAAGACCACCAATAGCTACTGCAAGAACTGCTATAAAAGGGGCCACAAGACCAGTGAGTGCTGGTCCAGTCCCACATCTGTGTCCAGCAACAGCAAGGGAAACTTTAGAGGATACTGATATGCATGCAATAAATTTGGGCACAAAGCACAAGAATGTAGATCCAAGACAATGGCATTTAGATCCCCAAAACCAATACTCAACAAAAGAAACAAGAACCTGAGTACAGTAAACTGTGGATTACACAACTACAACGGCTCACGCAACAAGTCAACTGACACGAAAAGAATGAACTCATGGAAAGCAACTGAAGTAATCTGCTATCACTGCAACAAAGTGGGACACAAAGCCGAAGAATGCAGAAACCGGTCATCTGGGAAGAAGGAACCGGTTAAATCTGAAGAGAAGATCAACAAGGAAGAAAAGACTAAGAGAACGGTCAAATAGATTTGGTTCGTAAAAGAATCAAAGATCTCCGCTGAAGAAAAGACAGAGGAAAAATCACCATTTGCTGATGGTGATATTTCTTCGGCAAACTAAACCATGAGGGTTTAGAGGGAACCGGTGGATCCACTACCGTTCCCGGTATGACTGATGAGAGTCGGACTCGTTCGGTCTACAAGATTAACCGGTAAGGCAAGATTAAAATCAACCGGTTGGCAAAATGGAAGGAAAAAGTAGGTAAAGCATTTATTACTATAGCCATTTAACAAATAGTTACCGTTTGGTAATTACTGTTTCTAACCTAACCCTATAAAAGAAAGGGAAATTACTTGCAAGTTTTCACTTTGCTTACTTTGCGATTTATGAATTCTTGTGCTAAGTGTTATTCTCACGCTTTGATCATTGAGAAATCACTGTCTGCGAATTTCCGGTTAGCAAGAATGGCTTCATCTTCCGCTACCGTGAAGTTGATCAAAGGAGATCTAGTGAACAGACTTGCATACAACATCTTGCCTGTGCAGAACAGAGAAAATGACATGGCTGGTGCTCTCTCTTCCATACCAATAGGAGTCCTCTTGACCGAAGATGTTACAACGTTCATTCACGCCAGACAGGAAGAACTCAGAGAAACCTTTATTCAAGGAGAGTATGTTTCATTATGTGAAGAAGGGAAACGGCTCGACAAATATGCCAATCTGGTATCCTCCGATCTAATAAATGGCGTATGGTACCCTCCAATCTTCCGAGAGGACCAAGTTAGACTGGTGCTGAGCTGTTTTCATGAACCAGGATTTTGGCTCAACAAAGGCGCATGTCACGAGATCACCAAAGAGGATCTCCACAGAGTGACCGGGTACAGTGACAAAGGGGAAGCGATAACCCTGTGCACCATCTCCAATTTTGTCGTCAACAAGCTGACCAAGTCAAAGTCCGATGGTCGACTGATGACTATAAACGACATTGAAGATGAAGGAGTACGTTTCGCGTCCACTGTTATCGGTTATAAAGTCTGTCAGTCAAGCAACCTAAACAATGTACTAGGTGGTGCAATCCATGCTGCGCATTGCATTATGCACGAAAATGTCCAATACAACATTTGTGCAATGCTTCGAAATCAAATCTTTGAAAATATGAAGAAGCTTGGAGTTGTAAAGAAGAAATCTATGAAGTATGGAACCCTTCTGATGTGCTTGTACTTTTTCTACCTGGATTTCTTCCCAGGTTTCGGAAAAGTGAATTGGAGAATTGACAAACCGATCATGCATTAAATCACTGAAATGGCAAATAAACAGGGAGACCAGTTAAGCAATGCTATGACCAAACATTTCGAAGCCTTTCAACTAGAGATGCACGAGAGGGAAAGAATTCCGTCGGCAATTGTTGAACATTACAAGGATGAGGTATGTTTTCTGGTCACCACTGACAACTGCATTATTCAAGCAGTTGAACCAAGAGATGCATATGCTCCTGAGCTGGGTTACGAGATCTCAGCCAAAGTTGCGAAGGCATATGCTGAGGCATTAAATGATGCAAATTTGGATCTTGGTGCTATTCGGTTCGGCACGTACACTGAAATTATTTAGAATTTGTCAAAAAGGGCACCGATCAAAATCGTCTATAAGAGGACGCCTCCACCAAGAAAGAAATTGGCAACATAACCGCTCAAAGGCCGAAGGAAGAAAGAAGAACCGACACCCAGCATCCAAGAGGAAGAACAAGAAGAAACAGACCCTGAAGTCACAGTTCCTCTGATTAGGAAAAAGAAGACTGACAAAGTATCAAAGGAGGATCCACCTAGACGAGCCAAGCCCACAATTGATGAAATTGTGGAAGGATTGAAGAAGGTTGGAAATCTAGGCTCTGTAAGAAGAAGATATGACTTAAGCAGTGATGAAGACAAGGACAAACTTGAGGATGCAGTAGCATTTTGCCTCCACAAATTCAGTCTTCATCCCGGTGGACTTCGCACTACTCTACCGAAACAACTTCTACAGAATATTGAGGACCGATGGAAAGCCTCAGAAGAAAGAGAAAAGGAGGAGAGGATACAGGCTCTTCTGGAGGTTCAGAATCACCTTACTCTGGACGAGGCAGCAGAACATGCTGAACTGCATTAGAAAAATTTTGCAACTATAAGAAGGATAGGCCTAGTGCTTATTGGAGAAATTGAGAAGGTACACAATGAAGAAGTCGCAGTATGGACCAAATTTCTTTAGACCCAGCAACAAGCAGAACAAGAAGCAGCACAAAGAACAATTGCCAAACCGGCACCTGACATCGGTAAGGGGAAAGGAGTACTTGGAGAAGAAGCACCGGTACTAGTGGACTTAACCAAGGAACAAGCAACGAATCCAACGGTTTTCGTCTCACCCAGCAAAGGTAACTTTCAAACTATGCATGTTGATGATTTAATAACTGAAGTTATGGACTTTGGGGAAGTGGACAATGCAGCTAAATGGTATAGTGTACTAAATGAAGAAGACAAACAAAAGCTGATTGTTGGGATTGTAGAGACCTTCATGGATTACAATAGCACCCCAAGGTACTACAGGTCCAAGTTCCCACCGGAACTAAACAACAGGCTACAAGAAAAATGGAAAACCGGTCTAGGTCTGAACACTAGAATCACTAGAGACACACTACTTAAGGTTTGACTTGGTTTTAGTGAAGAAAGAATAAAGCTTCTTCTAGAAAAAGCCTCCATGAACCTAAAAACATTTGATAGAGTTGCAGAGATATTGAATGGATATGAGAATAAAGTCTACAAAGACACTCTAGACTTCGCGGCATTAGAGAAATATGGTCCTCAGGATCAAAACGGACCTGCGCAAATAGAAGAGCTCTTAACTAATGAACAAACAGATGTTGAACAAGAAACATAAATTGATATACCCATAGGGAATCTCCATACTGCTGAGGAGCAACAACAAAAAGAAGATCCACCGGGAGAACAACCACAAAATGTCGAAGGTAGTAAGTCACTAGAAGGAGTCGTCCAACTGGAAGGCAGAACTCATCAAGTAATGGAAGACAACAAGGGGCAAGAAGAAGAGATCCCTGTCCACCCAGAGCAGCTAAAACCGGAGCAAGAGCAAGACCAGCAAGAACACAGAGACATTTCAAGCTCCTCTTCAAAAAGGAAACTATCATTTGCCGAGGGAAAGGAAGCAAAAAGAGGCAGATTTACAGACACAGTGGTAGACATCAGTAAGATGTCAACAAGGCAACTAAAAGAATTGACCAAAAGAAAACAGGATATGGTTCTGACAAATGTAAAGAACATCTTGTACAATTTTGTCCCCGATGTTGACATAGATGAAGATAAACCGGTCATAGATCAGCTGGAAGTTTTGGCGCAAACAATCAGTGAGGATCTAACCGATCCAGAAACAATAGCAGCCGACCACTACGAAAAGAAAAGAGTAGTAATACTCCACAAACAGGTTGATGATATCAAAGTCAATGTGACAACCAACCTGCAAATCCTCCAACAACAGCTTCAAGAGGCAAAAAGTCTGATGTGCAGAACCTCAAACTTTGAATTATTTTTGCAAGATCTAACAGAGAAGTTTGTTAAGACCACAGAGGACATCAGCAGCTTCAAGAGGCAAAAAGTCTGATGTGCAGAACCTCAAACTTTGAATTATTTTTGCAAGATCTAATAGAGAAGTTTGTTAAGACCACATAGGACATCAACGCTTTATCTTCCCACTTTAATATATATAATAAATCTGCAGTACATTATAGCAGAGAAATGACAAGTCTGGCTCTTGTCAAAAGGAAGACTACAGAAGAGGAAAGTAAGAGAATCCAAGATATTATTGGATTTCAAATGTTTCTCGCCCCAACATTTGCCTCAATGCAGCGCATTGCTACTACAACAGAAGCTCTGATAAATGAACCGGATTACAAGACTGTTGAAGATATGGAAAACATAGCTATTTCCCTCACCGCAGCTCTCAAGAATATTGAACAAATAACCAGTCAATGGGCACCTTTCCTTCACTCGGCCAAAACAATTTACAAGGATATCTTCACCAAACTACAAATGTGAAGTGAAGTAAAACCCTTTGTCCTCTAGAGGCAAAAAGGGGAAGAAAGTAGCAAGATAGAGAGTGAACAGGGGGAGAACAGAGGAGAAGCAAAAAAAAAACCAAAAAGGAGAGAACACCGGAGCACTTAGATAGGGGAAGTATTTAGACAGTGCAGAACTTTTAGTTAGGGGAAGTCTGGAACAGGGGAAGCAGTGTTCTACCGATACAAGGCACTGTGATCAGTAAGTGAGTGAAGTTTGTGTATAGTTTTGCCACCAATGACAAAGGGGAAGATTGTTAGCAATTCAAGTTGTCATTAGTATACAACATCCACAAACACTATGCACCGGTAAGAGGTCGCCAGTCACTCACAACACTTAGAAGACACCGGTAGACAAGCAACATAACGTATGCACCGGTAGATAAAAAACACCGGTAGACCATGCTAAGAACACGCACCGGTCTTAGTGTGCATAAGTTGAACCGGATATAAGGTTATACCGGTCTAAAGCGGCCTAAAAATCCGCACCGGATTTAGTGGATCATCTTGAGTTAAAAGCAGGATTATACGGGACATCCACCGCATAGAAGTGGATTTAGCTTTTTAACAGGAGTTAGCTTTATTCATGCAGATGTTTTGCAAGGTAAACTCTAGATCAGAGCGCATAGTTCTTTTGCTGATTGCCTGATTTATTACGGAGTTTGCAGCCTGGCGGTTCTGTGAGTTAAGGGTCTCATTACAATGAACTCTCATATAAATATAAGTCGTAGGATGCAAAGAAAGTTGTTGTTGATTATGAGTGATTGTATGGAGAAAAGAAGAGACATCTTCTAAGAGAAGAGCTGCAGACACAGAGGTAGCAGAGATCAACAACCGGGTAACCAGAGAAGAGGTATGATCTAATCAGACATTTAGTGTCATAACAGATCATCAATTCTATTAGAAGTAGAAGCATATTCAAATCCCTTTATTAGGGTGGACCTAATCGGTTCATTGTAAGAATCCCCTAACAGGGTAACATTTTGTTGATGTTCAAAGTCTTGTAACCAGGCAGCTCCTAACAGGGTTTAGATCTTAACAGATCTCTTGTAAAATCCCCTAACCGGGTAGCACCTTAACCAGTGCTTTGTAAGCTCCTAACAGGGCGCCTTCATTCTGAAGTAGTGAAGGTGTGAGCTTTGTCTCACCGTGGTTTTTTCCCGTATAATCAATGGTTTCCACGTATAAATACTTGTAGTGATCTGTGTGATTTTGTTTATACTTTTGAATGATTGTTATATTCTGCTTACCAATTAAGGTTAAGAAGTTCAGAATTAAAAAAAGTATAATAGTGAGTGTTTACTGCTTCAACCCCCCCCCCTCTTAGTAATTGGTAAGTATTAACAGTCTTAATGCAGGGAGGTAAGCCAGTATGTTATCACTCTGAAACTTTTACAAGTGCAGTTATTAATTATCCAACTTATGATAAAGAATTATATGCACTAGTATAGAGTGTTAAAAAATGGAAACACTACCTAATGGGAAAGGAAACAATTGTCCACACGGACCATCAACCACTGCAATATTTACATTCACAGTATAAGTTGCAACAAAGTAGGCACTTTAGGTGGATGGGATTTCTTCAACAATTTCACTTAGTAATAAAGTATAAGAAAGGAGTCCATAATAAGGTAGCTGATATGCTTTCCAGACCTCCAGTTATAAATGCATTGTCTATCTTAAAAGGAAGTTCCATGGTCCATGAAAGTTTTTAGGAACAATATGCCATGGATGTTAACTTCAAGGATATATATTCAGCTCTCATTACAGGTAAACAAGTAGAAGAAAATAATTACTATGTAAAGGACAAATTGTTGTATCACCTAGGAAAATTATGTATTCCTAAAGATGAACAAGCACATGTCCTTAGAGAAGCTCATACGTCTTTGATTGCTGGACATTTTGGTGTCAGCAAGACTATGACTCAATTACAACAATTTTGCTATTGGCCTCACATGCAGGAAACTGTAACAAGATACATTAAAGGATGTATAATGTGTGCAACAAGTAAGCCAAGCAATAGGAAGTTGGGGTTGTACACACCTCTTCCTGTTCCATCTTGACCTTGGGAAAGTGTCTCTATGGATTTTGTTGGAGGACTTCCCATGTCTAGAAGAGGACATGATTATCTGTTTGTAGTAGTTGATAGGTTCAGCAAAATGTGCATTCTTATGCCTTGTAAAAAACAAATCACAGCTGAATTGACAGCTCAATTGTATTTTCAGTTTGTATGGGTCCATTTCGGGCTTCCCACTTGTATTGTATCAGATCGAGACTCTCGGTTCCTTGGAGAGTTTTGGTCTGCATTGCGGGACCTCATGGACACCAAATTGAAGAAGAGTACACCTTTCCATCCTTAGACGGATGGACAAACAGAAGTGGTAAATAGGACCGTTGTGCACTTGCTCCGAGGCTACTGCAGCAAGCATCCCAAATAGTGGGATGAAAGTCTACACTATGTGCAACATGCCTACAACCATGCGGCACATTCTTCTACAAAGAGGTCTCCTTTTGAGACTTGTTTCGGTTACCTACTGCGAAAATCAATGGACTTTGCCTTTGGGAAAGATGAAGTTGAAGACAAGCGACATGATGTAGAAAAGGCTTTGAAGTTCTTATAGAAGGTTCAAGCTATTCATCAGGCAGTAGAAGCTTAGTTGGAGAAGAGTCAAGCCAAATACAAGGCTCGACATGATAAACATCGAGTGGATCACCATTTCCAAGTTGGTGATCGAGTTTGGTTACATATCAGTAAGGAAAGAATGCAGGGAGAAGGCAAAAAGATCAAGCCTATCCGTTATGGTCCCTTTGAGATCTTGGAAAAGATCGGAACCAATGCATTTCGCCTTAATCTTCCTTCCTACATGCACATTTACTCAGTGGTCAATGTTGAAAACTTGAAGTTGTATGAGCCTCCGATGATTCTCGATGAAGAGGCCGATGTTCAGGTACCTTCAGTAGATGATCTTTCACTTGAGTATATGTCAGAGCTGCCAGAGGATGTCATTCTCGATAGAAATGTCAGGACTTCACGACGAGGAGTTGTTGAGTATCTCAGAGTGGGGTTAAAATGGATGAATCCAAGCAAGGCAAGGTGGATGGAGATTGGAAAAGTGAGGGAACTTTACCCTCACTTACTTTCTGAGTAACCAAGGTTTTGGTGGTCCAAAAGCTCCCAAGTGGGGAGGACTGATCCAGATGGATTTTACCACTAAAAATTTAAAAGTTCCCAATGCTTCCAAAAATAGCACCAAATCAAAGATCTCACCAAAATGAATCCAACGCAACTTGAATGGAGTCAATCGGAGTTCGTTTGCTCAATTTACAGACAGTCAAAGTTTGAGGAAAAAAATAGTTGACTGGTCAAAGGTTGACCAAATCCGGTTGACTTGGTAAAATTGAAAGTTAAGAGATTTGAACTCTAAATCTCCTCTTTACAAACCATGTGCCTTACCACTGGACCACATAAGCACTAAGGATTTTAGTGACACTTGTTTTATTTAAACTAATTTTCCCGCCACTTAAGCTATTAAAAGGAGGAGAAAATGGATGTAAGGGAAATGAACCCATAACCTCTACTTCACCCGAGAGCCTTGAGCGGTTTGCTTTAACCAAGGAGCCATTGCATTTGGGTTATAATGAGCACTTTTATACTTTAAAGAATATCTGTGTGCCTATAATGGTGGGTGGGTGTTTGAACCGCCCACTTACCATGACATTAGTTGCACGATTTCCCACTGTTTCCAGCGGATTTCTTGGATCTAATAGGATAGATTATGTTTATAAAAGTCCTATCCACTAACTATAAAGTTTAAAATTAACCCAAAAATATTTTAAGGGTTATCTTTATGAGATATTATTATTTTTGGGGGATTTGTTGTAAATAATGGGAGATTGAGAATATTTTGTAAATCATTTGGTTATTTACCATATTGAGTAAATTCTTTGTATAAAAAGGGGTGAAAAGGGAGTGTGAAGTAGTGATTTTTGGAGTTGCATTTTGGAGAGAAATAGCTCCGAGTGTTCTTCCAAGCTATTGAAGATTGTGATCTTGCTTAGGAGAGAGCTTGAAGCTCAGTGCAACTGGATGCTGTCAGATTGACACCAGATTGTTGTAATCTTTTGGGAATTGAACAAAGGATCGGTCACTCTACTTGGAGGACTCGGAGACGTAGTCCATACGGAGGAACTCCATAATCAAGCTTTGTGTTATGTTTGCATTTTCCTCTCTCCTCTTCTCTTAATTTTAGTTTGCATGTTGAAAATTTAATTTACATTTATGTATTTAAAAATTAAGTTTGTACAGTTTGTTTTTAATTTATTTAGTAAACAAACTTTAAATTGTATTAGCATTCAACTGCAAATCGTCATAGATCTGTCTTAATCAGATCATCCTTGATCAGGAGGAGATGCAAGCTGCTAAGACTAAGGGTTTGGGTAAAAGAACTAGAGCCAACTTCAAGAAGAAGAATATTCCTTTGCCCCAGGACATTGTGGAACTGAAGCGGTGGCTTAGAGGGATAGTTAGCTTGAGGAGGTTGCTGAGACCTTAAAATGTTTGGGTTAGTTTTGTTTGCTTCCTTTTTGTTGTCTGTAGCGTCGTCAACTTCTCACTGATTTTTTGCTGGGATTGGGCCGGTTCTGTCATGTGTTTTGCTCTTTGCTTGCCCTGTTTTTGGGTTTGTCTATCTCGTGTTGGTGAACTTTATTGATAAATCTAATGTAATTGCTATGTAAAGGGTTTTGTGTCCCTTTAAAACCTGTTTTTGCTTTAATCAACTACTAAACCTAAAACTCATTGAATTAATAAATACACACATTGTATAAGATTACATTGGGGGTTTTGTATTGATGTAAATACCTTAATGACTATTTTTTGCTGCAAATGTAGCTCTAGATTTTTAATGCCCAATAGTCAAGGCTTGCAATGAAATTTTTTGGTGGATAAATACTTAGAGCATGAACAAGAACAACCTCCTACTAGCTAAAGGAATGACAAGTTTTTGGCTGAAAAAAATGATTTAACATCAAGGAACATTGTATACTGGCTAAATCTAAGACCAATATTCTATGTGAACAAGCAATGATTAAATGGAGGAACATCATACTATTCCAAAAGTGAATTGCTAATTCCATATCCAAAGTTAGTACTTTAATGAAAACAAGTATCAATGGAAATCTTAATGGTGTTTCTCAATTCAATTTAACTCATAGGATTACAAACATAATTTTAACCATAGTTGCAGTACTTGCAGAAAACTCGCTGAATAGAGAAAAACCTGTGAGTTTTTCTACTTGGCGAGTTTTTATGAGTTTTTCTCACCAAAAGAACTCGCAGATTTTTTATGAAAAATTGCTGAGTTTTTGGAAAAACTTAGTTAGTCCGAGTCAAAAACTCAGCCATAGGTCCATGAAAGAAGTTTGACGTCAAAATTTAGGTTTCATTTGATTTTTGTGAGTTCTCATTTGCTGCTCAAGAGACAAAACAACCACCCAAGATATTGCAAAGTCATTTGCAAGTATTTTGGTCAATTTGAAGCGGATTTGAAGTGGATTATGAAGCAAAATCAGATTCTCTGGTAGGTTTTCTTAATTTTTCTCTTTTTTTAAATCATTTTATTTCCTTTTTGATACATCTATTTTTATAGAAATTCAATAATGACATTTCTTAAGTACTCTAAATTGCTTTAGAGTATAATGAACAAGATTGAACACCATTTTTATCAATTTTTATTGATTTTGCATTGTTTTTTCAAGAATCTCAACTTTTCCTAAAAATTTGAAACCCTAACAATTTTTTTTTTCAAGTTTCAACTGTCTAAAATTATTCAAACTAATTTAGTTTGTTTGCTAATTTTTTTAATAGAATATTAACTTGTGGTTTCAATTTGTGTGTGTAGGTTGATTGATAATGACAAATAGAGAATGATCTACAATTGGTTTAGCTTCAGGATCTACTAGTGCCTCAGTAGGCACCTGCCCATCTGGATATGTAGGCACGTGTCCTAAAGGTGCTAGAGATAGGGCTTAGAAGTATGCCTTTGAAGGACCGAAATCTAATATTGTGATTGCATCAAGTGTGAAAAACTAATTCATGGAGGCATAAATCGCTTGAAATACCACCTTGCAAGCATCACAAAACATGATACGAGGGTTTGTGGTGGGACCACAGAGAAAATAAAAAGAGAAATTAATGCCTTGCTTGCAGCCAAAAAAGAGAAAAAAATGCAAAGGGCAAAACTTTCCATGAAAGCAAACATAGTTGAATCTCAAGGTGTTACACTCAACTTTGAAGAAGAAGAAGCACTTGACGGCATAGTGGGCTCTCTTTGTGGCCCACGTATCCTCAAATCCACCACTACCTTGGACACCACTCTTGCTACTTCTAGTAGTGTACCACAATCAATGCCGTAGGCACTGATGGTCCCAACCGGTGCTAAGAGGGGAGGGGTGAATCAACACCCTTTTAAATACAAGAAACAAAATCTGATATAATCTAACTAAAACTGTAAGTAGAATAGATTCTATCACAAAAATAGCTATCACACAACCAAGCAATAAACAACACCAGATTTATCACGCGGAAACCCAAATCGGGAGAAAACCACGGTGAGAGGAAACCTCACAAGTTTTGCACTCTTCTGAAGTGCATCTTGTAAGGAGCCTTCCCTGTTAAAGGATTACAAACACACTGTTAGATGCGACCCAGTTAAGGGATTTTGGAAATAAGGCTTGTTAGACCCTGCCTGGTTAGAGGACTTAAAACATCTACACAGATGTCACCCGATTAAGGGATTTAATACAAGGGACTTGTTAATGTCCACCCAAAATAATGGGGATCTAGCTATTGCAATTGTCAAAGATCAATAGAGGGTTTGATCTTTTAGAAATGGCTTTGCTGACCCTGATAAGATCGCTGTGCTTGTCAGTTGAGAGTCATCACCAGTCACCGTAGGTATGCTCTCCTTTCGGCTATTGTGCTTCCTTGCACAATCTTCTTTTCTTCTTCTCTTCATCTTTTCGTAGCTTTTCTTAGCTTGCAGGTTAACTCTTTTCTTTGGCAGAATGAAGGCAAACAATATTTTTCACAGGTTGAAGAATATATAGTCTTCTTTTCCTTTCCGCTTTTTACATGCACGACCTGTTTAAAAATCTCCTTCGGATCCATCACCTAGTGGAGTCTCAGTTCACTAAGGAAACATTCGATCCATGCCATGTGCTTTTTCTACTTTATGAAGGAAACGAAAGATGCGTGCCGAAAGCTTTCCTTCACTAGAGATTTCTACATGTTTTAATGCCACAAACTTCAGCATTAAAACCTTTAATTGCGCCTTGCACCGATCTTCTTGATAACACAAAGTCATCTAGATTTTGTGCAACAAATCCCGATCAAAGAGTCACACAAGTGTTTGTCAACTGTGACTTTCCCTGGTTTATCAGTCTTGATGATATCTTCACTGATCGGTTTATGTCCCTTGGATGTGCACAGTTAAAAACCTTGACTTGTCACAATTCCTTTCTCTGTCACTATCGGTTGGATCCTTGGTTCCGGTTATACACTTTATCAGTCATAGTACTAAAACCTTGATGACCGGTTGCGCCTTCCTTGGTTACCGGTTGCTTTGATGATCAGTTAGAGCTTTATCAGTAACAAAGACAATGTCTCTTCTTGCTCGCTATGTGTCACTAGTCTCCAAACCAGTCTCTCCTTTGCGCTTATGTCACAGGTCTCCAAACCAGTCTCTCCTTTGCGCTTATTATTATTAGTTGTTCCTGCTTGTCATCTGTTCCTGTCCTTGGTTCCTGATTGAACACTGTTGGCATCCCTAGTCATAAATGACAACACCTTTGTTATCATTTTAGTTCACACTAAATTGATAAACTGACAAGTGTTTTGCATTGAGGTTTGAACTTAAGAGTTGCTGTTTTAAATTTCAAAATGGTTAAAAAATTCAGAGAAGGAAAGTACATGTACAGCATTATAATTATAAACATCAGAATGCTGGTATTAAGGTACACTTATTACAGATTTTTTTTTGAGAAAACAGAAAAATGAAAGATATGCTTGCATTTCAAACATGAAAGTACAACTTTAAATTAACCACACAAGCAGTGGTTGCTCTTTAAAAAAAATGAATGGAAAGTACTTTTAAAAGATGTACAATAAAAAATTCGTATGAGGCCACACATCCCGTGGCAATAGGTTAATGCAGGCATGCATTTTAGTTTCTTATATTGAATGCAGATGTTAAAATCAAATGCAGAAATTAAAGGGCAATTTACATTAATGTAAATGCAAAAAAGGAGAAATAGAAGACAGGTTAGGCCCCCCCATTGCTTGGTGTTTGGTCGTTAGATTTGGTTTGGGTTCTAGTTCTTGCTATCTATCATGTGATGACTATTCGCCATCAGTGGTACATGGTAGTTATGGTTATGAGACAGTGGTTGGTGATTTACAGAGTTGTGTTCACTTCAGGAGGTGTACAATGTGTGGATTCTCCGTACTTGGTGTAGTTTCATTCGGGAGTGTTCACCATTGTTGCAGAGTTGGATTGTGCGCTCTGCTTAGGCCAATGGGATGCGTTGATGGTATTTACTATGTTGGCAGTTTGAGTTGTCCTCTCTACTTGGGTTCTGATATTTCGAGAGTTTGTGTCTCGTGGGTTCTTGACTATGGTAGTAGTGGATTTGGAGTTCAGTGGCGCAGTGGTTCACGATTCATTCATGGATTCCTCTTGGTTATATTTCAGAGGGTGTTGCAGGAGCCTACGTTGACTGACAGCAGTGTAGATCATGACGTCATTTGGGATCCAGGTGGATTGATTGGTTTATTGTTCAGCCATTGCTTGGGGACAAACAATTTTAGGAGGGGCGGACTGTCATGTCCCCTTTTTAGTGACATGTTATTTTTCAGTGGATTTGCCTATCATGGACTCTCGTAGGCAGATGGCTTTGGTGAGAGAGTCATCTTGGTGATTATTTGGAGATTGGATGGTCTTATTTGCTCTTGGAGAGATGTTTTGGAGCCTATTTTTTATTATTATGTGTATGCGGGCCCCACATGTTATAATTTTAAGTTGAGTTGCACTTTTTATTTTATAAAGTTACTTTATTATAAAAGTGCATTATAATGGAATTTTATAATGGATGCTTCTAGAAGTTCTTAGTAACTTCTTAGAAAAGTGAATAAATAGAGGGCTTGGCCTCTCATTTGGACAAGCTGATTTGAGGATTCTTCTACTTTTCCATATTGGAGCAATTTGTAGTCATTTGGTCTGCAAATTTTCATTAGATCTTTGGGAACGGTAACTCCCTTGGATTTGCA
Source organism: Chamaecyparis obtusa (assembly GCA_027943335.1). NCBI lineage: Eukaryota > Viridiplantae > Streptophyta > Pinopsida > Cupressales > Cupressaceae > Chamaecyparis > Chamaecyparis obtusa. Next base: position 2,387,543 of record BSBK01000053.1, read on the forward strand.
TAACTGAGGAGGTGAGATATCTTCTGAAGGGTTGCACATTGAAAGTGGTATTCAACCATTTCATGCTGAGCTTGATTGAGTACTTAGAATTGGCTGAGTTTTGACATGTTTGGAGTCCTCAGACTTAATTGAGGGTTTGTGTTTTCAGTGGTTAAAACAATTGGATTTACATCTATTCATCCAGGAGAACATTTTGCTATTGCTTGGAGAACAATTCAGTGAATTTTGTGGTGAATCCAGGAAGGTTTGATTTTTAGATTGGAAGCACATTTTCAGTCATATCTTCATCTCAGGTGGCTGGAAAAATCTAAGACTTTGCAGAGACATACCTTGTGCCCAGACGGTTGTGTTCATACCATTTTTGGCACCCTTTTGTGGAGTATTAATTTATTGCAAAAGCTGTACATGTCCGTACTGTACGGCCTGGTACAGCAGCAGGGGTACGGCCCAGTCTTGGCATGCCAGTTCAGTCCAGTTTGTCATTGACAGTCAGCAATTTGTGGGTGCAGTTCGGTCTCTTCATCTTCAGCAATTTGGTCAACACATTGCATCAATTCCAGGTTCTTTTCATTGTGTTTGATCATAGGAAAAAGGGCAAATGTAATATTGTGATTAGGAACTGTAACTTAGTCAATGCTGTAGCAATTGTTGCATATAATTCAGTCACTGTTATTCATTGAAATCAGATGTATGTATGTGGAATGTCATAGTAAATGTAAGGTGCATTGATGAGGTCTTACATTGCATACTTGCAATAGTTTCATTGTTACATTTATTGGAGTTGTAAAACCTGATTATTGTAATTGGCAACCTTCTTGAACATATCATTATTTTGGTACTGTTCTTACATCATTGCATTAGCGTGGACAATTCTTCCTCTAGAATTTTACATTACATTGATATTAAGATGTATGCCAACTATTTGACATAATGTCAATGGTTGTAGATGTTCTTATTAGCATATAGGTTGCATACCAACTGTTTGATAAAATACCAGTTGGCTCTAGGTGTTCATTTCCCATGTTTAGATCATATATATGCATTGGTTATTGTCAAATTAAGTTGCACATTACATTTCAAACATAACAATTCAATTGCATGCCAAGTGTTTGACGAAATCACTCAGTCCAACGACAGAGGTTTTAGTGGCCTTTTTAGTAAGGGTCATTACAGGTTGAACACTGCTGCATCTTTGATCCCGCATCTTGAGATATTCCAAGTCATCCTGCAAAAGAAGAGTGATAAATTGGGTCAGTTCATGCGAACTGAGCAATGGAGAAAGATTAAACTATCTTCTAGTTATCTACTTAATTGCATTTACACAAATGTAAAACAAAAAGCAAATCATGGAGCTGCTAGAAAGAATGATCACATTACAGAAAAACACTTTATTCTTAACATTGTTTGCTTCATGTGCAGATAGGTTTGAAGACTGAGTAAGTTGTTGAAAGGACATGCACACATCACGCGCATGAAACTTTCCAGCTAAAGCTATGGAGAGGCAAAGATATGAAGACCGGAGGACAAGAGGAGGTTGTTGAGGGGGCATGCATAAGTTTCAAGCATGGGACCTTCTGGCCAAATCATGGAGCTGTACAAGGCAGGCTATTGAAGGGACATGACTTTCCTCATGAAACCTTCCAGCCAATAAATCAGAATTATAGGCGCGACAAGATCATGTTCGCCATTCTAAGGTTCCAGTCAGATAGAAGGTATTTATCAAATTGCCACAAAAGTTTTTATAAAGTAATCAGGAAGCTTGTAAAAACATGTATCAAGACAATTCATGTCAGATCTGTATGTCATTCGATTATTTGCATAGTATCAGATAAGGAACAACTAGGAATATCAACAGTGTTATGAAAATGAAAAAAAATCATAAGTTTCCTTGTACGCAAACGCGTCATTAAAATGTACATGTAGACAAGGATATGGTTTATTCAACAGATAGTGTTCATTTGCTGAACGTATATTAAAGTTCAAGTGCAAGATCAATGAAATCTGTTTGTGGGTGTCCCGAGCCCGTGCTCGAATCCCACAAATAGATTGCATTGATTTAAAAATGGAGTAAGTGCTGAAAATCTGATATATATATTTGAAGCGTGCATTATTAAAAGAGATATATGGCAAGGAGTAAATGAAATACTGAACAACTATAAGAGAAAATCAAGGTATATTTGGAGGCATTGTTAATGATAAAATAGCAGGAAAGAACAGCAGAGTAATTCTGGAAGTCAATGCTGTGTGATTCACTATGATATTCCTGAGCATAAATTTCAAATTATTTTGTACTTCTAAGTTATTTCTGAACTGGAAGGCAGCAAACATGGACAGCTATCACTGCTGAACTGAAAATAAGTCTAGACAAATAAAGGGAACCGAATTCTATTTGTGCAGAAGAGCCAAACAGAAAATTATTCCTAATGATATTATTTGCTAATTGGCTCCTCTGTTTATACGTAAAATTTATAACAAATAGATTTGAAGTGGGAATGAGAAACAGTTTCAGTACTCTTCATAAATTCTGGTCCATTGATTTTACATGTGCTGTCAGTAAACAATTTCATACTTGAACAGCCAAAGCAGTTAGTGTGCAGTTGAATTCAGAATTTCATATATAGTGACAGTTCACCGGGAAAATAATAATTTGTACAAACCAGTCCAATTTCTATATTCAGACTCACCTTGCTAACTGTGTGTCAAGGAGAATACAATTATACATGACAGCAGTCGAATGTATGAACCCAGTTTTGTGCAAATGAAAGTATGGATACATTATTATCAAAACCCAGAATTATTTATCATTTATGGTAAATACCCAGATCAACACAAGTTCAGTATGTGTTACAGTTTATTTCTTGTAAAGAAAGGAAAATCTGGTTAAAGCTTGAGTTTCGAGCTAATGAGTCAGTCACATTATGAGTCAGAGATAATATATCAAATACAGCAAAGGAACTAAACCCGGTATTTTATGCAGTAAAGAAACATTGAAATCTGCAGCTTTTCACGCAATAGAGATGACAGTCTAGTTTCTACTATATATTTCATAATGCATCCAAGAGAGATATGTAATACTTATCCCCAACTAGGCCGTGAAATCTTAGTAAAATCCGAGCCTTGAAGCTATATCATGGGTCAAAGCAAAGCAGCAGTATACAGCCTGTTAATTTCTAAATAAACTCAGTATTCATTTTGAGTATTATGCGCAAGGGATTTATAAAGGCTATGCAATTTAATTAGAAAATAAGGGGTTTTAGAACTTGCGCAAATCAAAGGAGGATCTTTAAGCACAGCATGAGTATCAAAATAAACTAACAAGGTGGAGTCATACTTATCTCTTAGAGACCATAGAGCGAGCTTGAGTTCAAACAGCCGAGTGATAAAGAGCCCGATTTACAAATGAGTGCTCCCAGTAGAGAATGAGTTACATTCTCAGCATAGCAACAACCACATATTGAAGCCTCAAACTAGCAGCAGCATAGAGCCAAGATAAAACCCGTGAGCTTCTCAAATCAAGCCGAAATGCAAGCAGTGACTTCAATAGACATAGTCAGATTTCAATTTATAAAACAAAGCTTCAGACTCAAACTCCAAGTTTACTCTCAGAGTCATTTCTCAGAAGAATAAACATGTAGAAAACGTGGGTTCCAAGCTTCCAGATGTGATAAATACTAGAGAAAAGCTTCAAAGAACATGGCGGCTCCAAGTATAAACCCTAGCTCCTCTTCATCCAAATGAAAAATACCTAAGTGTGAAGACAAAAGGTGAGATAAGATGAAATGCCTTTGCCAAATTTTAAGATAATTTGGAGTCCGAAATATGCTGCAGTTTACGGAAGCCTTCCAAACATGCCACGACTAAGAAGTCACGTGCCTTATTAAAAAAAAATGGAGATATTTAAAGAGGTTATGTTGACCGAGAGATAAAAAGCATTTGTTTTGTTTGATAAAATACTTTGGCTATGTATTTATTTGGTTATATGTTAGGTTAGAGTTTTTAGATATATTTTTTTTCCTTTCCTTTTAAATTTTAAATTTTAATAATATATATTATAATGTAAAATTATTTTGAGTTAAAATAGATAATATTATTCTCTATTTAACTTAAATAATATTATATTATAATATATATATGGTTAAAATTTAAATTTAATTTATACATATTATATTTAATATTAAATAAATAATAGACTTATAGTTGTCATGAAATATATTAGATAGAATTATTTTAATTCTATTTTTATATTGAGTATAAGTATATTATTTATTAAATATTAAATATAATAATTATAGTTTGGGAAAAAATATAAATAAAATCTTTTTCAGAATATATTAATGAATAAATTTATAGCCAAAGTGGATTTTAAGTTCATCATTTCTAGTAAAGGAGGAATGTTTCTAGTTCTGAGAAGTTGTTGAGGCAGATTAGAGGCAGTTATAGAATCTTGGAGTTACTTTGAGTGCATTTTTGAGTTCTTCATTGATTATTGATGGATGAGAGACCTTTTTTAGCAGTTTACTATCAGTTTCTAGCAGTTATACTCATGTTTTGACAGGCTTTTCCTTCATATCCGACCCCCACCAAATATGCATGATTTTTGAAGATTTGGTACAATTTTGAGGAAATTTTAAGTGATACTTCAGTTACACATGGCTTGAGGGAGTTCAAGGGGCACTTACACTTCATTTTTGGGCAGTTTGACTGTTTGTTTTAGATGGTTTTCTCATGCATCTGAGTTAGGGTTTTAGGCCCTATTTATCTTATTTTCACCTCATTATTGAGGGACTTCTTTTGGCTCACCTGTTTTGCATATCGCAGACTTGTGAGAAATTTGTAAGGCACTTTGTAACAAAGATTTTTTCAGCATTAATATATAGAGATAGCCGTTCCTTCCCATTGGTTTTGAAGTGTAATACTGTGAGTTTATTTGCTCTGATGTCGTGTTAGCCTTCATCTAAGCTGCATTCCTTATTACATTTTCGAATCTTGATACTTGCTATTACAGGTCTATTGTTTGTGTCTTAATTTTTACAGAAAATTGGTGAAGTATTACTTCCCTATCAAAGAAAATATTGTAGGTCCTTACATAGAAATACTTTTGTAGTTGCATGTTTGTCTGGGCACTGAGAGCCATAATTATCTTAAAAGATCTATGCTGGATTAATTTAAGTTACATATCATTTTTTGGTGTATCACCCTGTTTAGGTTTAGAATTCACTACATTATTTCTTTCATCCTTTTCCCATATAAATTTAGCCACAAGTGATATTCCAAATCCAAGAGGAACCGGCCTAGAATCCGGAGATTTGTTCTCTTTCCCCATCAGCGAGAACATTTCCATGTTTCAACAGGATAGCTAAATTCCGCATCAAGCTATAGGCGCAATCCTGATTGACAACAACCTTTTTGCCAATCAATGACAATACCTCTTTTCCATGTACCGGTTACATCCTTACCGGTTAATGCCAACATGCACAACCTATAGTTGATTATTTTGTGCACAGAAACACACCTGGAGCACGACCATCATTAGACGTAACTGGGTGGAATAGGGAGGCGCATCAACAAACAAACATTTTGTGTGTTGATTTCTATTACTTAAACATCTCTTTCAATGTGGCAAACAATCCATGTAGGCTTAATTTGGTTATTGCAATGACTGTGGTGGGAAAAAGCTACAAGGCACCTTCTCGTGCAGACTTGAGTGGGAGGTTAGTCCGATTGTTTTAGTTTTTAAATGTTTTAACTTTTTAACTTTTAGTTTTGAATCTTGATAACTTATTGTGAGTCTTGATTTTTAGAGTGTAGACTAAATTTATGTTCTTTTATTTTTATTTATAGTAATTAGTAATTTTTGTTGAATTTAAGTTATTTTAATTGTTTATTTAACATTAATTTCACTTCGTACTTGTAGGTTGTTCACAAATGTAGTTGATAGGCCAAAAGAAGTGGTGGAAGAGCAAAGAAAAGAATGGAAAAAATGGCTGCACTATTCTTTCCGATGGGTGGATGGATGGAAAAAATTGCACCATCATTAATTTTTTGGTTTCTTGCAAGAATAATGTGTTCTTGAAATTGGTGGATGCCTCCAACAAGGTGATAACTGTTGAAACTTTGGTTCTAATGTTGGAGCAAGTTGTTATGGAGGTGGGAGTTGAAAAAGTGGTGCAAATAATAATCGATAATGTAGTAGCATATGTGGTAGCTGGTAGAATCATCCAATAGAAACATAGTGCACTTTTTTGGACAACTTGTGTAGCACGTGTCCTTGACCTTGTTTTGGAGGACATATGAAAACTAGATTAGGTGATACCAGTTGTAGAGGATGCATGTAGGATCATAAAATACATCTACAATCATCCTTGGGCTCTTTGCTTGATGAGAGAACACACCCACGGGAAAGAGTTGGTAAGATTGGATGTTACAAGGTTTGCAAGGATTTTCTTAACGTTGCAAAGTATTCTTAGTTCATTCACAACTTTGAAGCAAATGTTTGTGAGTCAAGCATGGATAGACTCAATTTATTTGAAGAAGCCTAAAAGAGAGAGTGTTGCATACATTGTCTTCGACAACCTATTTGCACAAAGAGCTTGTAATGCTCCTTGTCTGTTCTACAGGATTTGGGACTTTAATTCTTATATTTCAATTGCAGGTTGACTTCTTAGTTCTTTAATTTTTCGCAAATAAACGCATTGTAAGGAGACAATATTCCTTAAATAATAATGTATTAATTGTGAAATGGGCTTTCTTGATGCTATGTAGGAATGGCTGTGAAAAATAAAAGTACCGATGTCTTTTATAAATATATATTATAGATTTATAGATAAGTTTATGCAATCTAAATTGATGACCAAAACCATTTCTAATATCAACAACTTAGTGATATAATCCAATCAATATCAAGGATAGGGGATGCTTTATATGAGGACTGCAAATGGGAGTAGAAAAAATGACTCTAATTGATTGTAAAGTTACTCTAGTTTGATCATGGATATTTTGCTAATTAGTTGGTTCTTGGTGTGTTTTGGTTTCCAAATAATGAGCCGAGTCCTTCCACTTAGGTTTTTAAAGCTATCTCCAATCTAATCCTTGATTGATACTAATGCCTTCTTATATCTCCTTCATCGAATTGTCATGACTTTGGGGAATTAAGGGATATATCCCTTCCCTTATGAAATTGCAGCCATTCAAAATAGTTTTTAGCTTACATTTATTAATCTGATTTCTTATGCTAATCGCAACCTTAGGGTTGTCCTTATATTGATGCTACTTGATCGTCGATTATGGACAAATATAATAGTTTATTCTACCATAACTCATAACAGATTAATTAATAGTTAAAATATCTATAATCATCGTTCATTAATTATATGGATCATTTAATCATCGCCTTTTTGTGATATACAGATTGCTGTAAATGAATTCTGCTCCTTGGGTGCTGATACTCAATGCTGAACGTTCATATTATCTCCGATCATTGTAATTTCATTGACACTTTTATTCCTTAATGGGCTGCTGATGTTTACTATCACCGTTCATCGTGCTATAATTTCCGTGTGCACCTCCTTAAATTTGTTTTTGTAGATTGAGCACTGATCTCTGACTTGGTATGACCACTCTATTCATTCAGTGGGTAACTCGATATTGGCGACATTGACTTGCGACAAGAGTCTATTAAGCTGATGTCGACTTGATAATAATTCTTGTTATTTAATGACAATCAACGCTTATGTAGATGAATAGTGGTTAGTCATCATATATTGGGTCTTGAAGTTATATTAGCTTATATTTGAATGTTTTAATTAAACACAGTAAATTGTTTAGAGTGGATATATTACTATCTATTAAAATATTATTATATTATTGTTTATATTTATATTATTAATAGTATTATTAATTATTATTTCTTTGATCACCCTCATTTATTTAATAAGATTTAATTATTTAATTATTGTAATATTATTATTATTATATATTAATAATAATATATTATTATATTAATAATAAATTATATTATATTATTTATTAATTATTTAATTATTCTAATTATATTTATTATTATGTTATTATTTATTGAATTTGATCTGTGAAATAGGGGGCATCACAGTTTGCCTTTCCTGAAATTGCTTGTCCTCAAGCAATGTGAACCTTTGGTGTGAGTGGAGTCTTCTATGCAACTCTGGTATCCAATCCAATGACCTCAGAATCATAGTTTCAACATGAGGTTAGAACTGCAATATATTCACAAATATAAATTTATCAATTTTGAAGATCATATATTCAATTTAAAATACTAAGAATAATTCAAAAGATAGAACTTATCTTGATGTACTATAGTACTTTCCTTCTCTATTAAATATTGCCTTGTTCCAAGATGAGCCTTGATGAATAATCCTAATCCTTAGGGAGAGCTTTTAATCGGGTTCCAAGCTCTTTAGGGAGGACCTCCTGGGGCTCTAGTCGCCTTATGGCCATTCTAGAACAGGGTGAAGCTATGCCACCATCTCATTACGATTGTCTCCTCCTAAGGCCTTATGGATATCCTATTCTTGGTATATCCATCCTTATAATCCTTGAGAGAGACTTTATCTCTTCTCAATCCTTATGGGAGAGTTCGCGATCAAGTTCTTACACCTGTCGAAGGACTTCTTGGGGCTCTAGTTATCTCATAACCAATTTAGAATAGTCCTCCAGTTATGATACCATCTCCTCACGATTCCTCTCTCCTTAAGGCCTTATGGATATCCAATATTTGGCATATCCATCCTTCTGATCCTAGAAGATAGATCTATCTCTCCTAGGTCTTCAAATATGCGATCTCTGCCTTGTAGTAGGGTGCCCTTGGCAGTTCTCCCTTAATCATAGTGTAGTGGGGGTGTCTCTTAACTTCCCTAAAATAGGGTACCCTTGGCAGTTCTCCCTCAACTACTTCTGCAATAGGGTGCCCTTAGCGGTTTTCCCTCAATCACAATGCAGTAGGGTGCCCTTATAACCATTCTCCCTTGCCACCGCAATGGGGTGCCCTTCACAATTCTCCCTTAATTGCATCCTTGGAAAGTTGCTAGCAATAGGGCACCCTTAGTGGTTCTCCCTTAATCACAACACAGTAGGGTGCCCTCATAACAGTTCTCCCTTAACTCTTCTGCAATAGGGTGCCTTTCGCAATTCTCCCTTAATTGCAACCCTTTCCCCCCATTTAAATTATATCTTAAATGTCTATTAATAATAATCAAAATTACATTATAGAGTACATAAATATATTATTTACTATTTCTATATTATCAATTAAAATAAACTTCTAGATTGGTCTCGCAGCTATGGTTGAACCTCCTCGAAACTCCAATGGCTTCCTATTCCTTCATTATTTGATTGGATGTTGTTGGAAATGATCAAGAAGCGATTGAGGAGACTGGAAAAAATTGTTGCCATAATACTATCAAACTAATTGCTAATTCATTGTTGGTCTTCATGGTGGATTACTTGTGTTGCTTTGGAGTATTGTTGGTTTTCACATTTCCTCACTTAGATTAGGATTTTATTTCATGTTGATTAAAAGTAGTGTTTAGTTGGATGGAAGATATTTTGGATGCATCTTTGGTGAACTCACTTAGACCAAACCACTAGTTGCTTGTTGATTGTAAGTTTGGCTTGCGTGGTTGAATGCCATATTGATGAGCTTTACTTTGATTATTGCTTACAGATTGATATGCATCGATGGACGATGTTAATGGAATAGTGATAGTTTGAACATCTTACATATACCTTAGGAGATTGCACTAGCTTGGTTGATGTCAATGACTAAACTAAGTCTAGTAGAGTCACAAAGACATTCACAGTTTCTTGCATTCTAGATGTAGAATAGCTTTCTAAATCCTTACCCTTTGCAGTTTGTTGGTTGGAAGAAGTTAAAGTCAAGTTTATATTCATTGAATGAACAATGTTAGTCCCTTTTTGATGCCCAACATATCACATCATTATAATTGAGTGAAAGTCCACAACTATAAGGAACATTGGAGTTTACTCATTTGATCATACAATCCATATACATTGTTTGGCATATGAGCATCCTTATTCAAGAGAGAGTTGGAGATTTGGTGTTTAACCCTGGAATACTAAGTATTCGATTCTGCATGTTGTATTGGCATAAAACTCACATCAACAGGCAGTGTTTAGTATCACCATTGTTATGATCTGCCCCTTGGCTCCAAACTTGTTTCCATATATCTCTTATAGAAGTTGCACTGGAGTCCCAAGTTTTGTGTTCACCATTAACTTTGTATGAGTTTGCAAGAGCTTCTTCATTCCATACAAAAAGTGGGTTGTCATAAGCATGAGTATGGGGCTGATTCCCGACTTGTGATTTTGCAACTTAGAAGATAAAGACTGATAAATCTTTTAATAATTCCGCAAGAGAGTTTGGCATAGGAATCTATTGAAGATGACAATTGAAGCTAGAAGATAGGTTATATGACCTGATAACATATTTGCAATTCTTTATTAGCTTAAGTATTATTTATCAAAGTCTACATCAACTTACTATTTGTATAAAACAACGAGAGATGAGGGAACAAGATTTTTTTGGATGATATTATGCAGAGGACATTGCAATCTTCTAGTTATCCCTGATAAGGAAACTATCTATTTGTTATATCAATAATATGTAGATTACAGTTTTTTCCATTCTGACCTTATGTGTTTGTCTCTTGCCATTGGTTTATTTTCGCACTTGCTTCATGTTAGCATCTCAGCATGGTACATTACATGGTTTGTCAAGATTAGAGTCATATGGAAATGGTCTGAGTAACAATGTCTGTTAGTGTGGCACCCTTTATTAGGTTTGTACATGTGTTTAACCCAAGTTTGCTCAGTTATTTCATCATGGTACAGGACAATAGTATTTTCCTCTTCAACGTACAAACCTTATGGTAAGATTCCATATTCTTTTCTGGGTCCAATTTTTTTTCTGAATATCTGTTTGAACAAGCATTGTGACCTTTAAAATAGAAGCAGAGAAGCTGTGGCAAAATGTTCATTTTTCTGTTCCATCTGCGATCCTTGTCTGAATTATTATATAAATTCTAAGCATGTCTCATGGTATATGTTCCACAGGTATGAATATGAATCCTGTTTTCCTTTTAAAACATGTTGGCAATAAAAATAAGCATGGCATATTTAAATACATTTCATTTGTCAATTGACTGAAGAACCACTTAAATACGATATAGAAAGCCGCACCAAATTTTCTCTCTCTTGTTTTTTTTTTATTGCAAACTGTGATTTTGCAATACAATGTATTGCAATTCCTCCTTGGGATATGCTTATATTTATTCTAGTAAGGATGAACCTTTTTCAATTATTATTTCTCATGTTATTGTTGGGAATTCATGCACAAAGCCAGTTTAAGCTATAGGTTATGGACTGATTATATTTCTTGAATGAAGGTTTCTATATATATTTTCTTGGCATCTCAGAAGTGAGGCAGCAACAATTCCACAATCACAAGGATTTGGATGGATCTTCAAGGTTTTACCTCCTCCCTTACGTTGCACATTGATAGATAATGCACACGGAAACTCAATCTTCTTGCATATTACAATAATTTACAGAGATCTGGTCTCTTTTTTTTCAAGTGTCTCCAAAATATCTTGTTAGAATTTAGAAATTTTACTGTTACGGCTTTCTTAGCGAGAAACAGTCCCATGTTTAGGACATATTATTGGTTCATATTTTGTGTCTATCCTTCTATTGATTCTATTACTTACACTTGTCAAACAACTTTATTCTTTTTAATTTTGTGTTGATCTCTTTGTTAGCCACATCTACAGAGCTGTGCCAAAAAAGTGTACAACATTTTTTAAAGTAACTAAATGTTTCTTTTAGTAAATAATTGCCTACAACCTTTGCTATTGGCTTACTTATTTTAATAAATTTTGGTATGTTCAATCTGTCTGACAGTGGAATTCTATGGATAAAATGAAAATGTGTAGACACTTGACTGGAAAGTCAACTAGTTTAACAAAAAAGGGTTTTGAGGTTTCTGATGAAAAGAATAGTAGAACATCTTCCAAGAAGGGGAGAAAACATGGATAACTCTTCTCGACAAATATATGACAAGGTATTTTTATTTATGAGAGCAAGGTGTAGGTCTTCACAAAGCGCTCCAATGGTTTCATCCATGACAATACCTCCAGGCCTCCTTGAATTGACAATGTAGCTCCAACAAAGGACAAGCCATGCAATGCAAGCAAAGAGACTACTAGGTGGAATACTACTATATCAAATACCAATAATGGACAAGTCGTTTAGATGTATCTCTCTTGATTGGCATAGTAAAACATGTAATCAAAAAGAAATAAAGGGTATGTATAGATTATTACTAAAATAGAAAGTTGACAAACCTATCAAGTTTCTTTATTGGTCACGTAGTTGATAGACTCAAACTCGACAAAAGATCGACAGACCCAAAATTTGCAACTTAGAAAAAACTCAACAACTTAAAGATTTGCTTAAATTTATAAAAACAATTTTTTTTGCAAAATTCAATGCCAAAAGGCAACGTTTCTATTAAATTTGACTCATTCTAATATAAATTTAGTACAAAATCACATCATCATGCAAAATCTTGATACAATAGCTAGGTAGACACTTTATGAATTTAGGATAATTGACTTTGAAACTTATCATCATAATTTATAAATTGTACATTACAACATTTCGCATCTTCCTTTTCCTTGGTCTAGTGAAAACTTGGGGAAACGTTCTAATCCTTGCATTCTGCTAGTATATCGCTTGACATTGAAGGTTGTGTTTGTGGCTCCAACTCAACCTCCATCTTACTACTGGAAGGCAATGATTCCTTTGCCTTGTCAATGTCATCCAATGACAATCTAGTAGCTTTAGTCACTACAGCTACATCTTCCATCACATTCCTCTCAAAATCAAGAATCTTGTTTGCAATAAATAATGGGATCTCCACTTCTTGCCTTTTCTAATATCTATAAGGATCAATGTCATCCAAATCAATGCAATGTCTCCTTTATTTATTAAGGAAATAAATTAATAAATTTAAAAAGAGGACCTGTTGAGTTAATTCACTTTGCATTATCAGTGTGCTTTTAATTTAATGTCTCCTTTCACTTTGGGCTGACTAGAATTCAAATCTTGGAGGGAAATTACAATCAAGCAAGAATTAAAGGAATGACTGGGCAAAGATAAAGGTATGGATGTTTGGAGATTTCTTCTTATTTGTTGAAGTTTGTGAGCTGAAGACAAGTTGCAGTTTTTGTGGTGTAATAACCACCCTAGTTTGCAAGTGTGGCAATTTTGTGAAGTCTCTGTCCAAGAGACATAATTGGTGATTGAGAATCGATTCTATGATCTGGAAAAATACAAAGGATTAGTAGAGATGCAAACTTCAAATCATTAAGCCCTTAGGATACATATCATTGCAGTTTGAATATTGAGCAATCAACAAGGCATCAACTAGAGCGATTGACATCTGTATCTACAGGCATCCTTTCTGTATATCTTGTGGAGGATTTTTGATCCCTTGCATGAGTAGGGGACTTTCTGAATAGTGGACAATCCAACATCAACAATATTTCTCGAAGTCGTGGCTATTGAGCAACATGACTATCGAGAACGCTTGTGGAAATGATAGTGGATTGTGATCAGAATAAGGTGCAATAGGTAATACAAGAATCAAGTAGAAGTGAAAAGGTCAACTCCTGATTGAGCTATAGAAGGTCCATCAGCCTAACTTGATCATATAGAGGGTGAATTCTAATGTGAAACTAATAGCTTCTCGAGCCACAATTCCTAAGGTATCCAAAGTCAACAATGATCAAGTTTAATGCATAAGACATAGGCTTTCGACAAGAGCGTAGTATTATAGTGGCTCTTTGAAGCCAACAATCAATTGGAGATTAGAATGTTACAAACATCCTAATAGAATGGAGTCTTACGATCTTTTGAGTTCATTGCAGAAATCTCTATCTAGTGATAGTCATAGCCATCACGACATTCTTGGGAAGAGGCCATACGGAGCGCATCACCAATTGAACAAATATTCATTCTAGAGGAGCTCCCTTCATTTCAAATTTTGAGATCCTTCTATGCTTCCCAATGCGGAAAGACTATTAGTAGCACAAGGTGCCAAACACTTTGATCTAATTGCATATTGTATTCAATTTTCGATTGATAATAGAAATTGACTTTTGTGCAATTTTATGTGTTTGAATTCTTGTGTGTGTGTTTTGCATAAAATTATATTAGGGATATTTTAGTGGTATTAGAGCCTTGATCTTGCTAGCTTGTTGGGTTGAGGTTTAATGAGTGGTGAAGAATTGGGATGGCTGGATACAAAGGATCAACAAAGATGCAAACCTCAAATCATTAAGCAGATAGGATACATATCATTGCAGGATGAATATTGAGTGATCAATAGGGCATCAACTAGAGCGATTGACACATGTATCTACAAGCATCCTTTTTGTATATTGCGTGGAGGATTGTTGATCCCTTGTGTGATCAAGAGCCTTTCCAAAATGCAAAACTTTGTGAACCATAATCCAACATCAACAATATTTCTCTAAGTCGCGGTGATTGAGCAACATGACTATCAACAACGCTTGTAGAAGGGACAGTTGATTGTGTTCATTATAAGGTTTAATAGGTAATACATGAATTGGGTAGAAGCAATCAACCTTTGCAATTCAAAGGTCAACTCCCGATTGAGCTACAAAAGGTCTATGAGCTTGACCCAATCATATAGAGGGTGAGTTCTAATGCGGAACTGATAACTTCCTGAGCTGTGATTCCTCAAATTCCAAAGTCAACAATAATCAAGGTTAACATTAAACACACAAGCTAGCAACAGAAGCACCGTATTATGGTGGTAGTTTGAAGCCGACAATCAATTGGAGATTAGAATGTTATAGACATCATAACAAAACGAAGTCTTACAATTTGTAGAGTTCATTGTGGAAATCTTAGTCCAGTGATAATCATAACCATCATGGCTTTTGCGGGAAGGAGCCATATGGAAGCACATCACGAATCAAATAGATATTCGTTCTAGAGGAGTTCCCTTCATTCCAAATTTTTAGGTCCTTCTGCACTTCCCAATGCAGAATAATCGTTGATAGCACAAGGTGCCAATCACTTTGATTTGATCGCATATTGTATTTAGTTTTCGATTGATAATAGAAATCTACTTTCTTGCAATTCTGTATGTGTTCAAATTCTTGTGTGTGTTTTGAATAAAATATATCAAGGATATTTCAATCAATGACCTTTGATTTTTCCTTTACCTTTCATGTGCGAAGTTGAAGATTGTATTGTATCTTATAATAATAAGGGCATTTGAATCTTTGATATTGATAGTATGATACTTCATTGCTCAATGATATTATGATAGTGATAAAGATAATTGTTTAAGTTGTCAATTTTGGTCTTCATTCCCAAACCTCTCATTATAATCAAATTTATTATATGACGAGATCCCCATAACTATTGGGGATCTATGAGTGAAGACTCAAATGATTTTGGTGTGATGGAAGGATTTATTAGTTGAAGATGCTACATGGGAAGGATCTAACATCTTAAGTATCCAAACTTGAAATTGTAAAGTAATTTCAAGTAAGGAGGATTGCCATGCCTCCTTTTTTTATAAGCATTTAGGATGATCCTTATCCCATTTTCCATTTGTCATGGGCTTGGGTAAATAAAATGGGGGAATGACTGTAATACTTAAATGTGTCCTATTTTATGATCCCCTAATTATAGGGCCCTTTTGTGTTATGTAATCAAGATTACTTATTTAAGTGATTTTATCCAAGGTTTTATTAGTGGGGTTCGTTTGGAGATAAGATAAAGATAAAGATAAATTTATTAATGTCCAACAAGAGACCACAAAGGGTCAAAGGGACTGCCAAGAACAAAAAAAGGAGCCAACCTACAACAGGGACACCAAATGGTGCCCTAAGAAAGAAGCAAAAACAATCGGAACAAAAGAAAAGAGAGGAGTCCAAAAGGAAAAACCCTCTTGAACACTGCTAAGGATTCTGAACAATCATGAAGAACCTCAAAATTGAAGGATAAGCAATAGGACCAATGGGAGCCTTGGGCCGTTTCAAAGTGATCCTGGAAGAGGAAGGCCGTTGTTCATAGGAGCGCGTCCTAGGCTTCATAGATCTGGAACAAGGTGTTGGCATTAACCGGTAAGGATGTAACCGGTATATGGCAAAGTGGTGTTGTCATTGATGTCTAAGGTTAACATTGTTCAAATAGGAACAGGTGATAATAATAGTAAACAGGTGCAGTTTACAAGAGGGGCTGGTTATGAAACCGGTGACACATATTGAACAGGAAGAAGTACTGTGACCGAGTACTATGAGGTGAAGTCACTAACTAGTAACTGGAGCAACTGGAGCAGTGACCGACAAAGTATATAACTGGAACCAAGGAACCAAACCGGTATAGACAGAGAAATGAGTGACATGTGATAACAAAGACCTGTACACTACCTAAGGGTGGAAACCGATCATTTTTGATCAGTGAAATATCATTGAGATGTTAGCAATTTAAGCTGTCACTAGTGAAGTTAGATGCAAACACCATTTCCATCGGTATAGGTTCACCGATAGTTTACTCACATTACTTTAAAGGCACCGGTAGACTATAATAGATTGTACGCACCGGTAGGCAAAATAGAGGAGATGCACCGATAGACCGAACAGAGTACATTGTACTGGTCTTATATAGCATATAGGGATGCACCGGGTATAAGAGTAATACCAGTCAAACTGCATAAAGATCCGCATCGGATTATGCGAAGCAGTTTGAGTTAAAACCGAAGTATGTGGAGCATCCACCATTTAGAACTGAAGTTAACTTTTTAACAGGAGTTAGTTTTATTTCTACGCGGATGTTTCAAGGTAAACTCAAGATCAGAACGCAAAGCTTTTGTTTTGTTGCATGATTTAAGGATGAGTTTACAGCCTGACGGTTCTATGAGTTAAGGGTTTTATTGAGATGAACTCTTGTATAAATACAGGTCATAGGACGCAAGAAAATAAGTTGTTGAATATACAGAGCAGAAGAGAGATACCTTCTGAGAGAAGTGCTACAGTCACAGAGGTGAAAGGCAGAAAGATCAACAGCTGGGCAGAACCGGGAAAGATCAATAGGTATGATCTAATCAGGCAGAAAGTGTCAAGTTAAGATCATTGCTTTTATAAGGTGTGAAAGCATATTGAAATCCCTCAATCAGGGTGAACCCTAATCGATTCTTTGTAAAAATCCTTTAACCGGGTAACATCTTTGCTGATGTTGAAAGTCCTTTAATCAGACAACTCCTAACAGAGTTAAGATCTGAACCGATCTTCTATCAAATCCCTTAACCGGGTAGCACCTTCACAAGTGCTTTGTAAGCTCCTAACAGGGCATCTTTATTTCTGCAGAAGTGAAGTTGTGAGCTCTGTCTCACCATGGTTTTTTCCTTCTAACTGAGGGTTTCCACGTATACATGATGTGTTGATCTGTGCATTTCTATTTTTGCTTGTGGATGATTGTTTACATTTTGCTTGTCTTGTAAGAATCTTTATACAAGTTTTAAATTGCAATAGAAATAGTGTTTACTGATTCACCCCCCCCTCTCAGTAACCGGTTAGGAATAACACGAGACTAATGAACCGATGAAAGTCATAGTTGACAAACACTTATGTGACTCTTCGACTGAGATTTGTTGCACAAAATCCAAGACTGTGGTTCATGATGAAAATGTGCAAGAATTCTTTTTACCTTCCCCTTTTTATCTAAATTCTTTGACTTACATGTAAATCTTTAAATCTATGTCGAAATATGCTTTCTCCAAGTACAAATATCCTCTTCACTATAGTAATACACATTTACTTGTTGATTATGTGCATTTCAAGATATATCTTACAGAAAGAGTTGCTTTAGGAATTATATCTCACTCTTGTGCGGTATTACAATTTCTTCATAATTTTACCCCTCATTCTGATATAATATAGATCTATTCTCCTCTCATCTCTAGACTATGGGGCAAGAGGTGTATTTTCATCCAGTCTCCTAGGATCCATTAAGCTTTTAGCATATATTTTGTCTTAAGTTTAATTGGCCTTCTTTCTATCCTATCTCTCTATGGTTTTGTATTATGTTTATAATCACCCATATATTCTATTCAAGATATCTTTTCTAACACATTTGTTTTGCAAAGGTATCCCTTGTCTTCATCCCTGGGGGGCAAGGTTCTTCCTTCTTTCTCTTTGTCTAGGGATATACTTTCCTTAGCTTAGGGGCATTTGTTTATATTGCAACACTATTTAATTATACTGAGTGATGTTTTGACCATGGATATCCTTTTATATGAGAGGTTGTTGTCCTAGGTCATCACCTCTTCTTTATTTTGAAAATTATGTTCTTTATAAACTCTTACCCTTATAAAGAAGATCGGTGCAAGGCACAATTGAAGGATTTAATGCCGAAAATTGAGGTATTAAAACATGGAGAAATCTCATGCAAAGGAAAGTATGCGGCACACATCTGTCATTTCCTTTATAAAACATAAAAAGCATATGACATGCATCTGATGTTTCCTCTATGAACTAAGACTCAACTGGATGATGGACCAATGGAGATCTTTGTGGAGGTCGTGCATGCAAAAAGCGGGAAGAGCAAGAAGACTATTTATTCTTCAGCCTGTGAAGAATATCATTTGCCTTCATTCTGCCAAAAGGAAAAAGAGTGAACCTGTACATTGAGAGAAGCTACGAAAAAAGTGAAAAGAAGAAGAGAAGAGTGTGCAAAGAAGCATAACAATCTGTGAAGAGCATACTTGTGGTGCCTGGTGATGACTCTTAGTTGATGAACACAACGATCTTATCAGGCTCAACAAAGACATCTCAAAAGATCAAACCCTCTATTGCTCTCTAACAATTGCAATAGCAAAATCCCACTATTTGGGTGGACATTAACAGGTCCCTTGTATTAAATCCCTTAACCAGGTGACATCTTTGTAGATGTTTTAAGTCCTCTAACAAGGCAGGCTTTAACAAGCCTTATTTCTTAAATCCCTTAATCGGGTCACATCTAGTAGTGCGTTTGTAATCCTTTAACAGGGAAGGCTCCTAACAGGGCACACTTCAGAAGAGTGCAATATTTGTGAGGTCTACTCACACTGGTTTTCTCCCGATTTGGGTTTCCACGTGATACATCTGGTGTTGTCTATTGCTTTAATCTTGTGATAGCTATTTCTGTGATAGAATCTGTTCTGCTTACAGTTTTAGTTAAATTATATCAGATTGGTTTTCAAGTTTTAGTGGGTGCTGATTCACCCCTCCCCTCTCAGCACCGGTTGGGACCATCACAAGGGGCATGGCCAAGTTGGCGCTTGGTGCTGCACACTGTGTGAGGCCCTGCGAAGAAGGAAGTAATGAGGTGACCGAGAGAAAAGGAAAGAATCTAACATTGTATCTTGGAGGGAAATTTTGCGCTCAAGTGCTTATTTAAGCTAAGTCAAAGATCAATGATGACATTCACGTTTTTATATAATTATTCCTTCAAACAAATCGGGTATCTTGTTCGATTGTTGTTGGAGATTGGAGGATGGAAACCCTCGGATTTCCATAGCTAGATTGTGGACAACTATCCTTGTCCGACATCGAGGAATTCCGCTTAGAGATTGCACTTGAGCTTCAACAACTTGTTGTCTAGCAGATTCTCCAATGGCTGGTTGTCTAATTGTTAGGCAACTCCCTTAGTGCCTAGGGTTTGTAAGCCTCTGGTGACATGACTAAGATTATTTCGTTTGAATGATATATATTTAAAAAGGAGCCAGCCTGCAACAGGGACACCAAATGGTGCCCTAAGAAAGAAGCAAAAACAACTGGAACAAAAGCAAAGAGAGGGGTCCAAAAGAAAAAAACCCTCTCGAACACCGCTAAGGGTTCTGAACAATCGTGAAGAACCTCAAAACTGAAGGATAAGCAATAAGACCAGTGGGAGCCTTGGGCCGCTTCAAAGTGATCCTGGAAGAGGAAGGCCGTTGTTGATAGGAGCCCAAGCTGGGCTTCACACATCTGGAACAAGGGGTGGGGCCAAGTTGACGCTTGGTGCTGCATGTTGTGTGAGGCCCTGTGAAGAAGGAAGTAATGAGCTGACGGAGAGAAAATGAAAGAATCTGACATTGTATCTTGGAGGGAAATTTTGTGCTCAAGTGCTTATTTAAGCTAAGTCAAAGATCAATGATGACATTCATGTTTTTATAAAATTATTCCTTCAAACAAATTGGATATCTTGTTCGTTTGTTGTTGGAGATTGGAGGATGGAAACCCACGGATTTCCATAGCTAGATTGTGGACAACTATCCTTGTCCGACATAGAGGAATTCCACTTAGAGATTGCACTTGAGCTTCAACAACTTGTTGTCTAGCAGATTCTCCAATGGTTGGTTGTCTAGTTGTTAGGTAACTCCCTTAGTGCCTAGGGTTTGTAAGCCTCTGGTGACTCCTTAAATTTCTTTCAATTCGGGGAATTTTTTTTACACTAATAAATGTTGTGGTCACTCCAGCAGATCTGTTAATGGTGAATTGGTTGTAAGTTTAAATCACCATTGAATTAATAAAGAGTGTATGATTTGTGACTGCTATGTTAATTATTCACATTGAAAAGGGATTCTTATCCATTATTGTGTTGAAAGGTAGCGTCGGGAGTAATCCCATAACGCTTAAAGAGAAAACAATATGAATCTTATGACTTCCTTTTTTTTAAATGTATATCATTCAAATGAAATAATCTTAGTCAATATTATGCATCGAATGGACACGAGCAAACAACTTATTTGTTAATCATAACTAATACACCAGCACGAGACACATCATTTTGTTTTCATGAAGACATATATAACATTGATTGTGATCGATGATGAGAAAAAAAAAACTAGAATTGAAAAGGAAGAGATCTATTACTTGGCAGTCGGGATTTGCAGATCGAGTAATATTACTCATTCACTTTCAGCAAAAGAGATTATAGTCTTGACTCTTAACACATCAGTGACACAGATATATACACATAAGATCGTATTTGTAAGACTTGGCGAACTCTATCTCCAGCAAGTGATATATATATATATATATATATATATATATATATATATAAAATCTTAGTCAATATTATGCATCGAATGGACACGAGCAAACAACTTATTAGTTAATCATAACTAATACACCAGCATGAGACACATCATTTCGTTTTCATGAAGAGATATATACCATTGATTGTGATCGATGATGAGAAAAAAAAACTAGAATCAAAAAGGAAGAGATCTATTACTTGGCAGTCGGGATTTGCAGATCGAGTAATATTACTCATTCACTTTCAGCAAAAGAGATTATAGTCTTGACTCTTAACACATCAGTGACACAGATATATACACATAAGATTGTATTTGTAAGACTTGGCGAACTCTATCTCCAGCAAGCGATATATATATATATATATATATATATATATAGATATATATATATATATATTCAGATATATACTTTCAGCGATACTTATATATACTGCACATTCAGCGATATTATTGAAAGGGAGATTCATATCAATTAACAGCCATACTGCAGATTGATATATATACAGCAATATATATATATATATATATATATATATATATATATATATATATATATAAATATATATATATATATATATATATATATATATATATATAAATATATATATATATATATATATATATATATATATATATATATATATATAATTGCAGATCGACATAAATATAGAGATTGATATATATACATTCATGATACAGAGATAGATTCCTGGCGGATGATCATAAAAGGAGATTGATATCATTATATTGTATTCAGTATCATCTTCAGATTTGTGAATGGTCTTGTATTAGACCATATTGTAATCAATCACTTTATACATATTGAGATATTTATTGCTGGGTATTTTTACCTTCAAGTGGAAGGTTTTCCCAGGGTACTTGCTGTGTTTTATGTTCTAATTGTCATTGCTATTAATCTGATTAAAATTTAACATACTGCATATTGGTTTGAGAACAATGTTTCTGTTTTAGATTTGATTTTCTAATAAATCCAGACTTTAAGTTGATTGGCATTAAATCATGTTGGCATTTTCTAACTTTAACAAATTTTTCCAATTTAGGGTTAGGGTGTGTGTTTTTGCCACCTATGGCTTGTTTTGTGCTTCATCAATTTTTGCATAGCCTTTGATCTGGGTGTGCTTGCATCAAATGTGTCCTTTTTATGTTTGCAGTACTGATTTTCTAAGTTGTAGTTTGAAGAAAGAACATATTCAGTATCCCTAAAGGCCAATGTTTTATAGTCATTGCTCTCTCAATGTTTTCTATAAATTCGACTGCAATTACCATGTTGAAAGTTCGCAATGCAAACTTTCTAACAACATTAAGGATTGCTTCAATCTAACACATGATAAAAGAATTCTCTGCAAGTTAGGCTGATTTTTCTATAAATTTCAATCAGAAATCTGTAGATCTAGAAGGCCAACTTATATTGTTCAGCGCTTCTTCAATACTACTTTCAGTCTAGAAAGCTTTTGAATTGTTCTTTCAAATAGTACAATAATTGCTTTATTTTTCACTTATGCCAAGAGAACAATCCTTTGCAATTGTGGCTGTTTTTATTGTAAACTTGTTGAAATAGCCATAGATTTGGAAATAGAATTATCCCGCTTTGTTCAAGTTGCTTCTTTAATACCTATTGTTAAGAACCAACTATCTAATATATAAATAATGTTTAAATAAAACACAAATTTACAATTACAAATCTACTTGGAAACGTATAGTTATCTTTAAGGCTAGGTAACACTATACATGATTCCTCAAGGAAGCAGTCATTCCAAGATATCTCCTGCTTTAATCTTCAAACATGCAATACTATTCTATAACTACGTTTACCATAAAGAAGCGTTTCCCATCCAATGATTTATAGTTACAATGGTAGATGCCTTAAACCAAATATAACTTAATTCAAAAGTTATCTATTTGACTGATTACAAATGTCACCTATTGGACCCATCTTATCTGAATGTGAGTTATGTGTACCACAACTCATTGCTTCATAGTCTCATATATAGTATATAGTTATGATATAGTAGAGTATCATTGACCTAGGTCCATAACATTCCACCTGGGCATTCTCTCCTAGCAGAAAGTGGGTTGTTTGGTGACGCAGTTTCAAATGAAAATGTATATCATAAACCACACAATAAGATGTGACATAGTTAACTGTGAATACCGACCACTTCATTTAATTTGCAGTTATACAATCAAAATGATCCAAGAAATAATCAAATAGATATTCTTAACAAGAAAATTGATTTTGGATGTGCTAGCAAATATGCTATAAATGTTCTGGTGCACTCTACCGAAGGGTGCCAATATGGAGGGCACTACAGGACAAGCAACCAGATTTGATTCTCTACTTTTCATTCTTTTGGCCATATGGGCAGCAGTCAACTATATAGTGGAATATGAATTACATATTTTAGCAATGTTTATTGACTGGTAGCTTCTTCTTTCAGGCTAATGATGCACATGCTTTATTGGGTTCACTTTTTGTTTTTTTATGTTCGAATTTTAATGTATTTTTCTTACAAATTGTTCTTTATGTTGCAGTATTTGACAATTTGGGGGTTTACCTTTCAGATGATAGCCCTTCTTATCAGCTTTATTTCTGACCTTTTCCCACAGGTAATTTCATATATTTTGAACAGTTAATGATTAAGGTATGGACTTAAAACAAGTTTTCAGCGCTTTAGATTTCTAATCTGTTTCATGCACCTAAATTATGTCCCTTTCTACTGAGCTGAAGGAACAGTGAAACCAAATTGTTCAATATTAGTCCTAGGTACCGGAGATGTTCTAAAGTCTGCACTTTCTCTTTAACAATGTCTATAAACATTGCATTCTTTATGCAAATGCCTTTAATATAAAAGAAGCAAAATGGAAATAAAAGCAGAAAAAACAGTTATAAATAGCTGGTTTTAGACAGGGACTCTTCAAATTCTTCCTCTCCAGAACTCATGACTAACCAAATGGAGACATAGCATTTACATAACTAGTAGGTCACCTGGCTGTGAAGACTGTTATTTACCAAAAGATCACAGAATCATGTTTGGTGACAAAAGATATAAATAGGCAATTTTCAGAGAGGTTTTTATATGGATGTACAGGTTGTACCGTGATACCATCAATATTTAGAATTTTGTATTACTATAGTGTTGATCAAGCTGTGCCATCTTATCTCAGTTCTTATGATCTTTGAAATAACTCTGTAATATGCTTTTGTATAGGTGCAAATTAAAAAATAAATATTATATTGAAGTTAGTTGATAACATATTAGCATTATATATACATGGAAAACTGAAAATGTAAATGGAACTTATTCACATGGTTAAAATGGGAAAAGACCGCAAATCAAATATTAAAACATGGGAGTGTTTTATAAAAAACATGAAAAAGAATGGGTTATTAAATTACCTGTATATTTTCATGTTTTCTCCCAAAAATGCAGATTTGACCTGGGTCAAAGAAGTGGTGGTTTGACCCAGCATGCGCTGAGTGCCTGGTGCTGTTTAATTGCAATTACTTGCATGTTATTGCTGTTTTTATGCTTCTATGGTTGAGAACACCAAACATGCTGCAATTTTGGCTTTTGCAGTCTAAATGGGATTGTATTGCAGTTACTGTTCTAAAATATTTCTTCAAAGTTCTTTCTGTTTTAATGTAAGTTGAAGTTTTCACAAGCATCCCAATTTTTTGAAATTTGGATTAGCATTCAAGGATCTGTTTCATTTTAAAGAAAATTCTCAAAATTTTCCTTTTGTCAGCTTTTCAAGTTTTCAAAATTGCCACTTCTCATGCAAGGACAAGCTCAAGGTTTTTCAAATGAAATTGAATTGAAGGAATATCTTGAGGCCTAGGAGGTAAAAATCCTTTTTGGTTTGGTGATGATTCTAAGAGTTCTTTGTTGTTTCTGTTAGGCAAATAGGACAAGTTGTCTTGCTGATGATTTATCATGTGCAAGTTTTACTATGGCGAATGTTATCACAGTCATGTTCTGGTGTCTTTTGGCTATAACCGAGAGCCCAGTGGATCAAAATGTACAACAAGGACAGGTCTTGTAAGTACCTACACTCTAGAGACTCGCAGTGCATGCATGTTCACCTGTATACTTGTTTTACATTTCTTATCTTGAAATAATTTGTTTATTTAGTATTAAACCCCACAAAATTACTTAGACAAAATGCACACTAGAATGGCCTTTGGCAGTGCTTAGCTGCACCCTTCAACAAAACTGGATTTGGTGTATATGGAGTATACATGCTGCTGTTTATAGAGGAGACAATAAAATATATTATTTTTCATAAAGCAGAGATGATACTTTAAAAGGATGTTGTAGGACTACTTTGGAAGTTATATAATATATATATGGATTTCCACTTTAGTATTTTAGATTATATGTACGGGATTACTTTGAGAGTCCACTTTAGTATTTTAGATTATATTTAGAATATTTCTACATGTCAATTTGCTTTCTTCCAGGCAATGTCTTTTTGTCAAATGAATGTTATATAATAAACTTAGTATGCAGATACCATACAAAAGCTTTAATGTGTGAAGAAAGATCCCGCTGATGCAAGTATCATCAATGATAGAAGACTCAGACTCAGCTTATACTTGACAAGCTGATTTGTTTGACTCTCACTTGGACTCGATGCTTAGTATCAAGGCTTGGCAAATTGAAAAACCCATGAAATATAAAGATTTTTATGTGCTTAAATTTTTTATCATGCACCCTTCAATAAATAAAGGAAGAATAAATTAATCAAATAGAAGCTACTTTAATCAAATACTCAAGTATACATTGATTACATGACTACAAAAGTAGATTTTAGCTGAAGGAAACAACACTTCAAATATATGATATTGTCAAGTGATTTAGGCTGTAGGTGGAGTCATGTGCTTGTATCTCAAAAATGTTTGCAATTAATGCTACAGCCATTAGAACATTACTTAGGATAGGGATTGAATTAGCAAACCAAACATATAAATGTAATTCAATTACTTGGGATTTAATTGGCAAAAATTTGAAATTTTTTTTTTATCACTCAATCCAGTATTGGTAGCTGTAGGTGGAGTCATGTGCTTGTATCTCTAAAATGTTTTCAATTAATGCTACAGCCATTAGAACATTACTTAGGATAGGGATTCAATTAGCAAACCAAACATATAAATGTAATTCAATTACTTGGGATTTAATTGGCAAAAATTTGAAAAAAAATTGTGGCTTTTTTGTCCAACATGGGCAAAAATGATTTTATTTTTTTGTTTTTTAAACTAGATTAGGGATTTAGGTGCGGTAGCCCCTAGTGAGGTTGAGTACCAACCCTTGCTAGGCTCTAGGGGTAGTGCATGTTTTGTTAATAATTTAATCTTTTTTAACCAATCTCCAAGAGTCCTCCAAACCTTTCAAAAACATTGGACTTATATGCTCTTGAGTGTGTTAAAGTTATAATTTTTGTTTTAATTTTCTTATAATTTTGACACTTCAAACTTTTTGGTTTTTTTTGTTATTTGTTCTTTACTTGATTGTGATTGAGTCTTCCTAGTAGGAATCGTCAGGATTTACAAGTATGACTAGACTCCTTGAACAATTGAGTGAGAAGTCCTTGGGCTTTGTTTACATTTTCGTATCTTAGGACTCACGTTATTTCTACGACTATGGACAAGTCTGGTTAATACAAACACATCTCACGATGTGTGTATGAAGTGTATGCTTTGTGTCTTAATGCATTAATGTGTATATTTTGTGTATGCTTCGTGTCTTCATGCATATGTTTCATACTTTCAAATATGTTTCATACTTACAAAGACTAGAAAGTCCCATTGCCATTCGAACAATTAACTTGTAGAATTGTACTTGTATCCCTCTTGTCGCCCACAACATGAGTGGCAACATTTTGCTCATGGAGGGGATTTTGATCTCCCTCAAACATCTCCAAACCCACCAATCAACAAGGCACCTTTAAACTGACCCTTGAGACATCGACAAGGAGAATTCAAAGAGGAAAGTTAGAAATTCGTCATGGTAGGGATTTCACTATCCTTTGGATAATCCTTCACCTTAAAATCCAAGAATACCTCCAATAGCTACCCAAAAATATAAGGACAAAAAACTTGAACAAAGAGGAAATTTGACCTTTTTTTCCATGGCAGGGATAATAGCACCAAATGGAAAATCCAAAAGATATGCAAATCCTTGACAAGCTACAAGGCCTGCCAAGAGCATGCAAGTACCAAGGTCAACAATAAGATTATGGTAGGAATTATGACATAAAATGGAAAATCCAAACAACATAAAAATTCCCAACCCACTCCTTGATTTACCCCTCCAAACAAGTCCAAAACCCCCGCCTTGCCTTGAAATCTATTGCACATCCAAATCTCTGACACCATTTCAAACCAACCACTCCATTCAAAGACAAAAAATCAAATCCTTCTCCAAGACAAAAATGCCAATCCACTAAGAGTTGAAAGTCTTGCAAGTCCTCTTCAAGGTGAAAAATGTCATTCCATGTCAATAACAAATGGCCAATCCATGTTATGAGGAAAATTCCAACATTTCCATACAAGACCATGAATCCAATCCTCCACTTTAACAGACTCCCAATCCATGAGAATGAGCAGATGCCGATCCAAAAACACAATGAAATTCTGATCCATTTCTTCTATCCTTATCCAACCCTACATTCCATTATTGTGAGTTAAAGCCTATCGAAAGGTCCAAAATGGTGTTAATCTTCCTATGCAATACCAATTTGTCAATCCATTAATGCCTATCCATTGCATTGTCTTGATTCTTTGATTGTGACTATCCGAAATGAACGATTATAACAATGTTGATTATGACAAAATTGAGTTTTGATGTTGTTAATTATGCCAATAATGCTAGATGCTTTGATTGATAATGGCTATGTAGTGTTTTTGTGTAGATGTCCAAAGATATATTGGTGAATAAAAATACAAATAGATGCGTCCAAAGGGATCAAGAGTGCTAGTTGGTTGAAGACTCTCAAGATTGACTAAAGCTACAAGATTACTAGAGTGAAGTACGACTACAAAGGCGTTTCAACATCCCTACTCGTAGGCGCATGTTGTAATGTCCCCGTCATTAAATAAATAATAATATTTGTATTTGGATCCCGATAGATTTAGTTTATCTTAGGCTCATCTTTTATTTTGGCATAGGCGTAGGTGCTGCCGTGTCGGCTCTATTTGTGCACCCTCGAGAGTTATTCAACAGCTATTTATGATTGACGTGTAGGATGTATTTCTCATATTGAGTTTGGATATTTTATTTGTAATTGCGAATTCCTGTTGGAATTCTACTAGCTGCCATTTCGGAGGTGAAAGATCCTTCCTAGTTGGTATTTGCAGTTTCGGTGGGATTCAACCCTCACCCTATTCTGCTTGTTCTTTTGTGTCGGGTCTGGAAAGTCCGAAGTGCTATCATTAATATCAATAAAGTTTCCTTGCAAATATACTTGGCTTACATCTTGCATGATTGTTCTGTGTCTGCATCTCTTA
The DNA here is from genome assembly GCA_027943335.1 of Chamaecyparis obtusa. NCBI lineage: Eukaryota > Viridiplantae > Streptophyta > Pinopsida > Cupressales > Cupressaceae > Chamaecyparis > Chamaecyparis obtusa. The sequence continues at coordinate 2,416,228 of BSBK01000053.1, forward strand.
CATTGCAGCATTACATCTAATTGGCGACATCACCAGGCGAAGGGAAGACGAATGCCATCCATCCATACGTACGTCGTATGACTTTCCTGCATGCATATTCAGCCATCGTACAAGCTTCATGTTATCTCCGTACGACCTCCCTATAACTGTATGAGCTTCCTGGCATCACCGTACGACCTTATTTTTCATCATTGTACGACCTCCCTATTACCGTACAACGTTGTCATCATTGTACGACCTCCTTGTTACCGTACGACCATTCCTTGTCTCTTTGTATAGTCCAAACTAGGCTGTGTAAGAGGCAACGAGGGTATTTGGAGATGTGTTTTCCTGTAATGTCCCCAATTTTGCCAGCATAAATGTTTCATGGATTAGCCTGTTATTTTGATCCTCGTAGGCTAATTATTGTGGATAGAGGGTCTTCTGAGGCAATGACTTGGCTTGGGAGGGTCTTGTCTTCTCCACAATTCAGTAAGTTACAGGTTGGTCTTCGTTTGGCTCAGATTGGATTTCATTTGGGCTTAGATTTGTGTGCTTACTATTTGTGGTAAGTTGGGTGTTGATTGAGATGGACCCTTTCTATTTTTAGAAAGTGCATTTGGTCACATGGAGAAATAATAGGTATAACTCCTACTTCAGACGACATATTTAAATGATGAGTATTTTGGGAGTTATTATATTTTTAGTGGCCAAATTATTATTAAATTATTAAATGGCTTATTATAAAGTTATAATTTAACTTTATAATTTCACTTAAGTTGAGGGTTGAGTCATCATTGGAAGGGGGCCATTTATTATATGCCTAAGCCAAGTATTAAATATTTAAAGTGAAGTTGTGCTGGAAAGTTTCAAGCGCTGAGTTCTTTTGGGAAACTTTCACAATTTCAGAAGTTGAGTTCTTTTGGAAACTTTTATCAGCAAAGCATTATAAATATGAGCTCATTTCATTGGAAAAAGCACGCTTGAATATTTATTTGCTTTTGTTGCCTTTGTGGTTTTCTGAGGTTCTGAAGTTTGTGCCCTTGCTGAAGTATAAGGGTCTGTTCTGAGGATTTGTTATCCACTGCTGAAGTATAGTGGAAGATTGTCTGAAATTGGTAGTGCAAATTGATGCTGAAGTATAGCAATTTGTTTTGTCTTCTCAACTGCATTAACTGTGCAAGAGAAGCTGATGTTTTTTGGTGTTTGGTCTTCATTGCTTGGAGAGAACATCAGAATTTTCCAGACACGTTCATGCTGTGCGTTGTTGGAGGGTTGTTAGAGCTGAATCTCTATCCAAAGCCGTACTATTTCCTTGTGCTGTACGGAATTGATAACATGCCTGAATTTGTTGCAGCTGGGTCGTACATTGGGTGGTGTTAAATATCTGGAAAGGTGCGTCTTTAATCCTAGAAGCTACGTCATTGTTTGAGGGCTGCGAATTGATTGTGAAGGCGTGTTTATATATGCTTACTGCTGCGTCTTCAATTCTGGAAGCATCATTGATGACATTGAAGTCATCTTCAAATTCCATATAGGCTGCTTTAGGAATATTATGCAGCCCATTTGAAACTAAGGTGCAAAATCATATTGTTATAAATTTGTAATTTTTTGATGATATTTGATACTATCATATTGGTTAATGTAGCAAGGGAAAAAATGAAGTAAATGTTAAAGACAAATTGCTGTTGTAGTTATTGAAAGACTTGAAAAATCTAGAATACTTATTGAGTTCTCTATGTGTTCTGAAAACAAACTTTAAATTGCATATAAATTTGAGTGAAAAAAACTAGTTTGTTTTAGAGGGCTAGCTAGGCTCTTTACATTTCCTTCGGGTTCCGGTTGGGAACATTATAGTGGTATTAGAGCTCGTGATTCTGCCAGCTTGTGGGTAGTGAATGAAAGTTTATACCAGGAAGAGAAGAAGGTATCATTTAGTTGGTAGAATGGCGGACCCACAAGATCTTGCCGCCAAAGTCATGGCTCTGTTGAGGGAGCTCACTAGGAACCAAGTACAGATTAACGACACTCAGCGACTCATGCAGGAGACATTGTGAAAATTGGCTGAAGGCAAAATATTTGCAGAACAAAGTGACATTTCTGTCTCGGGAAAGGCAAACCCCCAAACCGTACGCTCTCGACTGTCGATGCCAACTTTCCTTCCACGGGTGGAAGAACAACACAAAGAGCAACCAACTTTCCAAGAAATGCAAGATCAACTTCGGGAGGATTGGAGGAACGCACATATGGAAGGGGATATATCGTACAAAGATTATGTTGATCTAAGAATAAGGTATTCTAGCGGCAACAAGCGGGGCTAATATAATGATGATCTCAGATGAAAGATTGGAAAGGTTAATCTGTCGTCTTTTGATGGGTCTGGATCCACCATAGCTCGGGCATGGGTGCAGAAGGCACACACATATTTCCAACTCAACCCTATGACGGAGGATGAAGCCATCAAATTTGCTGCACTGCATCTAGAAGAGATAGCCCACGAATGGTGGCAGCATGGCATGATTTCTCTCGGCCACGATCAAATAACATCCTATGCTGAATTCACTGAGAGACTGATAGATCGTTTTGATGGAAGAGATCCAGAACTAAATTTCAAAGAGTTGGCTCAGCTGAAGCAAACCGGCATAGTTGACAATTACATAGCAGAATTTCAAAGATTGTTTGTCCTGGTGACAGATATTTCATAAAGATGATTGGTGGTATTGTTCATGGATGGGCTGATAGAACCCTTGAAAGGTTGGGTGAAGGGATTCAACCCCATCACACTCACGAAGGCTATTAAGAAGGCACATGACATGGCGATATCTTCTTCCTCTTCTGCCAAAAATTACTCATAGTCCAAGCCACCTCTCGCTCAAAGGGAGAAAGACAACAGACCCCAACCTAAGAAACCTCCGTTGGATGAGGTCACTCGACAGGAGCTCAGGAGGAAGAAGCTTTATTTCAACTATAAGGAGCCATGGGAACCAGGGCATCGATGCCTAGCCAAGGGGAAAATCCATTACATTGAGGTGTTGTCCGACGGTGAGGAGGAGCAGGTAGTTGAGCCAGAAGGGAATGAACAACAAGCTTCCAGGGAGGTAAACATCAATTGTGCAGAAAGGATCGCCACATTATTGAAGAGAGGAGGCGCCATTGCGGCTCTGGTGGGAACTTTGAGGTGTACTGTATTCCGAGTCTGGGGTACCCTCGAGGGGTAGCGGGTTGTGGTCATGCTCGACAACAGAGCCACACTCAACTTCATCAACTCATCCCTAGTCAACCGATGGAGTTTGCGTACTGAGGCACACCAAGGATTCAACGTCAAAGTGGTAGGAGGAAATCTTTTGAAATGTACGCATCTGGTTCCGCAATTGAGCATTACCATGGGAAACCACACGGTGACTAATGATTTCTTTGTGGTCGATCTAGATGACATAAAAGTCATTTTGGGCATTCAATGGATGGAAACATTAGACGAGTACACAGAGTTTCAAATGAATGGAGTTCTCATTCGAAGTGGACGACAAGAAGGTTGTGCTGAGAGGGATGTCAAATGGAGGACCAAAGGAAATTTCAGCTCGACGGATGGAGGCAATCCTCATACACGACGACGTGCTCTGGGCCGCACACTGTTTCATCTCACCAGAACCTGTACAGGGACAAATGGCCTACTACTAGGATGAGGAACTGCAAGTAGTCTTGGATAGGCACCACTTGGTCTTCGCCGACATACCACCTGGCATACCACCACACCGCGGGTTCGAACATAATATTGAGATGGAGGCTGGCGCCAAACCTGTCATCACCACACCATATCGCCACCCTAAGAAGCTTAAGGACGAGATTGAAAAGACAATACAAGAACTACTTGACAAGGGCTGGATCAGGCCTAGTTCCAGTCCTTTTGCATTGTCAGTAGTGTTGGTTAAAAAGGACAGAACGCTGCGTATGTGTGTGGACTACCGCGCACTGAACAAGAAGAGCATCAAGAACATGTATCCTATTCCCAGGATCGACGAGTTGTTGGATGAGTTACACGACGCAGTTTATTTTTCCAAAATAGACCTCCGTTCGGGATATCACCAAATCCGCATGAGGGAACAAGATGTGGAGAAAACAGCGTTCCGTTGCCATTATGGGCATTATGAATTTTTGGTCATACCATTTGGTGTGACCAACGTGCGAGCTACATTCCAGTCTTGCATGAATCACATTTTTTTAACAAATAGCTGCGCAAGTTTTTGTTGGTGTTCTTCGATGATATACTAATCTACAACAAGACATGGGAGGAGCACTTGAGGCATTTGGAAGAAGTGCTCGGGATTATGGAGTCACAGTTGTTTTTCACCAAAAGATCCAAATATGAATTCAGGATGACAGAGATATTATATCTGGGCCACATAGTAAGTAGCCGAGGAGTTTAGGTACATCAAGAAAAGATTCAAGCGATCTTGGATTGGCCACCTTCCAAAACTCTCTCAGAACTGCATGGATTCTTTGGGTTGTGTAGTTACTACAGACGGTTCATGAAGGGATTTTCACAGCTCAGTGTGCCACTCATCGATCTAATGAAGAAGGGATCCTTCCAATGGTGTAAACGGGCACAAAAAACGTTCGAAAAGCTCAAGGAGGTTATGAGTTCTTGTCCGGTTCTCGCACTACCAGATTTGACTTGGCCCTTCATCCTGGAGTGCAACGCATCGGGGTTGTGCTGATGCAGGACCGCAACCCAATTGCATTTGAGAGTTGGAAGCTCTCGGGAGCTGAAAGGTTGTACTCCATTTACGACAAAGAAATGCTCGCCATCATGAATGCCTTGACAAAATTCCGGTAGTACCTCATGGGAGCCAAATTCATAGTCTGTACAGATCACAACCTGAGGCATTTTCTGGAACAAAAGGAGTTGAACGAACAACATAAGTGGGTGAGTAAAATACAAGCCTTTGACCTTGACATTGAATACGTAAAAGGAAAAAATAATGTTCTGGCTGATGCATTATCAAGAAGGCCGGCCATATGCTCCTTATCTCATATTTCGGCAGATTGGAGGGTACATCTCTTGGTTGAATATTTGAAGAACACCTTCGCATGCCAATTGTTGGATGGTGAAGTGCAAGACGACATGTACGAAGTGGTTGATGATGTCATTTATTACAAGGGCATAATTTATTCGGTACCTGAGTCCAAATTGAAGGAGAGAATCTTAAGGGAGATGCACACTTTGCTCTTGGTTGGGCATTAGGGGTACTTGAAGACCTATAGGCAGATTCGGGAAAGGTTTTCATGGAAGGGTCTTAAGAATGATATCCTATAGTATGTACGAGAATGTGCTACCTGTCAGCAGAACAAATCAACACACCTTACCAATGGGTCTACTTCAATCTTTACCGATCCCTGAGCAGAAGTGGGATAGCATCTCAATGGATTTTATTTTTGGGCTTCCCAAGGTGCAAGGAAGGGATTGCATTTTTGTAGTGGTTGATAGATTGACCAAGTATGCACACTTCTTTGTGGTTTTCGTTGGATATCAAGCCGCACAGGTAGAAGACATGTTCTTCCGGGAAGTGTTCCGCCTGCATGGTCTCCCTTAGAACATAGTAAGTGATAGAGATAGCCTCTTCCTTAGTACTTTTTGGAAAGAATTGTTTTGGCTCGCAGGGACGGAGTTGTCGCCAAGCACCAGTTATCATCCGTAGACTGATGGACAGACCGAGATTGTGAACAAATGGCTGGAAGGGTACCTCAGAAACTATGTTTCGGCACAACAAAAAGCATGGGTGAAGTGGCTACATCTAGGAGAACACTGTTACAATACCACATACCACATGTTGATTGGGATGGCACCATTCAAAGCATTGTATGGTTGTGAACCCCCTTTGTTCGTGGACATGGCATCGAGTGATAGTTGCGCACTAAAGGCCAAGGATTGGCTTCAAGAGGGAATATATATTTTGAGGTCCCTCAAGGAAAACCTTTAGCGAGCCCAAAATAAACAGAAGACGTATGCTGACAAGCATCGAATCGAGAGGAGTTTTGAAGTTGGGGACTTGGTGTGCCTTTGGCTTCAACCGTTTAGGTAGTCCTCTCTGAAGGTTTTTGGAAAGAAAAAGCCGAGGGCGCATTTCTACGGACCCTATCGTGTGACCAGGAGGGTGGACGTGGTTGCATACGAATTGGAACTACTTGAGGGAAGCTGAATCCACAACGTCTTTCACGTTTCTTGCCTGAAGAAAGCTGTGGGTCAACACATCACAGACTCAATAGATTTGCCACCTCTCGACGATGGAGGGAAGTAGGTATTAGAACCAGTCGAGATCGTCGACATTCGTGAGAAGAGGCTGAGGACACGCACGGTCAAAGAATTTCTTGTACGCTGGAAGGATCTACCGCTAGAAGATGCCACTTGGGAAGGCGAGGAGATTTTGGAACACCCTAGCTTGAGATTGCTTGAGGACAAGCAATTTTCGGGATGAGAGGACTGTAATGTCCCCGTCATTAAATAAATAATAATATTTGTATTTGGGTTCTGATGGATTTAGTCTATCTCGGGCCCATCTTTTATTTTGGCGTAGGTGTAGGTGTTGCTGTGTCGATTTGTGCACCCTCGAGAGTATCTCACGGGTATTTATGACCGATGTGTAGGATGTATTTCTCATATTGAGTTTGGATATTTTATTTGTAATTGCAAGTTCCTGTTGGAATTCTACTGGCTGTATTTCGGAGGTGAAAGATCCCCCCTATTTGGTATTTGCAGTTTCGGTGGGATTCAACCCTGACCCTATTTTGCTTGTTCTTCTGTGTTGGGTTTGGCAAATTTGAAGTGCTATCATTAATATCAATAAAGTTTCCTTGCAAATATACTTGGCTTACATCTTGCATGATTGTTCTGTGTCTGCATCTCTTACATCACAACATTACATCTAATTGGTGACATCACCAGGCGAAGGGAAGACGAACGCCATCCATTCGTATGTCGTACGAGCTTCCTGTGTGCATATTCAGCCACCGTACGACCTTCCTGTTACCTTCGTACAACCTTTCTGTTATCACCGTACGACCTGTCTGGCATCACCGTATGGCGTTCCTAGCATCACCGTATGACCTCCCTGTCACCGTACAACCTTGCTGTCATATCACTGTACGACCTTCCTATTACGGTACGACTTTCCCGTCATCATCATACGACCTCCCTGTTACTGTACGACCATTCCTTGTCTCTCTGTACGGTCCAAATCGGGCTGTGTAAGAGGCAGCGAGGGTATTTGGAGGTGTGTTTTCCTGTCGGGTTGCAGTTGGGAACATTAGACATGTACCCATGAAACAAGCTCTTGGAACATTTTCAGAATTCGTGGAAATACAAAAGTTCTTGGAGAATATCAATGGAAGGTTGAAATATTTCAAGGAGAAATAATCAAAATCTGTTTTAATGTAAAAGAAATCGGAAATTTCCAAAGGTCAAATCAGATGTAATAATGAAAAGTCAACATTATATTTCTAGTACACACTCTTTTCTCTTATTCTCCTGTGCCACTTTGGGAAGCATGTCATTTTTGTCTTATAGTGGGGTTAGGTACAGCTATTGCGTCATGTATTGGGAATAGGTAAGAATATTATTTTAAATGTCTCGATGTTTCTAAAAGACAAATCTAAGCCCTTGGTGTTGAGTTAATCTCCATTGTTGACCTTGTAAGCCTTCTCTATGAAAGGTAGTGCCTTTTCTCTTTGTAAAGTTAGTAGTGAGTAGTTAGTGATCAAATTAACAAGGGAAGTTGTTGTAGCAGCAGGAACTGATGGATAAAAATTGTTGTAATTGACATTTGGAGTTAATGCAAGTGAAGCATTGAAGTTATGGTGTCTTTCTTGTGTTCTTCTAGTGGATGCATGGTTTTTAATTCTTCAATGTTACTTTCAGCTCAATGATTTTGGTGGTGAAATGTGAAGATATGGGATGGCTTTTCGATTCATACTTTTTGTTTCTTGCTGATTTGAGTTACAATGTATGGCTCGTGTGAACCCAGATGCAGCTTTAGTTCAATTGTGAATGTATGTTTGGGTTGTGCCAGTATTGGGTACTTAAATTTATATTTACAATCTAAAAATCTTTCGTTTCCTTCGAAGATTGCCTATTTCTGTGGTTTTGTGAGTAGTTTGATTAAGTAGAAATCAGTTTATGGGATCTATCTATCTAAAGCATCATCCATTATTGTCATTGCCTATAGGATTTAGATCTTAGTCAGCCCTTTGAATCCTTATTCCCTTTTTCTATTTATTTTGGAGCACTTTAAGTAGAAAAGTGAAGTGTTATCAAAGCTTTGGAAATCTGAAAACGTTTGGACAGCAGGAGAATCTGATGTTCTATCATTATTTAACTTTCAAAGAATTTGAAGTCTTGTCATTAGGGAAGCCTATAGGAAAAATTCTTTCTTTTGAGAAATTTACATTTGTAGTTTAGGAGCACTTGCGTAAGTCCCTTTGGGAATTACCGACAATATCACATCATCAACTGAGTCTATCCAAGCGAAGTCAAGACTTGAGATAGATAACCTTGGGGTCATCTCACTTGATCAAACACATTAGTATTTGAGATTTCCTTTTAACAAGAGAGGATAGGATATACTCCATATATTTTATTTTGTGTTGGTGGTTTTCAAACACACTCATCAACAAGTAGTATACAATGAGAAAAGTTGACTGTGGATAGATTTGTTGTCAAATAAAAGCATGATCCTTGCTATAGATATTCTTTTACCTAGAAAAGATGAGTTGTCCCCTTGGAATGGATGATAACCTTAATAAAACTCTTAAGTCGCAATCTGAAAGATATGTGTTGGTACATGATGAATTGATGTGGAAAGATCCCAATGGACTAGTCTTCAAATACTTAAATCAAGAACAGCCCAACAAGGTGATGGATAAATGCCATCAAGGCATTTGTGCTGGACATGTCAAGGTTGAGATAACTGTGTTCACGGTCCTTGAGCAAGATATTGGTGGCCTACCTTTTTCAATGGTATACTACTTAAGTAGTTTCATATTAGATCCTATTTATGCTTACATGCTTAAGCTTTACTTAAGTTATTTACTTTTTGTCTCATATCATAGGATTAAGACAATTGTCATGATTATCATTATAGTCTACCTTGAGGTTTCTTCCTCATCTTTATAACAAGAGTTTTCTCATTTTAGATTGCATCCGTTTCATTTATGCATTTAATGAATTCTATGGCTTCATAGCATTTTTTTAATACTTCTCTTTTGTGTGAAAGGTTGTTTTTGCTGCAGGCGATCCTTGGCTCCTATGGAGTTAATTAACAAATCTTACATATTATTGTTTTGTTTCATACATGATTGCAAAACTACATATAACAAGAAAGAAAAGAGCTATCTTATGTATTCTATTTTTTTAATTGTCACTCCATACAGAAACATTACAGATAATGTTGTGATATTGTTCACTCCAATTTTTACAGAATTATTTTTCTTAATACTTCTGGGAGCCAAACTTCTTTCATGATAAAGTATGAAGAAATCGTAAAATGGCTCTCATATGTAGGGTTTTGTTGGACCTGAAAAGTTTCTCTGTTTTTATTATTTTTAGCTTATTGAATTGAATTATTTTCAATTTTAAAAAATTGGCATTGATTCATGATATAATGATGCAGTTTGCGAAGACCACCTTTATGGATTTCATTATGTGTACATCTAGGGAATGCGATTGTGGCTTGGATTGACATACTTGTATTAAAACGTAGATTTAGGTAAGATTCTATTACTTTCTCATTTTTAGTCCCTTTAAACATATGATGTCTACTTTTTTTTTAGTGAAGATAATATTTCTGGACTGTTTGCATGTGCAAGTTAATCAAAGAGATCAAATTTCTAGGAGAAGCTTGATGATGGTTAGTTGAAAAATAAAATTGAACTTTTCAATATTAGTAATTGGATCTGTTCTATTCATACCAGGCCTTTATTTTCTTTAAAGATGTTATTATTGAGTGTATGTTTTCCTCAAGAATCATGCAAGTCTTGCGACAACTCTTTGCAATTGAAGTAGACTACAAATGAGTGTATCTATTCACTCAAAATCACCCAAGTCTTGCATCAGCCTTGTGCCATTGATATAGAACACAACCAGATTTGGATTTGTTATGTTAAATGATTGACATTTCAAACCATCCATTTTCTGGAGATTTGAATACATTGTATTTGAAACCCTAATGATTTACCTCATGAGAACACCTAATAGACACAAGTTTTTGAACTCATATATGCTTTTTCTAACAGAAAAGAGCTAGAATTTCTACTCATTTAAATAAAGCTCCCATACAATACTTGGTAGGATTTACAGCTATATAACTACACACTTGTCATATTTGACTATATTTGTTGTCTATCAAATGATGATGTGTTTACATTTAAAATATTAAATCAAAAACTATCTGTAGAATTGATATACTTGCCTTTATAATATCTGGTACAAAAGAAACAAATACAGAAACAAAGGGCCACACCGAGATAGTGATACATCTTTAAATCAGGACTTGCATGTTATCCAGCTTGGCAAAGAAAGCATTTTGTCCAAGATTCAAACCATTTATTCACTGTTTACTTTTGAAGTATGCCAGATAGCAGTGAAACTAGAAGTCTTATCCTGGAACAGATCATTTCCAGGGTTGCCTTCATTAAGAGGCCCAAAAGGATGTTGAAACTAAACTGACCTGCATACCTACTCTTGTAGTTTTTGTTAAGTGTATTAAGATAATATCTTTAATATCTTTATTAAGATATTATCTCCTTAGTTAAATACTTTCTATAATGGTCAACTACTTGTCTGCAGTCCGTCTTTCAGTTTAGATAGGAATGTTTCCTATCTTGTCTCTTTCGTCTTTAGTCCAGATAGGAATTTTTCCTATCCTGTCTTCAGTTTTGTTTCGAATTTCGTCTTCAGTCTACGTTGTTTCTTTTAGAAACAATGTCCTTGTAATTCTTTATAAGGAACACATTTGTTCCTCTGTTAATCAATCATTCGGAAATTCGTTAATCTGCCAATTCTTGAATCTTGTAACATGGTATCAAAGCCATTACTTTAAATTTTTTTAAATTTTTTTGAAAAATTTATAATTTCTTTCGAAATTATTCACTCAAATTTTTTGAATAAATTTTTGTTTATTCCCACATTGTGGGATCTGCTGCTGCTCACGTCTAGGGTTTGTGAGTTTGGCCAGTTTTTGGCCCTGTTCAGCCACGTTTTTCTGCAAATCCGCCATTATTTTTTGGAGGTTTTTTGCAGCAGGTCGTTTTTTTTGAAACCCTAATTTTTGGGCTCGAATTTTTTTTTTGATTATTGGTGGGTTTTTCAAGAGCTCAACTAGGTTGTTGTCCGTTTTTTCTGGGTGCCTCGATTTTTGAGCCAGCGGATCCAAATTTTGACAGCATATTCTTTTTGGGTTTTTCAAGCTCTCTTCTGGGTAGTTTTCCGTTTTTTTTGGGTCTTCCAATTTTTTGCCTCGAAGTACGTGTCAGCGCCTCTTCTTTGTATCTTCGTTTTCCGTGCATTAGGAAACGTGCAAGATGGCGTCACTGACTAATTTGATGTTGGAGGGCAGTCTACGATTCAATGGTAACAAGTTTGGCCATATGAAGTTCGAGTGCTGGAAATGTTTGGCTGCCCAAGCGAAGCAAAATGCTTCCTAGCCAACAGCACAAGTTGCCGAGCTTCTTGATCAAGGCAAAGCTGCTTTTTTTGCCTTCTGAATCTGTTTTTGTTTTTGTCTATGGGTTTGTTGATTTTCTCCTTAAAAATCATTTCATGTTGTCTGTAATACGCAAGGTTGCGTGGGATTCTGGGTTTTTACCGTTTTTTCCACAAAAACGAAGTTTTGTAATTGCAGTCTGTTTTGAGTCATAGCACTCTTCTGGCAAAGCTTCTTGCTTTCAGCATTTTGTAGATCCAGGGAGGGTCTTAGTTATCACAGAATGTTCCAACATCCGTACGTTGACCATTAAGGGAGGGTATTAAGATAATATCTTTAATATCTTTATTAAGATATTATCTCCTTAGTTAAATACTTTCTATAATGGTCAACTACTTGTCTGCAGTCCGTCTTGTAGTCTAGATAGGAATGTTTCCTATCCTGTCTCTTTCGTCTTCAGTCCAGATAGGAATCTTTCCTATCCTGTCTTCATTTTTGTTTCTAATTTCGTCTTCAGTCTACGTTGTTTCTTTTAGAAACAATGTCCTTGTAATTCTTTATAAGGAACACATTTGTTCCTTTGTTAATGAATCAATCATTCGGAAATCCATTAATCTGCCAATTCTTGAATCTTGTAACAGATCCATCATCAAAAAATTCTTACACAACCAAATCCAGAAGCATAGAATAGTTAATTCCCACATTACTAAAAATCTGCCAAGGCATCGAAACAAAAATCAGTTCTCATTGAAGCAAAACTAAAGGTAAGGCGGACAACAAGTGCCAAAAATAGCACTTACTAAAAGTAGAAATACTATAAATTTCATTGTTGTCAAAAACCACTAAAAGACTGAAGCAAAACTAAAGGTAAGGCGGACAACAAGTGCCAAAAATAGCACTTACTAAAAATAGAATATACTAGAAATTTCACTGTTGTTGAAAACCGCTAGAACAAAAATCCTAACCTCCACAAAACAATGAGTCCCCTAACCATCATTGAATAGCTTACAAGAACATGAGAATAGGCAAACGGTAAGCAAAGTTGACTAGGTGTGTGAAAGAGACATTACAACATACTTTTGCATGTACCATCTCTACACTTAGGCCATGGCATACCACCTCTAACAAGATGCACCACACTCTTGTCATATCTCAATCCTAGTTTGGGTTCCGTATTCATATTCAAGCAAATGTCATCAATTTCCTTCCCACCTCTAGTGGTCTTGTTAATGCTACAAGGCCATCAGCCATGTATGTTAAGTGAACTTCATATAGAGTTTTGAAACTCTTCATACCCCCTGTCGTCATCCAATCAAGGCTTCTTAAACTTAGGGCATTTTACGAGAGACATCTTTGGATCTTGTATTGACACTTTCATAAATTTTGGTGAGGGTGTAATGTCCCCTATTTAGCAAGAGTTGGAGTTTGGTATTATCAGCCCATCATTGCAAACCTCGTGGGCTGATGTGTTGATTTGAGAGTCTTTGGTTGGTTAGTTGCTTAAGTATTGGTGACATTTTGCTTTCACAATGTTATCTTATTTTGAGGTCCTACTTCTATTTTCATCATTTGCTTGATATTGGGGTGCTTACTATTTATAGTAAGTCCATTCTTGGTGAAGTACTATTTGTGGTAGGATATTCTAGCATAGGCTTTGACAGAGAATTGTGGACTTAATTGGTCATTTGGTGCTTGAATTTATTAATGATCTAGCAATTATTGATTAAGTCTAACTTAATTAATAATATGGTTTTAAAACTATATTATATAATCAAGTCATTTAACGTTAATTAAATGAGCTTATGTCATGGTGCCAATATAAAGTGGGGGAGTTATTATTTCTATTATTTCAAATATTTGAAATATGAAAGTTTTGCATCGCCAAGATATATCCAAGTCATGCGAAGTGTCTGGTTGAAGCTTCAGGATTGATGGAGAAATATAATTTAATAGCTGAAGCTTGGTAAAGGTCTCATACGCCATTAGTTATGCGGAGTGTGAAGCTGAAGCTTCACACATGATAGGTTTGGAGTTTTATATAAGCCTTCATTTGGATTTTGAAAGGCATCTTGAACATTCTCTCTCTCATTGATTTTCTGGAAATTGTGATTGGGGTTTCAGAAGTTTGGTGCACAAAGAATTGTGAATTTAGCACTTAGAGCTGGTGCAACACCTAGTGATTTTGTGCGATCTATGATGGCTTCAATCAGATGCCATAGTTGGGATTATTGGTGATCGAAATATATAGTTTTCCCTTGGGCGGCTCGTGTGTTTGTTATTTAAATCATCATAGAGGCTGCGTGTGAAGTGGAAGACTGTCGCAGATCAGTTTGTGGATTCTCTAGTCAAGTGGAAATACAGGGAAGGGCGGTGTCTCAGATCCTCAAGCTTGCGTGGGTGTGTAATGGTCCGATTTTGCTTTTGGAGGGACCCCGTTATTACTCCCAGCCACCACGTCAACCCAGAACCGAATGCCTGCAAGCAGCATTAGCATATTGGAGATTAATTGCAGGCCATGCGAATAATACCAGGTTTCTTATAAGTTTAATTATAGTTTGTGTGCAAGAAGTATATATCCGAAGCATTGTAAATATTGCATGTTACTTTAAGGGAAAATTAGTTGAATTCATAGTTGAATCTCAATTTCTGTTATCTTGCATTTGTAATTATTCTATTACAAAGAAAATTGCAAAAAAAATTATATATTCCAAAAAATACAAAAAAATTGCAAAAAAACAAAACAATCTCTCAAAAAACACAGAAATTCAGAGTTAGCAGAGGTGTTAGAACAAGGAGGGTTCTTACAGACGGTGTTGTTTTTTAATCTAGTGGGTCCTCCCAATTAACCCATTCCATCATTTTGGGTCTCCTTACCCTATCTTATATGGCAACGAGTCCTCCCTTTGATTTTTGGACCATCTATAATCATCTCGATAGTCTCATGAGATCTTTCCCTTTTGGCATCACTAGGCAACTCTCTTAATCTAGTTTGGCCCATCCTATTTGTTTGTCAATGCGCCTTTCAATTTTTATTTTGCTTTTAGACATCTTTAGTTTGTAGCTTCTTGGGAGCCTCTTCCACTTCCTCTTTCCATTATCTCAAGTTGTATTCCCAAGTCTCCTTGAGCTTTTTTTGGGTGACTTGTGCACATTAATACAATTTCTTTTATTTTTTTGTATCCTCTTTACTTCTATTCTTTTTCCCTTTCATTCTTCCTTCCACTTTGTTACAAGATTCAAGAATTGGTAGATTAACGGATTTCCGGATGATTGATTGATTAACAGAGGAACAAATGTGTTCCTTATAAAGAATTACAAGGACGTTGTTTCTAAAAGAAACAACGTAGACTGAAGACGAAATTAGAAACAAAATTGAAAATAGGATAGGAAACATTCCTATTTGGATTGAAGATGAAAGAGACAGGAGAGGAAACATTCCTATCTAGGCTGAAAGACGGACTACAAACAAGTAGTTGACCATTATAGAAAGTATTTAACTAAGGAGATAATATCTTAATAAAGATATTAAAGATATTATCATAATACCCTCCCTTAATGGTCAACGTACGGATGTCAGAACATTCTGTGATAACTGAGACCCTCCCTGGATCTACAGAATGCTGAAACCAAGAAGCTTTGCTAGAAGAGTGCTATGACTCAAAAATAGACTGCAATTATAAAACTTGGTTTTTGTGGAAAAAACAGTAAAAACCCAGAATCCCACGCAACCTTATGTATGACAGACAACATGAAATGATTTTTAAGGAGAAAATTAAAAAACCCATAAAAAACAGAAACAAATTTAGAAAGCGAAAAATGCAGCTTCGCCTTGGTCAGATCCTGCTTGTTGAGGACGCGCCGTAGTGCCCAAAACAAGCTTATTCAGGCGACGATACTCAAAGATAGTGAGCATACGTTGCTTCCAGGTGTTATAATTGTTTGCATTGAATCGTTGACTGCCCTCCAACATCAGATTAGTCAGTGACACCATCTTGCACATTTCCTAATGCACGAAAAACGAAGATACAGAGAAGAGGTGCTGACACGTACTTCGAGGCAAAAAAATTGGAAGACCTAGAAAAAACTAAGAAGTACCTAGAAGAGAGCTTGAAAAACCTAGAAAGAATATGCTATCAAAATCTGGATCCATTGGCTCGAAAATCGAGGCACAAAAATCGAGGCACCTTGAAAAAACGGACGACAACCCAGTTGAGCTCCCGAAAAGCCCACCAAGAATTTGTAATCAAAAAAATTTTGAGCCCAAAAATCAGGGTTTCAAAAAAAAACGGCCTGTTGCAAAAAACCTCCAAAAAATAATGGCGGATTTGCAGAAAAACGTGGTTGAACAGGGCCGAAAACAGGCCAAACTCACAAATCCCAGACGTGAGTAGCAGTAGATCCCACAATGTGGGAATAAACAAAAATTTATTCAAAAAATTTGAGCAAATAATTTTGAAAGAAATTATAAATTTTTCCAAAAAATTTGAAGTAATGGCTCTGATACCATGTTACAAGATTCAAGAATTGGCAAATTAACGGATTTCTGGATGATTGATTGATTAACAGAGGAACAAATGTGTTCCTTATAAAGAATTACAAGGACGTTGTTTCTAAAAGAAACAACGTAGATTGAAGACAAAATTAGAAACAAAACTGAAGACAGGATAGGAAACATTCCTATCTGGATTGAAGACGAAAGAGATAGGATAGGAAACATTCCCTATCTAGACTGAAAGACGGACTACAGACAAGTAGTTGACCATTATAGAAAGTATTTAACTAAGGAGATAATATCTTAATAAAGATATTAAAGATATTATCTTAATAGGATCACGTAGTGTGACCCCAAATGTTGATGTTCAAAAAATTCTTATACAATCAAATCCAGAAGCTTAGAATAGATAGTTGAATAGATCGTGGAAATCTATCAGCACTAAAAGGTGGGAAATTATTTTTAATACTTTCAGTTATGTGTTTTAAAAGTGACTTTTTAATATTTAACTTGAGTGTTAAATATTTCATAAAACTAAATCCCCAAGTTGGACACCTAGGCTGCGAGGGACAAAAGTCATTTTTTAGAAAGGTTTTATGGGGCCTTTTGAAGGAATAAAATATTCAAAATCTTGAAATTCCCTAATCTTTCCCTCCAGTATTGGAGTTTGGGGCTCTATTCTTCCATTCGACTTTTGTACACAGAGATGTTGGAATGAGCTCCTGGGTTATTCTAGATGTTGTTGAGAGTGTAAAACCTTTTCAATGTTGCTAGTTTCAGTGGTGAGAGACCCGCCGTAGCTGGTTCAATGATTTTAAGCAGAGAATACACTTAATTTGCTTGAGTTTTTGAAGATTCGGGGTTCGCAAAGATGAAGATTTATATAGTATTTTTGATTAAGACTTTAGGATTTTGGCGAGATGATTGTTATTCACTATTTAGTGATTTGATGAATTTGTTCAAAGTTTTGGTTGAGTTTCAAACTTGGCTGTACACTTCCAGCCACCAAGTCGACCCTCATTTTTTTGATATCTTTTAGGGCTTTAATCTTCTACTTCTAGGTATTGTTTGAAACTATTTTTAATAGTCGGATGATTAATAATTTAATATTCGTGCTTGTTTGGGAGTCTTGGAACTGATTGTTGACGCAGCCACGATAGGAGGATCCTCAAAGAGGACAGTCCAACCATGCAGCAAGAGTCACACAGCGGAAACAACACAAGAAATTGAGAGAATGCAAGATCCCATGATCGCATTAACATAAAATCATTTACAACAGGGCAACAACATGCAGGATTACATTGCAGGCATACATGCCTAATTCCAAATATTATCCAGATCTATCTTCTTTGCTAACCTTCATGAGGTTATTCTACTAAGAGTTACCAACTAAAAGAAAAAGTACATCAATATATGTATATGTTTGCAAGCAACATGTCGGCCATAGAATGTCACATTCTCCAAGGTGAGGAAAATGTAACGTGTAGATATAGGCTAGGAGCCAAATCATAAGAACACCTCCAGCAAGATCTGAAATGAAGCGCGAACCCATAGGGAGGTCGGGCCAAGAGATTAAGAACATCGCACGATGCTCCAAAAAGATTCGTAAACTGAGGAAACGGCTAGCAAGATAAGGGAACTCCATTAGGCTGTGAAACGTGAAGAACAAATAGGTCCGAACCAATTTAAGAGATCTCCACCAAGAAGAAACGGATCGAGATGTAGATCCAAACATAGATCAATCATGATGCTAGGAACATGCCACAAGGTTCGCAAGAGAAACTGAGCCAACTTGAAGGAATGCCATAACAAACACAAAAACTGACTAACTAGGAACAAACTGAAAAGGAAATATATTTTTGGTTGATGCAAGATTGTCAAGAACCAAGGATGCTCCTGCATCAATTCTGATTTTAAGGAACAAGTCACCTCTTTTACTGGTCATATGGGTTGTAGGAGAGCATTGGGAAGTTGATGTGAGTTTTATTTGACTACAACATATAGAATCAAATACCCAATGTTTCGGAGTGAAACATTAAACATTCAATCCTCTCTTGATATAAGGTCATTGTTACCTAATTTTCACTCTACAGGCTCAATCAGGATGATATTCTACAGGAGACAAATTATTCTACTAGAAGGTGCATTCAATAAGAAATAAAAGTATGTTGCTACAGGAGAGTATGAGAAGACTGGAAATACATGCTGTAGGAGAAATACATGCTACTGCAATAAAGTGTAGCTACAGGAAGTAATAATGGGGAAACAATAAAATACATGTTTTAGGGAATATGTAACTTCAAATGACCATTGTCATCAAGAGATTTGAAGTTATATATTGCTGCAGGAAATGTACAGTTTTACTAGTTTTCTGATTTTTTGACTGTTACAACCAGTTTGCAGACATGGTACAAACCTGTATGGACACATGAATGTGGAATATCATACTCAAATGAAAGATATATGAATACCCTTTCATTTAAATCAAGTTTGGGTTATTTTCATGAGGAAATGGAAAAGTTATGTCCATTTTAGTGAGACAGTACCTTGCCCAGAAATATTTTCTAGAATCTACAAGAAGAAGATAAATTTGGTACGGCTACATATGGATTCGTATGGCCCTATAAATTTGTGAGGAGGAAGATATTGATGTTAGGAACAAACTTTGTTCTTTTCAGAAAAATTTATTTTGACGTTTATGGTGTCATAAAATTCATTTTTTGAAAACTGTCCTACTGCAACTTGCCCAAAAGTTTTTCCAGAATTTGACATCTTCAAGTGCCCAGATTTTATTTGTTCTCACGCATTATTATTGTAATTTAGTAATTATTAATTGGTTGATATTGTAAATCAATTAATAAATTATTAAAGTTTCTTAATAAAATTAAAAAAGAAGAGCAATTAGTGTCATTAATTGAAGTGGATAAGATGCATTAATGGGTTGAAAGTCTTCTTCTTAAGAAGTTGAGTTAGTTTGCAGACATGAGGAGAGTATAGGGGGGGTGGAGAAGACTTAGGGTCGAATTTTACTTTCCCCTAAAGTTTAGAAGGCATTTATAATCAGTTGGAGCATTTTTAGGGGCAGTTTTGGTGAGTCGTTGGGTTTGTTATGACTTGGTTGGACTTTTCCATGCATTGGACTTAATTTTGGAAGAGTGGAGAGGCCTATTTTTGGGGCTATTTTTTTGCAGTCGACCCAAAGAGGTTTGATTGAGTATTGTACTTAATGAGTTTTACAACTCATTCTATGGAGTTCTTAGTTATGCAAAATTCTCCACTTAGTGATTTTTCTCTATCCTTTGTGTCATTTTCTGCATTTCTATTGTAATTCATTCATTATGATATACAGAGGCTGCCTTGGAGACCATTTTGGACAATGTTTATCACCTTTTTGTTCACTTGCAAAATAGTGTATTTGTGTGATTTGATTGAATTTTAGTGAAAAGTGTCATTTTCCTTCAATTTTGTCTCATCGTTTCATACCTTTTCTGCAATTTATGTAATGTATAGGTTGAAGTTTGTGTCATGCAGATGTTATAAGCTCTCTAATGTGAAAAAATTCCTTTACCTTTATTGAGCAAATAGGCATTTAGACCTTTCTACAAAATACTTATGTGCATGCATGGTAAAGGCAAGATTGTGTGGGTTTAAGCATTATTTTGTGGTTTCAAGTGTTAAAGTTTCTTCGGATATCATAAATTCAAAATTTAGGTGCATCACCATACATTTAGATTTTCTTTTCTGTCATCCTTCTATCCCTTTCCTTCAGAAAGTTTGTGAGTTTTAGTGAAGCATCTTATAGGAACCGGCCTAGAATCCGGAGGTCTCACTTCAGTTGCACGTCCCACGTTGATGTGATTCCCATGCTATGCCAGAATTGCTGAACTATTTCCATTCAGCACAGGGTGCAAGTTTTGTTGCATAACAGTCATCTCTCATGCTAAGCTTGCAATGTAAGATCATGAAATGACTTCAAGGTTCCTTTAATTGTGGATACGTGCTCAGTGAAATAATGTGATTTGCTGGTAATCACTTAGGGGACTTACGCTATTCATTCAATGGATATCAACTCTTGCACTTCTAAAGATTTAGCTTCATAATGTGCAATGAAAATATGATCTGCTTTTCCAATTCTCACTTCAACTCAAACTTAAACTTACTTCTACTGCTACTTCTACCTCTAATTATGAATGCAAGGAATCATGGTTGACTTGGACTCTACTAGGTGTAGCTTAATCAACAACTCTACCCACCTAGTGCAAGTTTCTAAGGAATACTCAAATGGTTTTCACATCAATATCTCCTCTTCAATCCCATCAAATGGATGCAAACTAAAGATTGAATATCAATTGAAGTTAAGTGCTTTTAATCATTGACTTACCACACAAGGCACACTTACAAATAGCAAGAGGCTAGTGGCCCGGATTTGTTCGTGTCAAGCAAGCAACATCCACAATTACTTCCATTCAACTAAAGTACTTCAACATAAAAAAAATCTACTCCAAGTGAAAGATGTAGGAAACCATGAAACACTTGAAAGAAATATTAAGTAATCCACCATGAAGAACCAACAATGAATTATCAATTACTTTGACAAGCTGTACAACAACAATTTCATCAAGTCTCTCCTTTAGCTAGCCTACTCTAATTCTACTACTAGCTCTCTAATACTTGTCTAATCTAATCTCCCAATCTAATGCTAATGAATCACAAATAAGAAGCCCTTGGACTTTTATAGATGTTTAACTACAATGAAGGGCCAAGACTGATCCAAGATCAAGGGCTGAGATTCATCCCTATAAACCCTAATTAGGGTTGCCAAATTTACAACCAATTACATGAGAGCGCTACATCATAGGCCAATGAGAAAATTACAAAGATTTAGATAGCCAATGAGAAAGTTGTACACTTGGCATGATCTAATCGAATGTGCATCAATCTCGAATTTTCTAATTGGAGAAGACAACTAGTTGCCACCTCATCATCCCTATCATGTAGATTTAGTTAATTTCTCGATGAAGAGAAAATATCTCTTGATACTCAGCATTGTCCAGCTTTCTAACTTTGATTAACTCTTCCAAAACTATAAATCTCTTGAAGGTGATTGAGATGACTCCTATTCTTGAATTGTTCATCTTTTCGAATTTTCTCCATCCTCATTTAGAAATCTCTCCATGGTTTGACCTGAATTGTGTAATGTCCCCATTTTTAATAAATTAATTTTTATTAATTATTGGTCCCAAAATTTAAATAATATTATAAATGGACCTTTAATTAATAAAAGGGGGCCCATTTTTTATTATTGCCTGTAGGTCTCTGCCGTGTCGGCATTCTTTTGTAAACCCTTGGGAGTTTGTCCGAAGGGGTATTTATGACCGGCGTTTAGGATGTATTTTTCATGTTGAGATTTGATACTTATTTATATTTTGTGAATTCCTACTGGGATTCTGCTGTCCGCCATTTTGGAGGTGAGGTATCCTCCCTATTTGTTATTTCGCAGTTTCGGTGGGATTCAACCCTCACCCTATTCTGCTTGTTTATCTGGTTCCGGATTTGGCAAATCTGAAGAGATTTCTATTATTCATATTTCATCTTGCAAGTGTTTAAGTTCGATTTGTGTGGTGGCATTAAAGACTAGATTAGCTCTCATCCCTCGGTGTACTCCGTACCGCCTCCATCCCTCGACCTACTACCAACATCATTTCGTACCACCTCCATCCCTAGACGTACTCCCAACATTCTGTACCGCATCCATCCCTCGGTGTACTACCAACATCATTACGTACCACCTCCATCCCTATGCGTACTCCCAACATCATTCTGTACCACTTCCATCCCTCATCATTCCGTACCGCCTCCATCCCATGGCGTATTACCAACATCATTTCATACTACCTCCATCCCTTTGCGTACTCCCAACATCATTCAGTACCACCTCCATCCCTCATCATTCAGTACTGCCTCCATCCCTCGGTGTACTACCAACATCATTTCGTACCACCTCCATCCCTTGGCCTTGCGACCTGGTCAAAGGATTTATTACAATAAGGCCGGTTAGTGCCTGCCTTGTTAGAGGACTTTGAGCACCTTACAAGATGCCACCCAGTTAAGGGATTTGATACAAGGGGCCTGTTAGAGTCCACCCAAACCCTGGGATTTAACTATTGTAGTTGCTAGAAAACAATAGAGATTGACCTTTTACAATTGGCTTTGCATAGCCTGATAAGAACTTTGTTTGCGCTCAGCTGAAAATCGTCACCGGTCGCAGCAGGTGAGTTCTCCACTACTGTTGTGCTTCTCTGCACACACTTCTTTCTTTGTTTCTCTTTCTGATTTACCCTAGCTTCTTTTGAGCTTTTCAGGTTCACTCTTTTCTCTGGCAGAATGAAGGCAACTTCTATTTGCCTTAAACAGAAGAATATATAGGGTCCTAGCCCTAATTGTGCTCATTTAAACATGACCTAACTTTAGATCTTCATCGGATACATTGCTCAGTGGAGTACCAGTTTACTGAGGAAACATCTGATGCATGCCCTTGCTTTATTTGTCTAATGAAGAAAGCAGTAGTTGCGTGTCAAGCAACTTTCCTTCACAGGAGATAACACTTTGATGTAAAGCCATTGATCTCGACTTAAAATCCTCCAGACTTGCCTCAATCTGATCGCCAGTTTTAAAGCCACTGATCTCGGCTTTAAAACATCCAGACTCACTTCAAACAGATCGTCAGTTTAACTCAAAGACTTCCGGATTTAGAGCAGAAAATCTCAGTCAAAGAGTTAGTTAGAATAGTTAGTCTGACTATGACTTCCTCGGTTCATGACCGAAGTCATTAATATACTAGTTATGGTTGACTTTAGTTCTTCGTGTTGTGAACAGGTAAGAGTCCCTGTTCCTGTGCCTTCCTTGACTTACCGGTCGCACTGTCCTCGGTTTGTTGTTCCTTGCTTAGCTGACCGGTTGCACCATCCTCGGTTGTAATTGTTGACACTGGTTAGCTTATTTCTTTATCTGTGCTAGTCTACACTGGTTGTAGCATGGTCCTCAATTGATGTTGGAATCCTTTTTTTTGTGCTGTGTTCATAGCCCGGTGGCTAAAGCTTTGTATAGTGATCCTTCTTTCATATAGATCTCCTTGGTTCTAGAGGTGACAAGTCTCTATACTCTCTTTCCCAATCAATGACAACACTAGTATCGGTAGCAGGCTTACTAGTTATCATTGCTTAATGCCAACAGTCGAGGCTGTGTCTATCACCAAGGTTGTGTCTGTCGTTGAGGCTCTATCTGTCGCCAAGGCCCCGTCTGTCGCCAAGGCCTTGTCCCTCGCCGTCACCATCAAGACTCTATTCGCCGCCAAGGCTGTGTTTGTCGCCGAGGCTTTGTCCGCCGATGAGGCCCTGTCTTTCGCCGAGGCTCTATCCGCTGCCAAGTTTCTCTCCGTCGTGGTCGAGACTCTATCTGCCGTCGAGGCTGCATCGGTCGTCATGGCTATGTCCGTTGCCGAGGCTTTGTTCGCCGCCGAGATGTCTTTCAGATCGAGATTCCCTTCGGACCGAGATTCCCTTCGGGTCGAGATTGCCTTCGGAACGAGATTCCCTTCGGGCCAAGATTGCCTTCAGATCGAGATTCCCTTCAGGCAGAGATTGCCTTTCGCACATCTAACAAATTTACCTCCGGGCAGAGATCACCTTCGAAACATTATAGTGTTATCGGCGTCAGCGTCCGTGTCTGTGCTCATACTAGAGGAGATTGTTGAACATGAGGGTGTGAAAGATTTCATGGGTTGGCCTTGTTGGGATCTTGGTGAAGGGCATGACAATATTTATATCAGAGTGACGCAGCTAAAGCTTGATGATGATTTATTGGTCCCAACTAAATCCAACTATGTGCTTATGGTCCAAAAGCAACATAGAATTCTCAACGGATATTACTACCAATGTTTGCACTTGGCTTGGGATTTGAGCATCGATGAGTTTGATGTTTGGTTTCATTGGGATCCCGATGACTTTGGGCATGGCAACAATTATATCAGAGTGGAGCAGCAGAAGCTTGATGAAGAGTTAGTTTTCTCACTTCCTTCCAAGTGCATGGTCAGGTTGTGGCTTGAGGGTTCCAGTGGATACGGTTATCAATGTCCGCACTTAGTTTGGAATCCTAGAATATTAATGATGAATTGCTTGAGGGCAAACAATCTTTGGGCGGCGAGGATTTGTAATGTCCTCATTTTTTATAAATTAATTTTTATTAATTATTGGTCCCAGAATTTAAATAATATTATAAATGGACCTTTAATTAATAAAAGTGGGCCCATTTTTTATTATTGTCTGTAGGTGTTTGCCTTGTCGGCATTCTTTTGTAAACCCTCGGGAGTTTCTCCGAACGGGTATTTATGACCGGCGTGTAGGATGTATTTTTCATGTTGAGATTTGATACTTATTTGTATTTTGTGAATTCCTGCTGGGATTCTGTTGTCCACCATTTCGGAGGTGAGATATCCTCCCTATTTGGTATTTCGCAGTTTCGGTGGGATTCAACCCTCACCCTATTCTGCTTGTTTCTCTTGTTCCGGATTTGGCAAATCTGAAGCAATTTCTATTATTCATATTTCATCTTGCAAGAGTTTAAGTTCGATTTGTGTGGTGGCATTATAGACTGGAACAACTCTCATCCCTCGGTGTACTCCGTACCGCCTCCATCCCTCGACGTACTACCAACATCATTCCATACCACCTCCATCCCTCGGCGTACTCCCAACATCATTCCGTACGGCCTCCATCCCTCATCGTTCTGTACCACCTCCATCCCTCGGTGTACTACCAACATCATTCCATACAACCTCCATCCCTCTGCGTACTCCCAACATCATTCCGTACCATCTCCATCCCTCATCATTCCGTACCACCTCCATCCCTTCACGCACTCCCAACATCATTCAATACCACCTCCATCGCTCATCATTCCGTACCACCTCTGTAATAGGCTGCCTAGTTCTGTAATTCTAGAGTCTGTTTCTTCCTGTAATTATGTCAAACAGTTGGCCTGCAACTGTCCTTATGTTTTTTTCAGATTGATGTTGTTTAATAGTCCTCAAGATTGTTGTATTTCGTATGAGATATCAGTAGAAGGCAACATGAAACCATATGCAGCTAATAACAATGATCATTTATTTATTTCTTGTTTCAGATAATCAGAAATTACAACTACCATAGCCAATCATATCTTCTCATTAAAATCCAACACATTATATCACTATAGAGTTCAATGGTAGTCCATACCCGTTTGCGGCTACAACACGTTAATAATTCTGAAATTGCTACAGTAACCCGTAGCTACAGTGATTCGAACTGCTATAGTAACTTGCTACAGTACCGCGTTGCTACAGTGTCGCTGCTACAGGAACTTGCTACAGTACCGCGCTGCTACAGTGGCGCTGCTACAAGAACTTGCTATAGTACCGCACTGCTACAGGAACTTGCTACAGTACCGCGCTGCTAAAGGAACTTGCTACAGTATCGCGCTACTATAGTACCGCATTGCTATAGGAACTCTCGCTGCTACAGGATCTTGCAGCTACAATATAAAATCTCAAGACCATATCTTTCAATGGCGTCAAGATTGAAAGCATAGAGGGTTTGCGTCCTCCAAGCCCGAAGAGAAATAATCTCCACAGTTTCCCCAATTTCATTCAATCTCCAAGCATCCCAAATGAGAGCTATCCTCTCTCTTTTTAATCCTTCCTCACTAGTTCTACGCTTCCGTCTTGCCAATGTGGGATAATACATGTGTTTTAATATTACTTTTTTCCCTTTACGAATGCCCATGTATGTCCTTTAAAGGGGGGAACTTGATTTTTATAAAGTGACTTTATGAAACATTATAATATTTAATTTAAATAGTCACTTTATCGTTATAACTTCAAACATTAAAATAATATACCAAATAAACTCGGAATCCCACATATGATAGCTCATCAGAAAGAGCTCAACAACACGCATCACATCCTGTCACTGAAAATTCAAGGCACTGCATCCCCTATTGGCTTACTAAAAATAGTAAATCCTCCCCAAAACCCAACAAACGAACTCCATTTGGCCTGTAATTAAATTTTTCTAGGCCAAATAACCTCAGGATCCCTTTTGAAGTCCTGGTTAGCCCTCGGGACCATGAAAGAACGGGCTAACAACAACATATATCCAGACTGGCTAAGTGGGGGACATTACAACCTCCATCCCTTGGCGTACTACCAACATCATTCTGTACCACCTCCATCCGTTGGCGTACTCCCAACATCAGTCTGTACCGCCTCCATCCCTCATCATTCCGTATTGCCTCCATCCATCAGTGTACTTCTGACATCATTTTGTACAGCCTCCATCCCTCGGTGTACTCCCAACATCATTTCGTATTGCCTCCATCTGTCGGCGTACTACCAACATCATTCGCTACCACCTCCATCCCTCGGCGTACTCCCAACATTATTCTGTACCACCTCCATCCCTCATCATTCCGTATCGCCTCCATCCCTCGACGTACTTCCGACATCATTCTGTACCGCCTCCATCCCTCTGCGTACTCCCAACATCATTCCGTATCGACTCCATCCCTTAGCGTACTCCCAACTCATTTCGTATCTCCAACATTCCCACCGTACGACCCTCAACATCCATCCGTACAGCCTGCTAACAGCCATCGTACAATCATTACACAGTACGACCTCAATTCTCTGGCTCGTCCACTCTGTACTATAATCAGTACGACCACCCTCTACCCTCTTGTCACACTACTGAGTCCATGCAGGTTTGGGACATTACAGTGGTATCGGAGCTAGTGATCTTGCCAGCCTGTGGGATGATTCAGAGATTTTGGGATTTGGATCACACTATGGCGCCCAGTAGTGATGGACAGTGGTGGTTGAAGGTACTACAAAGGATTAGCAAAGAGCTCAGCGAGGGTATTGATCTTCCATTACATATATTGGAAGTATGTTTGTGTAAGGTTGACCAATTACCTTCAAGATTTATTCAGAGGATCCTTTCTCCAATTAAGGATGCCTTAAGTCAACCTAGGCTTTTGAGGCACCATAACAAGGAAATGATGTTGGCAGCTGCAACATGTCTTAGTGAGATTTTGAGAATCTGGGCTCCTAGAGAACCGTATGATGACAACACCATGATAGAGATATTGCATTTGATCGTTGATAGCTTTCAAAGTCTTGATGACTTTAGTGGTGACCCTTTTGGTAGGAGAGCTACAATATTGGAGAATTGTGCAAATGCCAAAGTAAGTAACCTCCTCTTAGATCTGGAGTTGCAAGACTTGATCCATGATATGTTTCATCACTTCTTGGTCACAATCAAGGAATGTCATGATAGTAAGGTTTCGGTTGCTATGCAGAGCCTTATGATTTTGTGCATTGAAGAGATGGATGAAATATCTGAACCTATCATATCTATGTAGTGGGCTGTTCGTAATCTAGAATGTGTTCCGTCTATGGCAGTGTGTAGATTGGTTAGTAATGCATTCAAGCATTGTGAAGAAAAACCAATATCTCATTTGCACAAGAGGGAGACAGTGGATGACGTCGATAAGGGTGATGCTTTACATGAGGCTTTGTCTATCGTCGAGGCTGAGTCCATCACCGAGGTTGTGTCCGTCGCCAAGGCTCTGTCCGTTGCTGAGACTGTGTCCATAACCAAGGCTCTGTCCGGCGCCGAGATTGTGTTTGTCACTGAGGCTGTGTCCGCTGTCGAGGCTGTGTCTGTCGCTAAGGTTCTGTCTGTCGTCGAGGCTATGTCCGTCGCCGAGGCTCTAACTGTCATCGAGGCTTTGTCCGTTGCTGAGACTATGTCCATCGCCGAAGCTCTATCTATCGCCGAGACTGTGTTCGTTGCCGAGGCTGTGTCCGTCGCCGATGACAACCCCAACTAGTGCTGAGAGGGGAGGGGTGAATCGACACCTCCTTAAACTTTTTCCTTTTAATCCAGTGAAGTAAACTTACAGCAGACAAGCAAGCAGATTTAAGCAAATAATAACAGTAAGTAAACAATCATATAGTGACACCAGATTTATCATGTGGAAACCCAGTTAGGGTGAAAACCACGGTGTGAGGAGACCTCACAAATTTTGTACTCTTTTGGAGTACGCCCTGTTAAGAGCCTTCCTAGTTAAAGGATAAAAACACACTTGTTAGATGCGACCCAGTCAAGGGATTTATTACAATAAGGCCGATTAGTGCCTGCCTTGTTAGAGGACTTTGAGCACCTTACAAGATGCCACCCGGTTAAGGGATTTGATACAAGGGACTTGTTAGAGTCCACCCAAACCCTGGGATTTAACTATTGTAGTTGCTAAAAAAACAATATAGATTGACCTTTTACAATTGGTATAGCCTGATAAGATCTCTATTTGCGCTCAGCTGAGAATCGTCACCGGTCGCAGCAGGTGAGTTCTCCACTACTGTTGTGCTTCTCTGCACACACTTCTTTCTCCGTTTCTCTTTTTGATTTACCCTAGCTTCTTTTGAGCTTTTCAGGCTCACTCTTTTCTCTGGCAGAATGAAGGCAACTTCTATTTGCCTTAAACAGAAGAATATATAGGGTCCTAGCCCTAATTGTGCTCATTTAAACATGACCTAACTTTAGATCTTCATCGGATACATTGCTGAGTGTAGTACGAGTTTACTAAGGAAACATCCGATGCATGCCCTTGCTTTATCTGTCTAACAAAGAAAGCAGTAGTTGCGTGTCAAGCAACTTTCCTTCACATGAGATAACACTTTGATGTAAAGCCACTAATCTCGTCTTTAAATCCTCCAGACTTGCCTGAATCTGATTGCCAGTTTTAAAGCCACCGATCTCGGCTTTAAAACCTCCAGACTCGCTTCAAACAGATCGTCAGTTTAATTCAAAGACTTTCGGATTTAGAGCAGAAAATCTCAGTCAAAGAGTTAGTTAGAATAGTTAGTTTGACTATGACTTCCTCGGTTCATGACCGAAGTCATTAATATACTGGTTATGGTTGACTTCAGTTCTTCGTGCTGTGAACAAGTAAGAGTCCTTGTTCCTATGCCTTCCTTGACTTACCGGTCACACCGTCCACGGTTTGTTGTCCCTTGCTTAGCTGATCGGTTGCACCATCCTCGGTTGTAATTGTTGACACCGGTTAGCTTATTGCTTTATCTATGCTTGTCTACACAGGTTGTAGCATGGTCCTCAGCTGATGCTGGAATCCTTTTTTTTGTGCTGTGCTCATAGCCCGGTGGCTAAGGCTTTGTATAGTGATCCTTCTTTCATATAGATCTCCTTGGTTCTAGAAGTGACAAGTCTCTATACTCTCTTTGCCAATCAATGACAACACTAGTATCGGTAGCAGGCTTACTGGTTATCATCGCTTAATGCCAACAGCCGAGGCCGTGTTTGTCACCAAGGTTGTGTCCATCGCTGAGGCTCTGACTGTCGCCAAGGCCCCGTCTGTCGCCGTGGCCTTGTCCCTCGCCGTGGCCATCAAGACTCTATCTGTCGCCAAGGCTGTCTGTCACCGAGGCTCTGTCTGCCGACGAGGCCCCGTCGTTCGCCGAGGCTCTGTCCGCCGCCAAGTTTCTCTCCGTCATGGTCGAGACTCTATCTGCCGTCGAGGCTGCATCGATCGTTGTGGTTGTGTCCGTCGCCGAGGCTTTGTTCGCCGTCGAGATGTCTTTCAGATCGAGATTCCCTTCGGGTCGAGATTGCCTTTGGAACGAGATTCCCTTCGGGCCGAGATTGCCTTCAGATCGAGATTCCCTTCAGGCAGAGATTGCCTTCTGCACATCTAACAAATTTACCTCCGGGCAGAGATCACCTTCAGAACATTACAGTGTTATCGGCGTCAATGTCCGTGTCTGTGCCCATACTGGAAGAGATTGTTGAACATGAGGGTGTGAAAGATTTCATGGGTTGGCCTTGTTGGGATCTTGGTGAAGGGCATGACAATATTTATATCAGAGTGACGCAGCTAAAGCTTGATGATGGTTTACTGGTCCGAACTGAATCCAACTATGTGCTTATGGTCCAAAAGCAACACAGAGTTCTCAACGGATATTACTACCAACGTCCGCACTTGGCTTGGGATTTGAACATTGATGAGTTTAATGTTTTGTTTCATTGGGATCCCGATGACTCTGGGCATGGCAACAATTATATCAGAGTGGAGCAGCAGAAGCTTGATGAAGAGTTAGTTTTCTCGCTTCCTTCCAAGCGCATGGTCATGTTGTGGCTTGAGGGTTCCAGTGGATACGGTTATCAATGTCCGCGCTTAGTTTGGAATCCTAGAGTATTAATGATGAATTGCTTGAGGGCAAGCAATCTTTGGGCGGCGAGGATTTGTAATGTCCCCATTTTTTATAAATTAATTTTTATTAATTATTGGTCCCAGAATTTAAATAATATTATAAATGGACCTTTAATTAATAAAAGTGGGCCCATTTTTTATTATTGTCCGTAGGTGTTTGCCTTGTCGGCATTCTTTTGTAAACCCTCAGGAGTTTCTCCGAAGGGGTATTTATGACCAGTGTGTAGGATGTATTTTTCATGTTGAGATTTGATACTTATTTGTATTTTGCGAATTCTTGCTGGGATTCTGCTGTCCGCCATTTCGGAGGTGAGATATCCTCCCTATTTGGTATTTCGCAGTTTCGGTGGGATTCAACCCTCACCCTATTCTGCTTGTTTCTCTGGTTCCGGATTTGGCAAATCTGAAGCAATTTCTATTATTCATATTTCATCTTGCAAGAGTTTAAGTTCGATTTGTGTGGTGGCATTAAAGACTGGACTGACTCTCATCCCTCGGCGTACTTCGTACCGCCTCCATCCCTCGACGTACTACCAACATCATTCCGTACCACCTCCATCCCTCGGCATACTCCCAACATCATTCCTTACTGCCTCCATCCCTCATCGTTCTGTACCACCTCCATCCCTCGGCATACTACCAACATCGTTCCGTACAACCTCCATCCCTCTGCGTACTCTCGACATCATTCCATACCACCTCCATCCCTCATCATTCCATACTGCCTCCATCCCTCGGCGTACTACCAACATCATTTCGTACCACCTCCATCCCTTCTCGTACTCCCAACATCATTCAATACCACCTCCATCGCTCATCATTCTGTACTGCCTGCATCCCTCGGCGTACTACCAACATCATTCTGTACCACCTACATCCCTCGGTGTACTCCCAACATCAGTTCATACTGCCTCCATCCCTCATCATTCCATACTGCCTCCATCCCTCGGCGTACTCCAACATTGTTCCGTGCCACCTCCATCCCTCGACGTACTTCCGACATCATAATTACTGCCTCCATCCCTCGGCGTACTCCCAACATCATTCCGTACCGCTTCCATCCCTCGGCGTACTCCCAACTCATTCCATACCTCCAGCATTCCCACCGTACGGTCCTCAACACCCCACCGTACGACCTTTATCGTCCCACCGTACGGCCCTCAACATCTATCCGTACTGCCTACAAACAGCCATCGTACTGTCATTACACCGTACGGCCTCAATTCTTTGGCTCCTCCACTCTGTCAGACAATCACTACGGCCACCCTCTACCCCCCCTGGTCGCACAACTAAGTCCATCGGGGTTCGGGACATTACAAATTTGCGCTTGTATCTTGCATTTGATTGCACCTATGATCTTAATGTGATCCTTGATTATTTTTTAAGATACCTTTGTGTGGTTGAATCTCTCTTGATTTCCTAAATTTCACCTCGATCAATTTGAATTGGCATTTTGATGTCCCTGATGGTGAATTCCCCTTCTCACTTTGTATCTGTCGAGCATCCTTGTGAGTCCTGAGTTAGTTCTCGTGTGAATTCCGCTTATCACTTTATGGTGCTACTTGCAATGTTTCATTTAACTATTTCTTGCGATTAATTGTTACCTTATACGACAATTATGGAATTGTTTATTAACGTCTGTATTTGCATTATAGATTGCAGTTTTGATTATCGCCTGTTGTGGTCGTCGGCAGTTGATAATATTTATCAACTATGACTAATGGATGATCTTTGGCCAGTGACTATTCCATCGTGGCTCGTTATCTCCATCAACTGTTAAGTCAATGGTGATATTTGTTTTGTTTTATTAAACATGTTGATTTAGTCGACATTGGAATTTGTTCTATTTTTTATTTATATTTAATAATAATATATTTATGATTTATTCATTATATATTTACTTTACATCACATAGAATATTACCAATATTATTTTTATATTATTTATATATTTACTTGAAATATTATAACATTTCTATATAAAATATATATTATATAAAGATTAGTATAATATATCCAATATAGAGTAATTATATTATATTATTTATTTATTTTATATTAATATTATTAAAATTTATAATGTTGAATTCTTATTTATTATGAAGCCTTATGTCAAACGGGGAGATCACACAAATTGTGGTGGATATACTAAATGAGCAGAGATTGAGTGGTGTTAATTGGTGGTTAGCTTTGGCGACAAAGTAGATTCTGAATTTGTGTTCTTCTTTGGAGCATATTTCTTTCTGTCATATGATTGTCTGGCTAAATGGGCCTTTGAGAATCTAAATAGGTGGGATGTGGATGACTGGGGCCTCTTGTCCCTAGAGAACTTGGCGACTTTGGAGAAATTACTTAGGGAGGATAGGACTATGTAGTTGTTCTTATGTGGGGTTACTTTTGGGACTTTTTCCTATTTGTGGTGTCTCCTTGTTTGGGTTTGTGGCCTTTGACCTTGTATTATTTTCTTTATTCTGAATTTTTTTTTACCTGTTTTCGTAAAAAAATAACTGCATTAACAAACATTCAAAATTCAAATTTGTAAGAATTTTATCCTCTTCAAATTCATCAATAGGGACAATACCAAGGAATTGAGTAGCATCCGATATAGCAAGTTGCAAGGGAAAAAATTGTACCAACCTTAAGAGTGATCATACAATAGTCAACGAAATCAGGGAAGTACCTACGAAATAGATCCTTAATTTGTGTGATTAATGATTTTAGTGATAGTTGGGTTGAATAATGTTGGGGATCCTTGATGTGCAAAAAATGTTCAATATAGAATGTGAGCTTGGGATTAAAATGTCGAGGAGAAGAGGTCTAAGTAAACTTGATGTATTGTTAGTAGATATTATCTTTGATTTTTCAAACTTGAAACGATCACAATCTTGAAGGAATGAAGGCGAGAAAGGGATTCAAGGAGTAGTGGAAAGGAGTAAGCCAATCGATGAAGATGTTGTATGATTGAAAGAGTGAAGTTGCCTTGTCATACCAATAGTGTTGACATCCAGTGGGACCAAAAGAGACATCCTCTCAATTGAGCAGAAACATTCTCTCACAATATCCCTCCACAGTAATATCTGAAATTATTGATTCCACATTTAAAGCATAAAAAATGCATTAACAAACATTCATCAATAGGGACAATACCATGAAATTGACTAGAATCTGATATAGCAAGTTACAACTTACAAGGGGAAAAATTGTACCCGCCATAAGTGTGATCGATACAATAGTCAAAGAAATCAGGAAAGTCCCTGTGAAAAGTGGTACCCCCTTCTATTGAGCTTCATCATTGTTATTTATGTCCATTCACACCTATTGTTATTGGTAGCCATGAGTTAAGGCCCTATGTTGATAATTGTTGTAGAATGTCTTGGCATGCTCCTCCATTGATGCTTTCTTTCTGGCGACTTCTGTTTAAATTTAGATTGCTTCAGTTGGATGTTGGGAGAGAATTTTTTCAATTTTCAGCCTTTCAACCAAAAACATGGGCATTCTCAACTTCCTCCTCATTCCTGGGTTGATTCACTGTATGCCATAACTTTGATATGCCACGTTTAAAGTATGAAAGAATAGACTACTGCAGCAGCATTACTTACTGATGAAACTCCGGAGGAAGGTTTAAATACATTCTTTAAAGAAAAGTTTGTAGGCTTGCTGCAATTTAGGAATGAGGATACAAAGTCATGAACTCAAATGTCCTTTCACTT
Source organism: Chamaecyparis obtusa (assembly GCA_027943335.1). Taxonomy (NCBI): domain Eukaryota; kingdom Viridiplantae; phylum Streptophyta; class Pinopsida; order Cupressales; family Cupressaceae; genus Chamaecyparis; species Chamaecyparis obtusa. The sequence goes on from BSBK01000053.1 coordinate 2,450,423, forward strand.
CCAATTGAAATAAAAGCTCCTGCTGGAAGAGGCTTCCTGCAATCTTTAAATGGGATCTTGTTAGTTATGATTGGAGTAAATATATTGTTTGATCTTCAGTTCTCCTTTGCTCAGAACAACTTCAGTATTGGCCATGTACTCTGTGTCTTGATTTACTCCCTCAGGATATGAAGATATTAGATCTTATTAATGGAGGACATTCAAGGAAATTAATATCTGATAGTTGATATATAAGTTCACCTTTCAAGATTTGAGTAATTAACCTTTATACAGTCAGTGTTACTACTGCTTTCATTATTTACAATTTCAAGGGCTTTATAGACAGTTTGGATTTCAGCAGGGTTACTAGTAGTTTCCCCTGGAATCCAGGATTCGTTAATTCTTTTGTTATCTCTCTTGTCCCTGAGAGGTTCCATCCTCTCTGTCCCAGGGTTGCCTTTAGTCACCCCTGTAAATGGCACTTTTAAATGGGACAAAAGGAAGGTTTTAGTTAATCTTGATTTTTTCTTGTGCGTGTTAAAATATATTTGAATGTCTGTGTTTTCTAAGCATCATTTAAGCTTTTCTATGTATTATGAATCTATTTACATAATAACTTATTTTGTCAAAGTTGTTAATTGATTGATATTTGAGTAATTAATTTATTTGGTCTGTAATAAAATACTGACTTGGTAATATTTGAAATTGCAGTAAGCTCTCTTTACTATTGGCTTTGATATTTGGTTTTCTGTACTGCATATGGATACAAATATGTGCAATAAAGAATAAGGTACCGTGTTTTACTATTTTGTCAAGCAATATGAATTTGCACTGTTACATTGTTCATAGCAATGTTGATTTCTATTAATATTCAAATACACTGCATTATTTTCAATGATGGTTGCATTGGAGTACTAATTCCTTTCTGTTGAGCTGGTCAATATACGTGCATCAGAATAAAGAAAAGTTGTAACTAAAGTTTCTCAAACAATAGAGAAAACTCTTTGGCAAACCTCAAACTTATAGAAATTAAACATTAAATAGTACTTCTATAATAATACCAGATAAGCAATACAATATTCTGTTAGCTGCAACAACGAACTTCCAATATCGTAACGTGAAACAAATGATTCCATCAGATAGGCAAATCTAGTTTGTCTTAGAAATCACTTTCATGTAATGTCCCCGTTTTTCAGTCTCTTGGGATTAGCTTAGTTGGTGACCCTCATAAGCTAATCAGGTTGTTAGAGGCGGTCAGTTAGCAGAGCCAGTAGTTGGATTCCACTCTGGAGATTTCAGGTGCCAGGATTGCTCTTCGTTTGAGTTAGATTGGCGGACTTACTATTTATAGTAAGTGGTATTTTGGGTATGGCTATGTTTAGTAGGGTGCTTGCGCAGTGGTCTCAGATGTTTCAGGATTGATTATGCGGAATCTCCAGTTTGAGAGACTTACTATTTATAGTAAGTCTATTTTGGTTAGATGGCTATTTCTAGCAAGGCAGTTTGAGCTCGGGGTTCTGTTGTCAAAAGTTAGAATGCTTTTGTTAGTAAGATTCAGCCGCATCATGTTTTTAATAATGGTTATTAAATTAAGCTATATTAATTTAATAACTTGTGCACTTTAATGTTATAAAATGATGGTGTGTTGAGGAAGGCTCTTAAGTGAAAGGTGTGAAGATGAAGCCTTCGTTTTAAATTTAATAAGTAAGACATGAGAATGAGCTTTTCATTACCTTATGTCATTTTGATTGATTTATTGAAAAAGTGTGCTTGAGGAGAATTTTCAAAATTCACAAGGAAGCTAGGGTTTGGTCTTCTTCAGTGGAGAAAACATTGAGCTTCTTTCAGATTTGCAGAGACTTCATGGGGTTTGGAATTTCATTGGCATTTAATGATTATTTGTGTGGAAATCTGGTTTAAAAGAAGGAATCAAATTTCATGTAGAGTTGTGTTTGGTCTTCAGCAAATTGGAGAGAACACCGAATTTGGCTACCAGATTTGATGAGAGTAATTGAATATTGAATTACTTGATGAGAGTTTGTCATTGCATGATTTCTGAGATATTCGAATGCTCTTGAAATTTCGCAGAGCGGGAACTTTAATCAATGCCGTACCAAGTGCAGTACCGTACGGAAATGATTAGAATTGTACCTGCCATGTTTGCTGGTGCTGGCTGTGTTAGCTGGTGTAGTGCGTGTTAAGGGATAGAAGGGAAGATTTGAATCTTCATTGGCAAAGAAGTAACAAGACAGGGCTGGCGTCAACAATACCAAGCTGAATATCATCTTTTATGCTGCGAATTTCACCAACAGTCAGTCACGTCATTATAAGGTGCTCAATTCCACATTGTAATCTTGTTATGGTTGATGTTTAATATGAAACATGGATTAAGATGATAAAAGAAACAATTTAGTGGACATTCAAAGCTTATTTAAATTGTTGGACTTTGTTCATGTTGAGAAATTCTGTGAAATTTTATTTCTGATTTCTAAATTGAAAATTGCAAATAAATTATAAATCTTTGGATCTCTGTAAAATTGCAATTAAATTTGAGTGAAAAGCCAATTCACAATAGAGAGCCAGCTGGGCTCTTCACATTTCATCATAAACTTAAGATTTTGAATTATTTGCTCAAACCGTCAGTTACTCCTTGGACCAATGCCAAGGAAACAGCACACAAAAACATAATATAAATTTGAAGACTGCACATAGGAGGCTTAATTAATGAAAATCGGAGAACAAAGATGGAGCTTTTTAAGAGCTAAGAACAAGGACACAAACTTGCTTAGTGTTGGAATATTAAGGTTTACCTTAATAAAGGTGTCTTAGTGACTTGTTTATTTTTGTTATGTAATAATTAGTTATATTCCTCTAAGTTCGCAATTCAAGAAGTTATATTTGAGAGGCTTTATAAAATCCATATTGTAATGCATTCGCAACTCTCAATAATATAAATATTTATCAACATTTTTTTATTGTGCAAATGTGGATGCTCTTGATTTTTCCAATACGGTATCAAAGCATCAGGGAAGAGTTTCTAGAGGCATCCAAAATGATTGATGTGGCCGACAGTTGGTTAAGTTAATCAGTGTCCAACACTATGCCAAAGTTCTGAATATTGCACTACCAACATTTGTTTTGCGGGTACAAGTTTCTTTTAAATAGTTTCTCCAAGTTTTAAATGAATATAGGATAGATTGCAAGAAAATAGGCATCCAGCATAGAAAACATCAATAGTGAACAGATATTCAACAAGGAAAAGCCACATTATTTTGCTGGAAAATTCTGCAACAATTATCCATTGAGAAGAAGCACAGTGTTTAAGAAAAGGCATGCCACTAAACTTAATATATAGGGAGAGTTGTAGGTCAGAGTGGTTTATGGTAATCCAAGTAGAGAGCACATATTTGGAAAGCTCATAGCATGAGAAATCCCCTCTTATGAAGAGCACACAAGAGAGCCCGAGGGTGGGTGGTGGGGGGTAATCAGTATAATACAATCTCACTTATATAAGATGCAACTATTACACAACACAAGATTTATGTGGAAACCTTATGGGAGAAAACCACAAACTTCACAGGCGCTAACCCAGAAGAGACGCAATCCCCTCACTTCGTAGGCACCAACCCTCACAGCTGCACCAACTTAGCAAGAGACACCATTTTCTCTTTTAGGAAGGACCAACTTCCACAGTCTTCAATGAATGTTATTGTCTTCATAAAATCTGAAAGATATATACTTCACAAATCTACTTTTAGACGATCTAATGTCTATCAAACAAATGCTCTCCTTCACCAATCTACTTGATGATGATGACATAGTATCCTCCACAAATCTGAATGCAATGCTTTCACATATATTTTTGTCATAAATTCCTCTTTTAAATCTTGCATATACTCTTATTTACAAATTTGCAATAGATCTTTTCTCTATAAATCTACTATATATTCCTCTTTTAAATCTGCATAAACCTCTATTTATACGTCTGCCTTTTATAGTCTTCTTATAAATCTGCTTGCAATCTACTATTAACCTCTTCTTGAATCTGCTCAAAACTCGTCCATAAATCTTCTCATAATCTGTTCAAGTATGTCTCATAAATTTGTTCCAATGTGCTTCAAAACAAATCTGAAATGATTTTCACGTTTCTCTGCTCTAGGACTGGTCTAGATCTGCTCCTATTCAAATAATATTCAATTGATTGATTCTTGTTTCACCTTCAAAAATCTTCAATACATATCTTGCATAATGCCCCTTATCCTAGAGATGCACCCCTCTAGAGAGTTCAGTCCAAACAACCAACAATAATACTTATATAATTTGAATCTTCCAGGCAAAGTGAGCACCAATTATGGGTCAGCCAACAAGATATCCAAAAAATTAATATTTTAAAACAAAACACTAAAAAGTTTCTGGATAACAAGAAAGATAAAACTTCAATTAAAAGCTGATCATAAAGAAAGAACAAACAACATTTAACGAAAAACAGCTTAAAAATAGGCCCTTAGACCCCTGTCCTAAAATAGAAACTCTAAAAGAGTAATTGCCAAACATAATTATGGCCCAGAGTAGCAGTTTGATGCAGAAACAACCTCTGTTATTTGGATGCAGCTTTTCTTTCTGAAACATAGCAGATTTTTTGAGGAATCCGAAATCCTAACTGCTTTGATCCATCCTGCCAACTGACAAATAATTCCTAGAGTTATGACAAAATTGAAAACATTTGCAGAACATGGAGAAACCGAAAATTTTAATCACAAATTTTACACAAACACTAGGCAATTAGAACAACATGATATTCCTTATTCAAATGCCAAATGCTCTGCAAGATTTTCTGTTCTAACCATTCAAAACCACTGATATATGCTTGACGACACCTGTATATATGGTGAAGTGTGCAAAAATATCATATTTTTTCATTCAAAGGTCTTCTGCTATATGTGACTAATAAATGTCTATTCCACCTGTGGAGGCTGAAATCTTCCAACAAGTCCTGCTGATATCTAGTCGATCGCTGCACGATGCTGATCTCTGATGGCATCTTAAAAAGAATGACCATAATTGAAAAAGGATACAGTAGCCTAAGAGAAGCTTCAAATTTGAGAGAAATTTGCTGAAAACTGTTAGCAGATGGGGAAAAGCACAATCCCTCCATGATGTTCCTCCTTGAATTGTTAACTCTGCAGTATCAACAAGCATATATGTTTTTTAGGACTCCAATCAGGTTAAGTGCATGTTTGAAGAGTCCCACCCACCTAAAATCTGATATCAGCACATGAAGCACCCATTATTTTATTCTATCATCAAGGCATCTGTTTTAGATAATCGTGTCATACAACTCTCCTGGACTGCTCAGACATACCTTCTATCACTTAAATCACTCAATCTTAAATCAAGCACTCGATCCATCTGTTTCACTTAAACTTGGTCTCTTAGCATATAGTTCACCCTTTAGTCATTTGTCACTTAAGATCACAAGTAGGTGCTCTTTTTGGTTACAACAGCTTTGTCTTTGCCTAGCATTGAAAAATGGCTTCCATTAGCTAAGTTACCAGAAGTGAGAAATGTGAACTACAATGGCAATGTCAATGTGACCAGAAATATAATATTTAGAGGTTGCATATAAGAAATGGGTTTTATATACATATACCTTCGAAAAAAATTAGATTTATTATAAAATGTTATCCCACAAATAAATATGCATGCATGTTAAAATTTATGAAATACAACATGATAATGAAAATAAAAACCCAAGAATATTATATATCAGTTTTAAATAATTCAAATTACTTTTCGATTCAAAAATGAAAACAAAATCATCATAATTGCTTGCAATAATATTTATCTATAATATTGAAAGATATCTCCAAATCCTAGTTACTCTTTAGTATCTCTCTATGTTTGATGTTGAAGGAGTGTTTCTTTTTGCTTGACCTTTCTCATTTCTAACTTTAATCAAGCTTGCCTCTACATGATCTTCTAATACTTCTAATGGTAATACTGTAATTCATTACTTCCATTATTCATTGAGCCACCATAGTCCCACATCTTATGAGCCCTTGATTTGTAAATAGTGGAAGCTCTAGATCAAAGACAAAGAATTTAATGTACATACATAAGATCTTCTAATGGTATTGAGGAAAGCATGACATGTGCTTGGATACATAAGCTTGATACATTTTTGATACTCAAACCCATGCTAGAAGAGGAGGCAATTAAGTTTGCAACTTTGCATTTGGAGGGAGCAGCATATGTTTAGTGGTATCATGGTTTGGTGACACAAAACCATGCTTTGATACAGTCCTATGATGATTTCAGTAGAAAATTGATTGCTAGATTTGGTCAGAAGGATGTAAGGGTGCATTTTTGCTGTTAATCCTAACCGGTTACTGAGAGGGGGGGGGGGGAATCAGTAAATACAATTTCCATTCCAATTAAACCTTATATATATTCTTGCAGAATTAATAGAATATAATCAATCACTCAAAAACAGAAATAGAAATACACAGGTCAACACAACATATATACGTGGAAACCCTCAGTTAGAAGGAGAAAACCACGGTGGGACAGAACCCACAACTTTACTATTGTAGTAATAAAGATGTCTGTTAAAGGCTTACAAAACGCTTGTAAGAGTGCTACCCGGTAAAGGAATTTGGTAGAAGACCTGTTAGGATCTTGACCCTGTTAGGAGTCGCCTGGTGAAAGGACTTTCAACACCAATTAAGATGTTACCCAATGAAGAGATTTATACAAGAACCTGTTAGGGTTCACCCTGATTGAGGGATTTGAATATGCTCTTACAATTCAAACCAATGATCTATTATGACACCTTTTGTCTGATCAGATCATACCTGTTACCCTTTTTCTCTGCTTGGCTGTTGAACCCTTCTCTGTCTTTCACTTCTTAGAAGATTCTCCTTCTCCTTCTCTATACGCTCTCAACATTCAACAACACCTCTTGTGTATACTATGACCTGTATGTATAAGACATTATTCTTATTAAAAATACTTCTCATAATTCCACCAAGCTGTAAACTCACCCATAAATCATGCATGCAAAAAAGCTAACTTCAGTTTCAACTGTGAATGCTCCGTATAATCCAGTTTTAACTGAGATAGTTCCGCATAATCCGGTTCGGATTATCATGCAGTTGACCGGTATTGAACTTATACCCTGTTGGTCATACCTTCCCTGTATGTCTCATAAGACCGGCTGAAAACACTCTGTTTGGTCTACCGGTGCATACTAAAGAGTATGATTAGTCTATCGGTGCTCCGGTGGGATTGATGTTTGTCTTTAACTTAACCAATGACAACTTAAATATGTCAACAATCTTCCCCTTTGGCATTGGTGGCAAAACATCACCTTACATTCCCTGTCTTGTAGACTTCCCCTGTGCTGTCTGTTTTCTTTCATCTGATACTGTTCTTTTCTTCTTCTTTCTTCCTCTATATCTGTATCTGCTTATCGGTATCTTGATCTCTTTTGCTCTCCTCCGATTCGTGATCTTCTTCCCGTTTTTGCCTCCATAGGACAAAGGGTTGTTACAACTTGAATGACTCGTTTTATATGTGTAACTTTGTGAAGATATCCTTATACATTTTCTTCGCTGATTGAAGAAATGGATTCCATAGACCGGTGACATGCTCCAAGTTTTTTTGTGCTACTTGCAGTGATACAATTATGTTTTCAATGTCTTCTACCGTTTTGTAGTCCGGTTCCTTGATTAGGTTTTCTGCCTCGGTTGCTGTCATTTGCATGAGGTCAAATGTAGGGGCAAGAAATAATTGGAATCCAATGAGATCTTGAATTCTCTTTGTCTTTTCTTCTGAAGCTTTTCTAATAATTAGAGCAAGACTGGTCATTTCTTTGTTGTATTCTGCTGCAGATGTGTTCTTTACATTGAACTTGGATGAAAGAACCCTTATTTCTTCTTAGGTTTTGGATGTCTTCTCAGTGATATCTTGAATAGAGTCTTCAAAGTTTGAAGTCCTTGTGAATAGACCTCCTACTTCCTGTATCTGTTGCTAGAGTACTCTTGTATTTGTAGATACAGTTGTCTTTAACTCTTCAACTTGTTTATGTAGAATTTCTACTCGCTTCTTCTCATAATGATCAATGGCTATTGTCTCCAGATCGGTGACATCTTCTCCTATTGCTTGTGCCAATATTTTCAATTGATCAATAACAGGTTTATCTTCATCAATGTCTGCATCCGGTACAAAGTTGTACAAGATGTTCCTTACACTAGAGAGGACCATGTCCTGTTTCCTCTTAGTGAGCTCTTTGAGTTTTCTAGTTGACATCTTGCTTATGTCAACCACAGTTTCACTAATTTTTCTTTCCTTAGCTTCAGTTTCTGTTGCAAAAGTTAGTTTCTTCTTTGATGAAGATGAGCTTGGAACATCTACCGGTTCCTTCTGACTGTTTTCCTATTTCGGTTGTTCTTCTGCAAGCTTTTCCTGTTTAGTGTTGACAGGTACTTCCTGTTGTTGAGGTATATCATCTTGTTGCACCTCTTGTTGCTGATGCACTTCTCCTTCCGATTGAACTACTTCCTCTGGATGTACCTCTTCTTCTGGACGTACTTCTTATGGATGAGCTTCTCCTTCCAGATGAACTTCCTCTTCAAGATGTGCTTGCTCTTCTGGTGGAACTTCCTCTTTAGGATTTACTTGTTCTGGTGGAGACTCTCTATGCTGCTCCTTAGTTCATGTTGCTTATTCATAGAAATCTCTTCCTTATTTGCCCCTTTTTCAGTAGTCATCTTTTTTGATGACTCTCCCAGTACTTGTTCTTTTGGTAGAACTTGTTCTCCCAGATTTACTTGGTCACTGGATGTGAACTGATTTGTGGAAACTTCTTGCTCACCGGTTGAAGGTTGTTCATGAGCAGTGAATTGTTCCGGTAGTGTCAATACTGTCTCGGGTTCCTTATGAGAGATTTCCTGAGGACCTGTATTATTTAGAGTACTGAAATCATATTGCTGCCAGAGCTCCAGTGTATCATTGTACACATCTTTTTCATAACCATTGATTATCTTGGAGACCCTGTTGTTTGTGTCCAAATTCATTGACACTTCCTCTATTAGAAGTTTAGTTGTCTCTTGACTGAGACCTGGTTTTACCTGTGTCAATGTTTCCTTTACAATTCTATTGTTGGCTGCCAGACCGGTTCTCCATTTAACCATAATTCGTTGATTCAGTTCTGGAAGAAATTTAGCCATATAATCTCTAGGACTTTTGTTGAAATCCATGAAGGTTTCCAACAGAGCAACTTTTATTTTCTGCTTATCCTCCTCTCCTAATACATTGAACCATTTGGTTGCATTTGACACTTTGTCAAAATCCATGACTTCATCAACAATGTTATCTATAGTCAGTGTTCAAGCCTCACCATTTATTGGGGATGCAAGCAAAGTTGGTGGAGTCGGATCATCAGCTTTATCATCAGTTATGTCAACAATCACCGGTTCTGCTGCAGGTTTGTTCTTAATCGAAGTCTCAGCTCCCAGTATACCCTTTCCTTTCCCAGTATCTATCACCGGTGGCTCCTTGGGATTCTGGCATTCTTCTTCAGCCTGGTGTTGTTGTTGAAGAAGACTTGTCCAAGTAGCAACACCTTCTTTATGCACCTTGTCCACATCTCCAATAAGCACTTGACTTATCCTTTTTCGCATCAAGAAACTTGGCTTGTGCAGGTCCGCTTGTTGGGTTGCTTCTTCTAGGGTTAGATGATTTTGGACTTCTAGTAGAGCTTTTATTCTTAGCTCTCTTTCCTTGTCACTTGAAGACTTCCATCTTCCTTCTATTATCTCCAGCAAATCATCTGGCATTGTTTGTGAAGTTTAGCGGGAGTATAGTTGAACTTATAGAGACAGAAAATTACAGCTTCAATTTTTCTCTTCTCTTCTTCAGTACACAATTCATATCTCCTTCCAACCATTCCCAGTCCACCTGACTCCTTAACTCCTTCAATTAATTCATCCATTGTTGGCTTCCTTCTTCTTGGCTCATCCTCTTTCACCGGTTTCCCAGTCTTCCTCTTTCTGTGAAGAGTGGTAGTCTCTTTAGTCTCAATTTCTTCTGTTTCTTCCCCTAAGGTACTGGACGTCTGTTGTGCTCTTTTCCTTTGACCCTTGGGTTCCTCTATTACTGTTTTCTTTTTCCTCGGTGTGGGAGACCTCTTCACATATACCTGTTTAGGTTCTTTTACTGAAGATTTCTTCAGATTTTCCGAAATTTCTTTATAAGTCCCAAACCGGTACGAAGAGAGATCTAGATCACTCTCTTGTAAAGCATCTGCATATGCCTTGGCTGTCTTAGTGGAGATCTCATAACCGAGCTCCGGTGCGTACTCAGTTCTTGGCTCCACAGCATGAATAATGCAGTGATCGGTGGTGACAAGAAAACGCACCTCATCTTTGTATGAATCAACAATAGTTGAGGGAATTCTTTCCCTGGCATGCATTCTTAGCTGGAAGGCCTCAAAGTAATCAGTCATTACTTTAGTGAACTAATTTCCTAGTTTGTTCGCCATTTCTCCTATTTGAATCATAACCAGTTTATCTGCTAACCAGGTTACTTTTCCTACACCTAGAAATAAATTTTGATAGTAAAAGAACAAACATACCAGTAGAGTTCCATATTTCAAAAACTTTTTCTTCACAAGACCTAGCTTTTTCAGATTTTCAAAAATTTGCCCTCTCAGCATGGCACAAATATCATACTATGCATTGTCGTGCATGATCCGGTGTGTTGCATGTATAGCTCCGCCCGATACACTGTTGATGTTGCTCGATTGATAGATTTTGTACCCTATCACCGCAGATGCAAACCGAATGCCTTCGTCCTCTATGACGTTGACAATCATCAATCGACTGTCGAACTTCGACTTGGTTAACTTTGCGACAACAACATTCGCAATGGTTCTGAGGGTAAGAGCTTCCCCTTTGTTGCTATATCCGGTAACCCTTCACAGATCCTCCTTAGTGATTGGTGTGCATGCGCCTTTTACTAGCTAGAACCCTGGTTCGTGCACACGATTGAGAACTAATCTTATCCAATCCGGTTGAAACACAGTTGGATACCAAACCCCATTGATCAATCTTGACATTACAAGCTTCACATACTTATCCTGAAGCTTTCCATCTTGGAAGAGCGAGAGATACTCGCTTTGGATGAAGGTTTCACCCAATTCTTTTTGCTTAGCTTGAATGAAAGCAGTAACATCTTTAGTTAATAGAACTCCATCAGGCATCGATGAAAGTGCAACTGTCATGTCATTTTCTCTATTCTGTACTGGCATGATGTCATAAACAGGCTTGTTGAATTGGTTCCCTTGAATTAGATTGACGATAGAAGATAATGGTGCCATCGTATCTTGACCGGTTTACACAGAGAACTCTTGATCGGATTTGCAAAGATTACTTAGCAAAGACCGTAAATCAAAGCAAGAGAAGATTACTCAATCGTAAGAAATCAAAAACCACAATTCACAAAGTAAAGTGAAAAGAGTAATCATCCTTCCTTTATATAGATTTAGGGTATAACGGTAATTACCAAACAGTAACTATTGTTAACGGCTATAGCATTAATTACCTTACCTAATCTTTTCTTCGACAACCGGTTTTCATGTATTTACTCGTTGATCAAACCTCGGTTGAGATGTCAACACTTGTCCGGTTCATATGATAGACCGGTGACTTCCGATTTTACTTTTTGATTGTGTGAATTCATTGCTCACCAGTTCTACCAAGAACAGTAGGCGGACTATCGGTTCCCTCTAAGCCTTTTAGGTTCAGTTTGTTGAAGAGATATCACCATCAACAGATGATGATCTTCCTTCTGTCTTTTCCTCAACGGAGATCTTTGATTCTTTCTTGAACCAAATCTTCTTGACTTCTTTCTCAGTCTCTTTTCCCTTGTTGCCCTTTTGGTTGGAAGATAGGGTCTTGTTCACCGGTTTGTTCGGTCCTCTTCTTTTGTTCATTGCCCGGTTCCTGCATTCCTTGGCCAAATGCCCGATCTTGTTACAGTTGTAACAAGTCATCCGGGTTGCTCTCCATGGATTTACTCTTCTATTCTTAGGTGAATGACACCGAGAGTTTTTATGGCCATGTATGCCACAGTTAGCACAGTTGGTTGTGCTCCGGTTTACATTCCTCTTAGGGAATATCGGTCTCGGTGGGGATTTGAATGCCATAGTTTTAGATTTGCATTCATCAGCCTTGTGTCCAAACTTGTTGCATGCATAGCAGTAACCTTTGAAGCTTCCCTTGCTTCCACTGGACACACTATTGGGACGAGACCTACATTCAGAAGTCTTGTGGCCATACTTGTAACAACTTCTGCAATAACTGTTATAAGTAATAGGTTTTACCGAGGCATTTCTGCAGTCATTTGTTTTATGACCCGGTTTACCATAGTGATGGAAAGAGGTTTTGAATGTCTTCTTACCTTTGACTTCCGTTGTTTTCTCCCTCTTTTCCATCTTGCCTTTCTTGACTCCAGAGGACTCATTGGTTTCCTTGCTGCTTTGACCAGTGAACCCAAGTCCTGTGGGATCCTTGTGCTTTCTTTGAGCCCTCAGTTGCTCATCAAGCTTTTCTGAGCTCTCATTGTATCTTCTAAGTGTCTCATTTCTATCTCTGAGAACTTTCATCCGTTCCTTTAGTTGATACAAATCAATAGCCAACCTTTTGCATGCATCATCTTTATCATGCCAATTCTTTTGCATGTTTGCATTTTCTCGTGTAATTATTTGCATGTCTTCTTGAAGTTGTAGAACAACAAGATCACTTTCCCTTACTGCGTCTTTTGTCAGATTCCTTGCTCTTTCAGAGGTTGCCAGTGATTTCACGGCATTGTTCCTTCCATCTTCAGCTTTCCTCTTTTCCTTAATGATTTCAGTCATTCTTAGAGCATTGTCTTCCTGCTCCCTTTACAGGTTGGAGATCTAATCGGTTAGAATCTGATTCTTCTCCATGAGATCAGAGACTGCCTCCTCTGTTTCATCAGATCCACTTTGTCTAGAAAGCTCTTCAATTGTTTCATTGCTCTCACTCAGTTGTAGAGCTAGCTTCTTTCTTTTTGCAAGGGACCTTCTCAGCCTATTCTCAAGAGAGGCAATGATGTCATTGGCTTCCTCAAGCTGCTTTTGATACATGTAACCCTCCATGATCTTTCCTCAAACGGTTAAGCCTTATATCTTTGAGAACCTAAGGCTCTAATACCCATTGTTAATCCTAACCGGTTACTGAGAGGGGGGGGGGGGGGGGTGAATCAGTAAATACAATTTCTATTCCAATTAAACCTTATATATATATTGCAGAATTAACATAATATAATCAATCACTCATAAACAGAAATAGAAATACACAGGTCAACACAACATATATATGTGGAAACCCTCGGCTAGAAGGAGAAAACCACGGTGGGACAGAACACACAACTTTACTACTGCAGTAATAAAGATGTCATGTTAAAGGCTTACAAAGCACTTGTAAGAGTGTTACCTGGTAAAGGGATTTGGTAGAAGACTTGTTAGGATCTTGACCCTGTTAGGAGTCGCTTGGTGAAAGGAGTTTCAACACCAATTAAGATGTTACCCGGTGAAGGGATTTATACAATAACCTGTTAGGGTTCACCCTGATTGAGGGATTTGAATCTGCTCTTACAATTCAAAGCAATGATCTATTATGACACCTTTTGTCTCATTAGATCATACCTGTTACCCTTTTTCTCTGCTTGGCTGTTGAACCCTTCTTTGTCTTTCACTTCTCAGAAGATTCTCATTCTCTTGCTCTGTATGCTCTCAACATTCAACAACACTGCTTGTGTATACTATGACCTCTATTTATAAGATATTATTCTTATTAAAAATACTTCTAATAGTTCCGCCAAGCTATAAACTCACCCATAAATCATGCATGCAAAAAAGCTTGCAAAATGATCTTGAGTTTACCTTGAAACACCCGCGTAAAAATAAAGCTAATTCCAGTTAAAAAGTTAACTTCAATTTCAAACTTTCAACTGTGAATGTTTCGTATAATCTGGTTTTAACTGAGATAGCTCCGCATAATCCGGTTCGGATTATCATGCAGTCGACCGGTATTGAATTTATACCCGGTTGGTCATACCTTCCCTGTATGTCTCATAAGACTGGTTGAAAACACTCTATTCGGTCTACCGGTGCATACTAAAGAGTATGATTAGTCTACCGGTGCTTCAGTGGGATTGATGTTTGCCTTTAACTTAATCAATGACAACTTAAATATGTCAACAATGTTTGCCTTGGAGAAAGATCCCAGCTACTACATGTGTTGCTAAATTATAAGTTATGATTTTCTCCATTCTTTGTGCTCACCTGCATGAAAACTTCCTCCAACATCAGACACAATTTTTTTGCATTTTTTACGTTGTTGGAGGCAATCACTGATTTCAAAATATAACCTCACCTTTTGAAGCTATCCAAAAATCAATACTGGTGTGGTTTTTCTCATCTGTCCACCCATCTAAAAGAATAGTGCAACCATTTTTTTACCATTCCTTTTTTTCTTCCACTACTAGCCTTGCCCTTTTAGTTGCATTCATGAACAACCTACAAGTACAAAGTGAAAGTACAATTTTTTAAATTTTTAAACAAAAAATTGCCTAATGGTAAAAGTACAAACCTGTGTCACATTTTTATGAAGGAAAAGGTTATCAGCACCAAAACTGTTCAACTTCAACGACATAAAAGTGGCATTTGTGTTTGAAATTTGAAGATGATGTAAGTTAATGAAATGTGTAAAATTGGATGAAGTTTATGGCGATTATTTTTTAAAATTATTTAAACATGAATTAATGTAGTTTTTAAATATTTTAAGTCCATTTTTCAATTGCTGAAAAATGTTGAAAATCAAGGGTCTAGTTCCCGCCAAATAACTATATGTAAATAATATTATTTCCTTTGATTTCAAAATATGTTTTAGATGACATGTGTAGCCAGTGCATGAAAAAAGAAAGATTGGTTTCCGATTTATATTTTCTCCGTTATAGCTATTCAAAGTCAAACTTACCTAAAATCGACAATTTTCATCTCTCACCAAATTTCCCCTATCAAATATATACCATTCAAAAAAAAAATTATATATTCTTGAAGAGGACTCTCTCTTCTAGTGTTAAATCTAATTTTTAAATTTTTTTGATATGATTTACTATTTTTTTTCTTTTTTCGAAGTAGCTTCTTCTTGAATGTTAAAATAACTACTTGCAGTATTTTGAAATTATAATATATTAGATCTAATGAAAACACTATAAAACTTATATGACAATAATCTTGACTCTGAGCTCTACAAAAGGGTATTTTTAATTTTTAAATAAAGTTGAGTTTTGATGAAGAAATTAGCTGCAGAAGCGAGAAATTCTACAATTTTGCAAATTTTTCTTATTTGGCTACCACATGGGATGCCACATAAGTAGCTTTGGCTGGACCAGGTTCGGCTAGACCCCCTGCATATATATGCACCAATTCTTCATTGATTTAACATATTTCACTTATATTTACTCAATTTGCTTGTTCGGCTGAACCTGTTTCGGCCGAAACCTATCTACCACGTTGATGCCACATGGCGCCATGTATGTGCCACACACGTCTTGCCGTACTTTGTTCGGTCGAACCGTGTCTAGCCGAAAGTACCTTTGGCTAGACCCGTCGGTTGTCCTCTACTGCGACATAACTTTGTACTTTTACCCCTAATTTTAACACGAATTAGTATAATTTAAAGAAGATTAATTTAGCCTAAATGTCAACATAAATTGCTATAAGTATAAACTAACATAAAATTTAAATTAATTAACCTCCCACTAAAGTCTTTCCAAAAAATTACCTTGTCTCTTTTTGCAATTGCAAATGTAGTTGTCAAATTGTGCCAATAAGGACTACTTGTCACATTGAAGGGAATGTTGTCGAAGTACCAAAAATCAGTACATGTCATATTTGAATGTTCATGCACCTCGTTGTCCCACCCAATAGGCTTTCAATGATGGTTGTGTTTCAGGTGTGTTTCTACTTTGGGCACAAAAATATTGAGGCATCTAAGCAGGTGTAGCCATTGTTGTGGGCACTCTACTTGAAGTAGACGAAGTGGAGGTGGATTTGCTTTGAATTTGTGGACCAAGAAGAGAGCCCACTATGCCTTGACATGTATATTCACTTGGTTCGCGGTTGGACTTGAGCACCATGATCACGAGCTATGAATGTTGCTATGGCTGCTCTTGTCCTCTCCTTTTGCATTTTTCTCACTTTTTGTGGCTGATAATAGGGCACTCATCTCTCCTTTTGTCTTCAATGGTGTTGGGACAACACTTGGCATCACAATGAATTTTTTTTGGAAGATAGTTTTTCAGACCATTTTTGCCTCCATGATATGTTTTTGTGCATCTAATGCAAAAAAATGTCCTAGAATCCAATCCTTGATAGGCATATTTCGAAGAAGGGTCTCTAGCCATTGCAAAATGAGAGCTTGTATATGGTTGTGGCCATAGTTCAAAATATCGTTATCGGCAACTTATCGCCGAGGGCAAAAAAAAAAATATCGGGAGATATTGGAGATAAGTTGGGAACTTATCGGCGAACTTCTCGGGAACTTAAAAAATGGCTTAAATTTAATTAGAAATGCATTTTTTTTGCAAAATTCAATAAGGAGATTCATCTAATGAGTTAGTAAATGAGTAAACAAACCAAACAAGCTGATCTAGATATATATAAATGCAAATATGTATCAAAATTGCATCCTCATGTGGAAAGCTGATGGCTGGTAGCCATAGTCTAAACTCTGAAGAAAACTAAAAAACAACAAATTGTCTTTGTAAAACTATAAGCAAATACATATGCCAAGTACAATATCAAACTAGTCTACATCTTCCTCTTCCCCTTCCCAGTAGCTCTAGTAAAAACTACGGGAGTGTGAGGAGGTCTAGCCCTAGTAGTCCGCTGTGGCTGTGACACCTCCCTCTGCACAACTGGCTGTGACTGGACCTCCACCCTAGATGTAGATGGTGCTGACACTGGCAATGACTCATCATCTGTATCCTCCTCACTCTCATTGCTCTCATGATGATCCTTCTGAATGTCATCCAATCCTGTTGTGACTCCACCCTCCTCCATTGCCTGCCTCTCCAAATCATAGATGTCACCGTCTGTGAACAATGGAGGCTGCTCCTGTGATGTCCAATCACAGTACAGATCTGTGTCATCCAAATCAAGTGGCCTTGCTGGTGGTAACTCTACCTTTCTTATGCGCAACTTAAGGTTATATTGCACATAAACAAGGTCATTGAGGCGTTTCTATGCTAACTTGTTCCTCTTCTTCGTGTGAATGGCCTCAAATAAGCTCCAATCTTGCTCACAACTAGATGAGCTACATGGTTGACATAAGATGCGCAAGGCAAGTTTTTGCAGATTTGGGACATTCCCACCCCAATTTCGCCACCAAGCATCTGCAAGATAAATATTAAAGAGTTAGAAAGCAAGGTGAAAACATATTTTAGAAACTTAGTGTTTATCTACTTATCATGCATGTGAAAGACACCAAAAATCCAAATATTGTACGTGGGGTTTGAGTCTTTCTTCCTCTTCTTGCCAAGTCTGAGGAGAATAGCTTGCCCGTTGCATTCTGATACACTTCCATCTCGGCCACAATGAGGTCTCTCACCTCAACCTCAGGTACCATCCTCTGCATGCATTCAGTGAAGCCCTCCATGACCTCTCCATTGGGATCCCCTTAGGATGGAGAGAAGCAAAAAGAAGGGTTGAGGAAGTACCCTGCTGCATGAATGGGTTGGTGGAGCTGATTGTTCCACCTCCTATCAATAATTTCCCATATGGGGTCAAATTTTAGGCTGTTCCCCTTGTAGTGATTTTTAATAGCCTCTTTGGCCCTATCCATGGCCTCATAAAGATACCCCATTGGGGTTTGATCCCCATGTACCAAGCGGAGAGCTCTAACCAAGGGCTCTGTCATCTACAATTGAAAAGTAGAAAAAGATTATCATTAATTATAGATTACAGTTCCAAATTAATAATGAAAGACTTGATTGTTGGATACAAAAAAAAAAAATATTCAACTTTTGAAGTTTCAAAGATAGCTTCACAATTTCTGTAGCATCATCAAAAAAGTGGTTGTGAAAGACAATGTATACAACACTTTGACCATCAGCCTTATTTAAATAACTTGAGTCTAACCATGGTTGACTCACAAACATTTGTTTCAAAGGATTCAAAGAACTAAAAACACTTTGTAACGTTAAGAAAATCGTTGCAAACCTTGTAGCTGCAGGTCTAACCAACTCCTTCCCATGGGTGAATTTTCTCATCAAGTGGAGAACCCAAGGGTGATTGTAGATATATTTTGTTATCTTTTTTGCATCCTCTACAATCGATTTCACCCAATCCAATTTTCCCATGTCCTCCAAAAGAAGGTCAAGGATGTGCGTTGCACAAGGAGACCAAAAAAGTGTGCTATACTTATCTTCGAGGATCCTGCCCACTGCCACATATGCCGCTGCATTGTCGGTTATTATTTGCACCACATTAGCAACCCCCACCTCCATCACAACTTGCTCTAACATTAGAGCCAAAGTTTTAGCTATCTTTATCTTGTCTGAGGCATCCAAGGATTTCAGAAAGACCACTCGATCCTTGCAAGAAACTAAAAAATTGATGATGGTACGGTTTCTTCCATCCGTCCATCCATCTGAAAGTATAGAGCAGCCAAATTGTTTTCATTGCAATTTTTGATCTTCTACCACATCATTGGCCCTAGTAACAACATCTTTGAGCAATCTACAAGAACAAAATAAAAATAACATTAAGTACACAACTTTGTTTTAAAAAATTTCATTCAACAAAAATAAGTAAATTGTAAAACCGTAAAAGTGAACTAACCTCCCACTCAAGTCTGCAGGAGTAGGTGCCTTGTAGCCCTTTCCCCCTACAGTGATTCCTGTCACAAAATTCAGCCAATAGGGACTTGCTGCAACATTGAAGGGGATATTGTTAAAATACCAAAAATCAACACATTGAATGTCAACTTGCCGATGCACATCGCTGTTCCACCCACTACCCTCTAGTGATGGTTGTGCTCCAGGTGTGTTTCTGGGCACAAAATTTTTATCTATAGAAGATGTGCATGGTGCTGGTCTACTAGAACCAGTGGAAGTGGAAGGCGAGGACAAGGTAGATTTGCGGATCCGTGGGCCACGATGAGAGCCCACTATGCCCTTAAGTGCTGCTTCATCTTCTTCAAGGGCGAATGGGATACCTGGTCACAAATCACAACCCACATTATTTCATTATGATCATTGTTATAACTTATAAACGTATAGGCTTTAGCAAAATCTAAATTGTTGAGATGATTATAAAATAATAAATGATTCTTAAAAATGAGATAGTGTGAGATACCTTGTGAATCAGAAATGGCTGCCCTCATGGCCAATTTTGCCCTTTCCCTTTGCAACTTTTTCTCTTCTCCAGCAGCGACCAAGGCATTCATCTCTCTCATTATTTCTGGGGTGGTGGCGACACAAACACTTGTGTCACGCTTTGTGATCCCTGCAAGGTGGTATTTCAAACGAGATATGCCTCCACTAACTAGTTTTTCACATTTTATGCATCTGACAGTATTATATTCGGGTCCTTCAAAAGCATATGCCCATGCCTTGCCTCTAGCCTCTTTAGGGCGCGTTCCTACATATCCCGATGGACATGCGTCTACTGGGGCACTGACAGACCCTGCAGCTGACCCAGTTGTAGAGGAATCCCTATTTGCCATTTTGATGAAGAATCAAACTGCACATGTCACATACAAAATGAGGGCACAAATTTAGAAATTCAACAAAGAAATTTAGAAACAAACTAAGTTTAAAACTTTAAATAAGTTAGAACATAGCTGAAACTTGAAGGAAAAAACTAAAAAACTTGTAAGGTTATGAAATTTTTGAGAAAACTATGAAAAATTTGCAAAAATTGCTAAAAAATGGTGTTAGATCTTATTCTTTACGTTCTAAAACAAGTTAGAGTAGATTGGAAATGATATTATATAGTTTGTATAAACTTAAATGCATTTAATACAAGACAATAATTTTAAAACAAAAGGGAAAGAATTTTGAAAACTTGTGAATTTGAATTTTCTTGAAAAATCCCTTCGAATCCACTTCGAATCGATCTAAAGTGCCTCAAATGTCGATCTTTCTCCTCCAAAACCCTTCTTAGTTTCTTTCCTCTCCAAAAAAATCACTGTCACTCAAAAAAAAAAACTGGCTCTTTTGCTGGCCGTCTGTCTTTTATCTGTGCGCGGGCGTGATAAATCGCGATAAGTTCATAACTTATCGCCGATATATCACCGACAAGTGCAACTTATCGGTGATAAGTTTACAGGCGATAACTATACAAGTATTATCGCTTGGCTGAACTTATCGCGATAAGTTCACTTATCACTGATAAGTTGGCGATAATTTGATCTATGGTTGTGGCAACAATTGGGCCGAGCCTAAGGCTGAACCTAATGCAGAAGCTTCTCTATTTGCCCTTATATGATGTATTTAATTTTAAACTACACATACAAAGTGAAAGCACAACATATTAATTTTTAATACAAAAGATAACCTAAATTATACATAAATCATTAAAAATTAGCCTAAGTAGTTTAAATCGGTAAACATTTAATATAATCTAGAGATTCTAAACATTTGAAAATTAAAAATAAGTTGGTATGTAAAAAACCAGTGAAAGTTTAAAAATCACAAAAAACAACAACAAAATGGTGATGAATATTATTTTTTGGAATTTAAATCCATAAATACTACATTTTAGCATATGATGAATTTTTATAGCCTTGATGTAACATTTTATAGAAAAACACGAAGTAAAATGTTTTAAAAATACAAAAAAAAAAACATCAACTTGTCCTTCAAATCTGCTTTTGAAATTCATCAAAATATTCTTTTAGATCTTCTCTCCTGATGGGAAAAATGTTGTAAATAGTGTGTTTATTATTGGGGAGGGTTTTCTTGCCTTGCAGAGCAAAATGAGAGGTGTTTGGATGTTTTATGCCCGTTTGGACATGTCTGCCTTTTTTGCAAATGGGGGTGAGTTTTAAATCAGATCGACTTGCTATTTATAGTAAGTCAGTGATGGCGGTTTCCATTTTTGGCAAGCACCTAGGCGCTATATTCAGTTCAGTGATGGTATTGGCACTTTCAGTGGTATATATTGAATTAAGTTTATAAATTGATTTTGGGTACCTAGTGGGGGTATTAATTATTAATTCACATAGAATATAATCCTAAGTCTTAAAAGCCATGCTTTTAAGTGAATGATGTGTTCAAGAAGCCTTTTTAGTGAAAAGTGTCTTCATGAAGCTTTAGCTTTGGAGTTATTAATTATTAAGTTATTAAATGAAGGCTTCTAATTGAAAAGTGTATTGATGAAGATTTTCTTCATCTAAGTGAAAAGTGTGTGAGAGAAGCTATTTGCTTTTGGTGTCTTGAAGAAGACATCTTATTATAAAAGCAATGCTTTGTGGAAAAGCAATTCATTATTGGCTTTGCTTTTTACTTGTTTGGAGAAATAGGTGAAGATTTTTTCAACTAGGGTTTGAGAGGACTGATTCCTCCCCTTTTGCAGTTTGAATCACTGAAATAAGTGGTGATTGTGTTTTGAGTATCAGGGAAATAATTTTGATCACACTGATAACGATTTTGGTGTTGTATACCAAAAATCGTTCTTCTTTGCATTCACATTGGTGGAATTAAGCTAAGGGTTTGCGGCTGGATGAAGTACAAATTATTCCATATGCTGCTAGCATTTGAGTTTATTTTAATTGTCAAAGAATGGTGATTTTATTTGCTGCGATTCTGGACTGTGAAGTAGAAAAGTCATTCAATGAAGAATGACGGCATGATTGGGACTAAAATATGAACAGAGACGGCTAAGGAATTTTACTAAATTAATGAGGAGGCTATCACATACAGCAGCAGCTTGCATATTCAGCTCACGTGAGGGTCTTAGGGTGGCTGCATACATTCATCTAGTAGCAGCAATTCATTATATAGGTTTTGCGTTCTGCATTAGAGGCAGCGTGGGTTTTCTCATAGCTGCAATTTCATTCCAAGGCTTTGTTGTTTCTGTTTGGGGAATCTAGAGTAGCTTTGGGGTTCAAATTATGACCTTTCCAAGCCAACATTGGATTAGTTTGCAATTACCAGGTTCTTTACTTTGAAATAAATATATGAGCATTGTATATATTTTGCATATGAGTGCATAATTAAAATAAATAGTCTGGAATTGCATTTATTTTATGCATTGTTATTAAACTTCAAGCATTGGTAAATGATTTTAAATTGCATACTATTCAATTACAAAACAAACTTTTGCATACACATTCAGAAAATCAGAATTCAGACATTGTATGATAACTATTTGACGAAATGTCAAATGGCTAAAATTGAGCTTCAGAGTTAGAACCGATTGGGGTTCTTACAGTGGTATCAAAGAGGTTTCCTACCATCTTGTGGGGTTTGGAAATCTTGAGTTCTTGCGTTTGATTTGTGAGGAATCAACACTAGCTTTATTTTAGTCATCGATAAATACAAAAAACCAAGTAAATATGGAAACCAATTGAGCAGTGTGTCACGGTTCAGAAAAAAACCAAGTGCCTTGGGAAACAAAATGGAGAAATTGAGGCGAACACATGAAAGGCTAAAAGCACAACTTTCAGATTCGGTGACTATTGACAGGGCAACTAGTTTTATGGTTTCCTTCTTCAAGAAGTTTTCCTCACGAAGAATGCAGGACGAGAAATGAGAGGTTTTCACAGTGAGACATCCAAAAATCTTCATGATGAATTTTCAGCAGCTACTGATCATGGTGGAGATGTTCTTGTACTTAGTGGATCAACCACTAGTCTTATTTGCACACCGGCGGATGGAGACTTTTTACAGGGACTTGTGGATGTGTATGTCTTGTTGGCAGATACTGGTACCAAGTTTCAGCATCCTGAGCCTATCGGAGTTAGTGACACAGGTTCTGATTTTCAAGACAATAGTCGTTTATGTGAGCCTGTTGTTGATGTCGTGGATAGTGTGAGAGTGGAGGATGTTATAGATATCACTATGAATTCTGACACTTTAGATGATGGTGTTATTTATGAGGACTACAAGGAGTATATGAGGTCTAACAACTCTGATGTTTTTGACAGCAGTCGTAGTGTTGAGTCAATATAGGAGACACCGGTCTTTTCCTGTATTGAGGATGTGGGCACGGAGCTATCCAATGATGACAATCATGATGGGAGTGTTACAGATGACTCAGGTGACAGATTCATGCCACAGTGTAGATGATTCACATGATGACATTGAGTCATGTATGCATCCAGAGTTAGCAGAGGGGTCTCAGTTATACGATGTGGACACTAGTATTGTGAATACCTTTGATGTTGAGTGTGAGGATGAGGCATGCTGTAGTGAGTCTGGTCTTTTATATTAGACATTGAGAGTTGATTCAGCATTATCATCTGATGGTGGTGGGTCCCAGGATCCTTTTTTACAAGGACTCACGGATGAGGATGGGGAAGCATATGAGTGCCAGGTGTTTATTACAGTCAGGGCTTCTACTTCTTTAGATGAGGTTACTTCTTCGGTGACTCATGAGGATGACTCTACCTGCAGCGAGTCATGCTCGATTTATCAGACCCTGGGGGAGGACCTTGAGTTGTTAGTGAGTGAGAATGGGTCCCAGGATCTGGATTGTCATGTGGTTACAGAGGACGAGGTAGCTGAGGATTGTGATGAGTTAGATTCAGTAACACCTTCCTCGGGGGTAGATGAGGATGAGCCCAATGTCAGTACTTAGATGGTAGATGTGTGCTCGGATGACAGTACACAGAGATATGGTATCTTGAGGGGAGTTTGTTGGATACGGCTTCCTTCCATAGTGTGGATAGTGCAGTTGAGATTGTACATAGGAGGGTCGTTGTGGAGAGTCATCATGTGACTAGCCAATTGAGAGTCGGCGAGAGAGACATTACTTCTACTCAAGCATTTCGATGCCGCTCGTTAGCTGTTGGCAATAAACACATGGAGTGCTCCTATGGCAGTTGAGCATGACGGTAGTTACCTTTCCCTGAAAGAGATTTTTTCCTTGCAGGAGGCTATCAGAATTTTGAGACAAAACTATTTATAGTTCGTAGCCGACCGAGATCACCTAGTTGAGTGGGGGAGTATGGCATATGAGGCATTGATGGTTAGAGAAGAGGAGGTGAGTGAGCTTACTCAAGAGCTCACAGCGACTTCTGAGGCTTTAGAGGGCACTCACTGGTCTCTTCAGGAGTCGCAGTTGCAGTTGGGAGAGGTGACTGTGGAGTTGGAGCTGATGCAGTCTTTGCCAGCCATAGATCCAGTTCAGTTGCATATAGTGGTGGTTGGTGGTGAGTTAGCTTCCACATTTGGCAGTGATGGATGTGTTGGAGACACAGTTACATCCATCCTTGAGACAGATGCAATAGACATAGAGGAGGTGAGTGCTTCAGTGGAGGATCGCAGAGAGAATTTTGTGGTATCAGGTTCTCTAGTCATTAGCACGATGACAAATGATATGGACCAGGTTGCTGAGAGGCCTGAGGTAGCAATGGTGGATTCGTCGGAGAGCTGTGTGCCAGTTTCTGACACTACTCCCTTTGATTCACAAGACATGGATAGGGTATCATTTGGTTTGGGGACGAGCTTTCAGGGTGATTTGTTTCTGCTGGAAGTAAATCTATTTCTTCTTCTCATACAGCTAATAGCAGTAGGTAGTTGGCAATACCACAGTTTCCGAGGGATTAGTTGTGGTTTGCAGGAGAGAAGGTTGATGTTGCTTCTTTTAATTTCTATTGCACGGAGCCTTTCATGGAGTACTTGCTTGAGTGTCTAGTTTTGTAGGAAGGGCCCTTTGGGACTTCTAAGGGTACTCTCATCCGAGGTTCTCGCGGTATTCAGCTGTTAGTAGGAAAGATTGTACATACCTTGACTACAATGCTTCCTCACAGGGATTTTGTGGTTGGGTTTGTTGAGAAGGTTACCCAGGATCCTACCCAATTAGTTGTTCAGAGTCAGGGATTGGAGCCATTTGTTGATTCGCGGTTGGTTTTTGATGAGCCTCTGACAGAGTTTGGAGCATTTCACCATGATTACATAGTGAGGAGCACTCATCATTTCTCTTTTGACCAACCGGTTGTGGATTTGGTTGCACGTCGGTGTGAGTTGGCTTCTAGGTTGTATCATCCTTTATGGGATGGGTTTTCTCCATCTGCAGTTGATGTAGTTATTGCAAGTTAGCAAGAGGTGACTTGCAGGGGCAGCATACCTATGATGATTTTGTAGGCAGTGGATATCAGGGATATGGGAGTTCTTGTCCCTATTGCACATATGGGCTTCATCCTCAGAGCAGATTGTTGGGGTGTGCAGGGAGATTTGATCTATCAGTTGATATCGGATAGCCATTCTTTCTGGTTGAGGATGGATGTGAGTTACGTCTCTACTCGGATCCAGGTGGAGACAGACTTAACATTGCGGATTGGTTGAGTCGTCGACATTGGCATGGTGACAGTATGTTCAAGATAGCTTTGTGGATAGAGTTATTATCACATGAGTTTGTAGGTGGTGTCAGGGATATTGCACACACTTTTCCTTGGGATCTGGGTGGATCAATATGTGCCTTTGGTTCTGGTGATTGCTTGAGGACAAGCAATCTCGGGGAGGGAGGACTGTTATGTCCCCTATTTTTAGCAGTTGGTAGGTAGTCAGTGAGGCTTGTCCATCATTGTGATCCTCGTGGTTTGGTAGGTTGTTTAGAGGGTCCATGGAGATCGACTTGCTATTTATAGTAAGTCAGTGATGGCGGTTTCCATTTCTGGTAGGGACCTAGGTGCTATATTCAATTTGGTGATGGTATTGGCACTTTCAGTGGTATATATTGAATTGAGTTTATAAATTGCTTTTGGGCGCCTAGTGGGGGGGTATTAATTATTAATTCACATGTAATATAATCTTAAGTCTTAAAAGCCATGCTTTTAAGTGAAAGGTGTGTTGAAGAAGCCTCTTTATCTTCATGGAGCTTTAGCTTTGGAGTTATTAATTATTAAGTTATTAAATAAAGGCTTCTAATTGAAAGGTGTATTGATGAAAACTTTTAAGTGAAAAGTGTGTGAGAGAAGCTATTTGCTTTTGGTGTCTTGAAGAAGATATCTTTATTATAAAAACAATGCTTTGTGGAAAAGCAATTCATTATTGGCTTTGCTTTTTACTTGTTTGGAGAAATAGTTGAAGAGTTTTTCAACTAGGGTTTGAGAGGATTGATTCCTCCCCTTTTGCACTTTGAATCACTGAAATAAGTGGTGAATTGTGTTCTGAGTATCAGGGAAATAATTCCGATCACACTGATAACGATTTTGGTGTTGTTGTATACCAAAAATCGTTCTTCTTTGCATTCACATTGGTGGAATTAAGCTAAGGGTTTGCGGCTGGATGCAGTTCGAATTATTCCATATGCTGCTAGCATTTGAATTGATTTTAATTGTCAAAGAATGGTGATTCCATTTGTTGTGATTCTGGACTGTGAAGTAGAAAAGCCATTCAATGAAGAATGACAGCATGATTGGGACTAAAATCTGATCAAAGACAGCTAAGGAATTTTACTAAATTAATGAGGAGGCTATCACATACAACACTGGCTTGCATATTCAGCTCATGTGAGGGTCTGAGGGTGGCTGCATACATTCATCTAGTAGCAGCAATTCATTATATAGGTGCTGCATTCTGCATTAGAGGCAGCGTGGGTTTTCTCATAGCCACGATTTCATTCCAAGGCTTTGTTGTTGCTGTTTGGGGAATCTGTAGTAGCTTTGGGGTTCAAATTATGACCTTTCCAAGCCAACATTGGATCAGTTTGCAATTACCAAGTTCTTTACTTTGAAATAAATATATGAGCATTGTACATATTTTGCATATGAGTGCATAATTAAAATAAAGTCTGGAATTGCTTTTACTTTATGCATTGTTATTAAATTTGAAGCATTGGTAAATGATTTTAAATTGCAAACTATTCAATTACAAAACAAACTTTGCATACACATTCAGAAAATTAGAATTCAGATATTGTATGACAACTATTTGACGAAATGTCAAATGGCTAAAATTGAGCTTCAGAGTTAGAACCGATTGGGGTTCTTACAGTCAAACTCATTGTGTTTCTAGTGATTACTCAACAAAATATTTGTGAGTAATTGCCAAAAACTTTTCAAATAAAGATGGTGAGTAAATGGTCGAAAAACTCACAAGGTGTTTAGCTCTACGAGTATGCCAACAATGTCTTGTCCTATTGTCTAGGAGCTTTGGAATCAAACCCCTTACCATCTTGTGTGGATCCTATGGAAAGAAATGAATAACTAAATGTTTAGGGATTCAACTAGTAATATTAAGTTCTTCTTTGCCTTCTCAAAACTCCTTGTTGAGAAAATCTCTATTTATAAATTGGAAGTTACAAATGTCCTCCCTACCTCCATGCAACTTCAACTAACCATAGCTAAAAATTTGGCCTTCACAATGGACATGAACAAGCTTAACAAGACTAAAAGGATAGATCATCAGAACACCTTTTGGAAGCCCCCCTAATGGTGGGAGTAAATTGAACTTTAATGATGCTGCAAAAGGGAATGCAATACTCGTTAGTGGGTGGGCTTGTAAAATCTCACAATGATGATTTTATTGTAACCTATTCGGGTGGATTGAGTTTAAAATCCAACAATGAGGCTGAAGGCCTTGCTATGTGGTTAGGAGTTAAACCGACTCTATCTTTACTTCTTTAGGTAGTTGGAAATTGTAAAGAGAGGATTCCGAACTAATTATTGAAACTACTTTAGGAAAAGTGGACGCAGCATGGAATTTCACTTATATTATATTGGATATTCAAGGTCTTACCAATGATTTTGAGGAGTTTGAATCACTCCACTTATACAAGGGAGCAAGTGACTGGCGGTATGGCTAGCTTGGTATAAGTTTTCTTCTTTGGAGAGTTGTAGAAGTCTTGGGAATCTTTCCTAACTTGTTCCCTTGTTTCTTGATAGGAACTTGATGCTTACGAATAAAGTTGCCTAATGAGTACAATTTAATCTTGTATAACTTTGTGATTATCACATGCTATTGCCTATTAGTCTAATTAGCGAAGGGGTGGAAGCCCATATTTACTTCATATTCATCCTTTTTCCTTGACCCATGACGTGGTGTATGGTGGAATGTTTATCATGTTGATGAGGCAAAGTGTCAAGAAGGATGGTAAGATGAGGTGGACGCCAAATTACAATTGTACCATGAAGCTTTGCGCTAATAATTACCACATTAGTACTAGTATTCATTTTAATTAATGGAGACTAAGGATCATCAAGATCACACCCTTGAGAGGTGGGATTTTGATGACTCTGCTAGCATCATTAAAGGTGCTCAAATACTCTAGTTTCACCAGCATTTTATTTGGCTGCAAAACTTTATGGATATTTGTAGTATTACAACTTTTTTTTCCATTCTAGGTCACCTTACTTCATATCAATCTCATCAATTGTTGTATTAACATGGTGGAGATAGGGTTTGCATAGAGCTCGACTCTTGTGATGAAGTGAAGGATAGTACCCATGGCTATCTCCCCCAATCTCGACTCTTGTGTTAAAATGGAGGATAGTACTCTATAGTATATTTGTACTAAGGGTGGCATTACGTCGTATCCTAAACAATTGAACAGGCATGAACAAAATCTTTCAATTCAATTTGCTAAATTCTAGAATTGGAGATATGTCAAGTTGGGAGGGGCAAGCTTTGAAGTTAGTGAGGAGGTCATCATCAAAGCTACTAGGATGAGTTTCCATGGGAAATCCTGACAACAAAGCAAGGATCAAAACACTCAGAGTATGGAGAAATTCTCAAAAGATTGTGAATAACTAGTTAAGTGTTAAAATTAGTTTTATCACCAAAAGCTTCTAGGACCATGGAACCAAGTATGTCTAGGTCTCATAAATATTTTACCTTCAAAGGGCATTTCAATTGTTACTACCACTACCACTTTTCTCTATTGAACAACTTTTGACATAAAATTTAATGAGATTTTCACTCCAAAAAATTCAATATTTTGGTCATCCCTTTAGACTGGGGCCTTATTTTGTGCCTCTACCATTCCCGCCTTGCTCTATCTCTAGCTAAGACTATTAAAGTTAGCATTGTGGAAAGTACCTCTCCTTACATTACTGTCGATAAGGGGCAAAAACCTCTTATTTTTGTGGGGACTTCATCCCAACTCTTTTGGGGTGTCAAGTAGCCATAAGGTTATGTTGTGAATAAAACATTGGCAAATATCAAGGGTAAAAGGGAGGAGGAAGGCTCTAGCTGATTAAAGCCAAAACAACTATGCAAGTTAAATCCCCCAAAAAGGTCAATCTCCTTACTATTAACCTAAGTTGCCAGTTTGGATTTGGGTTCAGAGTTGGGTACGAAATTTGTTCAAATTTTTTTTGGGGTGGGTTTGGGTTCGTCCGTACAAAAACATATGTTTTTTAAAAATATATATGTATGTGCGTGTGTATGCAGCAGAAAATAAGTTCATACACCACTATGCTAATAGTAAACCAACATTGCAAAATACACCACCATATATATGTTTCAGTTCAATAGGATATTAATTGCATCATTTAGCCATACATACAACATGATATACTTGCTTGGTCACATGCATGGAACATATTTCCAGATCAAGGGGATGTTGACATAAGCTTAGTTGTCATTGGTAAAGCTATAGGCAAACATCAATCCCACCGGAACACCGGTACTCATAATTGTGAACCGGTAGACTAAACAAGAAAGCAATGAACTTTAACCGGTCACGCTTATACCAGTCTAGGTTTTTACAACCGGTCATGGGATACACATAGTGAACAAATGACTAACCGGGTACAAGCTCTTCACCAGCTAAGCGCATGATAATCCGAACCAGATTATACGGAGCGTTTTTTAGTTAAACTTGAGTTAGCTTTTTCAGTGGAACTGAAGTTAGCTTTGTTTTATCTATGAGCGTTTCGAGGTAAACTCAGGATCAATTTACAAGCTTTTATTGCATGCATGATTAATGGGTGAGTTTACAGCTTGGCGAAACTATGAGATGTATTTGTAATAAGATTAATTTCTTATAAATACAGGTCAAAGGACATGAAAGAAGTGTTGTTGAATATCAAGAGTATAGAGCAAAGGAGAGCAGGAGAGAAGAATCTTCTGAGAGGAGTCACAGTCACGAAAGGTGAAAGGCAGAAAAAGATTCAACAACCAACCAAAGGAAAGGGTAACAGATATAATCTGATTAGATAGAAAGTGTCATCATAAGATCATTGCTTTAAATTGAGAAGCATATTTAAATCCCTCAATCAGGGTGAACCCTAACAGGTTCTTCGTATAAATCCCTTTACCGGGTAACATCTTTATTGGTGTTCTAAGTCCTCTTACAAGGCGACTCCTAACAGGGTCAAGATCCTAACAAGTCTTGTACTAAATCCCTTAATCGAGTAGCACTCTTACCAGTGCTTTGTAAGCCTCTGTTTTCCCGATGGGGTAAACTTAGTAATGCATAGACATAGTATAGGAAATGCAAGTAACTCACAGAATATCAGAGAACATAAGTGCTTTATTGATCATTCCTGATTCACACAGTACAAGCATAGCATAATACCACCCCTGTGTCCATCCTCCGAGAGGGTATATAAACTACCCGAAGGGGCATGACCGAAACGTCGTGTTGTAACTGTCTAACCTCTCGGTCACTAACGATTGAGGCTAACATAACACTTTATTAACATAATAACCCGTACATACAATTATCCCGACAACATCATCCCCCCAAAAAAACAAGTCTCCGACGACATACAAAATGGGAATGATAGAAAATTGAGTACATAACAAAAGTACTATTCAAGAGGGGGCGTAGGAAGCGTCCTTGACGAAGATGGTGCTGACGTTGCTGTTCGGGAAGCCACCCGAGCCTGCAACTCATACACCTCACTTGTCCGCAACCATAAATCACACTCTGCTATCATTTTCAGCTCCATAGCTGTCCTTACCATTCCTGCTGCTTCCAAGACTGCTTTTTCCTTTGCATCAACATTCTCCAGAGCACTGACAAGGCGAGTCTCTATCAGAGCCTTCTCGGTACGCTTGGTCTCCAACTCTCCTCAAAGAGCCTCTAACTCAGTCGCCATAGTGCTCTGCTCAACTGCCCAAGACTCTGTGTCCTTACGCAAGGTTTCCTCCACTACTGCAAGACGTGAGGCCATCTCCTCTCGAGATGCCACTGCTCCCATCCTGTAGCCTCATACACGGAAGAGACATGCTCATCACGCCGGAGAGTAAAATACCCCTCACGGAATGCCTCTTCCAACTCTTGTAGGAGGGTCTGAATCCTACTCTCCCCCACTGTCTCCTGGAGAGCCCAATCCTCCAACATGGCGAGGGACTCTGTGGTAGGCCATCCTCTCGACTCAAAACACTCTGCAAATGCCATCGGACAGCCCACCCGTACGAAGGTCAAGAGGCGCTCCAACTCTTGAGCGACCTCCTCCTGAGCTTGGAGCACTGCTGAGGCTATGACCCGTTCGGCTCCTGCGGCTACATCCACCAAATATTGCTTTAACACACTCCTCTTGGACTCTCTCGCCGACGCCTCTCTAGGCTCACCAGCTGGCTCTCGCAGCTCCTCATTACTGGCCTCATGCTGCGTCCCTGTCCCAGTGTCACAGCCTGCCTCTCAGGTACATCCTCTATGTCCATCTCCTGTCTATTTGGTGACATCACAGAGTCGAGATCTACTATCTTTGGATGAACTACCATCGCCCACTGTGGTGAAAGAGAGGTAGGTGCTACCAGTGCTATTTGGGGCATCTTGAACTGATCTAGCCAAGTTAGAACGGAGGCGTCCCTGCTCTCCATCGGTAACTCCCTCGATCGCTCCTCCAGCACCCCTGGGCCCACTCTCACAAAGGCCTCCGTCCCAACCACATCCAGAGTGACCTATGACTCACTCTCTGGCCGTGGCTGCTCTAACTCCTCTCTCAGAGGTACGACTCTGGCCTTAATCATCCCCTTCGTGGACTCATCCTCTGCCAACCCCACTGCTATGGACACTGCAACTGCCTCCCCACTCGATGGTTTCATATCTATTGGGACTCTCAACTCTCCAAAATGAGGTACAGGTACTGAGTCCAAGGTAGTACCGAATGGTACCGAGGGCATCACTGAGACTGGAGCAGAAGTGTCTAGCGACGTGAATAGAATTTGATCTAGTGCAATCTCGAAGGGCGGAGTGGATATCTCCATACCTAGTGTGTCTGAGTCTCCCACTGTAGCACTCTCACTTGCCTTCGAGTCCTTGCTAGTATCCTCTCGGCCGTTGTCCGCAGTCTCTCCCTTTGACTCTGAGAGGACCTGGCGCTTCCTTTTCGAGCTTGCCTGTGTCCCTCCTGTATCAAGATGGTGCCAATGGAAGATAGGAGGCTCTCCTGTGGCTATGTCGACCAACTTCGTCCTCAACTTGTCCAGTGGAATCTGCTCTCTTGAGGCGTTAAGGAACAAGCCTATGGCGTAGTTAGGCATGTAAAAATTTCGATGCTGAAGTGTCATAAACTCAAACATCCTCTCCGCCAGGATGGACGCCCAGTCGTACACAATACCATTCCTGAGTCCATTCATGAAAACGAGGTGTGCCAAGGCAATGTCGAACGCCCTACTCACACCTGTCAACCTGCTTTTGATGACATCCATGAGGCACCTCCGATCTCCTGGAGCCACGAAGGACTTCTTTATGCTGCGATTCTTTGTCGAGGCTCTTGCTACAGACTCAAACTCGTTCAGAGTTAGATTCCTTGACAGTGGCTTGATGTATTTCTCCTTGTCCTCTTGGGACATTTTCCGAGGCTTCAGATATATCTTTTTGCCTTGCCTGCCAGGTATACCGAAAACCCTTGAAATTTTTTGCTGCTGTGAATTCGATCTGAATCTCCATCCCAGAATATTTCAAAGTGTTGGTCCCACTAAACTTGTAAAATGTATCTATCATGCCCCTCATAGGTCCTTCATATTCTTTGATGGAAAATAGAGGCATTTGAATTGCCCAATGTACCTGCACTTTGCGTAACTACCCCTTGAGAAAATCTGTGTTAGAAGTTTCTTTCCACTAAGTCCGACACTCCAAACCATTCAGCCCTTCAAATGCCACATTTTTCCATGTGATTTCATCTTTCTGTGTTTGTCGCTGCAATTGTGGGCGAATTTTCTTCTTAGTGCTATCCATGCTCCCAGCAATGCGGACTCCTGACTGCAAAACCCTTGTGCCTTTGCTGCTGCTTGCTGGTGTTGAAGCTTGCAATTTTTCTTCCAATCTTTTTGTTGTTGTTGTGGCCCCATGCTGGAAACTTCTTGCTGGCAATAACTACCTATCTGTGGTTTTTCAAATTTTTCTCGTGTGTCCGTTGATGCTCCTTTGTGTTGTACACCTCTCTCTTTTGTTTTTCCTCGTTCTATGCCTTTGCTGCATTTCTTTTTCATGCTGTATGAAATGTACAAACTTGGTGCTGTTATTTATTTCCCTTGCCGTACAGTATGCACCTTCCTGCCGTACGGGCTATGCACTTTGTGGATAACGTACAAAACTCGCATGCTTTGTCTCCCTTATATGCCGTACGACGTTTTTCTTTTTTCGTGCCTCTATGCGATGTTATATCTTTTGCGTCGTACGGTGTATTGATGCTTTGCACGTCTACACCGTACAGTGGGCCCTTAACCGATCAATTTATGTAAGTCATACGGTACTTTAAGTGTCGTACGGTGTTTTGATGCTTTGTACGTCCATTCCATACAGTGGGCCTTTTAAGTCCTCTTGCGTGCGTACGACCTTTTTGCCATATGGTGTACTTTCCTTTTTGTTGTATGGTGTACTTTCTTTGTTTTCTTTCGTTTTCGTCGTACGGTCGTATGACTATACGGTGCCCTCAGTTTTGTTTTTTTTTATAAAAATTTAATTTAATTTTTTTTAAAAAAAATTTATTTTTGTTTATTTATTTATTTTTATATATAGTTCTTCCCCGAGGTCAGCTTGGGCCTTCTGTTTGGCCGTTCATGATAAATTTTCAACTTGGGTCCATTGATCGCGTCTGGGAGCTCCATGTCGTCGAGCACCCATAGCTTAATTGCTCCATTGCCCCCGACTTCTTGGATCTTATAGTGACCCTACCATTTCACCTTGAATTTTCCGGGCTTGATCTCATTTCACCCGTTGTACTTAAGAATAAGTTGTCCCGTTGTGAACCTTGCCTGACGGATGTGCTTATCATGCCAATGCTTCCTCCATTGTTGAACGACATCAGTTGCCCATTGTGCCATTATCCTCCGTTCATCTAGTTTATTTAGGGCGTACAGACATTCCCAAAGATTGTCCATGTCGCCAAGTTTTTTGTCAATAGCTATGCGGAGACTTGGCACCATAAATTCCATTGGAACGACCGCCTCCTGGCCGTACATCAGTTGAAAGGGCGTTTGGCTCGTGGTAACCTTGTAGGTGGTGCGGTAGGCCCACAAGACCGAGAGTAACTTCTCCTCCCAGTCATCCTTCTCCACACCGCACGACTTGTAGATTACAGAGACCAGAATCTTGTTTGTAGCCTCCCACTGGCCATTTTCTCTCGAATAGTAGGGACTCGATAGAGAATGAAAAATATTAAATTCTGTTGTGGGGAGCTTCACCACATGGTTCACGAAGTGACCTCCCTTGTCACTTGTCAACTGAATTGGAATGTTGTACCGCATGATGATTTGTTCATAAATGAACCTTGCTGTGCTCACAGTTGTGTTGTCAGGTAAGGCACGTGCTTCCACCCATTTCGTTAGGTATTCCGTAGCCACCACTATATATGTGCATCGTCATGGTCTACTGGTTTTCAAAGGTCCCACAAAATCCAGTCCT
Source organism: Chamaecyparis obtusa (assembly GCA_027943335.1). Taxonomy (NCBI): domain Eukaryota; kingdom Viridiplantae; phylum Streptophyta; class Pinopsida; order Cupressales; family Cupressaceae; genus Chamaecyparis; species Chamaecyparis obtusa. The sequence goes on from BSBK01000053.1 coordinate 2,485,467, forward strand.
CATCTCGCGAACAATTCTTGAGCAGTCGAGGGATTTAAGGGCATGAAATCCCTCTTAAGTGGTTTTCTGGCCCGCTGACATGTATTCCAGCTAACAACCCACTCCTTGGCGTCGTTGTGCAGCGTCGGCCACCACAATCCGGCCAGTAGTACCTTCCTGGCTATTGTATTAGGCCCCATATGTCCTCCCGCCGGGCCCTCATTTGCTTCCCTTAGAATATTGGGAACTTCTTCCTCCATCACGCATCGTTGGAGGACTTGGTCTGGCCCCAGCTTGTAGAGAAGCCCATTAATGAGTTGGAATGTTTGACTTCTGAGGACCAGTTTGCGTCGTTCTCTTGGCGGCATTTCTCGGGGGAACTGCGACGTGGAGAGGTAATCACTAATGTTGGTGTACCATGCTGGTAAAATTGCGATGTGGAATAATAGGTGCGGGTCTGGAAAATCATCATTCACCCCGTCGGTTGGCTCTCCCGATTTTATTCTCGACAGTTGATTTGCAATCACATGGCTTTTGCCCGGCCGTACTATAATGGTGAATGTGAATTCTTGCAGCATCAACAACCATCAACTCACCCATCCTTGGATTATTGGTTTATTCACCAAGTACTTTAATGCTTGGTGGTCTACATAAAATGTTGAGGGTGTCGCCAGTAGGTAGTGTCTAAATTTTTGCACGGCATAGACCATGATGAGGGCCTCTCTTTCCGTCATACTATAATTCTTTTTTTCCTTCGAGAGTAGCTTGCTGGCAAAGTAGACCGGGTGATCCAACCCATGGTTACTGACTTGAGCCAATGTCGCACCTATGGCATAATTGGAAGCATCCACGTGCACGTGGAATTCTTTATCCCAATTCAGATATGCCAAAACAGGTGCCTCCAACGGTCAGGATTTTAATTCTCTGAAGCTTCCTCCTAAGCCGTCCCCCATACATAGGGTTCTCCCTTTCTGGTGAGATTGTCGAGGGGGTAAGATGTTTGAGAATTTTTTTAATAAACCTCCGATAGTAGCCAATATGTTCCAGGAAGGATTTAACCCCCATGACATCTCGTGGAGATTCCATATCCACAATCACTCGAACTTTATCAGGGTCGGTTCTGAGTCCCACCTTGCACACGATATGCCCCAACAACCTTCCCTAAGGCACCATGAATCGACATTTCTTGGGGTTGAGTGCAAGCCAAGCCCTTCGGCACCTGTCCATGCATTCACCAAGGGCCTTTAGATGTGTCTCCGCCCCGCTGTAGATGGACTAGTCATCAAGGAAAGCGTTGAAGTTACCGACGGACATCTTATCGAATATATGGAGGATTATTCTCTGGAACGTTGCTGGTGTGTTGTAGAGACCGAATGGCATCCGGTTGTAGGCATATACTCTGTCTTCCACCATAAAGGTTGTTTTCAGTTTATCCTCTTCTGCTATTGATATCTAATTGTAACCAGAGAATCCGTCCATGAACGAATAGATTTCGTGGCCAGCAACCTCCTCGAGGATAGAATCTGTAAACGCGATGGGAAATGGGTCTTTGATAGTAACTGCATTCAGGCACTGGAAGTCGACACAATTTCGGATTTGGTTTCCATCCTTCTTGAGGGAGATCACGATGGGGGATACCCTTTCACTAGTTTGAACCTTGAAGATAATCCCGGCCTCGAGCATTCGTTCGATTTCCTCTTTCACTTTCGCGACGTAATTTTTGTTCATTCGGTAAGGCCGTTGTCGTACTGGTACGGCACCCGGTACCAATGGAATGCAGTGGACACATAGTTTGGGTGGGACCCCCTTCAAGTCCTTGTACGTCCACGCGAATACATCTTTTTATTCGGCAAAGATTTTGAACGCCACAGCTTTTAAAACTGGATTCCAGTCATCCCCCACAAGGATGACTTTCGCTTTTGCTTTCGTGCCGAGATTCAGGGGTTTCATGGATGGTTCCTCGTACCTCATGGAATTTTGGTCCCTAAATTGATGTGTCGGTGTAGTATCAATTGTAGCATTCCCTTCCTTATATTCCCTATATTCTAGAGGGAATTTGTCGGATTCTTCCTCAATGCTTAATACATTGCATGAGGGTGAAAACATCTCGTAGTCCTCCATTTGCCAATGGAACAGTCCGTTGAGAGAATCGGTATCATCTTCTGAGCATCCTCCCAAATTTAGTACACCCTCATTTGGTTCCATTCCGTGCCTTCCTTCGTCCCGTGGGTCATTTTCTCCTTCAGATTCTGACCCTAAGGAAGAGGCGAGTTCCGCACTCACCAACTGGGTTCCGAGATCAATTGTAAATTTCTTGCCCCCACTCTCCATTGAAAGTGTATTCCGTTTCCAGTTATGGTTTTCCTTTGTTGCCACTGGCCACCCTCTTCCCAAGATGGCGTTGTAACCCTTCTGTTTAAGTGGAATGACGACGAAGTCAAGTACAAATGGTTGTGCACCAACCGTAACTAGTTGTGCCATCAGTGTCCCGAGGGGCTTGATCCCATGCTGATCAGCACCTAGCAAATTAAATGTTGGTGGCCACAAAGTAGGCTTCCCCAATTTTTTCCACTTGTCCTCTGGTAGGACATTTACTCCCGATCCGCCATCTACTATAGTGTCTGTTAAGATGGTGCCAAGAATGTCCATCTCCACCATAGCTGGGTGTTTGCCATTATTGACGGCCAACAACATTGGATCCGTCGCGGATCCTCCAGGAAAGGAAGTGTCCTTGTGCATGGTTTTGGTTTGGCTGGCTTGTGTACATAGTTGGGCTGTCCCCAAATGCGGCATGGTGTGTAGGAGGTCCTGGAGTTTCACCGGTACCTCCAAATGAAGCATCTGTCGTAGAATGTTTTGTTCTATGTCCCCTCGACTATAGGGCCTTGCTAGCTCTTGTGTCTCATGTTGGGCCTTCATGGCCCTTTCTAGTTCTTCCCATGCTTCCAGCATCCTTTGTTTCTCCGTATGAGGATCGGGGTACTTGGCTTGCTTAGCTTGCCCTCGGGTGAGAGCCAATATGGCTTCCTTTGTCTTTGGATTTCCTTCGATGTCCAGTAGGTTAGTTCCCATGCTAGACTTAGGGAAATTGGCATCTTCGTGGTCGCCAGGGCCACACCTCCGAGACAGCTTCTGAGGGGCTTCATTATTATTGCACTCTCTCGCAAAATGACCACATTGGCTGCATGCTCTACATTGGATCATCGAGCATCCTTTTGCATCGTACTGAATTCTAGTACGAGTGGAATTGTTGTTGTTCCCTCGTCCACCTCGTCGGTTGCCTCGGTAGCCCCCTAAAGATGCGTTATTGTTTGGTTCCGTGGCCCCCGATGTGGACGGTTGCTCTTGCGTAAAGAGAACCTGCTGGTTTCGTGCCTTCAGATTGTATGGGCATTCCTTTGTGGAATGTCCCATAATCTGGCAGATGTCACAAAATGCCTTTTTGGGACAGGCACCCTTCGTTTGGCCACTCTCTTTACATTTCGTACACTAGAGTTCGTCATCTTTACTCGTATTCCCCTTCATTGACTTAAATTCCTTCAGCATTCTCTCCATATCTTTTTGGAGCACCATGACTTTCTTCTTCGGTTAGTCGTCACTACTGCTTTCTTCTTCCAAAGTGTCATCATCCGACGACGAGGATTTACTTTTCTTCTTTTTTGACGTTTTGTGCTCACTTTCCAGGTCCATGGCCCGGTTATATGCGTTGTCATATGACGTCGGAGGTACTATCTTCATCTTCCACCATAATTTAGAATTCAAACCCTCAACAAACCATCTCTTTTTTAAGCCATCTGTTGGTTGGCTGTCCATTTTCCCAACTAACTCCTTTAGTCGGCGGCCATAGGCTCGTATGGTTTCCTTCTTGCCTTGTTTTGTGCCATAGATTTCCAAGACTATTTCATTGTCGTCCCTAAGGAGCCAAAACTCCTCGAATTCCTTCTTAAGTTGGTTCCACGTGGTTATTTGCATTTTATCGAAGTCGGAGTACCAATCAATGGTAACTCCTCTCAATGTGGTAGGAAATTGCTTCATCCACTCATCCTGGTCAGTGACCCCATTGGCTAACCAGATAGTTTTGCAGGTACGGCAATGCCGTACTGGATCGTCCTTACCGTCTTCATGAAATTTGGGCAATTTCTCCTTATGGGTTGCCATGAGTGGTTTGGCTGGTTGTTGTGTCCGCGGTGGATTCTGTGCTCCGGCACCGCCTGTACCAGCATTCGTACCTGCACTTGATTCGTGTGTAGTATTAACCAGTGGCACTTGTCCTTGTGCCTGCGTAACTGGTGATACTGTACTATGTGGAGTCGTTGGCTCCAACAGAGGGTTCACCTGTGCGTCAATAGCACCTTCAGCCATACTATCCCCTCCTTGGGTTTGGTTCTCTGCACCTAGTGTACGGGTTAGACTCTCGAACTGATCTCGCTCTTCCTAAAGCAAGACCTTCCTCAACTGTGTTTCTTCAAGCAGTTCCTCCCTACTCCGCACTCTCCGATGCTCAGGCAAAGTGAATTGTTCCTCGTCGGCTTGTGCACCTTTGGTACCACTTCCAAGGTCCTCTTTGGGCAACCCTTCGGCAAGTTGCCTCAGCCTATGTCGGCGTTTACGTTGCTGTGCGGAAATTAAAGCCTTCTGTGCGGCCTCGCCTTCATCATCTCGTACCTTTTTATTTCTATCTTTATTTAAAAGATTGGGCATCAAAACTGAAGACAAAACAATGCTTTTAAAGAACACTTATTTTATTCATTCATGTCGGTTTACAACATTGTCAATTGAATGACTTCGCATTACAATTGTTTCTGAGTCGTTTTCTCCCTTCGGTTGGTCTTCACATTTCAGAGTACCCTACGGTTGCCATCGCCTTCCTCCTAGCGGCGGAGGTGTTCTCGTGCGTGGTATGCTCGGAGAATTTCTTCATGACATTCCTCTCGGGCAATCTCCTCCAGGCGAGCGCGTTGTGCGAGCGATGCTTGTGCCAATAAGTGAGGGAGGTGGTTTAGCAATCGGTTGGCTGTCGGGTTCGCCTCAATCGCAACCCACACGACACTTGCTGGAACTTCCTCTCCGGTGGCCTCTTGACTGACGTAGGTTTCTATTGCTACTTGGAACAGGATTCTAAATTCCCTTGTCTGGTTGTCTTCGCCTTCGTATAGTTCTGTATGTGCGTTGTCTGCTTCCGAATTAATTTCACCAACTAGTAAGCTCATCGTGTCTGCACGCCATCGAGTTCTTCTCTTCCCGAGTGCGTCTAGGCAACGACTCTAGATGTTTGCCCACTGGGGTAAACTTAGTAATGCATAGACATAGTACAGGAAATGCAAGTAACTCACAGAATATCAGAGAACATAAGTGCTTTATTGATCATTCCTGATTCACACAGTACAAGCATAGCATAAGACCACCCCTGTGTCCATCCTCCGAGAGGGTATATAAACTACTCGAAGGGGCACGACTGAAATGTCGTGTTGTAATTGTCTAACCTCTCGGTCACTAATGACCGAGGCTAACATAACACTTTATTAACATAATAACCCGTACATATAATTATCCCGACAACAGCGTCTAATAGGCCATCTTTATTACTACATTAGTGAAGTTGTGGGTTCTGTCCCACCGTGGTTTTTTCCTTCTGAGGGTTTCCACGTACATATGCTGTGTTGACCTGTCTATTCAATTTTTGTTTATGAATGTTGTAATATTATTTAATTTCTGAATAAGTAAGAATATCTGTTTAGAAAGAAGTAGAAGAAATTGAAATGATTGATTCACCCCCCCTCTCAGTAGCCGGTTAGGATTAACAATTGGTATCAGAGCCTAGGTTCTCATAGACATAAAGCTTAACTGCTTGAGTAAAGATCATGGAGGGTTACAAGTATCAAAAGCAGCTTGAGGGAAACAGCTTCCTACACTAATCTCTAAAGGAAAGTATTGTGCAAATTCTTTTTAAATCCTTACAATTTCAGATTCGTTAACTACTTTAACAAAAATATTGCAGCCATATACCATGCATACAGAAAATAGATAGAGAAGATTGAAACACATAAACACAAAGATATGCCGGTGGGGAAAAACCTTTCGGTAAAACAACCCCACCCCTCCAAAACCTGCAAAATGTATTATCTTCAACACAAAGACTACAACACACTTGCAATGCAAGTTTTTTCAGGAGATGAGAGACTAGTCTAGCAACAAAACAGTACACCTATCAAACTTATATCTCTCCCATAGAAGCAGCATCATATATATAGACTCCTCAGGACCCAAAAAATACCCATAAAAGGAGTTTGGCGTCCAACCACCAAGACCCATGCACAAAGCCACATGTACACAGCTATTACATGCAATCCCAAGAATAGGCGTCCATCCCTAGAATAGACTATGACAGCTTGTCATAGAATCTGCCAAAAATAACGGTCACAAGAGAAGTGTAAGAGAATCTATCATACCAACCTATTTTTGGCATATTCTCTTACACACACCAACCACTCCTTGGGCGCCCAAATAGGCCCAAGTCATAAGATGCTCTTACACCTGTCGTAGCACATTCCTTAAATAGTTCTTACGCGTCATAGGAATCCGTCATGACCATTTCAGTCATGATCTCCTTACGCACAAGATGCCAACACATCAAGTGGAGTGACACATCAACGTGCCAACTAGGCATGTACACTCACACTTAATTTCATTATTTGCAAAAAATACATTTACAAAACAAATAATAAGAATAGGAATTATCCAAGGTTGAGACACCTTATTCCTAACATTCTCCCACTTGTCGAACACCTTGTAAGAGCAACAGGAACATAATAGGAACTTAACCGCTATAGGCCAAAAGGCCCATAGACTCCGAACACCATCTGAACTTCTCAGTGCCCACTGGTTTCGTTAATGCATTTGCAACATTCTTCACAGTATCTACCTTTTCCAAATTTACCTTTCCATCTTCCACCATATCTCTCACAAAGTGAAACTGCACATCAATGTGCTTTGTTCTGGCATGGAAAGTTGGATTCTTTGCAAGGCAAATAGTGCTCTGACTGTCACACGAAATAGTAATCTGTTCTGCATCAACACCAACATCAGAACACAATCTTCTAAGCCAAATGGCTTCCTTACAAGCATGGATAGCAGCCATGTACTCAGCTTCAGTAGTGGACAAAGCAACCACAGGTTGTCGCTTACTCATCCAACTGATAGCACCACCAAACATAGTGAACACATAAGCACTGGTGGATCTCCTGCTGTCAATATCACCTGCCCAATCTGAATCCACAAACCCACGAATACAAACTGAATGCGGAGATGCAGAAGAGTTACCATGATAACATATGGAGTAATCTGATGTACCCCTCAAATATCTAAATACTCGCTTAACTGCATCCCAATGTACCTGTCCAGGGTTAGCCATAAACCGACTCAAGACTCCCACTGCTTGGGCAATGTCTGGTCTAGTATAGACCACAGCATACATAAGACTGCCAGCTGCACTAGCATAAGGTACTCTACTCATGTCCTCCACCTCACTAGTAGATTTTGGACAATCATCTACAGATAACTTTGTTCCCACAAAAACAGGAACACAAAGTGGTCTACAATCTGCCATGTTGAACCTGTCCAACACAAACTTCACATACTTACTCTAACTCAACCAAAGTTTTCTGTTAGACCTGTCTCTACTGATTTCCATACCCAAAATGTACCTAGCTGCCCCAAGATCTTTCATCTCAAACTGTGCTGACAACTGAGATTTAAAATCAGAAATCATACCCTTACCCTTCCCAAACAGCAACATATCATCAACATATAATACAACAAGAAGAAGGCGATCATTTTCAACTCTAAAATAAACACAATGATCTGATTTCGATCTAACAAATCCAATTGACAACACAAAGGCATCAAACTTAAGGTACCACATCCTAGGAGATTGCTTCAAACCATATAGAGATTTCTTTAATCTGCAAACTAAGGATTCTTTACCTTTAACAATGTAGTGCTCAGGCTATGACATATAAATCTCTTCCTCCAAATCACCATGAAGGAAAGCTGTCTTCACATCCATTTGTTCTATCTCTAAATCATATGATGCAGCAAGAGATAACAAAAAGCTAATGGATGTCAACTTTGCAACAGGAGAGAATATTTCACCATAATCTATTCCCTCTACCTGTGAATACCCCTTTGCAACCAATCTAGCTTTGTACCTTTCAATACTACCATCTGCACAGAATTTCTTCTTGAACACCCATTTACAACCAACAGATTTTCTCCCTTTAGGCAAAGGTACAAGGTCCCAAGTTTTGTTTTTCTCCAATGAAGCCATCTCATCATCCATAGCCTCAATCCAGGAACCTGCATTTTCCATGCCCAAAGCCTCTTTCACAGATCTAGGCTCATCAGTGTTAGTAATCAAAGCAAAAGCACAACTGGAATCTAACATAGAATAACCAAACCTTTCTGGTTGCTTTCTTTCTCTCGTGGATCTCCTCAAGGGCTGAGGTTGAGGTTGTTCTTCCTCTTCTTCCGAACTATCAGAGCTTTTAGAGCTCTCCTCATCATTAGGCCCAACATGGTCTCTCTGTTCAGTCTTCTCAAGGGTAGGAGGCAACTGAACAACATCTTTTTCCTTTTCTTTTTCATCTGGTTGTAGCACAATAGGAGAAGATGTTAGCTCTCTGAAAATAACATTTCTACTATACAACACCTTACTAGTCACAGGATCCCAAAGCTTGTATCCTTTCACACCAACACTGTATCCGATGAAAATACATTTGACAACTTTGTTTTTCAACTTAGATCTTTTCTCCTTTGGAACATGTGCATAAGCTTCACAACCAAAAACACGAAGATGTCTAATTGAAGGCTTCTTACCAGACCACACCTCCATGGGTGTCTTACCAACAAGAGCTGATGTAGGAGATCTGTTAACCAAATAGCAAGCAGTGGCCACATTTTCGGCCCAAAACCTTTGTTCTAAACTAGCTCCACTAAGCATACTCCTAGCCTTCTCCATCAGTGTCCTGTTCATTCTCTCTGCAACTCCATTTTGCTACGGGGTGTAAGGAGTTGTCTTATGCCTCTTGATACCTCGTTCTTTACAGAACTGTTCAAACTCTGCTGAGCAAAACTCACCACCATTATCAGTTCTCACACACTTAATCTTCTTACTAGTCTGATTCTCTACAAGGGCTTTAAATTCCTTGAACCAACTAAAGACTTGTGTCTTACTTTTAAGGAAATAAATCCATGTCCTTCTACTGTAATCATCTATGAAAGATACAAAAAATACAGACATGGAGATTGAAGGAACTTTTACAGGACCAAATACATCAGAATGAATAAGGTCCAAAACATCAGAAGATTTGTGAGAACTAGAGTAAAACTGAACACGATTTTGTTTACCATAGACACAGTGTTCGCAAAAGTCGAACTCGAGATTGCAATCATTTAACCCCTCAACGAGGTTTTTATTTTTCAGGGTCCTAAGACCCTTCTCACCAATGTGGCCAAATCTCATATGCCACAACATTGTCTTTTCTACAGGAAGCTTGCCTTCCAAAGTGTTTGCACCCTTAGGTACACTTACTGCACTGCCATCGGAACCCATTGCCACAGTCTTCTTTACTACTTGTTCAGATGGTGGGGATGAAGTGATAGCCGCTCTCTTCTTTGAAACAGAAGAACTATTGCACTGAGCAATGCATGCTTCAAGCTGAAACAAAGTACCTCTCCTAGTACCTCTAGCAAGCACCATAGAACCTCTCATCATCTTGCATCCATCTTTCGAAAAGACAACTTGCACACCTACATCATTCAGCATACTTACAGATAATAGGTTTCGTGCCAAACCCGGAATGTGCATAACTCCGTTGATTCCCTTTACTCGTCCATCAGGAAATCTGATAGTGACTCTTCCGCGTCCAACTATCTTTAGGTGAGAATCATCACCCAAGTACACCTTTCCACCATCGAACTCTTCATATTTCGAGAACCAGTTCCGATGAGAGGTCATGTGAAAAGAAGCACCCGAGTCAACTAACCACACATCATCAGATGCATGGGCTGCCAAAGCTGCAATAAAGGCATCTCCATCTTCTTGAGATTTTTCAAAAGCTGAATCTGAGCCTTTCTTCTTCTTCGGTTCTTTGTAGTCCCTCCGGAAGTGCCCAGTTTTATCATAGTTCCAACATTTCGCCTTGGACTTTCCAGGAGTCTTAGAACTCCCACGGGATTTGGATCTACCCTTCTTTGACTTGTCATTCTGCTTTCCTCTGTCATTGGATCTCCCGCGAACAGCAAGGGCTTCCTTAGACGAATCTGAAGTCTTTTTTCGCATCTCCTCAGATAGCAGCGAAAACACCACATCATCGATACGGAATGTGACTATAGTACTTCCGAGAGCCATCACAAGATGGTCCCATGAATCCGGCAAGGAACAAAGTAGGGTCATACAACGATCCTCCTCCTCGATCTTGGCATCGGATGATGCCAACTATGCAATCAATAAATTGAATGCGTTGAGATGATCAGTTACAGATCCACCTTCCTCCATTCTTAAAGAATACAACTTCTTTCTCAGGAACAACTTATTCACCAGAGATTTGGCCTGATACACAGACCCAAGTCGTTGCCACAAAGAATTTGCAGTAGTCTCATCAAGAACATTCAGAAGAACGACATCTGCTAGACAGAGTCTAATGAGACCCTTAGCCTTCTGATCCTTGACCTCCCAATCCGCTTGAGATATCATTCCAGGTTTCACATCAAGTGAAGTAGCCTCCCATAGATCGCGGTCTTCAAGCATGTCTTCCATTTTGAGTTTCCACAACTCAAAATTAGTGCCATTAAATTTCTCCGCCTCAATTCTACTGTATGAGGAACTTGCCATCTCAATCTACAAATAAGATTCAGAATGCTCTGCACAAAATTCCCACTCAACTTGAGATTAGCTCAAAAAACCCTACCCAACAACTAGGATCAAAAGTTGATCAGGCTTTGATACCACTTGTAAGGAAACTCAGGTGCGGAAACATCTTCCTACACTAATCTCTAAAGGAAAGTATTGTGCAAATTCTTTTTAAATCCTTACAATTTCAAATTCGTTAACTACTTTAACAAAGATATTGCAGCCATATACCATGTATACAGAAAATAGATAGAGAAGATTGAAACACATAAACACAAAGATATGCCAGTGGGGAAAAACCTTTCGGTAAAACAACCCCACCCCTCCAAAACTTGTACAATGTATTATCTTCAACACAAAGACTACAACACATTTGCAATGCAAGTTCTTTCAGGAGATGAGAGACTAGTCTAGCAACAAAACAGTACACCTATCAAACTTATATCTCTCCCATAGAAGTAGCATCATATATATAGACTCCTCAAGACCCAAAAAGTACCCATAAAAGGAGTTTGGCGTCCAACCACCAAGACCCATGCACAAAGCCACATGTACATAGCTGTTACATGCAATCCCAAAAATAGGCGTCCATACCTAGAATAGACTATGACAGCTTGTCATAGAATCCGCCAAAAATAACGGTCACAAGAGAAGTGTAAGAGAATCTGTCATACCAACCTATTTTTGGCATATTCTCTTACACATACCAACCACTCCTTGGGCGCCCAAATAGGCCCAAGTCATAAGATGCTCTTACACCTGTCATAGCACATTCCTTAAATAGTTCTTACGCGTCATAGGAATCCGTCATGACCGTTTCAGTCATGATCTCCTTACGCACAAGATGTCGACACATCAAGTGGAGTGACACATCAACATGCCAACTAGGCATGTACACTCACACTTAATTTCATTATTTGCAAAAAATACATTTACAAAACAAATAATAAGAATAGGAATTATCCAAGGTTGAGACACCTTATTCCTAACACAATGGAGTGGGAGTAATGAAACCATTGAGGAACTCTCTAGGCAAAGTGGATCTGATGAAGCAGAAGAGGCAGTCTCTAATCTTATGCAGAAAAATCAGAATCTAACGGATCAGATATCCAATCTAAAAAGGGAGCAGGAAAGTCATGCTCTGAGGATGACTGAAGTCATCGAAGCCAAAAGAAAAGCTGATGATGAAAAGAACAATACCTTAGAAGCACTATTGACCTCTGAAAGAGCTAGAAATCTGGCAGAAGATGCAGTAAGAGAAAGTGATGCTCTTGTTTTACAACTTCAAGCAGACATGTAGAGCACAACTCAAGAGAATGCAATTATGCATGAGCACTTGCATGACAAAGATGATGCATGCAAAAGGTTGGCTATAAAATTGTATCAACTAAAGGAACAACTGAAAACTCTTTTAGAGAGAAATGAGAAACTTAGAAGGTACAATGAAAGCTCAGAGAAGCTTGATGAGCAATTGAGGGCTCAAAGAAAACACAAGGATCCCACAGGACTTGGTTACATTGGTCAAAGAAACCAAGAAACCGGTGAGTCCTCTGGAGTCAAGCAAGGCAACATGGAGAAGTAGAAACCTACAGAAGACAAAGGTAAGAAGACCTTCAAACCCTCTTGCAAACATTGTGGCAAACCGGGTCATAAATCTAATGACTGCAGAAATGCACCGGAAAAACCATTTACTTCTAACAGCTACTGCAGCAACTGTTACAAATATGGTCACAGGACCTTTGAATGTAGGTCACACTCCAACAGTGTGTCCAGTGGAAGCAGGGGAAGCTTCAAGGGATATTGCTATGCATGGAACAAGTTTGGACACAAAGCGGAAGAATGCAGGTCCAAAACCATGGCATTCAAATCCCCACCGAGACCAGTATTCCATAATAGGAATGTTAACCGGAGCACATCCAACTATGCTACCTGTGGGCCAACTGGCCATAGGAACTCTCGATGTCACACCCATGGACACGGAAAGAAGGGTCAATCCACGGAGAGGAACCAAACTGCTTGCTATAGCTGTAACAAGATTGGGCATCTGGCCAAGGAATGCAGGAACCCGCTGATGAACAAAGGAAAAGGTCCAACCAAACCGGTCAAGAAAAACTTGTCCCCCCGACAAGGAGGATAACTTGAGGAAAGAGACCAAAAAGGAAGTTAAGAAGACTTGGTCAGTAAAAGGGACAAAGAGTTCTGCTAAGGAGAAATCTGAGGTAAGGTCATCATCTGCTGATGGTGATATCTCTTCAATAAATTAAGCCTAAGGGCTTAAGGGGAACAGGTAGCCAGCCTACTGTTCTTGGAGGAACTGGTGAGTTGTGATCTCACTCAGTCAAGAAGTGCTACCGGGAAGATGTCACTAATCTAACATATAAACCAGACAGGAAAGTGTTGACATTGCAACCGAGGATATGTGAACAGGTAACAAGTTTGTGGACCGGTTGTCAAAAGAAAGGTTAGGTAAGGGTAATTAATACAGTAACCGTTAACAAAAGTTACCATTTGCTAATTACCGTTACGACCTAAGTCTATAAAAGGGAAAGCTGATTACTCATTTCACTATACATTGCGAACTGTGATTATTGATTTCTTAAGCTTGAGTAATCTTTTCTTGCTGTGATTTACATTTTTTTCTTAGCGAATTCCATGAATCTTATCAAGAACTTTCTGTGTAAACCGGTCTAGTATAATGGCATCTTCATCTTCTGTGGTAAGCCTAATCAGTGCTAACCAACTTGATAGACCAGTTTACGATATTATGGCAGTACAAAACCGAGAAAACGATATGGTGGGAGCTCTATCATCCATGCCTGCATGAGTTTTGCTGACGAAGGATGTAACGTGACTCATCCACAGCAAATAGGAGGAACTCGGTGAACGTTCATCCAGAGTGAATACCTTTCACTTTGCGAAGATGGGAAGCTTCAAAACAAATACGTGAAGCTTGAAACATCGGGATTGATTAATGGAGTGAAATATCCAACCGTGTTTCGACCGGATTGGATTAGACTGATTCTGAGTAGGGTTCACGAACCAGGAATGTGGTTGGCAAAAGGCACGGTAACACCGATAACAAAAGAAGATTTACGCAGGGTGACTGGTTATAATGCCATAGGGGAAGCTCTTACCCTAAGAACGATAGCCAATGTAGAAGTCACACAATTAACGAAGTCAAGGTTTGACAGTCGGTTGATGACTGTGAACGACATTGAAGACGACAACGTTCGGTTTGCATCGGCGGTTATCAACTACAAAATATATTAGTCAAGCAACCTAAATAGCGTACCGGGAGGAGCTATACACACCGCGCAAAGGATTATGCATGCCAATGTGCAATACGATATATGCGCTATGTTGAGAGGGCAAATCTTCAAAAACCTAAACAAGCTTGGTCTGGTAAAGAAGAAATTTCTCAAATATGAAACGTTGCTAGTATGTTTATTTTTCTATTATCAGAACTTCTTTCCAGGCATAGGTAAGGTTACATGGCTAGAAGATAAACCAGTAATGGTTCAAATAAGAGAGATGGTAAATAACCTAGGAAATCGGCTCAATAAGATAATAACCGATTATTTTGAAGCCTTTCAATTAAGAATGCACAACAAGGAAAGAATTCCCTCTACCATTGTTGAAGAATATAAGGAAGAGGTGTGCGTTCTGGTAAGCACCGATCATTGTATGATCCAGGCTATGGAGCCAAGGACCGAGTATGCACTGGAGCTCGGTTATGAGATTACCTCCAAGGTTGCAAAGGCATATGCTGATGCACTACAAGAAAGCGACCTAGATCTCTCTACATATCGATTTGGCACCTATGAAGAGATACAGGAAAACTGAAGAAAAAGACATCGGCAAAGGAACCAAAGGTGTATGTAAAAAGAACTCCCACACCTAGGAAGAAGAAGCCAGTGGGACAAGAACCCAAGGTTCAAAGGAAAAGGACTCAACAGGTATCCAGTGCTCAAGTTGAGGAACTGGAAGAAACAACTACTCTTCACAAAAAGAGAAAGACCGGGAAATTGGTAAAAGAGGATGCACTAAGAGCAAGAAAACCGACCATTGATGAAGTGGTTGAAGGGATAAAGGAGACAGTGGACTAGGTGCAGTTAAGAAAAGATATGAGCTTGGTGATGAAGACGATAAGAGAAAGCTGGAAGAAGCTGTTATTTTTGTTCTTCACAAGCAGAACTTAACACTTGATGTACTTCATAAAACAATTCCTGATGATCTAGTAAGAGTAATTGAAGGAAGATGGAAATCTTCCTCAAATAAGGAGAGAGAGCTAAGGATAAGGGCTCTGCTAGAACTACAGAATCATCCAAGTCTGGAAGAGGCAACAAATCAGGCTGACCTATTCAAACAAAGTTTCACCATTAGAAAGAGAATTGGTCAAGTCCTAATTGGTGAAGTGGATAAAGTTTATGATGGAGTTGCTACTTGGATGAATGTTCTCAAGCAACAACATCAAGCAGAAGCAGAATGCCATAAGACCACATAGCCATCGGTAATGGACACTAGAAAGGGAAAAGGCATACTGGGAGAGGAGACTCCGGTCATGGCTAAAACTGCAACTGAACCGGTCATTGTTGATATCACTGAAGACACAGCTAGTGATCTCACTCCACCAACCCAACTTGCTTCCCCAGTTAAAGGTAAAGCTAGAACTTTAACTGTACATAATATAGTAGATGAAATAATGGATTTTGGTGAAGTGTCAAAATGTTGCTAAATGGTTCAGTGTTCTAGTAGAAGAGGATAAGCAGAAAATTGAAATTGCTCTGTTAGAAACCATTTTAGATTTCACCAAAAGTCCTAGGGACTATAGGCCTCACTTTCCTCCTGAATTGAATCAAAGGCTAATGGCTAAATGGAGAACCAGTTTAGCATCGAACAATAAAATTATAAGGGAAACTTTGACACAAGTAAGACCAGGTCTCAGTGATGAGACAATAAAACTTCTGATTGAAGCAGTGTCACTCAATTTGGACACAAAGAACAAGGTTGCAAAGATCATTAATGGGCTTGAAAAAGATGTGTATGAAGATTCTCTGTATTTTTGGCAAAAATATGACTTCAACACTCTTCAATCAACAGGTCCACAGGGCATCTCACAAGATGAACTTGAAAAAGTATTGGTACCACCGGTACAGTTCACAGCTGGTGAACAATCTACAACCGATGAGAAGGAAGTTATACCTGAACAGTTCACTTCCAGTGAACAGGTAAATCTGGGAGAACAAGTTCAACCAGAAGATCAAGTACAGGGAGAGTTATTAGAAAAGATTGTTATTACTAACCGGTTATTGAGGGGGGGTGAATCAGTAAATACTATTCCTATCTTCAATTAAACCTTGTATAAAGATTCTTGCAGAATAAACAGAATGTAAATAACCATTCACAAATAGAAATAGAAATACTCAGATCAACACATCATATATACATAGAAACCCTCGGTTAGAAGGAAAAAACCATAGTGAGACAGAGCTCACAACTTCACTACTGTAGTAATAAAGATGTCCGGTTAAGAGCTTACAAAACACTTGCAAGAGTGTTACCCAGTAAAGGGATTTGGTAGAAGATCGGTTAAGATCTTGACTCTGTTAGGAGCCGCCTTGTTAAAGGACTTTCAACATCAACTAAGATGCTATCTGATTAAAGGATTTATACAAAGAACCTATTAGGGTTCACCCTGATAGAGGGATTTGAATATGCTTTAACAGTATAAAAGCAATGATCTTAATTGACACTCTTTGTCTGATTAGATCATACCTGTTGACCTTCCTGTTCTACCTGGCTGTTGATCCTTTCTGCCTTTCACCTTTATGATCGTAGCTTCTCTCTGAAGATATCTCTCCCCCTGCTTTCTATATTCAACAACGCTTCTTTTGTGTCCTATAACATGTATTTATAAGAAATTAATCTTATTAAAACCTAACTCATAGAACTGCCAAGCTGTAAACTCACCCAAAAATCATGCAGCAAAAAGCTTTGCGAGATGATCTTGAGTTTACCTTTAAACATCCGCGTAGAAATAAAACTAACTCCTATTAAAAAGCTAACTCCAGTTCTAAACGGTGGATGCTCCGTATAATCCGGTTTTAAAACAAACAGCTCCACATAATCCGGTGCGGATTATTATGCACTTGACCGGTATGATCTTATACCCGGTTCATCCCCTGTATGCACTATAAGACCGGTACTTTGTACTCTGTTTAGTCTACTGATGCATTTACTTTGTTTAGTCGACCAGTGCCTAAAAAGTAATATGAGTGATCTACCGGTGTACCTATACCAGTGGGAATGGTGTTTGCATCTATTTTCACCAATGACAACTTAAATTCGCCAACAAAGATGACTATTGAAAAATGAACAGAAAAGGAAGAAACTATTTTGAATGATCAATAGGTTGCTAAAGAGCAACAAAAGGAACAATCACCGGAAGACGAAGTCCATCCGGAAGAACAAGTACATCAAGAACAGGAAGTACGACAAGAGGAGATACCTCAAGAACAACAATTTCCTGTTAATGAAGAACACGAGAAGCCTGCAGAAGATCAACCTGCACAGGAGAGTAGACAGGAGGAACCAATAAATGTTCCTAGTACATCTTCATTAAAGAGAAAGCTAACTTTTGCAACAGATTCTGAAGTAAAGAAAAGCAAAGTTAGTGAAACAATGGTTGACATAAGCAAGATGTCAACAAGACAGCTAAAAGAGCTCACTAAGAGAAAACAGGATATGGCTCTCTCTAGTGTAAGAAATATCTTGTACAATTTTGTACCTGATATAGATATAGATGAGGATGAACCTGTAATTGATCAATTGGAGATATTAGCGCAAGCAATTGGGGAAGATGTCATTGACCCAGAGACGATTGCAATTGATCACTATGAGAAGAAGTGAATAGAAATTCTTCACAAACAGGTTGAAGAACTCAAAGTCACTGTATGTACAAGCACCGGGGAGCTACAACAACAAATACAGGATGCGGGATGATTGATCACAAGGACTTCAAATTTTGAAGACTTTGTTAAAGATATAACTGAGAGAACGAACAAGACTATAGAAGAGATAAATGTTCTAACATCCAAATTTGATGCGAAGAGCTCTTCTGCAACAAAGTACAGCCGGGAGCCTACAAGTCTTGCTCTCATCTTAAGGAAGGCATCCGACGAAAAGACAAAAAGAATCCAAGATCTTATTGGATTCTAGTTGTTCATTGGACCAATTTTTGATCTAATGCAGACAACGACAACAAATGCAGAAAGACTGATCAAAGAACTTGATTACAAAATAGTGGAAGACATGGAAAATATAATAGTCTCACTGCAAGCAGCAAAGAAAAATTTAGATCATATAACAGGTATATGGAAGCCATTCCTTGATTCTGCGAGGAAAATATATAAGGATATCTTCAATAAGCTACAGTTATGATATGTAAACATTTAAGGACTAACAACCCTTTGACCTGTGGAGGCAAAAATGGGAAGAGATGGAATACAGATACAGATGAGAAGATCAACGCAGATGAAAGAAAAGAGAAGAGAGAGATGACAGTGTGTGTTAGAATATGCTACAGGTAGACAAGGAGATCTATAGGGGAGTCTACAGGTGATGTATTGATATGTTTTGCCACCAATGCCAAAGGGGAAGATTGTTGACATAAACTTAGTTGTCATTGGTAAAGTTATAGGCAAACATCAATCCCACCGAACACCGGTACATCACACCAATACTCATAATTGTGAACCGGTAGACTAAATAAGAAAGTGGTGAACTTTAACTGGTCACGCTTGTACCGGTCTAGGTTTTTGCAACCGGTCATGGGATACACACAGTGAACAAATGACTAATCAAGTACAAGCTCTTCACCGGTTATGTGCATGATAATCCGAACCGGATTATACGGAGCGTTTTTCAGTTGAACTGGAGTTATCTTTTTCAAGTGGAACTGAAGTTAGCTTTGTTTTATCTACAAGCGTTTCGAGGTAAACTCAAGATCAGTTTGCAAGCTTTTATTGCATGCATGATTTATGGGTGAGTTTACAGCTTGGCGGAACTGTGACATGTATTTTTAATAAGATTAATTTCTTATATAAATACAGGTCAAAGGACATGAAAGAAGTGTTGTTGAATATCAAGAGCATAGAGCGAAGGAGAGCAGGAGAGCAAGAGAGAAGAATCTTCTGAGAGGAGTCAGAGTCACGAAAGGTGAAAGGTAGAAAAAGATTCAACAACCAAGCAAAGGAAAGGGTAACAGGTATGATTTGATTAGATAGAAAGTGTCATCATAAGATCATTGCTTTAAATTGAGAAGCATATTTAAATCCTTCAATCAGAGTGAACCCTAACAGGTTCTTTGTATAAATCCCTTTACAGGGTAAGATCTTTATTGGTGTTCTAAGTCCTCTTACAAGGCGACTCCTAACAAGGTCAAGATCCTAACAGGTCTTCTACTAAATCCCTTAACCGGGTAGCACTCTTACCAGTGCTCTGTAAGCCTCTAACAAGCCATCTTAATTATTGCAGCAATGAAGTTGTGGGTTCTGTCCCACCGTGGTTTTTTCCTTCTAACCGAGGGTTTCCACATACATATGCTGTGTTGACCTATGTATTCAATTTCTGTTTATGAATGTTGTAATATTCTTTAATTTTTGAATAAGTAAGAATATCTGTTTAGAAAGAAGTAGAAGAAATTGAAATTACTGATTCACCCCCCCTCTCAGTAATTGTAATATTCTTTAATTTCTGAATAAGTAAGAATATCTGTTTAGAAAGAAGTAGAAGAAATTGAAATTACTGATTCACCCCCCCTCTCAGTAACCGGTTAGAATTAACAGGGGACAGTTTGAGAATGAAAGGAATCATCAAAAGATAAGTGCAGTTATTTGAATTTTTATTTTGTATTGGTTAGAGGATTCTAACTGAGCTAGATCAAAAGTTAAGATTCATATTTTAAGCCCTGGATTCAATGATGTCATAGTTTTTTTAAAGAAATTCCTCTATGATCATCAATTTGGATTTCACCTATTGTTAATTTGGATTTCCTCTATAAGCAAGTTTTCTTTTTCATTCACAAATGCACAAATGACATAGAAACCATCCTTTTTGGCCTTTTAAGTGGTCACTTTTAGGGTTGGAGAGTCAAATAGACCAAATTAGGCCAAAAAAAAACACTTTAAAAAAGTCAAAAAAAAATTGTTGTGAGACCAAATTTGGCCTAGGTTCGGCCACTGGGCAGCAAATTGTTCCAAATTCTGGTCTGCAAGAATTTGTGGCTCTGCGGGCAAATTTGGGGGGAATTTGACAAGGACTAGACTTTGTACAGAATTGAACCAGACTTTGAGTGTTTCTGGAGAGAATCTGGTAACTTTGCTATTAACCCTAATTCTAAAACCAAGACCCAGGATGATGTGGTGGCTAGGCTATTCTCTCTCAAATTTAGCTGTCTAGTCAAACATGAATTTGACAAGGGGTCAGTGAAAAGAAAATAGGAATGAGATTTAAATAAAAATAGAAGTAGAAAAGACAAAGCTTTCTGTGATTTTGAAGGTGAGAAATTGTAGGAGGGGTCGAGCTAATTTGTTGGCATGGCACTATTTATCCTTGAAGACAAGTAACCCCAAATGATGCATGAAAAGAATAAGGGGACTACTCAAAAAATAGGATATGAAAGGCATGAGTGTCAAAGGATCAGCCAAACTGGCTGCAATGCAACATCCTTACTTGAAAGATGTAAAAATATCCAATGACATCCAATCTAAGGAGGATATTTTTCAAGATGAAGAAAAAACTATTGATAGCTATCCTGAGCCTTCCACCCGAAGGTTTGAATGTAATAGCTTTTTCAATTAGATGAATGTGTCTGATTTAGACTCGAAGATTGAAGATTCTCTCAAGGCCTCCTATATTGTGACAGAGGAAACCCATAAAATCCCTGTTACAGATCAACAACAATGTGTAATTTGTACCCAGACTACAAAGGATGTGGAGAAGATGAAGAACAAAATGGAAGAAATGGAGAAAAACATGAAGATCGTGATGAGTTTCAACACTAAAATTATGCACAGGTTTGCCACCAGTCCCTAATTCTGCAAGATTTGTAGTTGAAGAAGCACAGGACTAATGTTGATAACTTGTGGAAGTATAATGGAAATTTATAAATTCCTCACTAGGGATTGGGGACATCTATCCACTTAAGTTGTTTCAAATTTTCTTCTTGTTTGTGATTAAGTGTCACCCAAAATCCTATACTTTTGTTTATATGTATATGTGCTGGTAATGTGCTATTTCTGGCCATTCTTGGGCTGGTTTTGCTTTTCCTTGGGGCTTTATTTGTATAGGTTTCAGGACCCTTGTTTCAAACTTAATAAAAAGCATAATACAATAATTACTACCTCCATCTATCCTACTCCAAATTTGTCAATATCCCTGCCGACATCACTCAAACACTTGGTGTTGGGACCAAACGTAGTAACATGATTGGCAGATAGTGGATAAGAAAATCATGCCTAGTTAGCCAAAGTAGACAGAGGCATTCTGCGTTGTTCATAAGATAGTTTTCCTAGTGTGTGGTAGATATTAGGTTTAACTAGAATCAATGTGCAAAGGGAATCAATGACTATCGTAGAGATTGTTCCCACTGTCTTCCACAAATGACTAAATTTTCCTATATCCCTACCGACATCACTCAAACACTTGGTGTTGGGACCAAATGTAGTAACATGATTGGCAGATAGTGGATAAGAAAATCATGCTTAGTTAGCCAAAGTAGACAGAGGCATTCTGCGTTGTTCATAAGATAGTTTTCCTAGTGTGTGGTAGATAGTAGGTTTAACTAGAATCAATGTGCAAAGTGAATCAATGACTATCGTAGAGATTGTTCCCACTGTCTTCCACAAATGACTAAATTTTCCTATAGAAACCCCATATTCTAGAATATAATCCAAACCCAATCACCAGCTTCATATTCTTTTGCCACTATCATCCTTTGAAAACTAAGATTTTAGAATCTTTTTGTTCATGGGCTCAAACATCGGTTGCCTATGTTGTTTGATGGGTAAGGGGGTGTTGTCATGTCCCTGACATGAAGTATACTTAAGCAAACAACAATTATCGGAAAATCATGGTCGACTTCCTTAATTCTAAGACAACAAACAGTATGGCAACAATAAAAAAGAAAAAGATTGAGATAATAGTCAAGGCTGACTAAAGATAAGGAATACAACAATATAATATTAAGAAGGCACAGTTCCTTAGGAGAATACAGCGGGAGCAATTCCAAACATTCATTAATTAAATTAATGATTAATATCCCTTAAGTGATTTATTAAGAGATAATATCCACCACAATTTAGTCAAGGGATGTGATTAACAAAATAAGGGGTTGCAAATCCAAAGAGACATGCCTCTGCCGCCCAAGGAGAAGGGATAAATATGATAAACAATAGACTCCCAGACAATGGAACAGGAGGAGAGAAAATAGATATATGGCTGCAGAAAAATATATACTTAGAAAAGATCATTGAACATCATCAGGCAAGCAAAAAAACATATTCAGCAATCTATATCATACAACAATCCGAAACATATGGCAGCGCATCATCAACCAGCACAAATCATAGAACTCTTCAGTAAATCAATCCATTGAATAAGAGAAATAGAGTGAAGGAACAGCATAGGGGAAATATATTCCACTCTGTTAATATTCAGATCAGACTGTCATTGTTAATATTTTAATTCTCAGTGGTAATGTAGAGATCATGCCTTAGCTTATATATGTATATATATGCACATCTCTGTTATATACTAATAAATATTAAACAAATATAATAACACTGCAACAGTCCATCAAAGGAATATGGAAGGAGTCTGCATTAAGGGAGAACCGCTATAGGACACCCTGCTATAGGGTGACCTGGCTAAGGGCACCCTATTACAATTTCCCTTCCAAGCCCTGCATTGAGGGACTGTTGACAAAACCAAAGATCTCCAACAATGTAAGAATGGAGGGGGATTATATAGAGGGAGAACTTTTGTCTTAAGGCATTCTGCCATGCCTCCTTATTCCATATCTTATATGTCTAAAAACCACCTTGCGAGAGAGGGGGCCTGAGGTGTTAGAGAAGGGTGGTGAGTGGGCTCATAAGTAGGCTGTCCTAGAAGGACCATTGCGGCCTAGGACAAAGAGGGCACTTGCAGAGTCAAGTAATTCCTTACAATGTCCACCAACTCCACAAGATAGCACTTGTTTGTACAGAAACAAGACATGGTTGGGGATAGAAGGTACAAGCTGCCAATCAATTCAGCTTGACTAACCCTAATGATTAACTATATATATGTATGTATGTATCTTTCATGTTCTGATTGCAGGATCCAAATCCAAGATCATATTGTTATGGAAAGATTTATTCGGTAAGATGGAATCCTAACCCTAATTTGTTGCAATTGTGATTTTAGGGGTGAATTCTCGTGCAAATTAGGAAGGGCACATCACAGGTATTGTGGGGAGTAGTGGAAGGTTGGAATTCATCTTATATGTTAGATTGATGTGATAAGACAATCTTTGGTAACATCAGATTTTCTCTTTCCTTTCTATTAGTCATGAGGTGTTAATTAAGATCAAAAAGTTTTTGACATTGTTCCTAGGGACAAAGTTTGGAGTAAAATGGAAGAGCTTAGGATCCCAAATGAGTATAGAACGGCTGTCCATAAGCTTTATGAGCAAGTTAGAGAAAAAATCTGAACTAAAGAAGGATTTTTTAATGCTTTGGTAGCGACATTGGGACCAAATAGGGCTGTCAGTTTTCCCTCAGATTGTTTGGTTCATATATCGATATGCTGGAAGAGTGGGTGAGCAACACTCATGGGAGAGGGTATTCAATTAGTGGGCTACGTGGTGAAGCTTCTCTTGTACGCAAATGGTCTTAGTCTAATGCAAAATCTGCCCATGGTTTGAGAGAACACTTGAAGGCTTTAGAGCATTTTTGTTGGAGGTTGGGATGTTGGTAAATACCAGCAAAACCAAAATCACGATATTTTCTTTGATGCAGAAAAAGAAGCAGGTTTACTTTATCTTCGAAGAAAATTCTTTGGAGATAGTGGAAGAGTACAAGTACCTAGGAATTGATTTTCACAATAGGCTCAATTGGGAGACATGTAGGACAAAGAGGATCCATGGGGGATGGAGAGCTTCTTACCTTATTCGAAACAGGTGCAGGAAAGCAGAACTATGGGACTGGAAGACCAAGAAAACCCTTTTTTGTTTATCGGTCATTCTAGTTGTCCTTTATAGAACTATGAAGTTTGGTGGAGTAGCATGTCAAACCACAAGTGAAGACAAATAGAAGAATTCAAAAACACTTAATCACTAGTTGCCTTAAAGTCAAAACAACAGTCCCCTATGAGATCCTTTTAGCTGAAGGTGGTATGTTCTCGATGGAGGCTTCAACAATTATTCTTTTGTTATGTTATTTTCAAAAGGTTGAAATCAAGGATCAACACCAGTGGCCCAAAATGGTAACTATGGAGAAGTTGAAACATAGGAAGAAGACTTGGAGAAAGCAAAATAACAAGTGGATGGACAAATGGGACATTAATTGGCAAGATTATCCTATTTCTAGTAAGGAGATAAGGAATTGGGTGCTAGAAAAATTTAGGACTGCCATGTGGACAAAACAGAATGGCCAAAAGAAAACACACAACATCAAAGAGTTCGACCCCATGTGGACGCATGATGAAAAGGCTTATTTGAGGGCTGAAATCAAGGGAAAGGCTAACATCTTAGATGTGAACTGGTAGATGGATAATTCCCAAGGAAGAGTGGGAAGAAAGAACTTGCATCTTTTGTTGTAAAGGGGCGGTTGAAACCAAATGGCACTTCATCAAGAAGTTTGTGGGTTATGAGAATATCTATAAATGGTTTGAAAACAACTTGAAAGTGGACAATCTGAGCAAGTTGTTTAAGGAAGCAAGGCTTCGCAAAACTGCAATTTTCTTAGTCAAGATTCATAACAAAAGAGCTGAGAGATCCGATACAGTGTTGTTTCTAGAGCTCTTGGTCCCTTAGACCACTTGGTCTCATGGACATTATTAAAATCCCTTCATTTATTCTGTTGGATTTTACAGTTGTGTCCAAAATCTTTGTATTTTAACATGTTTCCCTTTATTCTGTTTTTCAATCTTACAAAAGCTAGCGATCATCCATAATGTGTGTTTTCAGTGAACACTCCTTTGAGTGGATGTGTGTTGCTAGATAGATTCTTTGGGTGGTTAATACCCTTTGGTTCATGGTCCATATCAAACTTCAACAATATTGTTCTAGGCTTCTAGCAATTCGGAATTTTTATGATCTCCTTGTGTTATTAACTTTTCTTTTCAATTTCGTTCAATTTATATTTTCAGATGCTATGTTTGTGTTTGTATGGATTGGATGCCTTTTGTTAGGGGCTAATTAAATTAAGAAAAATGATTTTCATTCCATTGCTTTCTTAAAGGTGTGATCTTTTCAAGCTTCCAAACTAGGTTATATAAGAGAAGTGCATTTTTATTTTGTTTAGAACTAGAACACTTTTATAATGGTCCATTGATATCCCTTGCTGGAGCTATACATCCTACATTCTTGCTTTCTTATATCTTATCTTGTATGAGCTTTAATGACGGTTTGGTAATTATTATTTGTTAAAGCAACTGACCGTAGGATTCTCTTTGGTTAAAACAACATATACCGCCAACAATTTGGTTTCAAAATGCCTTTCCGTGAACCTAAAATGAGGGGATTATCTACTTTCATGTTTTATTCAAACTCACAAGAGGAGGACAAATCTCAGTGCTAGGATACAAGCTTACAACTCAATCTCATTGCTCGATGCTATTACTGATCTTTGGTCACAAATGCCTACAATTTTTTTCTCTATTTCACTACCTTGATCTGGATGGTGCTGAGGTGTTCCAATTGACCTTTGCGACCAATTTAAAATTAAAATAATTAATATGATAATGTTTTTAAAGGTTCACTCTTCAATTAGATGCAGCACATTTAATCTTTTTAACGTTTTCAGTTGCTGTAAATTAATGCTTGAGGATTTTAGACTTTGAAGTGAAGGTTTACCTTGAAGCTAAAAAGTAGATGATTCTTCATTTTGGTGTGCATATGTCATTGAAGCTATATGTTATTTTCAGATGAACATAGTTAAATGCATAGCTTACAAAATCTCTTATCTTTCAAATAATATTTTGTGTAAACCAGGTCTTTTTTCCTCGATATTTGTACTGATGTGTTCTTTTTTAATTGAATTGATTATGTTTGCTCCAGGAATATCCATACCCATTTTTGAATGAACTTCCAGAACCTCAAGGCCTTTTAGGAATGATTTTTGTTGGACTTTTCTTACTTCTTTCAAGCTTCAAAGCTGGTGAAAAGGCAAGCAATGCATTCAGGGGTGCATATTCCCACAAATTAGTGAAATCAAATTAGCTTGTTCTTTAAAGGTGGCGTTCTAGCTGCTTATTTCCATGAGTGTTTGTTACAGAATTGAAGCAAATACATTTTGCACGTATGCTCATTATTGTCTTAAGCAAATTGTGCTATTTGTAATGAAGTACCATACATTAAAATTTTAACTTTGCCGATGTTAAAATTTTCTTCTTTCATATTTTGTTATGATATTTCATTATTGAGGGTACTTCCATCTATAAATGTTTTGGTGTCTGTTGTTTCAATTTCTTATTCCAATTGTTGTTATGTTGTAGAATAAGACTAAGTTAATAAAGTATAAAAATGATGTATATCTAATTATTTATTATTAGTAATATTATATAAAAATAGTTAATAAATTATACAGTTAAGTTTAAGTTTATGTTTATCTGAATATAAAGTCATAAATATTTTATAAGTTGTTTCACTATATTTCAATGATAAAATGGCACATTTAAGTATTTGTTTAATAGAATCTTAATCAAAATAATTAAGTTCTTTAATAGAATTTTAAGATAATATAATCTGGCTCTAGCCTTTTATTGATAAAAGATAAAAATAAATAAATGCATCACAGAATTCTTGCAAACAAAAAAATAAAAATAAATTAAAGATACTAATGCTCAACAAAGAGTACATATATACATAGCACATTAGGATGCTTAACTCTATTAATAAACTGCATGGTATTCATTTTAAATGGTATAATCTTAAATATATATTTTGAAAATATGTTTTCTTATATGTAAATAATGCAAGAGAGCTGAATTTAGTATAACATTACATAAAAATAGTATATCTAATTATTTACTTTTATAGTTTAAAATAGTAAATAATGCAAGAGAGCTTTATTAATAAAAGTGATGTATATCTAATTATTTTATTATTAGTAACATTACATAAAAATAGTTAATAAATTATATAGCTAGGTTTATGTTTATTTGAATATAAAGTCATAAATATTTTATAAGTTGTTTAACTATATTTCAATGATAAAATAGTACATTCAAGTATTTGTTTAATAGAATATTAATCAAATTAATTAAGTCATTTAATAGAATCTTAATATAATATAATTTGGCTCTAGCCTTTTATTGATAAAAAATAAATAAATGCATCACAAAATTCCTACAACCAAAATGACAAAAAATAAAAAATAAATTAAGGATACTAATGCTCAACAAAGAGTACATATATACAGCACATTAGAATGCTTAACTTTATGAATAAGCTGCATGGTAGTCATTTTAAATGGTTTAATCTTAAATATGTTTTTTGAAAATATGCTTTCTTATATGTAAATAATGCAAGAGAGCTGAATTTAGTATAATCGTAAATAAAAATTAATACAAAGAAGGAAATAATTGTTGCAAGATTTGCTAGGAATTGTAGATATAACATCTTTTTGTTTCAACTTATGGTAAAATTATATCATATTATGATGATATATGAAGTTTTTGTTTGGGTGTATCATTCAAATAAATATTTTTTTGATTGTTTTGTTCATAATGAATTTGAGTTGGGCACTTGGCCCTTGGGGGTCCAAAAAATGATTAAGCTTAGATTTTGATAACCATTAGATTCACAAGATCCAACATAAAGCACATGTATCCCTTGAAAATATAAATTCTTTAAACCAACAATCTAATGGAAAGTATTTCCTTTCTATAATAAAGTTGAAATAATTTCTTAAAATCAATTAAAAACCTCCAAAAAAAAGTAATGGAAGTTACATATTATGAAAGATGGTTTCTTGTGAACCACTACTCATGAGTCCCTCAACTAGATTATATTATTGTGCACCCAAACATATATATACTAGTTAAAAACACCACCATCAACCACCATGCTTTTGACCACACACACACAGATATATATATATATATATATATATATATATATATATATATATATATATATATATATATATATATATATATATATATATATATATATATATATATATATATATATATAATCTACCTCTTGAGTCCCTCAACATGTTACTCTTTGATATTCTCCCCTTCACAAGGAGTGATTAACTAGCTCATTCTTAAACTTAACATCATATTAATTTACTAGCTTCAACAAAAAGATTTTCTATTAGGTCCTTGGCAATATCCTTCACTACTATATCTATTTTGTGAATGTTACATGTTAAATCATAAAAGTGATTCAAATTGCAACTATAAAACATGTGTAATTTTGAACCCTTTTATATCAGCATGTATGAGATTTGTCCCTTATGATTTAAAATCATAGAGACATGCTTTAAAAATTGAGCTTTGTTGAAAACATTCCATCTTTTAACAAAATAAATTTGATCAAACTAAAGAGTTTGCAAACACTAAGAAACCCCTACAAAAATCTACATACTACAACATTATTACATACAAATGACGTGAGATAATTATCAAACAGCCTATTTGAGCCAATCCATACCATGTAATTTATTTATATCCCCTTCTTATGTGCAAAAACTTCCCACTAGCCTCCAGTGAAAGATTGAGATTTATTACCTTTAAAACAGTTATAATACCTCTAGCTACCTTTCATACTACTATATGCCCTTATCAATGTCTTTTCTCTTTAACTTTAGCACATAGTAATTTTGTCTTTTGAGTTCTCTGTTTTATGAAGAGTATTTGTTTAATAGGTGTATCATTGTTTCCCTCTATTTAATCATTTGACATTTTTTCAACCGTACTAAACAAAAAGAGAACTTAGACAAGAAAGACGAGAATAAGATAAAATACTAGATTTTCTTTTATGGTGTAATTTATATACTTGAATATGGAGGAGTATGTAAGTTTAGTTTTTTTTTTTCAAAAGATCTAGTAGTACATAAAGATTACAAAGTAGAATTTGAGTATATGAAATATGGTGTTTTATTAATAAAACATATTCTTTTAATATATTATATCGCTTCAAAATAATTGTGTTTAATTTCAATACAAATTAAATCAATGGAATTTTTCTTTTTGTTTGTTTTTTTTTTAATATTTTTGTTTTATAAAAGAGTTTATTTTTCCTCATTTTAGATTTTTTTTTGTTAATATAGCAAATAATCTTTCTTTGATATTTTTGTTATTATATTTTACTATCTTTTGATCTATCAATACATATAGATAATTAAGTTTGTTTATATCTTTGGTGAAAAAACAAAATCTTGTAAGTTTTTTTTAGTTATCAACTTCTATTACTTTCTTGTCTTTGGATTCTTTACAAGTAATGTGTCCTATTAAACAATATATCATAACCAAATCAACATAATTTGACATAGAATTAACTATTTTCTTAGTATGATGAATTTAGGTTGGATTCCCTTAAAGAAATTCATATCTACTCAATGAAAATATGGATAATGAATGTGATATGCTGAAATACATATACATTGGAAAGCCTCTTATTTATTCACCTAAACTTGATATTATGTGTAATAAGATAGTCATTTAAGTAGCTTTCATGTTGAGATATGCCCAAGCAAAATCATCAAAGTGGCATTTATTTTCCAAACCTTACCCCTAACATTACCTTAAAGAAATAGTAGAATATGACATTTACTTGTCAAGCATTCCCTTCAACATTAAATTCAAAAAGATTTATTAAAAATTATGTCATAAAAAGGTAGCATTATATTAGCATCCCTCTTAATGGCATTGTTTTCATTCTTAAATTTATAATAATTAGACAAAATATTAAACCCAACTATGAGATAAACACATAAATAGTGAAACTATCTTAGTCGTATGTTTGAACCAGTCCAGCAATAGGTTTGCACATTTGAATCTTTGAATTGCCAAGATGAACTGGCCTCCATAGTCTTTCAAAGATTTCAAATTTGCAAACCAACTATTACCCAAATGAAAGGTATATAACCAACTATGCAATGTCTCTTTCTCATATTTTTATAAACTCCAAATCTTATATTTCATTTCTAAGAAATACAAAGGCAATATTGACATAATAACTAGCAACAAATACTAACATCGGCAATCAAACTTCTTGCATGTCAACTAATAATAATATTGCCATGGGAAACTACAAGACAACATGGCATGATGTTAATTAAATACTAATATAAATAAATACACACAACCAACCCTTACCTATTCATAATTCATAATTAATTACATAGAGAAACAAGTAATATCACGTTCCTACTTGTAGGACTATAATAATAGTAGTCAACTAAGAAATACAAATAATACTTGCTAATATAAACTATTCTTTTAATACTCCTCATAATGAGAGGACAACAAGAGGCATTGTAGCAACATTGTAGTGGTATTGGTATTGTAGCAACATTATAGAAGCATTGTATTGTCATTATAGGAGCACTATAGTGGCATTGTATCATCACTGTAGCAATGACACTATAGTGGACCAAGTTATAAATAAATTGTGAACTTTTCGCACAAATGCAAGTCTTTAATGAAAACCATGTTAAAATGACAAGATGGTTTTCATTTTCCAATCAATATTAGAAATCAAGAGGGTTTTCATCCTACAAAGTTTTTGATTAAGGAAAACAAGTTTTAATGGGGCCCTGAAACCCTTACAGTGTTAAAGCATAACAAGATATAGCATTGAAAGTTTACATAAACAAGATAGCCATAGCAAAAAGGGAAAGCCAGACACAGTCTACCAGCAAAGCAAACAAAAAGTCCAAAAAATAGAACCAGGGACAGAAACAAAAAACCAGGCCAAACACAAAGCTAGGAGAGCTACTCAAGAAAACTCTCTGAGGATCTCCGCCACACGAATCTCTAGCTTAGACGCCTTTTCCGCCACCTCCTTTAGGTCAGCCAGATCCTTACCAGGTTCCTGGGTATCCTTCTTCATAGTGTTGGATCTGGTTCTCTTCCTCGGACCATCCTCCGGAGATTTATCTTTACTGCTATTGGGAGACTCCTCCTTGCTACCCCTGTGTTCCTCAATTTTATTGATCAGAACCTTTATGTTTTCGTTTGAAGCTTTGAGGATGTTGTAGCTCTGTTCAGCGATTTTCTGCAATGTTCCCTCCACACTCTGAATTCTTTTCTTCACATCCTCCATTTTATTTTCCATTTCATTCTTCCCCTCAGTAAGCTTGATCTTGTTGTTGTTATCCTCCCTCTCCAACCTGCCCACCCTAAATTTTAACTCCTAGATTTCGTGGTAGGTCCATTTAGTAGTTCTATAGCTATCAATGACACTATTTTTGGCATTGTTGAGCACACCCATCTGAGGGTTTTCTTTTGTGATGTCGCTCAGAATAACTAGGGCAAGGTCAATAAGGTCCTCCATTTGAATTTTTCCCTCCTTATGCTCCTTAGCCAAAGTTTTCATCATTTCCCTCTTTAAGCCCATCCTAATAGAAACATTGTAGAAATCTCTCCAAACCACACTCTTCTCTATATCTGAGATCTTGCAGGTGTACTGGTCATCCTACAAAGTTATGCACTCCAAGGGTTTTCAATTTCAAGTAAGAATATAAAAACAAGTGCTCAAGCTTTGAAAAGGGATTTAATTTTTATAAAATGGTGGATGTTTTCATTTAAGCAATTATCTTCCTTTTATAATCTCTATTTTGGCCCCTTTTAATTGGGAACCCTTTTTCCTCCTAAAATTTCTTCCAAAAAGTGTTCATTTAAAACACTTAATTAAATATTACATAATGCCTTATAACATCTTATTTAAATTTTAGCTTTAGAATAATAAAATTTAAGCTATCATTGTTATTGTTTAAAATAAATTTCGTGGGACTAATGTAAAATATTTTTATCAAAATATTTCTCTAATGTTTTTTATTAAAGGTGTTGGCAAATACAAAATAAAAAATACAAACAACACACTAGCATAAAAGCTAGTATCTCTCCTCAAGGGTGGGAGGGAAACTCACTCACCACTTGTGGAGAAGAATGTGATTTTAAAGAACTATTTTTCGTATACTATAGGACAACTTTCCAGTCAATATTGTCCTCAGGATCCCCAACACAAGGGGGGAAGATAATAAAACCCTATTTAGACAATTGTCAACACAAGGATCGAAGTGTTGAGAAAGTTGTACATTTTTTACTAGAAATTGGAGCAGAGCAAGAGCAATAGTCGAAGAAGGGTCATCGTGGCTAGAGAGGGCCACACCAATAGGAGTGGTATTCTCATGGACAACCTCATTTACAATAGAAGCATCACCCAAATTTGGAGTAGAAGCTTCATCCTCATCATCAGCCTACAACTCTTCATTAGAGGAAGTATCAAAAGTTGGGATAGTCAAATATTTTTCACAAGAACCTTGACATTAAGTGGTAGCTGCACCTTTATGCCATAGGAGAGAACAATTAGTTGTCAAGTGACCAATAGAGAAACACTAGCAGTATCAAGAAGGGATGCCCTCATAATCCACCACTTGAGTCCATGGCCTATCCCCCACGGTGAGAACCACATCTCTAGGAAGAGGTGTGGAGATATCGATGTCCATCAAAATTCATGCAAAGGTAAAGAGATCCATATTTGTCATAGTCTCATCCATCTTAATGAAATGAAGAATAGAGTTGTCAATGGCCTCAAAAAAAGAGTTATCCCAAAAGTGAGGGGGAAGATAGGGGAGCCTAACCTACACTAGAAACACGCTAATTGGCTTAGTAAGAGGATTAAAGGAAATTATCTAGGGTTTAGCTAAGAGAGAGTGGGTTCCCCAAACCCATGGCTTGCAAAGAACAAAATCCCATTCTTTGGAAGAAATAAAAAGAGCAACGAAAAACCCCTTTGCAAAAGGGAAAAGCTCAATATTACCAAGGACCAAGGATCTCCATGAATCCATCACCCAATGATGAAGATTTGGAAGAGAAGGCCATAAACCAATGGATCTACAAACCAACCCACAACATTGGTAGAAACCCACATTTTCCACGACATCTAGACCACACACCACTAGAGAGGATGTCTTGGCACAAGCAAGGGGTCAATATTTCTCCTTTGAAGGTGTAGATTTTTCATCACGGGTAAAACTTCACCCACCAACAATAGTGAACCTAGTACCAAGTCTCTAAGAGGCACCTGAGAAAGAGGCAAAACCAAAGCATCCTTGAAATTGCCCCTGCAAAGGGAACCCGAAGGAGCCTCCACAACCGACTCAAGAAAATTTGCGGAGAGGGGATTTGGGGGAGGGACCCCCTCATTCTCAACCTTTGAAATGCCAACACTGGGTCTCTAAGAATGGTTCCCAATAGACATCATCCCAATAGGAACCCTTTCATTATAAAAAATGACACCTCCAACCAAAAGTGGAATAGCTAACAACCCCACCACAGGTCACAACGACCGGGCCTAACCAACAATGATATGTGTAGTAAACTCATGTGACGTACTAAGAACAACAATAGACATGGTGGAGCCATTAACGACACCTTTAGGAGCTCGCAAAACTAGTGTGCACTCTGAATCAAAGGCATAGGTGAGAGATGGAGTCATTGTGCTATTCAAACATGTAGATGATTGATTCATTGTGTCATTCAAACCAACCTTCATAAATTTTAGCATCGAGAAAATTCAAGGCAATTGATTAATACTTTAAAAAATTGAACCTTGGTTGTAAGCTCTATAGGCAAGAAGCCCTAGTATTTTACCAAGGGTTGAAGTCAGCAACTCTCCATTGAGAACCAATAGAGAGTGACTCTGTGGGGACTTGAACCTTGGTTGTAGGCACTACAAGTAAGAAGCCCCACCATTTCACCAAAGGGTCAAACCCTTTATGGAATGTTATCCCTTAAATAAAGAAATAGGTCGAGTCTTCCAATATTTTAATTTTGAAAAAGGGACATTATAGTTCTCCCTTCTCAAACTTTGTTTCCCCTAGTTCATTTTGAATTTGGATGTTGTGCCTTCCTATGTCAACTATTTAGTTGGAAAAATTTTCCAACAGACTAGATATTTGGCTGTGCTCTTGTTCCTCATTCTCCTCTTTGATATTGATGATTACTTATGAAACCACAATTGACTAATTTTCATCATCTAGAGGAGGAAACTTTTTCAAAAGTGTTATATGCTACCCCAAGTTCCCTTTCAAGGCATGAAAGAGGAAATACATAACGAATCCTACTATGTTCTAAAAACTTAAGCTCATAAGAAACCTCCCCAATCATTATGGGATCTTTCAAGGCTCATAAAAATAAGGCTTGAACTTATTGCCTCTAATTTTCTTGAGAGAAGATTGTTTGTATAGTCATAACCTCCAAAATACTATTTCCAACCTAAAAAATACTCATTATGGCATTGATCTTCTTATGTTCTATTGATTTTTTATTTGTTAGATATTTTTATTGAGTGACTCAAAATTTCATTGCTCTACCTGGCTAATTCTTTCACTCCTTACATTCTACTATTGGTGATGACCAAATAAACAAAAGACAAAGATTCATAACCATATAAATCCATAAATGAAGTTATAATAATGGTCATATGATGTAAATTATGGTACCATTCTCCCATGGTTTGAGACATTTGATCCATGTTATTTGTGGCCTTGCTACATATTTCCTCAAATGCCACTCAGTCCACTTATTCGTAATCTTTGTTAGCCTATTGTTTGAGGTGATAGCTAGTATTCGGTGTCAACTAGGTTACTACCAAAATAAACTAGGGAACTTGACATCTTTGTCACTCACCATGTTCCTAGACAATCCATAAGCCAATATAATTTTTTGAGAAATAATCTAGCCACTTGTGATTCCTTGTACATTAAATATATTGCAAATAAATGGATATATTTAGTGAGTTTGACTACTACAATAAATATTTAATACTTACTCTAAATTGTTGGAAGGATAGTAATGAAGTATATAGAGATGCTCCCTCATTTTTGACTCAGGGTTAGTAAGGGCTAAAGTAAACCTACTAAAAGAACCTTGCTTTGTTTTACATTTCTAGCATTTTACACATTCTTTGATGTTTTTGAGGTCACGTCCCTTGAATCATCTCCAAGAAAATATATTCCTAGATGTCTTGTAAGTCTTGAAGTATCTTAGGTGACCTACCAAGGGTGTAGTATGGACTTCTCTGAAGACTTTATTCTTCACCTTTTATTTTGGGTTGAGATAGACTCCATCCTTGTAAAGGATGATATCATTTGTTACATTAAGTATTTCATCCTATAACTTACCCTTGCAGACATCAATGAAAAAATGTATTATTTTCATAATTTTTCATTATAGTCACCTTCCAAATAAGAGATAAATCAACTATAGACCACAAAGTTGGTTTCATAAATAAGACAAAAATACAACATTATTCTTACACTTAACATTATCTATATCATAA
Source organism: Chamaecyparis obtusa (assembly GCA_027943335.1). NCBI lineage: Eukaryota > Viridiplantae > Streptophyta > Pinopsida > Cupressales > Cupressaceae > Chamaecyparis > Chamaecyparis obtusa. The sequence goes on from BSBK01000053.1 coordinate 2,521,136, forward strand.
TCATAATTCTAGAGGTTATTGATCTATTTTTGTTGTATATCATTCAAGTTTCTCTAGTCGTGAAGAATTTCAAAGTGTCATCATAAATCTTAATTATGATTCTTTTACGAACTAAATACAATTCAAATTTAACCAAAGTGTGCATAATGATCAATATTTTTTATAATATATTAAATATACTCTCTCTCGCTCTCACTGAGCTTCAAATAGTCAAATGTTATGGGATTCTCATTATGCATCAATACTACCCCAATAAATTCTCCTGAAGCATAACACTCAAATACAAAATGGAATTGAGAAATCTAAAAAAACACATTACACAAACTCATTGTCTCCTTAAGCTTGTCAAAAGCTCGTTGTGTTGAGTTTCTTGATGAGAAGGTTATCTTATTTGTTAAGTTTGTCAATTTTACTACCAATGGTGAGAAACCCTTAATAAATCTTTTATAAAAATGCAAAGGCCTTGAAAGAATCCTCTCAATTATGTTAAGTTTTTATAGGAAGCCAATCTAGGATTCCTTGTATTATTTTTTTATCTACTTGGACACAATGGGCATGGATGACATGTCTTGAGTATAGATTGTTGTCATTTTTAGCTCACATTTAAGTTCCTTAATGAAGAACAACTGCTAGTTAAGAATTATATGTACCTTATCAAAATGTCACAAGTGATCTTCTCAAGTCTTGCTATAGGTAAGGATGTCGTCAAAGAATATTAGCAAAATTGTTCAATTCTTTAATGAACACCTAATTTAAGCAGGATTAAAAAGTAGTAGAAGCATACACGTTTTTCAAGCCAAATGACATTCACCTAGAAACGTATAGTGCCCCATAATAACACATGAAAGTCATTTTATGAGTATTTTCCTCTCTTAGTCATATCTTGTGGTATCCTTATTTGAGATCAATCTGAAGAAGTATATTTTCCATAAAGCTCATCTATCAACTCATCAATCCAAAAAATGGGGTTCTAATTCTTGATTTTTCTCTTATTAAGGGCCCTATAACCAATGCAAATTCTTAGTGTGATATATTTCTTCCTAACTAGGACTATGAAAGATGCAAAGGGACTAAAGCTTGGTCTAATGTGTCTTATATCTAAGAGATCTTTGATTTCTTTCTCGATCTTCTCCTTGTTCCTTTTCAGGTGGTGATAAGGGGTAGTAATGACATTTGGAGACTATCTCAAGTTTCATTATGTGCTAAAATATTCTATTAGGCGACAATCCTAGAGTTTTTCCATTAAAGACTATGCTATGTTTTTTATTAAGGAAAAATGGGGTTTGAAGGGACTCGAAACCCTTTACAAAAATACTACAAAAGATATACCATGAAAACCCACCAAAATAGAAAAGAACGGGATAAAACCAGAAAATGGGTTTTACCTATAGGCTCCCACAACTTGGAAAAAAAGATGCACAAAAACCAGCAAGCAACCCACAGCCAAAAAAAGGACCAGAGAAAACTCCAACCAAAGTACCCACAACAAGGGATCATCAAGATTTACCTTTAGTACTTCCCTTGTGGGAATGAAGAGTCATGTCAAAAGAGGGCGTAGACATCTTAGCTTTCTTACCCTTAACAATTATCCACCCTTCTTCCACCTTTGCGGCTACATCATACCAATTTGATGAATCCAATGCTAGTCCACCATGATCCTGAGAAAGAACACCTGCAAACAGAACGTCACATCCTCTCCCTACAAGTGAAGCATCACCCTACATGCAACCAGAATTGAAAGCCATAGTACTATCACTGGACTTAGACACCTAGAGCCCAGATCCACACGCATCCAAGGGTACAACAAGAGGGACCAGAGATTGTGAACCAGCTTCAACAGACACACCACAAGAAACTAGATCAATCTAAGAAGAAGCTGCAAAATCTCGTGCCACCTCTTGAGAAGAGCCCCTAAGAATTTCAGATTTCTTTTCAATCATGTAATGCTTCTTTGAAGCACCTTTCCACCGTGAGGCCAACAAAATCTTCTTCTCTAACCCACAATGCTCAGCTTCGTGACCATATTTGAAACACCTTCTACACCTAAAGGGAATCCCTCCATAGTCCAAAGGTTGAACCCAGCTGCCCTTAGAAGACTTGATTAAGATCTTAGCGGGAAGCCCTTTAGAGACATCCAACTCGACCAAAATGTGGGCAAAGGTGGAGTGAAAAATGTCAGACAAATCAGCATCCACCAACAGAAAATCCTCACTTCCTCAAAAAGAGAATCAACCCAAAGATGAAGGGGGATAAGGAAGTTGAACCCATATCAGAATCTTATCAAACTTTTTAGAATAAGGATGAAATCAGAGTGCCAAGGTTTAACCATTAACAGGAATTTGTCCAGCTTCCAGCTAAAAAAATTATCACACAAAATATTCTTTCTATCCTCTGCATTCTCAAGTTTAGCAATAAAAAAACCTTTAGCCATAGGGTAAATATGAACAATACCAGAAAGAAGAGGCTCCCAATAATAGGAGATCCAAGAATGCAAATATTTACTATGTTTATCTAGAATAGGTTGAACATAAAAATTATAATATTTCTCATTATTATTATAGTGGTTGTTCCAATGCAGATTGCACATCATTTTCCTTAGCTCTAAATCCTTAATATGATACTTGTGATAATTATGTTGGAAGGACTAAAATAAGGGTAGACCATTGAATCTCCTTTGTTGACTATTCCTCAAGGAAGGGTGTAGCTACTACTTGTGACTCCCATATTACCTTTGTGCTTGATAGATGTAGAAAACTTTATATTTCGGTTGTGTATGGTTAGCTTTCCTACCTTGACATTATATCTATGTTATTCCCTCTTATGGATCCTTTTGTGGTTGAGAATGATTGGAACCTTATGGTCCATATTTTATTCATTGATTGGAACCTTTGTAATCACTTCAAATTGTTTGTCATGGTGAAGAGATTCTTTTTATTTTACTTTTTGTCTCATGAGGATTTCTCCTAGACCCTCTTAGATGTCCATAATTTATAGGCAAAAATGGACGCTACCTTTGAAAATAGAGGCCTAGCTTTGATCTAGCATTAGTTTCATTTTTTAGGCTCCCAATTTGGGTTAGAATTTTTGGTTTATCTTTGGAAAACTAGGATAAGGGTGTATTAATTGGTATTGCAAATTCTATTGGTGGGTCCATAGTTATTGGTTTGGTTGTAAAATCTAGTTCTCATTTTTTGTTTGCTACATTTTATGTTTTTACTAATATGGACAATACTTCTCTTCTATGTATTTATCTTTGAAATTCTACATTTGGAAGCCAAAAATTAAGGTGGAAGATTCTAAAGAATTTGTATTATTTTTCACAAAGTTGGTCATCTTTAGTGGCTTGCATGCCCATATCCGATAAAAGGTTCAAAGAAAGAATATTATACCTCAATAGATAAAGACTCGAACAATATCACTCAAAAAATAACTATACAAATGATATTTTTCGTAAAACGGATGTTATGGTGAGTTTCACATTGAGATTCTACCCCTTCTCATTGGACCTTTGTTTGTTCATAACTCAATTAATTTCGGGTTTGATAGACCATATTAATTGCAATATTCACTAGTCTCATGCTAGTTAGAATGTTGTTATATCATCCCTATTGTTTGCTATAAGTTATTTAACAATATTATCTATTTAATTTGTTGAGATTGCCTCTATATTTAGCCATGTGGATAATATAGTGGATAAAATGCAACACTTTTTCTAGTCCTTTGGCTTTAAGCCTTTATGATCTATTTTTTCTCATTCTAATCTTCAATTGCATGTGGCTTTTATAACTAGTGGGTTGCCCCCTTGTGTGCTCAGTCTTGGTCTTTTGTTTGGAAGATATTTTGAGTTTCCAACTATTTCCAAGACCTTTGTGTTTTATTTTTTGTTTCTCACCTATTGTGGGGATTCAATGTCTTATATCATTTAGCCTTTGGTTCGGGACATTTTTAAAACCCACATTCATCCATTAATTGAAAATTTATAAAAAAAAAATTTCAACTATATCGTCAATGAAAAGAGTTCAAAATGGTAAATTTAAGTATTTACAATAACACCGCATGAGTTTGGCCTTATGGTAATCCTACATAGGATAAAAACCAAAAATTAAGAAAGAAAATTTATCTTTGAAGGAGTAATCTACAAGCTTAAGGGAGAGAATGGAAAACATGGAGAAATAATAACCTCTCCAAAAGGCAATCTTGACAAGATAGTCAAACATAAAATTAAGAAAGAAAAATTATCTTTTTTATGGAGGAATTTGCAAGCTTAAAGGAGAGACTAGAAAAGATGGAAAATAAAATAGCCTCACTAAAAGGAAATATTGACAAGATAATCAAAATTTGTGTCATGATGATCAACAATTGTGTCAATAATATTCAGGATTCGATATAGACTTAATAAGAGAAAATAAAAGATTGTTGGGTTAGTGTAAGGTGCACAAAGAAAAAGGACTAGGAGCCACTTCTTGGGAACCAATGCAAAACACTTTATATGATTAGTTGTAACAAAAAGAAAAAGATTAAGCCACCATTACTCTTAATCACCTAGCAAACCATAAGATTTTTTCTCTTGTTTCTAACTCTTGCTAGTAATTTGATCACTTTTGACTATCGACTAGATATTTTTTATTTATTCTACGCCTCATAATTTGATTGTCTTATATTTGATTGTTTTATGATTTTGTGGTTTATTTCATTGGTAAGATAAAAGAATTGGAGCCCTTTCAAAAGTCATTTTTTTATCAATAAAAAAATATATTGTATATAATATTAACATAATAAAGCCACTTAATGCCCAATCTCCAAGAAATGGCTTTCATCGCTTGCTCTCCCGCTCCTGTTGCGGGTTTGAAAATCGGTCTTGATGTCACTGCAATCGCTTCTCGTCTGGTTCCAAATCTGGTTTCCATTGTGTGTAATGGTGGAGCTTCTCCCATTGTGGGTGGGATTTTGCATTCTTCAAACCATTTTATCATTGTCACTTTGGCAAGGAAGTCCTCCGCCGCTAGGGTTTCTGGCATTGGTTTGGTAACACATTCTATTAAGGATCATGTCTTTGATCATGTTTTGGGGTCGAGAGGAGATTTGAGAGGTAAGGATGATTTCCCTCTGTCTTCTTGGTGCAGTTGTTCATGTTCAATCTTTTGTTGCTTGTGTTGCTCAGGATGAACTGTTTTCTCGTGTTGTTGTGTCTTTCTCTCCCTCAGTCCCTAGTTTTGGGGTATTTTTGGGTGTTGGGTTTCTGCTTGGTGGGGCAGCGGATGGTGGGCCCGGTGCTCTTCAGTCAAAGTGTAGGAAGTTTTTCAGAGGGTTCATCCCAGTTTCTAGTGTCATTTAAATAAAACTGAATGTGGAGACTGGGAGGGAAATTGGTCATAATGCATATGTTTTCTCATCTCATGCTATTATTTATCAATTCAGTGGTTTTTGGCCCAGTCTTCCTCATCTCCATGCTTGGATCTCACAATAGTGGGAGCCCCTTCTTTCAAGTACAATTCATATTTACCCTATGGCTAGGGGTTTTTTTATTGCTAAATTTGAGAATGCTTAGGATAGAAATGTTATCTTGTGTGATCTCTTTTTTAGATGGGATGATAATTTTTTGTTAATGGTTAAGCCTTGGCATTTTGATTTCTTCCTTTCCTAAGAATCGTTTAATAAGATTCTGATTTGGGTGTGAATTCCTCATCTCCCCCTTCATGTTTGGGTTGATTCTCTTTTAGAGGAAGTGGGAGACCCAATTGGTGACTTCTGATGATTGATGCTAACTCAACCGATATTTTCCATTCCACATTTGCCCATATTCTTGTGAAAATGGATGTCTCTAAAGGGTTGTTTGCTAAGATTGTGATTAACTCTACGAAGAGTAAATGGGTTCAAATTTTGGGCTATGAGGGGGTTCCTTTAGATGTAGAAGATGTTTTAAGACTGGTCATGCAACTGTTCAATATAGTTTAAAGAAAAAGAAATTGTTAGCTTCGTGGTAGAATGGTGCTTTGTATCAACATTATATGGTTAAGAAGAAATCTTATCAGAGTTTCTCACAGGTGGTTGTGCATGATTCTGCATGTCTTGAGGCCTCATCTCATGTTGATTTGGTTTCTATTAATGGGAGTATGGGGGTTGGTTTTCCACTTGTTGTTCCCACAAATGCGGGTGGGAATGTGGCTTGGTCTTCTACTCCTAGTGATAGTGCTTCTTTGAATGTGCATGGAAATGGGCCCCAGGTGTCTACTTCATGTGATAGTTCTATGGCTATCAATTCTTGCAACTTTCTTGGCGATGTTGTGCCTGTAGGGATAAATTTGGGTGTTCTCTCTACTAGTACTTGTTCCCAGGATGATGGTGTTCTAGTGATGGGTTCGTTGGTTTGGAAGGGCTAGATTACTATGAAAGGAAAGAAATCCAAGACGTTTATGCCCTCTTTTGACATGACTCTTCGTTCCCACAAGGGCAGTGCTAAAAGTAAATCCTAATGGTTCTGATAGTGGGTATTTGGGCTAGAGTTTTCTTTGTTCTTTTATGTGGTTTTTGGGTTATTTGTTGGATTTTTTGTGTAGCCTTTTGTTTCAGGTTGTGGGAACCTTTTGTTAAAACCCATATCACAGTTTTGGCTCGTTCTATTTTGGTGGGGTTTAATGGTACATCTTATGCAATCCTTTTGTAAAGGGTTTTGGATCCCTTACAAACCTATTTTTTCCTTAATAAAAAACATAGTAATGCCACTTTTTCAATAACAATTGTATACAACGATGCTTCAATGTCCACTTCAACAGTACTTCCTACTCATTTTGCAAATTTGAATGCAACGACCTCTTCAATGCCACTATCCACTAGTGGGGGTATATTGGGCGCTGGCAATGGCTCTTGTTTGCAATTGGGGGCCTCCTTGTTAGTGTCAATAGAAACAATGACCAGTGCTATTCACGGCTCCCATGATTTGAATTCTCCCTCTGCCTCAATGCTTCTTGAGTTGGGGTCTTCTCCATCTCTAGTTGTGGGTGGTTCAAGGTTTCTTGATGTTGTTCTTGGCACTGTTGGTGGAGTGGTTTCTATTGATGTATTTCTTACTAAGCACTCTTCTTTGAGACCCAATACTAGTTTTTCTAATTCTACGAAGGAGGTGCCCCCCCCCCCCCCCCCCCCCCCCAAAAAAAAAAAAAAAAAAAAATCAATCTATTTTTGATGGATGGAGCTTTGCTCACATTGCCAAATTTGCTACTGCTCTTCCTTCATTTTCAGGAGAATTCTTGTTTTGAGGCCACTAAAAACTCTATTGGTCATTTTTAAAAGGTGGATGGGGCCACGATTGTTATGGGTCTCACTACATTTGTTCATATTTTTATTGACATTGACATATCCAGACCTCTTCTAGGGGATGTGGTTCTCATGGTTTGGGATAGGCCATGGACTCAATCACTAGATTATGAGGGCCTCCCTTTTGATGTCGGTGGTGCTTCTCTACAGGTCATTTGGCAACAAATTATTCTCTTCTGCGTCATAAAGGATCTACCACTTAGTGGAAGGACACGAATGATAATCATTTAAATACTCTAGGCTCAAATTATTCCTCTAATGACTCTTCATAGGATGATGATGATGACTCCCATCAGGGTGATACTCCTAGTTGTTGCCTCCTCAAACATGGTGGACTTGATTCCACCTCTTGGTGTTGGTGTGTCCCCCTCTATCCATGTGGATCATTCTCTAACTACTGCTCCAGATATGCCTCAACCTTTGGTTGTTGATGTGTAGCCTTGCCAACACTTTGCCCCTTGTACTAGTGGTCCTTCAAACAGGGTTCCACCACTTGCACCCCTTTTTGTGGGGACCCTAGCAATAGTATCACCTATATAATAGTTCGTCGATGTAGGAAAAATCATTCTTTGGTCTCTCATCCTCCTCCCCACTTTGTGGTTGAGTTGTTTTCCCACTCTTGATGTGGGTTACAATTTATTTTTTTAGTGTCTTGTTAATGGTTTATTTTTTACCTTGTTGTAAATGGCCTTTTTGGTCTAACATTGTAAGAGATAGCACCCTTGTGTTGCTACTATTTATAATCTAAAACATATAAATTCCATATTATAATATTATATTTTTTTTCTTTATGTGCTTGGTAAACTTTTTAACATGTCCAGTGACACTAGCATGACACGCCCTCTGGCTCCACTTGAAATGATTTTGACCTGGAGATATGAACCAGTGAGGCCAAAAATGGGGAACCTCATCCCCTTATTACACAATTGAGGCTCAAAACTACATGCACATTGGATTAGTGAAGGCATAAGCCTGTGATCATGATGGCCCAACGGAGGTTTGAACCTAGGTGGGGACAACAAGACCACAACTTAACCAACATACTAAGTGGTGAACCCCACCAAATTATAATATTATAAAATTATGATAACATAATTATTTTAAAAATAATAGCATTATCAAAATTATTAATATGTTGGTAATATTATATTAAAATAAATATTCTGAATAAAAAAAGTTATAATAGATTAAAAAAAAGATTATAATAAAAACTCATTATTATTGTTAGAGTAATAAGTTGTTTTCTTATTAATTGAATCATATTGATTTAATTAATAAGTCACTTATTATCTCTTTCTACTTAAGCTAAACTTTAGCCATATAATAACTTATTGTTTTATTAATTATTATCATTCAACCTAGGTTTCTCCATCCTTTTAGGGTTTCAGATCTCCTTTATAAGGATTGATCTCCTTTGTTTTCATAATACATTCTTTTATTATTGAATTGCAACTTTTTTTTGGACATAAAAAATGTCTCCTCTTTCATGGATCCTTGCGTTCAGGACTCCATAGCTTTTGCTTCTCTCTTTTTGTGGCAGCTGTTGTGTAAGCTAAATATGGGCCTCTAATTCAGCCTCACACTTCAACATAGTCATTGTTCACCAACTACAGCCAAGAATGAATATGAGATTATTCATCTGGCCTATCTAGATGATTCGACCTGTTGCCTTCTATCTAGGTAGGGTTTGAAATTGCTCTTAGAATCGAGAGTCCTGCAACCATAGACTAACACTAGAATGAAGGATTTAATTGAAAGCAAATGCAATTTAATCTAGAAATGATGAAATTAATCTAAGAACAATGAAAGAAAACTAGATTAAGAAATGAAGTGCATGATTAAGCTAACATGATCTATTAATCTAAGATGAATACTATGCTAAGAATGAAACCTTTGAATGCAAAGTGAGTTTTGGAGACAATGTGATAGCACTCCGTTGCTCGAGAATTGTGGATCCTTTGAATGAGAATTGAGGGTTCTTTTATAGAATCCCAGGTTCAATTGACGGTCAAGATTGAATCAGACGAATGGTGAAGATTGAATGAGAGTTCAATTCAGAATAGAAAGTTTCCTGCAGAGAGGCAGTCAGCTTTTTGTTTTTTTGCTTGTGTGGAGCTTTAAGAGTTTTATTGCTCTTTGGATTCCAATTAACTCAAAGTTTCCTTTTCTGAACTGCAGAGAAGATTTTGTGGAGAATATTTGATTAAATAAATTAAATATTGCCTCATAAATGAATTTTCTCAATTATTTGAATAATTAAATTCAATTATTAAGGTGAGGATATTTATTTAAAACCAAATATTTATCTAATTCCTTTTTATGTATTTTAGCTAAAGAGGGTGGATTTAATTTAATTAAAGTGTTAGGACTTCATAATTAAATTATTTGATCATAGGATTTATTTAGCTAATTGTAGTTGATATTTAGGAATTAAATATGATATGTGATTGATGCAGATTTAGGGTTTTCTGCATTTGACACTAAGTCGAGTAAAGTCAATTAGAAGATAGAATTGCCTAGTACAATAGGACTTTGATGATTTAGAAATTGATAGAGCGAGACTAAATGCAACAAAATTGGTTAGGATATCAAGATGCCAATTTTGGGGTATCACAGTTGTTTGCATGTAGGTGTTCTTGGGAGCTATGGGTTGTTTTCTCATCAACTCCAACATAGTATCAGAGCTTCAGACCTATTTGCCCCTATCCTCTTCCTGAGAGATTCGGCCTTGTTTGTCAGATCTGTAATTTTCAAAGGATTTTCTCTTGGATCTGGGGGATCTCTTTTTCTAGTCACTTTGGGCTCAAACAAACCTCACCGTTGAGTTCAAAGTGCCCAAGAACCCTTAAATCCATATAAAACTTGTCAAATTTGGATAAAAAATGGATTTTGTGGCAAAAAACCTTTGCACTAGGGTTGTTCGACCCTAGCACGCATCCCGAGGTAGTCACTATTTTTTGGAGCACTTTGGGCTCAAACAAACCTCATTGTTGAGCATGCAGCGTACAAGAAACCCCCATTTTGATATAAAACTTGTCAGATTTGGACAAGTTGGCCTCTGAAGTAAAACAAAAATTATGTACCAGGGTCGTACGACCTTGGCACACATCTCAAGGCAGCTTGCAGAAAGAAAAAAAATTATCACAAGTGCGCACCACCTAGGCACCACCACAGAGGCCACCCAGTGGCCAGCGGTGACCGTTGCTGGCCAGTAGAGTTTCCTCAATGGCCCGCGGCGGTGTCACCACCGGCATCACCGTCGGTGACTACCGTTGTCACCGATGTGACTGCCGAGGTGACCACTAGTCACCCGCAGGTAAACCACGCATGCACCCACGTGTTAAGGCTAACCGCCAGTGCCCAGCCCCTAACTAGGTCAGCACAAGGTCACATGCAGGGATCGGGAGCCAACTCCCAAAGCCCCCAACCGCTAACCCCTGGTCACCTAGATGACCAAGGGCCAGTTTTTTTGGCCCCCAAGCCCTGGTGGTTTTTTGACGATGATGGTCATTTAGCGGTCAATTTTAAGCCCATAAAATGCTGACATCAACATGCATCAACACTCTTCTGCACCTTTTTGGGCCCACGACATACCTGAGGTTTTCTACTCATAACTTGAGCATACGGCGTCGAAATCAAGCAAACGAGATATCATCAGAAAGCTCTTTCCGAGATCTATCTAGATCTAGAGGTTTGAATTTCTAATTTTTCTTTTTTCATGATATTTTTATATGTCAAAGTCATAATTTCTTTTTTGCACTCTGGGAGCCATATCTTGCGCATCCAGACTCCGTTTTGGGAAAATGATATATCATTGGAAATCTTATTCTGTGATCTTTCCAGTGTTGTAAGTAATGTTTCCAGATTCTACTCTAGGTATATTTTATTCATTTTTTTGCATTTCTGCACTCTAGTGAATGACTTGGATGTTTCAAGTCCTGGAATCTCTTCCTTTTGGGGGATGGCTCTTCTTTGGCTATTTTTTTTTCTTTCAATAGCCTTTCACTCTTCTTTGAGCAGTGTAGACATCATTTTTTTAGCCTTCTTTTATTCACACACACTAAGATAAAGTGTCATTCTATTGCATGTATAGGATCTTGCACATGTTTGTGCTCTTTGTACTCGCACTCAATTATAAAATGTTATGGGGGGGTTTGATGTTTGCCTTTGTTTTCCATCTACCTTTGTCAAGTGAGTTTTTCTCCAACGCATTAGTCTCAGGATTCTTTATTTGTTTTTGTACTCTCTCTACACCTTCGATGTTCATGGTTCTTCATCATGTAGTTCATATTGGATGTCATTTTCAGTGTAACTATCACCTATCCCTTGTCAACATTATGGGGGGTTTCCATTGTTGGTTCTTCTGCTTCTTTGGTTTGATAGTGTGAGCTATGTATTCAGTATTTGATCCTATGTACTAGGCAAATGCAGTGGTTGGGTACCTATGCATTCGGATGAGATGGATCATTTACCACATGGACACTTTTTCTTTCCTATTTTTTGGAAGCACTCTTCCAATTTTGATTGATCGGCTCTTCAAAATTTGGTGTTTTTATGCCATCTGTATCTTTGAGTTCGGGTTTTTTCCTTTGTTTGCTTCCTGATTCAAGTAGTTTCATTTGAGGGCGGTCTGGTCTTGTCCAACCAGTCTAGCCAGACACCACATGAGGCAGATGACTTAATAGGCTGCACACCGATTTGCATTTTGAATTGCAAATTTACCAGTCAGTGCTTTATAATCCGATCCAAATTTTGTGGAGCATTTTTTAGAAGAATTGGAGTTAACTTTTTCTTTCTGCGAGTGTTTCAAGGTAAACTCAAGATCTGTTTATAAGCTTTTTGATCAAGAGTTCTACTTCAATGATGTTCTACATGTTCATCCTTGTTCCTATTTTCTGGAACATTCCCTAGTTTTGGAGACTTCTTCAGTCCTTCAGACTATTCTTTGTCTCTTTTTAGAGTAGAGTTTTCCCATGCAGTTTTCTCTATTTCTCCTTTTTTACAGAGACTCCATTTTGTACTTGGGTACCTCATCAGGCCTTTGTTGCCAGGACCAATTTGCTTTCGGTAGTTCTTTCTAGGTTTTTAGCTTCTCTCAAAGTTTATCTTAAGGGGGGGTGTTAGAGTAATAAGTTGTTTGCTTATTAATTGAATCATATTGATTTAATTAATAAGTCACTTATTATTTATTTCTACTTAAGCTAAACTTTAGGCATATAATAATTAATTGTTTTATTAATTATTATCATGCAACCTAGGTTTCTCCACCCTTTTAGGGTTTCAGATCTCCTTTATAAGGATTTATCTCATTTGTTTTCATAATGCATTCTTTTATTATTGAATTGCAACTTTTGTTTTTGCACATCAAGAATGTCTCCTCTTTCATGGACCCTTGCGTTCAGGCCTCCATAACTTTTGCTTCTCGCTTTCTGTGACAGGTGTTTGCATGCAGGTGTTCTTAGGAGCTGTGGGTTGTTTTCTCATCAACTCCAACAATTATGATAGTTAATCATATAGTGAAGATTATTGGAATTATAAAATTATTAGCAATCTTAGCGTTGTGGTTATTATAATAAAGTTTTAATAATATCTAGTGTTATAATTTAGGTAAATATGTTAAAATTGACAATATTATTAAATATTGTTATGTTATACTAATATAATTAGTGATAGTGAGATTTTTTATATATTTATATTTTATTTCTATACTTAACTATGTCAATTACTTATTTTTTTTAATATATGTTGATTGTGTTTTGGTTTTTAATATACAAACACAACATGATATGTTGTGTCCTATCATTGTATAACGTCTCTTAATGTAATTATTTTTTTGGAAAATTCATAAGATTGCAAAAAATCCTTTAGTCATCCTCTCTTATTCAAAATATCCTAAAAATATTGATTTCAAATTATTTCATTTATAACATAATCATGTTATTTACTCGAAGAATTATTTATTTTATTTTTATAATATCAATATGATGATTTTCATATTGATATTATTATAATTTTCAAGTATTATAATTATATAACCATCAAATATTTTAAATTAAGATAATAGAATTCTAATTTTCAATATACTATTCTTGTGTTGATGTAATATTCTTGTATATTATCTCATTATAATATTAAATATAAATGGTATTGTTGTAATATATTCTTCTACACTATTAGCCAAAATAATAATTAGTATTTCAAAGGGAAATAGAAAATAAATATAGAAATATTAAATTAATGACATAACATGAGAGTAAAATTGAACATAATGCTAAAGATAACAAGTACTTCAAGAAATGAATGGAGAAAACTAGGAACACAAGAATCTAGGATGCAATGTAAGAAGAAAAATAGTGCATAGAAACCACACCCCCAACAACTAGGCAAGAGGAGGAAAAACAAGATGCATTAAATGGAAGATGAAGGGGTAAATCAAGGAAAGAAAGGAACCGAAAGATCATGGGGTGTGTCATTACAAGGACACATAGAGGAAGGAGCACAAGGAAAGAGGAATGAAAGTGAGAGATGTAAAGAAGATAAAGAATGACTTCTAAGGTAGTTTAATATTTGTCATCATGTCAAATTCAAGGTTCACTCCTCATTTGATTTGAGATATTTGTAAAGTGGTTGTTGATTTCAATGTTTGTTGATTGTTTCTTGTAAATATTTATCTTCTTTATAATTCAAAATTTAAGCCTCTTCCAAAAAATTGTGGTGCTTGGAATTAGCAAATATTACAAAAGACATATTTAATAACTTCTTATGTATAATGTTGGTATTGTGTTCCTTGATATTCGTATTAATAGGATGACCAATCTCACAAGAACAATCAATCTTATAGCCTCCATAATTAAGATGGATGTCCCTTATATCTTTGATTGGAGGGATGATACTTCCACTAGAATGGAGTTTGGAGGCATATTTGAGAGCCTTTCTACAATAGATTTTGAGGTGCTTCCTACAATAGCTTTTGAAAATCCTATTGGAGGAGTCTTCATTATGGGTAAGATTGGCAACAAGGAAAATGCCAAGTCAACATCCCTTTTTTTAGGACTACAATGATATTTGTCTTTCCTAAATGTTCTAGCAATGTGTTTTTCATAGAACCAATTCTATTTTAAAAGCTTAATTGTGTGGAAAAGCTCAATGTCAATGTGTTGCCTCACAAATGTGAAAGGTCTTAGTAACATAAGTCTTTTAACTACCAACTTTTGAGGCAAGGTAGTGATGAGAGGACATGTGGAAGTAAAAGTCAATATGCTTATCTTTCTTCAAACCTAGAAGGTTAAAGAAATTTATTTTTATTTAAAGAAAACTCTAACAATCAAACTTAAATATTCTTTCCAACTTTTGTCATAAACTTGATGCACTCAACAATATTTTCAAAGTGAAAGCATAAAGCTTCTCATTTTTTAGAGTTTTGTTTTTGATAAAGGTAAAAGAAGGTTTTGAAGGGGCCCCAAAACCCTGTACATAATGGTCACTAAAGATATTCAACAAAAGCCCTCTAAACGAAATGGATCAAGACCAAAGAGAAGGTTTTACAATAGGCACCCACAACCTGGATGATTCAAGCATGAAAGAATCATCATGCAAACCATAACTAAAAAGAAGTCCAACACTAGGATTTTCCTGGAACAACCTTCTGATGGGAACAAAGAGTCATATCAAACAAAGAGGAGGCCTTTTTAAGTTTTTTCCCTTTGACAGCGGTCTAACCCTCTTCAACTCTAGCCACTTGAACCTTCCAATGCAAAGTATCATCAGCTGAGCCAGAGCAATCCTGGCTACCAACAGAGGCAACCACAAAACCAATTGACCAAACAGGAGCCACAGACTCCATACCACCAAGAGAAGACAAAAGCGTTGCCTCCCCAGCCAAGCCAGAAAATGAAACAACAGGAGAGATAGGAGGAAAATCTCCATCATCCAGTGAGACCTGCAAATTTCCTATCGATGGCAAACCTCCAGCAGAAGATGAAACCCTAGCCGAAGCAACCAGTGACGGCTCAACAGACAATGATGATCCAGCAACCGGTAAAACCCTAAAAATAATAGCAACCTTCGAAGCCTGCAACTTCCCAGAAAAACCTCCAGCATGAGACAAAACCTTAGCCAAGGCAATAGACGACGCACCAGTAACCAGCGACACACCAGCAGTAGCATCACCAGCAAGTTGTGATGCCATCAAATTCCCAAAAATACCTCCAGCGGGAGACAAAACCCTAGCCGAAGCACTGTCTACCGACAGACTCCCAGGAGCAGAATCTTGACCAATAGAAGAGGGAGGAGGCACTTGCGCAACCACTTGGGAGAAGCTTTTTTGCGAAGAAGGTTTCTTCTCACCAAATAGTGATGAGCCAAGGCACCCTTCCACCATGACGCAACAAATTTATTTTTACCCAAACCACACTAAGCAGCCATATGCCCAAAATTAAAGCATCTACGACATCTGAAGGGAAACCCTTCATAATCCAGGGTCTACATCCAGCTTCCTTTGGAGGAGTTGATCACTCTCTCTGTTGGAAGACCCTTAGAAGGATCAATATCAACAAGAATGGAGCATAGGTAGAGTGGTACATATTAGAAGAGGCACTATCTACCAACAAAAATTCCCCAAGAGCATTACCAATCTCCTCATAAAGAGAATCAATCCAAAGATGCAAAGATAAGTAAGGAAGACGGACCCAAATGGGGAACCAAGTGAAGGAATCTAAGATGGGGTTAAAATCGATATGCCAAGGTTTAACCATGAGCATAAAACGATCATCCCAACTGAAAAAATGATCACACAGTATTTTATTCATATTCAACAAATATTCAAACTTCGTAATAAAATACCCCTTAGCCAAGGGCAAGATATGCATCGTATCCTCAAGGACAGGCTCCCAGTGATGAGAGATCCAGTCATGAAGCTTCGGCAAGCTGGGCCAAAAACCCCTAAACCTGTAAATCTAGGCATGGGCAAAGAAAACAGAGATTTTGTGAGCCATATCCTCCTCAACATCTGAATCCACAACAATAGCTAAAGGGGAGGAGACAGGGACAGGCCCACGAGAAACCCCCAGATTCAACAACGCAACATCCCTGGAAGTTATGGAGGGCTCAGCAAAGACCACCCGAGTGCCCTTCACCCCACCCTCACACTCAGGAGAAACAACAGTCGAAACCTTAGAGTTTCCTACATCCAGCGACACCTGTGATTTCCCCGCCAACAACTGACCTCCAGCAGAAGACAAAACCCTAGCACCGGCAACCGGCGATGCCCCAACAGACGACAAAGCACTAGCAACCGATGAAACCCTAGAACCTCTAGCCACCTTCGAGGCCTACAACTTCCTAGGAAAGCCTCCAACAGGAGACAAAACCCTAGCCGAATCCACTGGCGTCGTACCAGCAGCTAGCAAAGCACCTGCAACCGGTGGACTCCCAGCAGACAACTCCATTCACAAGAGTTTTGTTGGCAAAATGTATTGGTATCAATAATATTATATTTCCACCATCTTGGTTTGAGGGGGTGGTGGTATTTGTAATGATCCTCAATTAAAACTCTTACAGAGTACATATGTGTTCTAAAAATTCTTACAATTAAGTATAAACAAAAGATTAATTGTTACAATCATATCCTCATTAAAATGTAACTATTATTATTAAAATATTGTCAATTTAAAAAGTTAAATATTATTAATTATAACATTGAGAGGTATTATTATTAATAATAACCATAATATATAATATATATTATAATATATTATAAAATATTATAATAATCATTTCATAATATATAATATATATAAATCATTTAATAATAATATATATTATATTATATTATAATATATAATAATATATATTATATATTATAATATGCATTATTGTTATGGCAATGTCGGCTCATAAGTGGTTGTCGACAGTAAAGTCACACCTTAGGTGGTGCAACTGAATCGCAACCTTAGGGTTGCAATCAGTCACACCCCTAAAGGGAGCGACTGTATAGGAAGGGACGTGACTCCCCCTACCATACATATTTATACTCCATAGATCATGCAAGATGGGGGAAAATATAGCAGAATAAAACAAAACAAGATCACAACACACATCAAGAAAGTTATTTTCAGTATGTAATTAAATATGAATAAAAATAAGATTTCTATTTTCATTGGTGTGTGTGTGTATATATATATATATATATATATATATATATGAACATTTCTACTTTCAGATTATATATATTATATATATGAAATCTTGATTAATGCTTTCTTGAGTAACTATGGATTATTTTATGGATAAGTCTTAAAACTATGATTCTATAATCAACATTAATATTTGTACATTTATATGTTCACTAAAAAAATGATGATATGGATACCATATAAAATGAATCTTATATTTATAAGAGATGGTTTCTTGTATCTGGAGGGGACTAGAGGAAATTGTTATAGTTTCCCTAGTCTCGAGATTGTATAATCTCATGTAGGAAGTATATATACTGATACCAGTCATATGCATATGTGTGGGCTTGGAGAGCATTTATTGCTTCCAAGAGATTCTTATGGGTAGTGCTCTATGGGAAGACGTGTCGATAGCCCGATTGCTTAAAGTGGATCTTATATCCCTCAAGCCAAGAATCAGGAATTCTTTGAAGCCCGACCTAGAGGCATCCTGAAGAATCAAATCCCCCCCTTACTAACTTAGAATAGAGTAAGAGTCATGTAAATACTGTGTAAAATTCTCTACTAACGTTGGTTTTGCAAGAAACTACACAAGGAGGTTAAGAAGGGACATTACAATGGTATCAGAGCATAATCTTTCCATCCTGTGGAAGATAGTTCATGCAAACATATAAACGAAAGAAAGGCATAAAAGCTCTGGCTAAGCAATTAGCAAATGAACTAAGAAACTTCATGGAGAAAACTAATGAGAGATTTGAATGAACCAATCAATTAATTCTTCAAGCCATCCAAACTATGAGAAATAACAATAACCACAATGCTCGACCCACTTCCCCAATAGGAAGAGATCTATGTTCTAATCACGCTAAGAATGAGCCCTCGACTCAAGATTCCACCATGAGACCAACTATACCATTATTTCTCCCAAGAGAAGAACCTATCACAGGAGGAGAAGAAACATCCACTCACTTAGTAGAGGAGATTTCCCAAATGTATGCTAGCTTAGAACCCGAGATACAAAGACTTGTTCCCTTTAAAGAATACTATGAAACCAAAACCTTGGCAAACCATGGTTGGAAAAGACATCATGGGGAAAGAGACATTAAAGCCAAAATAGGCAAAATATCCCTACCACACTTCGATGGGACAGGAAAAGAAATAGCTCAAACTTGGGCTCAAAAACTAGACACTTACCTTTTCCTCAGCCCTATGACTGGAGAAAATGCCATTAAATTTGTCATAATCCACTTGATTAGGGAGGCCCACAATTGGTGGCACCATGGCATCATCACCCTGGGACATAAAAGTATCAACACCTATAGTAAGTTCACTCAAAAACTCATTAGTTAGTTTGACCGAAGGGAACCAGAATGGTACTTCCAAGAATTAACCCACCTCAAACAAAGATGAACTATTGAAGAATTTGCCAACAAATTTAAGAGTCTATTAGTCATGGTTCCCAACATATCTCAAAAGAGGAGGATCTACATGTTCATTGAGTGAGACCCTTCGAACCCCAAACCCTTGAAGATGCCATTAGGAAGGCAAAAATGACAGAATATGATACAACTAAAGAAAAACAAAAAGGTGTTTCCTCTAAGACACCAAATAGAGGAGAAGGTCCGAGAACAAGAAAATTCCATCACCAAGCTAATTCATTAGCCAATTTTGGCAAGAACTCTTTAAGTTGGTTAGAACAATTTTGACCCCCAACACCAGTTACCATCCTCAAACCGATGGGCAAACAGAAGTGGTAAACAAGTGGCTAGAAGGCTACCTAAGGAACTATGTTACCGGACAACAGACCATGTGAATTAAGTGGTTACATTTAGGAGAATATTGTTACAATACAACACATCATATGTCCATAGGGATGAGTCCCTTTCAAGCCTTATATGGGTATGAGGCCACATCCTTTGAGAATTAATCCCTCAAGAAAGCAAGGTACCAAAAGCACAAGATTTTATTCAGAAAAGTAAAGACATCATGAAATCCTTGAAAGAGGATTTACACCGGGCCCAAAATCAACAAAAGATCTATGCAGATAAGAAACGCATAGAAAGAACCTTCGAAGTGGGAGATCTCGTATTTTTACGATTACAGCCCTATAAACAAGCTTCTATCAAGAAGAATGGAACAGAAAAGTTGAAACCTCAATTTTATGGACCCTACAAGATATTAAGAAAAGTTAGGGAAGTAGCTTATGAAGTAGAACTCCCCAAGGATAGAAAAATACATAATGTGTTCCATGTCTCCAGACTTAAGAAAGTCCTCGGACAACACACAGTTCCCTGTGAAGAATTTCCCCCTCTACATGAAGAAGGGAAACTCATTTTGCACCCAGAAATCATCCTTGACACACAGGAAAAGAAGCTACAAAACTGGACTATCATCGAATACCTGGTAAAATGGAAATATCTTTTGGATGAAGATGTCACTTGTGAAAGGGAGGAGAACCTCAAATTGCTTGAGGACAAGCAAATTGAAGATGAGGGAATTGCAATGACCCTCAATTAAAACTCCTATAGAGTATATGTGTTAAAAAATTCTTACAATTAAGCATAAGCAAAAGATTGATTGTTACGATCATATCCTCATTAAAATGTAACTATTATTATTAAAATGATGCCAATTTAAAAAATTAAACATTATTAATCATAACATTGAGAGGTATTATTATTAATAATAATCATAATATATATTATAATATATTATAATAATCATTTAATAACAATAAAAATAATATATATTATAATATATACATTATTGTTATGCGAATGTCAGCTCATAAGTGGCTGTCGGCGGTAAAGTCGCACATTGGGTGGTGCGACTGAATCGCAGCCTTAGGGTTGCAATCAGTCGCACCCCCTAAGGGGGAGACTGTATGGGAAGGGACGTGACTCCCCTCCCCATACATATTTATACTCCACGTATCGTGCAAGATGGGGGAAAATATAGCAGAATAAAACAAAACAGGATCACAGCACACATCAAGAAAGTTATTTTCGATATGTAATTAAATATGAATAAAAATAAGATTTCTATTCTCATTGGTGTGTGTGTGTGTGTCTATATATATATATATGAATTCTTGATTAATGCTTCCTTGAGTACCTATGGATTTATTTTATGGATAAGTCTTAAAATTATGATTCTATAATCAACATTAATATTTGTACATTTATATGTTCACTTAAAAAATGATGATAGGGACACCATATAGAATGAATCTTATATTCATTAGAGATGGTTTCATGTATCTGAAGGGGACTAGAGGAAATTGTTATAGTTTCTCTAGTCTCGAGATTGTATAATCTCATGTAGGGAGTATATATACTGATACTAGTCATATGCCTGTGTATTCTTGGAGAGCATTTATTGCTTCCAAGAGATTCTTATAGGTAATGCTCTATGGGAAGATGTGATGATAGCCCGATTGCTTAGAGTGGATCTTATATCCCTCAAGTCGAGAATCAAGAATTATGTGAAGCCTGACCTAGAGGCAGCCCTAAGAATCAAATCACCCCCCTTACTAACTTAGAAAAGAGTAAGAGCCATGTAAATATTGTGTAAAATTCTCTACTAACATCAATTTTGCAGGAAACTACATAAGGAGGTTAAGAAGGGACATTACAATATTGTGGGCAAACTCTTAGAAATGATTCAAGTAGAGATTGGCAATGACAAGAGATAGTGAAGCCTCCACAACAAGTCTATCAAATTATTCTAATTTACATTTTCATCAATTTTAAAAATAGATCACGAAATGTGATTTGAAACATTAATGCTAAAAATAGGCATACAATTGCATTAAAAAAATCATCACTAAAATAAACTATAAAAATATTTTTTATATTAGATTTTAATTATCATCAATTAACATATTGAATTAAAAAATAAATTTATTATTTAAAATTAATAATATATTTAAAAAATAAATTTATTTGAAGGTTATAGTGTGAGATATAAAGACGTTTAGGATGAGGAAACCAACCTTAATTTTGAAAACATGGAGCCCACATCTTTAAGCATGATAGGACTTTTAGAGTGATTAGAAACACAAATTACAAATCAAACATTTTAACAAATACAAGGGAAGATGAAAATGGGGATAGAGATTATATAGTAGTGTTGTGGGGAGAAAGGATCAACTAGCTTGCATGCTTCAATGAGACAAGTAAGCAACCCTTTAAGTTCTAATATTATTTTTAATTTCAATTTGATGTTAAAGTACTAAAAGGAATCATAACATAGACTTCAAAATCATGTTAAATTGTGTTTAGTTATTGCTTAAAAATAAAAACCTAAAAATGGAGTCTTTGAATTAATTTTTTATTTTCTTAATTTCTTATTTTTAATAATTGATTTTTTAAAAATATATTTAATACTTTATTTATAATCTAAAAATTGTGATATGAGTTATTCATTTTAAGAAGGCATTTTTATATATCATATTAAAAAATCTACTAAAATCTTATTAATTTGTACATTTTCTTTAAATAAGAACTAAAAATGAAGAAGAAACTACTCCTCCTTGCTTTCAAAAAAAATATTAAAAAATTTGCAACTTATTATTTTCATCATAAATCACGAACTAGGTTTTTGAGATTTTTATAAAGAACTCTTATTTTTTTAGATTTTTATAGAACTCAATTAAAGTGTGCCATTTCCTCACACATTTTAGCTTGATCCAATTTGTAGATAAAAACTAAATCTTTAGAACCTAAATTGTACATTTTCTTTAAATAAAAATTAAAAATGAAAAAGAAAAAAAAATTACTATTATGACCTTTGCTTTTTAAAAAAGTATATTAATAAATTTGCAACTCAATATTTTCATCATAAATGATGAACTAGGTTTTTGAGATTTTTTATAAAGAATTCTTATTTTCTGAGATTTTTATAGAACTCAATTAAAGTGTGTCATTTCCTCACACATTTTAGCTTGATCCAATTTGTAAATAAAAACTAAATCTTTAGGACCTAAATTGTACATTTTCTTTAAATAAAAATTAAAAATGAAGAAAAAAAATTACTATTATGACCTTTGCTTTAAAAAATATATATATTAAAAAATTTGCAACTTAATATTTCCATCATAAATCACGAACTAGGTTTTTGAAATTTTTATAAAGAACTCTTATTTTCTGAGATTTTTATAGAACTCAATTAAAGTGTGCCATTTCCTCACTAGTTTTAACTTGATCCAATTTGTAGATAAAAACTAAATCTTTAAGACCTAAATTGTACATTTTCTTTAAATAAAAATTAAAAATGAAGAAGAAAAAAAAATTACTATTATGACCTTTGCTTTAAAAAATATATATATTAAAAAATTTGCAACTTTATATTTCCATCATAAATCACAAACTAGGTTTTTGAAATTTTTATAAAGAACTCTTATTTTCTGAGAATTTTATAGAACTCAATTAAAGTGTGTTCTTGCGCCCCTCCGGCTCGGTGTCCTGGTTGGGTTGGGCTTCCGTGCTCACGGGTTTCAGTTGGTGGAGTTAATTGGGGATGAGGCCCCCCAGATTTGTGGCCTCACTGGTTCATAGCTCCAGTCAAAAGTGACTATTACCGACCAAAAAAAAAAATATTTCCATCATAAATCACGAACTAGGTTTTCAAAATTTTTACAAAGAATTCTTATTTTCTGAAAAAAAAATTTATACAACTCCATTATTTCTGAGATTTTTATAAAACTCAATTAAAGTGTGCCAATTCCTCACAAGTTTTAGCTTAATCCAATTTGTAGATAAAAACTATTTTTTACCGCAAATCACTTAAGATCTAAAAAGTGGTAAATTTTTTTAATTGATTGAATAGTTTAACAGACTATGTACAGTCTACAGTATTTTCCTGAGGTGTACAAATCTAATACGTGTGAATTTAATTGGAAAACAAATAGTTGTATTAGATTGGGCCTGATTCCATCATTAGATATGTACAGAAGCCATTAGATAATGCAAACTCATAGAATCGGCTCCTTCTAGCCTGTCAAATCTCATATGTTTTATACCTTGCCTTATTGCTACGACTATAACTAAAATTTAAGATTAAGAAAATTGGATGTTGATCGAACTTCCGTAGAGTATATGTTCTAATTTCATGCTTGATGTGTTCCATCATATATCGGAATTTATAAACTGTGTTCTGAGATATATTCCATCATAAATCACAATTTATGAATTAGGCATATTTTTGAGATTTTTAGTAAGGGATGGTTTTAGTCTGGATGTTTTCACAAGCTTTTTGCTTGACCTAGTGTAAATTTTTTTTAAACAAAGAAAGTGACTATAATTTTCTAAAAATTAATGGGCAAACTAATTTTTCACTTTAAATTATTTGAAACTAAGAATTAGGAAATTATACCTTAAAAAAATTTGTATTGTAAAAGATTTGAACTTGGTATCATTTAAATGCTTACAACATGAATTTTGCTATTAAACCAAATCCTTCAATTGCTTAATAGATTCTCTTAACATTATCAGATTTCCACAATCCATTTCTAAATGCATGTGGGTTTCTGGATTTGATTGTGTGTGTTTTTTAGCATCAAGGTGATAAGTAAAAATTTCGAATCACACTCTGTGATCCATCATCAGGAAGAGAAAGTGCAAGAATTGTAATAGCAAAGATGTAGACCAAGCCTGTCTCAAGAGATATAAGAAAAGAAAAAAGACGCAAAACTATGCAGAGAAGAAAAAAGAAAAACTAATAAGACTTCAAAAGCAAATAAGAGAAAAAATAAATAATTAAATCTCGAAAAGGTTGGGAACAAAAAATCTACTAAAAAATACAAACACACAAATAAATGAAAAAAGGAAACAAAATCCACACACAATCAAATCCAGAAACGCACATACATTTAGATTGTCTCTTGTCTCTGTATTATTTTATAATTTTATAATGTACAAATTAATTAAGAAACAAATAGTAAGTAATTAACTATAATTATGTTGAGCCTGATTTCACAATTAGATATCCCCTCAAGCAATTAGATAATGTAGTCTAATGGAATTGGCTCTTCTTATCCCGCTCGTCTTGTATGGCCTTATACCTCGTCCGACACTATATCTTCATGAAGCTCAGTTTTAATATTCACCGGAGGGATTTAATGGCTATCTATCCACAACCTTGATCTGATGCATGGTTGAATGATTCCTCTAGACTTTCTCTACGTGCCCTATCATTCCTATGGTGTACACTGTAATTTTTCAGTATTTAATAAATGGTTTCTCCACAAAACTAAATTTATTACCACTCTTCATCTGATACGCATGCTATTAAACAAAGAAAATCAGAAGTAGTGAGAAACTCAGATATCACATGATTGGAGGCTTACTTATTCGGACAGATGGAGGAAAGAGAATCAAATACTTTTTTTTGCTTGCTATTATTTCATTTGTATTGAATTTATCAGACCTTACTGTTATACACTTTATACCAATGATTTTAAATTTAGTATACACCTATTAATTCGATAATCATTACTTAACCGGTGTATGCATTCAAAGGTTCGAATGAATGTTCAGAGAATCTCTTGCTCTGATACTCAAAAGTTAAATACTTCATTTGATATTCCTTCAACAATTATACTCACTAGCAGAACATTCACTTCCGGTTGATACAAACAAGCTCGATCAATCTTGGAACAGCTGGCACCTGATAATATTAAGGTCATGCAGCAAGCAGCTTCTGAATGTCCTTCTGTATCAAGACGATTGCTTATTATTAACTGATAAACTTAAAGATGGTCTGAATTATAAATCAAAATGAAATATTGTTTAACAGTTTGACATACCATTTTATGCATCAAGCCAAAAAGCCAACTGTTAAGAACTTAAGAGAGTATACTGACCTCAATTTGAAATGGAGAAGTTGTTGGAGGATATCTCTCGACAACCTCTCCATTCCTGTCTATCAGGAATTTCTCAAAGTTCCACTTTATAAGGTCACCTAAAAACCCGCCCTTACTTGATTTCAAAAACTTGTAAACTGGAGCTGTATTTGGGCCATTCACGTCAACCTAAAAATAGTAGTTTATGAAATCCATGAAATTCACGTCAACGGGAGCATAAAAGTGATATAGGCAAAACCCTAGTAAAGCCATCATAGATTCAATCGTAATGATACCTTGTCAAATATGGGGAATTCTGCTTTGAAACGGGTGCATGCAAACTCCTTTATCTCCGGGTTCTTACCAGGTTCTTGCCCTCCAAATTGATTGCAAGGAAATGCTAAGATTTCAAACCCTGCATATCATAATTTCCCAATCATTTCTATGCAGTGAAATATTTTGTACAATATCTCAGCAAATTATCTTCTATACTTGTTTCCTTACAAGTTACAACCAACCATTATAACCAAAGCTTGATTTTCCTGGTAAAGATATGACTAATAGTAATTTTATTTTATTGTACTAAATTCTGCTGCAAAACCTCTCTTCTTGTGTAATGCCCCCGCCTGAAGAAGACTAATAATAATAAAATAAAATAAAATAAAATAATTAAACGTGGCACTTAAATTTAAAATGTAAGTTACTTACAACTTCATTTAGAAGTGATGAAGTTATAACAAACGAGAATTAAATTAAAGTTCAATTTTATTAAAAATCAAGGAGTATTATGAAGAGTTATGTCTTATTAGAGGTAATGAAGGTACATAAGAAAAATCAGAAGGGAGAAGAAAAAATCATTGAATATATTTTATATATATAATTATTACTCCTTTGGGAGCACGGAGTTTGGTTCAGCAACCTGATGATGAAACCTCTCAAGGTCTGAAATTAGACGAGAAAACCCCCCTAATTTCCATTGCTCTGTTACTGGACAAAAATCCCTGATTCAGGCAATTTTGAGACAATTCAAAGAAATTTTAGTGAAGATGGATCACTGCAGATTTGAGATAATTAACAGCAGATACAAAGGAAAAGTTCCATATTTCCAAAGGACCAAAACATATACTAAATATTATACCTAAATTAAGATAAAACTGTTAGAACTGTTGTTTCTGAAGTTGATATCATAGTTGCAAAACTTGCCAAATACTCACAAAACTCATGAGCCAATTCGCCTCGCCAGGCATGTCACTCGCCCAATAACTTGCCAACAAATTTTTGACTTTCTGTAAAACTTGCAATAATTTTTGCTTGAAAAACTCTCAAGTAAATGCAAAAAATTGCGGTTTTCCTTGAAAAACTAGTCCAAATTCATACAATTTAGTTTTTCTAGCTTGTAGTTAAGAAAACATGATTTTCATTTGTGATGATCTTATCATGGCTGCCCCTCAGACACATTAGGGTCTTCACTCCCAGATCCCACTAGTTATTGGGATCTCTCGTCAAATAAACTATAATTTTGATTTATATATGATGGAAATTAGTGATATGCTCAACAAATTTAGTAATATGTGTGTTTTTTAAGAACATTTTCAAAAACTTATGTATTTCAAAATGTTTGATAAATCAGCCAAGTTATTGCCCATTTTTATCCAAGTATTTTGGCAAGTTTTGAATTTTAAAATTTTTGGACCAGCTGAGTCATTGCCAAGTAGGAGTTTTTCAACTTTGGTTGATATCATATTTATAATTACTTTTGCTGCTATAATTGTGAGTTAGATTTTACTATTTAAAGAAAAATAAGGAAAATTAAAGGGGACATTACATTTTGACTCATGTAAAGAAAGATTTGTGACACTGACAGCAATGAATCTTTAAAGGAAACAAAGATAACATTTAGGAAATAAATTTCAAAGGTAATATAAAATGAAGATTTGGGAAAGCACAAGGAGACATTTTTTGCAAATTGGCAATGATAGAATTGTCATATTTAGTAATCAGACATTATCAATTATTACAAATACTAGTATCACTTTGCATAAATCCTAGAAAGAGATTGTCCGGATAAGGTAGCTTTTAGAGTGCGTACAGCTTTATAAAACTTAAATTACACCAATATTTTAGAGTTGCACAGGCTTGTATTCTTACGTACTTAAATGAACCTTCTGTTTTAAAGAAATAATTTAATTCTCAAGTTAACTTTAACCTACTAAATATCTTATGCTCTTCCGGCTACAGCATTTCCCTGTCTAGTCACTATTATGTTTTTCATCCAAAGGGAGACCTGACAAAAAAAACTCTAACCATTATCTTGCTCAAGACAGGTACATTCACCGAGCAAAGTCTCACTGCTTGATAAAACGTAAATCACAGCAATATTTTAGAGTTGCATAGGCTTGTATTCTTATGTATTTAAATTTTAAATAAATACTCTGTTTTAAGGAAATACGTTAGTTCTCAAGGCAACTTTAACGTGCTAAAACTTATACATGGCTACAACATACATTAGTTTAGTTATATGGTACAATCGGCAAGTATATTTATGACTCGTCAGTTAATTAAAGTAGCTTTGAGTAGTTGTCAATGGTTGGGAATTATTTAGAATTGTCGGCAAGTTTAAATACTTCTCTTGTAATACAAGAGACTTCACTGTTAGAAAGAGTTCTTGATCCAAATTTTGTATAAAGAGCGTTGTTAAATAAAAGACAATTGTTCTACTTTCTCATTTAGGATGTTTTCATTATGTTCTTACATAATTCAATCCTATATGCATTTTTTGAATTGGATATTGATAACAAATATCTTACTCGTCAAAGCATCAACAAGACCAATACAAGCTACTTATAAGCATACACAATAGAAATCACCTATTGAAGAAAACCACCTCCATATCAGAATTCTGTTTCCTCTACTTTATTAATTGTGCACTTGTAGAAGAAGTTAACAAAAATCCAATGCTTTTCCGATTAATGCATCTCCTTGTCTTGTCACATCCTCACAGTTGATTATTATGTTTTTCATCCAACAGCACTTATATATATAGCTCCTATGTTTTGTTTCAATGCAACAAATTCAGTTCTAAAGTTAACTTCTGTTCTGTACTGTTTGGGTTAGAGCATGTTTTAGAGCTAGTTGACAAGTAATGTTGAGCATTGTTGTGCTCGTGCCTATATATGTGTGTGTGTGTGTGAGAGCACGTGTGCGTCCATGTGGGTGCGCGCGCCCGTGTTTGGCTTGGTGTTGCAATTTGATATCATGATGTAATTTCAAGATGGAGGAATTCCTATTTTGGTGTGATGACCCCTAGGGACCACTTATATTTTGCCTCCAAACTGATAGAATAAGGTACCAACTAGGACACTTAACTCTTTTTATGTCCCCTTGATTTACTTATAGAACTTAACAATGGTTTTGATTCACAAATATATATATATATATATATATAGTAAAGAGGATTAATAACGGTGTTGTACTTTTGATATGAAGTCTGAAGTTCTATTAGGAATACTAAAGCCTGCTATTGAAGTTGACTAAATATGAAGTAGTGACAAGATAGGCGACTGCTATTTCTGAATAGGACCTGTTGGTTCCCAAAACCACAGATTGGAAATCCAAGAGCCTGCCAATTCTCCAATAGGATTCCAAATCAGTTCTGGCTAACGAACGGAAATAATCCAAATTCCCTTGCACTTTAGGCTTCACTACACCTAGGCGGGTAAACCTTCACCTTGAACCTGATCACTTTGTTCAAGGCTTTTCTATAGCGAATTTAGACTTAGTGAGTTCTCCGGTTGGCAAAAATCCTCAAACTCGATCAATATAAAGTTATGTGATTACTTGAAATGATTTGAATGTTTGTGTAAGGTTCTTCAATAATTGATTAGATACTTGCAAGAAAGAAGTATATAGGTTTGTGACTTCAATTAATAACTCCAACAATTATATTCCAATGATTTTAAATGACCAGTGCATTTGTTTATCCAAGCGATAGAGTCAACTATAACAAGGATTATTACGTACAACTTTATGAGACAATATTTATAAAAATATCATCAATTACTCCTAAGCTCTGCAAAAGACAAATCTTATATGCAATTCTCCGTTAGTCCAAAAGGAATTTAACTTCTCCGGCTGGAAGTCCGATTAGACAGAGATAAGGAAACACATATATATATTTCACACTATCTATAAAAATATCATTAATTACTCCTAAGCTCTGCAAAAGACAAATCTTATATGCAATTATCCATTAGGCCAAAAGGAATTTAACTTCTCCGGCTGGAAGTCCAATTAGACAGAGATAAGGAAACACATATATATATTTCACACTATCCTGATTGTCGAACAAAGAATGCAAGAAAATATCCAATGCAAAAATAAAGCCTTGTCGGAATAATCCAATAATCTCTTTATTGATCATAAAGGACAAATCAACATGCCAGTTGTAATCTCTTTGCTTCAAAAAATAAACAAGAAGACATTTTATTTTTATTTAAATATAATATTTGAATTTATATTAAAGCCATGCTTTAATATTTTACACTCCTCTTACAAATGTTTTAACTCTCCTTTCTAAATATATCTTTCTTCTAATTGCTTATTCGAATCTGTCTCTCCTTTTTTGTTTTGCATCTCTTATTTATATACAAATGAAGAGGTGCGAAAGCTCTTCATAAAGCAACATGTCTCCTCCTAACTAATAACTAATCGGCAACTTTTGCTATACAATTTGTAAATCTATTTAAAACATAAAATTATTATGCTGGCCGATTATTTACTTGTTTATACGCTATAAGATAAACGGGGACATTTGGTTGACCCTCAGAATGAATAGAGCAAACTCCTTGCTGTGAATTTTATCCTCAGATTCTTCATTCCTTTATGCGTCTGCCTGAATGCAATCATTTGCAGTCAATTTCTCCATAATATAGGCTGAAGCGGTTTGAACTAGACCTCCACATTCACCCAAATTATTTTCTTTTGCAAGGTGAATCGTTTTGGTTGCTCATTTGACGTGGATAAAATTCTATTGATATACTCAAGTTTTGATATACATCGTTCATTACCCTGCTTCTCTTATGCTATGGTTTGAGTTATTGCTATGAATTAATTTTTTTTCCAGCCTCCCTTATTCTCTATCACTGTGTATGCTAATTCAATTTGACAGCATTATTGTGCTTCTTTGATGACGTGGAAAGGGAACATCATTTGTAATTACTGTCAAATGGGTTCTTCTATTCAACACTTCTTCACATTCCTTGGAATACTTTAGAGAGATGCGGTGATTATATTTATCGAGGCCTGTGTATAATTGTTTTCTGTTACTTCAAGCGACAGTGTATTATCATCATATCTATCTAAAAGATATTCTTTATTTACATTCACACCCTTACTTTCTTCGCTGTGTGGTGTGGGAAGACTCTTCCTCTGCGTATGATATTTTCTCATCATTATCAATTAATAGTTTCATTGAATCTTCTAAACTCCACAATACCTCACGATGATGATGTTGCATATTATATTGATGGCACATGCTCTGTTTCATAGATGGTGGTATGCAAGTTCTTTTGAATGTATATCTCTTTTCCATGTACACCAATGCAGAGAAAAAGGGCTTAGACATTGTTTCATTTCTTCACAAAGATGGTGTCAATGTATTGATTTCATTTATCCAACTCCATAGACCTGAACTTACTTTTTTCTGTTTTGACATTAATGGTAATGCCTCATTTCAATTTGCATGGTAAGAACTCATTTCACATTTGCCATCAATGACAATACTTTATCAATCTCCAACATTATTTCTCAATTGGAGATCCTAAATTTTTGCAAAACATTAGGGCTCCATCAGGACCTTATGTTCATGCATTCAATGTATGAGAGGTTGTGCCTCACTTGTATAGCTGTGACTGATTATATCTTTAAACTGTTGTTGTAATTCTTAGCACTATATCTGAATATGAGTTTTGTGCATATGTGGCCTTCACCATGCAATCAGATGGGTCTTTAACCTCCTTGCACTTGGTTGTTTATTGGCTCTTGTGAGTACCATAAAATTGAACTAAATATCTGAAAATATATTTCTCCCCTTATTTTTATATCCTCCTTTATGAATTTTCTTCATTCCATAATGAGGATGGCTGCTTTAATAATATATATTTACTGCATTATATCTGCTACTCCTATTATTATCCTTGTGTTGTTCTGATCAGATATTCTAATTCTGATCCATATTCTACTTATCTATTTCCTCCATATATCAATGCACCAATCCCTGATGGTAAATCCAAACTGAAGTGTCCTGATGTGGTTCAAATGTAATAGTTAGCATCTGCCAGATCAATGATTTCTTCAATGCATGGACAGAAATATCTCTTATGCTATCACCACACAACAAAGTGCATATAACAGTGGATATGTATTGCAGGACTTATTGCCGTGAGATGTATACTTCGCTTCCTTGGTCTTCAGTATCGAATACTTCAGATATTGGATCTACAGCCCAAAAGTGCTGCTCAGAAACCATCAAGTATATGAATATGCCCATATAAGGTATAGCCGCTCAACTTTAACATTATTTATTATTTCCCACGAACATGAAGGAAGAGAAGGTGGGTATGCAAGTCTGTCCTCCGCAAGTAGTAATTCATTCTCTCCATCCAACTCTCCAAGTCAAATACGTTATAGACTGTGCTGTATCCCAAACTCTACCAGCAAGAATCTCTGGCAAATATCTATAATGCGAGCATTAATATTTGGCCTTCAAACATTAATTCTGCTGCTAATACATTGCAAATACATTCCTCGCAGAATTTTGTAGTGACCCCCGACTAGATGATATTCAAACACTCCCTTTTTCCCTTTCAAAGGAATGGATTTCATATCCATTATATATGTTGCCA
Source organism: Chamaecyparis obtusa (assembly GCA_027943335.1). Lineage (NCBI taxonomy): Eukaryota > Viridiplantae > Streptophyta > Pinopsida > Cupressales > Cupressaceae > Chamaecyparis > Chamaecyparis obtusa. The sequence goes on from BSBK01000053.1 coordinate 2,553,367, forward strand.
AGCTGAAGGGTTACAAGCTTTAGTCATGAGAGACATGTCTTCCTGAACGTACCCATTCATTGATTTGCATCTTATTCCCAACTTAGCTGCATCTGTCATAGTCGATGACTATTCATCCACCTTGTCGTCTATTCGAATAGCAGCTTTGTACAATGGGTAATGGTGATACATTTTATCTTTTCATTGTTGCACATTTCTCCATTTGCATATTCAGGGTTCAACGCCAACAACTATCCCCATGAGTCACGATAATATTTGATATTGTGAATTTGTAATTAAATCATTTGATTGATAATATATTCTACTATATTATTAATAGATTATAATTTACTATTTATGTATTTTTATTATTATTATTTATCTTCTAATTATCAAGTGTACATTATATTATATTATAATATTATTATTCCATTCATAATTATTTTATTATCTTATATTAATTAATATATAATATTATTTCATTTTTATATTAATAATATAATTAATAAATTATATTATTATTTATTCACTGATTAATTTATTTTTTATTATTTATTTTTAAATCCTATTCTAGAAAGGGGACATTACATTTGGTTACAAATTTACATGTTTTGTTGGATTTTCTATGCTATTCTTCACCTTTCTTCTATTGTGGAGATACACTTGATAGGTTAACTAAGTGTGGAGGCATAGGTTCCTCAATGTTTGTTAATCAGACATGACCAATCTGTCTAATTATATATATGTTATTTTCCTTGTCTTACTCTATTTGCGTTACAAGATGAGTCTGTTATATTCTGTGAAGCTCTATCCAAATTGGAGTCAATTCTGGATCCTTGTCTTGTGATTAAACTTGTAGAGTGTGTGGTGACTTTGCACGTCTTTCGTTAAGTCTACTTGTGCTTGCTTTAGATTGGATTTCAAATTGCTTGGGTGTTTGTGGAATATCCTTTATGCTTAAGTTGAAAGAGCTATTATTAGGCCTTAGTGGGAAATGATTTTTATGCATTTCTCATGTTGCAAGTGGAAAAAATTTAAAATAGTTTAATAAAATTATTGAAATAGAACGCATGAAGTTATTTGGAATGAAAATAATTATGCATAAGCTATTTAAATTCAAATTTTGAAAACGTTTTAGTCATTTGTTATTTTGGAAAAGAAAATAACTAAAATAAAAAATATCTATTGTAAATAGCTAGCAGAAATGGGAAAGCAGAAAAGTGACTCCAAGGTTTTGGATTTTTTTGGAATGAAAACAAAAAGGCGGTATCTTTTTAGAAATAGATAGTCCTTTTTGCTCTATCCTCGCCTCTATTGTTGCATGAGTTTATTGCTTGCCAAAGATTGTTTGGAGTGAGCTTACAAATTGGAAAGTTTGAATTTGTTAAATTCCAGAGATCAATTGCAAATGTAATCACACTACTATGTTGTATGTGTTTTCCAAATGCATCGATCTCTTTGTATTTATACATGACAAGGACAAGAAGAGGCATTTCCCTTCATGGAACATGTCTATTCACTAATTTATTTTATCAATTTAACTATTTAGTTATTATGAGAATAATTATAATCTAACTTTATATATATATATCAATGTATATAGTAATATCAATTATTATATATATTGATATATATGTATATATATATATATAATAAATCATTTCTCATAATAATCATATAGTCAGTATTATTTACCTGACCGATGCCACACACATCAACACTCCCTCTTAGCTATGGAGGATAAATCAATCCAATGTCAACACTTAAGACACTTGACAACATCAATTATATGATGTAAGCAATAAAGGCATAGGTTCCTCAATGTTTGTTAATCAGACATGACCAATCTGGCTAATTATATTTAAGTTATTTTCCTTGTCTTACTCTATTTGCGTTACAAGATGAGTCTGTTATATTCTGTGAAGCTCTATCCAAATTGGAGTCAATTCTGGATCCTTGTCTTGTGATTAAACTTGTAGAGTGTGTGGTGACTTTGCACGTCTTTCGTTAAGTCTACTTGTGCTTGCTTTAGATTGGATTTCAAATTGCTTGGGTGTTTGTGGAATATCCTTTATGCTTAAGTTGAAAGAGCTATTATTAGGCCTTAGTGGGAAATGATTTTTATGCATTTCTCATGTTGCAAGTGGAAAAAATTTAAAATAGTTTAATAAAATTATTGAAATAGAATGCATGAAGTTATTTGGAATGAAAATAATTATGCATAAGCTATTTAAATTCAAATTGTGAAAACGTTTTAGTCATTTGTTATTTTGGAAAAGAAAATAACTAAAATAAAAAATATCTATTGTAAATAGCTAGTAGAAATGGGAAAGCAGAAAAGTGACTCCAAGGTTTTGGATTTTTTTGGAATGAAAACAAAAAGGCGGTATCTTTTTAGAAATAGATAGTCCTTTTTGCTCTATCCTCGCCTCTATTGTTGCATGAGTTTATTGCTTGCCAAAGATTGTTTGAAGTGAGCTTACAAATTGGAAAGTTTGAATTTGTTAAATTCCATATATATATGTATATATATAATATATATATATATCAATGTATATAGTAATATCAATTATTATATATATTGATATATATGTACATAAATATATATAATAAATCATTTCTCATAATAATCATATAGTCAGTATTATTTATCTGACTGATGCTACACACATCAACACTCCCTCTTAGCTACGAAGGATAAATCAATCCAATGTCAACACTTAAGACACTTGACAACATCAATTATATGATGTAAGCAATAAAGGCATCATCCTCATGATGTAATCAATAGAAACATAGTCTCAATGTGTGGATTGCCTCCATCGGCAATTCTATCCACAAGTCCTCAGGTGGATTGCCTCCATCGGTGATTCTATCCACAAGTCCTCAGGTGGATTGCCTCCAACGGCGATTCTATCCATTTGATATCTTGAGTATTGGCCTATCATAATGTCAACACATGACATTCACCTAAGTACTCAAGAGTTCATAAAGATATCATCTCATGATATCAAGAACATTGGCTTGCAGAATATCAACTCTCAAGATATTCACCAAGTGTTTAGAGTAATAGCCTACCAACATCATTTCTCATGATGTCCACCAAGTACTCAAGAGTTCATAAAGATATCATCTCATGATATCGAGAGCATTGGCCTGCAGAATATCAAGTCTCATGATATTCACCAAGTGCTCAGAGTAATGGCCTGTAGAATATCACGTCTCATGATATCCACCAAGTACTCAACAAATGTTCATAGGTAATGTGCACTTACCATAAGAACATTCACATCATCTATTATGATCAGTTTCAGCCATCACAAGATGTCTATCACAATAGAAGATGCCATCTATCATGATTTGTTTCAGCCATCACAAGATGTCTATCACAATAGAAGATCAAGTTATTGTAAGATCGTCACCTTCCAATTACTTTTGCAAATACAAGTGATAATCATTTGGAAGTCGTCAGAAGTGTTTCACCTTCAAAAGTGTTTCACCTTCAACAGTGAAGTCCCTCTCAATCAATATGATCAAGATTGTCACAAGTTGACTAAACCATCTACTCCCTCTAAAGCTCAAGTTTATCAAATTCTTGACCTCTTTTGAAATGTCAGACTCCCTTTGCATCTAGTCTCAATCATCAATTTGTTTGCAAGCATCAAGTTCTTTCTCCCTTGAATGCAATTATCTTGTGCTTCTGTCCTGAAGGTATGTCAGAGAGAGATTACAAATAACTCACTAAACTATCTAGACCAGAAATACCAATGATAGAAGCATACAAGATTTTACTAACCAATAGTATAGCATGAATTACAAACTCAAAAATTATGTGCATTAATAAAACATGAAATACTTATCTTTTATAAATTTCAAGTATTTCATTCTATAAGGTGAGCCCATATAAAAAAATATCATGCAAATTCACAAAATGATGTCGTTGTTCTTGAACATTACCATAATTCTTCACATGATCTGTCTTGAATATCCAAACGTTATATACACTATGACAACCTTCAATGTGATCGGATCTCCCTTCAAGTAATTAGGCTTTTAAAGAAGGAACCTCGCTCTTTTACAGATTTTGCATAGACCCGTACACAGTCAGTCATAATTTTTGAACCTGAGATTTTCTCTCCAATCACTCTAGTGATATTCTTCTAAATTTGTTTATCACCAACATATCCAAAAGTTAGCAAAATCCAACAGTGCATTTGGGAGATATGGTCCTTGTACTCAGACTGTATTTTCTAAGACAATCACACATTCACCATCAACAAACTACTATCTTACATTTGCAACTTGGCTCTGATACCATGTTAAATTCCAGAGATCAATTGCAAATGTAATCACACTGCTATGTTGTATGTGTTTTCCAAATGCATCGATCTCTTTGTATTTATACATGACAAGGACAAGAAGAGACATTTCCCTTCATGGGACATGTCTATTCATTAATTTATTTTATCAATTTAATTATTTAGTTATTATGAGAATAATTATAATCTAACTTTATATATATATATATATCAATGTATATAGTAATATCAATTATTATATATATGTATATATATATATAATAAATCATTTCTCATAATAATCATATTGTCAGTATTATTTATCTGATCGATGCTACACACATCAATAGAATTGAATCTTGGAGTGGAAACCGATTGTTGTGCTTGTGCTCATGAAAATATCTCTCCATTTGAGTAAGGGCTTGCTAGAAAAAGTAGTCCCCCCCTTAATTTTATGCTCTTTTTTAGATTTCATGCTTTGACCATGCTCAAACTAGGTGTTGGCATATGGCTTTCCCTTGAGTAGGTTAAAATAAAAATTAAATGTTAAATAGTTGTATTGAGCAAGTCATAGTATTAGTCTATAGGGCTTGATATTTTGAAATAAATCCATTTCACACAACCCTGCAAAATATTCTCAAACATTTACATAATGTGAAAAGCGTGATGCTATGTTTGATATAATCAAAAGGGTATTCTTATTTTCTTGAAAATTAATATTTTGAAATTTGAAGGATTTTGGGAGCATTCATCAAAATAGTAATTTTGGACTTTTGCATGTTTCTTGATTTTTTTCAAATTTGAAAAATGGAATTTAGGCCATGTATGATCGTTTTCTTTTGTGAGACAAAAAGTTTCCATTTAAAAATGAGATAAGCTATCATGCAGCAATGTGTGTATCATGTGTTGTGAAATCTGGATCGTCCTATAGAGAATATATGTGACTGCTGTAGTGAAATAGATTACCATTGTGATTGATCTTTTCACCAGCCATTGATATATATTTATATCTTTTGAATAGTCACGTCTTGAAGAGTCATGACCATATAATAATATGACAATTATGGTAATAACCATAATTGTCTACTATAACCATAATTAACATAAATATATAATTAACTACAATAATATAATATATATCATTGCATTATAATATTATCATTACTATATTAATAATATAATATAAATATCACAACTCTTCATTATTAACATTGTATAATATATATATATATAACAATACGAATGAAGCTATCTCTTAACACTCCCTCTTAGCGAGTGAGTATTAAATATCAAAAATCTATCATGACATCCACCATTTCGGGACGCACAAGTTAATGTAGTCTCGTCATGAAAATAGACTTGAATATCATGATCTCCGCACAGTCGGGACACACAATTAAGTAGTCTATCATGATATGGTTTCGTTATTACACATCCAGTAATAACAAGAGTCAAGATCTCCGCACAGTCGGGACACACAATTAAGTAGTCTATCTTGACACTTTGGTTAACCATTTACAAGATCGTCACCTTGAAATGTTAATGATCATTTTACACAATATTGCAATATACACATTTTTTTATATTTATTCATGAATAAAAAACCCATAGAGTCACTTTGACTCTTCTCAAAGGGTGGATCCACTTTGGTTCATCCAAAGAGTGGAAATCAAACTCTCAGTCATGACAATTTAAAAACAACAACTCAATGTTGTCTAGCCATGAACATAGCACATCATGACAGTTTGAAACCAATAACTTAATGTTGTCTAACCACGATATAGTTAAAGCACAACAAGTAATAACATAGCGTTCAGGATACCTTCTTTTCACCTAATAAGGCTTTATTCCTCAACATACCAAGGTTATCTGAAGGTACACAATCTTCTTTCTAGCAAGACGCTTGGTAAGAGTATCGGTTGTTTGTTCTTTAGTGAGGATGTACCTCCACTGAATTACAATTGTATGCACGATCTCATAGTCTTGGTGAATTCAAAGTATACACCATCTTGACATGTTATACTCCCTCTAAATTTGTATGACCAAGATCCTGGGGTGCCAACTTAATTTGATTTTCTAGCTTCTTTTTCTGACATATAACCTTCTCACATGGTAATAACCATAATTGTCTGCTATAATTTCTTGATTACTAGAGAACCAACAAAACATGGTCTACTCCCTTTGAATCAAGATCCTCGAATGTCACTAATGCAGATCTTTTAACTTCTCCATCTATCACGAAGGCATACCCTGTTTATATACTCAATTCGGTGTCACTGCAGGATGTCATTTCATACTTTCCTTCCTGAGAGAACCAATACGAATAATCTGAATAGTCATAAGGTTACATTGGATAGCATAAGATGCATTTTGATCTTTTCCAAGGCCACAATATTAACACTCCCTCTTGGACTTGAGAGAAGATAATAAAGACCTCTAGTATTCTATCCACGTGCATCTCATCGGTGATTCTATCCACAAGTTCCCACTATTATAATCTCAGATTTGTTTTACCTTCAATTGTGAACTCCCTCTTAATCAATACGATTGAGATTGTCACAAGTTAACTGAACCATATTCTCCCTCTGAAGCGCAAGTTCATCAACTTCTTGACCTCTTGAAAATGTCAGACTTTCTCTGAATCTGAATTTTATATGCTTTTGTCCTGAAAGTATGTCAGAGATAGATTACAAATAGTTTATAAAGCTAAACTATCTCGTACAAAAATACAAATGATAGAAGCATACAAGATTTATTATTTAATGAATTACAAATTGAAAATTTATATGCATTAATAAAACATGAAATACTTATCTTAAATTTCAAATATTTTCAAGTATTTCCTTTCGTAAGGTGAGCCCATTAATACGATACTCATACTCATTGTACTTGATATCAATGTATCTCACAAGAAATGAGGATGCATCAACATCTCTACATCCTACCAAATTCTTTCACGTCCTTGTGATTGAAACTCTCACAAATAAGAAGTCATGGTTTGAGATTTCATGCTAGGAGATAATGCATATGCAAGCCTTTCCAAACTGCTCTCCCCAAGCAAGTCGAAAGCCCCATGGTAAGTAGGATGATCAGATCTTGACATGAAACTTGGCCTTTTCATTTAGTCTACACAACAACAGATAAGCCCTCTAAAAGTATATCCATGATTGGGTCAAGCAATTGCAGGAGTATTTGATCTCCTTTGATTCTCAAGAAGCTTAAAAACTTCTTCCCCAACTCATTACTTAAAATGATTGTCCAATTTATTGCAATGTTCTCCTGCTAAATGGTTTCTACTTCAACTTACCTTTATTTCAGCTTGCAACATTAATAATGCAATTATTAATATTTTCTCAAGTTCAAAAAAAAAAATCTCAAATAGCCCTCCAAGTTTAATATTGCAATTGTTTTGAACATTCTCGTTTACTACCAAGGGTTGAAGTCGCAACAAATATCCACAACAATAACTGTGCATAGACATGGATTATCAATATGTTGTGAAGGTAAATTTGTGTTGCGATTGTCCATATAGAATAGCGACCTTGCATTGGATAGAATATATAGTTACTTGAATAATTATGATTGCCTCCTCTAATCGTCTTCTTATAAGCATGCAGTTTAATCATTAGTTGATGCTATCCGTGATCATATTTAAGATATGCATCCTTTGTCGATTTTATCCTTCAATCTTATTAAGCACTGTAGTTGTTTCTAATATTGAAATTTAATTTGCTCCATATATGAATTACTATATATAATGCTCAACCTTTGAACAACCCCTTATTGCAGATAGGATTAGGTGATGCTGACTCAAACTTATATATTTCACAGATTGGATATACAAAATATTGACAAGATAATGGATTGTTTGCACTGCCAATTTTAAGTGTAGCTTTTCTTTACTATGCGGATAGCTCTATATCCTAATGACTATGTGTTCTTTGTTGCCAAGTAATGGTCGTCTGTCACTTAGTGATTATTTTCTCCCATCGATGCATTTTATGAGTATATTAGTCAACGTCTGCAAATGGCCCTCCTCACGCCGTTGATGGAATATGTATTTGTCTTATATACTGATGGTAGATGTCGATTAGCTTGAAGTTGAGTCCCCCACTCGATTGAATGTTGGGTGACTTCTTCGTCTTCAATACATGCTCATGTTTGATAATATTAAGGGTTACGTATCAAAAAATAATCCTACTCACTATGGCTATCTCCATGTCTATCTTAGTGGCTTCCACATCATATAGAGTCTGTGCCCAGGAGTATTAATGTCGTCTGAGTTTCTATGATCCAAATCTCTCATTCTCTCCACCGTATAAATCCCTACATCAGGTTATCGCATCTTCTACCCGAGCAGGGACACAACAAATCCAACACGAGTGGCATGTTGCAGATCAGAAGGCAATAACACCACGGTGAACAACACATAACATAATATGACACGGGATCTCAGTGAACCAGTGAGAGTCACAACTCGTAGACAAATAACAAGTCCACTAGCTTCTGTACTCATATCAAAACTAGAACACCGGCCGTGAGTACACAAGCCCCACAAATGAAATGACAATCAGCACAACAAAGTGCATCCATCAATCCCGAAGAACCTTTGATCTGTTTACCGCTGCTACTCTTAGCACAACCATGATCCACAACGAGGGCAAGTCTCGAGCATCCACGTGAGGAGATATAACATTTTGTTGAAATATATCTCCGCCAAACTGAATGTGAATTCATCGAATCATCCCTTCTTTGCAGTTGGTATTGGTATGATGGTGTTTCGATTCAAGGAGATTGTGATATGTAAGTCATCCATTACAGAACAATATCTATAACTTATAATAACTATTGTCTTCCTCCAATTTCCTTTATCACCACATATTCCATCATGGATGTTGCGTGTGACTTCATTCATGTAAATGTTGTCTGTCAACTGTTCTCCATAGGTATTTGCTTGTAGTTACGTTGGACCATATTATCTATCCATCAATAATATTATTTGTAATTTCCCAAGCACCGGTGAGAGTTCAAGTTAATCCATTCCACCATGCTCAGATTTTGTTGATTTAAATGGAATTTCCCTGATTGTCTTAGAAATGTTGTGTCCCAACTATATATCCTGCAACATCATTCTCTAGAATGATTGATATGATTTATAGCTCCATCTCCAACACTCTATGTTCGGCACATGCTCGACACTCTTACCATGATCGTTGGTGTGTTATTCTATTCATTTCCATTGTATGTGATGATTATCGCACTTTGTTGACAGTCGGTTATATCCATAGATCATCTGGGCATTGCGGTGATGTATCCCAGGATTTATCATCTGATTTTAATAATTTATTCTATTTCCTTCTTCCTAGCCGTGACTAGTATCCTCTTGATTTGATGTGCTATCTTCTCTCTGCAATACTTTGCTCCAATATATTTTCTCTTATAGGTTAGGCTCTGATACCATGTTGTGAAATCTGGATCGTCCTATAGAGAATATATGTGACTGCTGTAGTGAAATAGATTACCATTGTGATTGATCTTTTCACCAGCCATTGATATATATTTATATCTTTTGAATAGTCACGTCCTGAAGAGTCATGACCATATAATAATATGACAATTATGGTAATAACCATAATTGTCTACTATAACCATAATTAACATAAATATATAATTAACTACAATAATATAATATATATCATTGCATTATAATATTATCATTACTATATTAATAGTATAATAATGATAATAATATAATATAAATATCACAACTCTTCATTATTAACATTGTATAATATATATATATATATATATATAACAATACGAATGAAGCTATCTCTTAACATCATGCTTGTGTCTCATTATCCATGCCAAGCTTATATTGATCTTTTTTCCCTTCTTTTGTGTGGGGTATCATTGTATCCTATATGTGCATATGTAAGGAACTATGAAACCTCTAATTCCTATGGAATATGTAGGCAATGCCATTTGATTGGTACCCAAAGTAAGAGGTATCAACCTAGGACCTTGTCCTAATTGTTAATTGGTTGAGAACTATTTATTAAGTTGGTGTGTACCCTTAGTTTCCACCTGGTTTTTAGAACCACAATTATGTCGCTCATAGGTCTTATGGCCTACACTCTCTTCCTATTGAGATTGGTTTAAGTTCTAACCAAGTGGAATATGTGATATACATGTTAGTACATTAATTGGTATTGTTGAACCTTCATGTATGATTGGTTGGGAATTCTATGCATGATGTGTGTGCATTTCCTCATTGCACATTATTTTCATTCCCATGCATATCATTTGGTTAGTAATGAGAATTCGTTATGCATGCTCAATAGATGTGTTGAATATGAATTGTTCTTATATAACTCACCTTGTTTGGTGTCTGTTTGCTTGATTGCATGATTGTTTCCATATGAATGTTTGAACTACTTGACCACCTCCATGCCCCACAGCCCACTTAGTAGGCAAACTTTCCTCCCTCGATTGTAATCTGCATCCTTACATTGTCATCCCACTTCCCCATCAAGGTTGTGTTGTGGACCTTCTGCACCTTGCAATTGCTAACTAGTGTCCCAACTCCACCTCTCTACCTCTTGTTAGTTCTACAAACTCTGTTTCCCTATCTACAATTACAAATATGAATAGCTTCCCCAACGCAGGATTTTGCAATTCAAACAACAAACACATCTACCTTCCTACACACTAGCAAGTATTTAATGCCCTCATTTGGAAGCACCTAGACCTAGGAAAAGTTTTCAATTTCCTATAGGTATGTGTGGACCCCTCCAAGGCATGAATTCATGTACAAACCCCAATGGGTTTTGATGCAACATGTAAGGGGATGTGTAGATTCGACGTCTCAAAGATGAGTTGCCAAGGACCCAATGTGTCCTAGTGAGGTGCAAAGAATTTTTCGAATTGTTGCATAAGTTATGAGGCCGGAATTTGGTCCTGATAAAATGCATAAGGTTGGATCCAAAATACCTTGCAATGAAGGTATGCATAGGTGGGGATTAATGGAACCAACTTGAGCTGAACTCACAACATGATAGATATTGATCAAGGGTTGCAACATGTCACGTGATGTTGACCTTGTCTATTCTGTTAGACAACTAACCACAATCAAATTGCATGTATGTCAAGCCATTGAATTTGAATGAGATTTGATGACATGTCACAAGCTTAGCATGTGTGTTGAGGTGATTGGGCACACCAATCCTATATGAGGCCAAGTTGTGTTTATTGTTGGCTATGAAGTATCAAATGTTAGACATTGAATTAAGAGTTATAGAGTTGAAAAAGCGGGTATCTGTTGTGGGCATGAGAAGAGTGAGAACCTAAGTTGTGCAAGGTTGAGGGGGTGTGCAAACCAATTTTGATGCACTATTGAGTTGGGCTTAAAGATTTCAACTTGGCATGAAGGTGGAGAGGCCTAATTTTGAATTGGGGCCTTCCTTGTTAAGTGCCAAGTGTTCCTTGGGGAAACTTGTACCCCTTTGTAGGGCTAGTTTGAGCACTATTAATGGTCTTCAACTCAAACTCAAACCCCAATTAGGTAAGCTATGTGTTTGTTGAGTTTGTTATAGTGCCTTTTACATTGTGGTAACACTATTCAATAGAGTTGCATATTCCCTAATGTCATGTCCCCTTTTGTTAAAAATTAGTTTATGGTCAATAGCAACCCATTTTATTCCTCTATGGGTTAATCACAAAAGATTAAGGGGAATAATTAATTAATATTTATGACTATCCAAATATTATGAATATCAAAAAGACATTCAAATATTTTATTAAATATTTGGAAACACGTAATGGGGAGTTGGATTTTGTGACATAATGGGAAGTTTGAAGTATTTCTAAATACGACTTCCCCACCAAGAGTGGAGTGGGAAATTGAGATATTTCTAATTAATGATTTTCCCACCAAGAGCAGATTTGGAAAGTAAGTGAAATGGAAATTTGTAATATTTCTAATGAATGATTTCCCCACCAAATTGGCCAAGGACAAGATAAATACAAAGAATGTTTGGGAAAATGGAGATGGTGCCATTTCTACTTCTCAATTTCTCATTTTATAAACATGTTCTGCAAAATAGTTCGGTGGACGGAAACCTGTTGGAGATTGAAGGCTTGTGGACGGAAACCCATGAGTTTCAGGTGGATAGTGGACAAAATCCCATTGTTCACATGGAGCAATTTCATCCAGAGGTTGCATTTGAGCTTCAAGATTTTAGCAGTTTCAACAATTTTCTATTGTGTGGGTTCAAGGCATCATTAATATTGTTGCAGTAATTCTAGATGTGTTTTGAGGGGTTTTCTGTTGTTATTAATCTTGTATCAGATCATAGTCTATGTATTGAAAATCAAACAATATCAGTTTGCTTTGCGGTGTTACAGTGACATTGGTGTTATTTGGTTGAAATAGTTTTTGTAGGTTTTTCTTATGAACTGGAGTAGATCACTTTCAAACCTGATTATAGGAGGCAAATATCAGAATAATCATGTCCAGTGATGTCTATAAAGTTCCATTTTAATTTAGCCCTTTCTATGCAAGAGTAGCTAACTAGGTTGGGTGTTTTTTGTGAAGTTTTGTATAATATTTGTGAATCTATTTTCCAGATTTGAGAATAATAGTATATTTTGGGTTGAGGACATTACAGTGGTATCAAAGCATAATATTGCCAGCCTGTTGGGTATTAGATGATTGATATGAATCATGGGTTTCTTCAACTCAATGTTTAAGAGAATGAGAAAGAATGACAACGTGAGAAAAATTTCTAATTGGTATGTAGAATACTTGGTTATTAAAGAATTTTTAACATTTCAAGAATATTTAGAATGGATGGGAAGGACTATGCCTCAAGATGAAGAGATTATCAAAATCTTTGAAGAGTACCAATGTAAGCCTGACGCTTTCAAAAGGGTAACATCTTTTGACAAGTAATTTGTGAAGGCTAGAGAGGAAGAAGAGCAGTTGAGAAAGGATAAAGAAATGCATGAAAAAATCAAAAGGAGGATATCCAAGATCATCTAGTAAATGAAATGTCTCCACAGAAAGATGATGAATTAGAGCTAGAAGTTGAAGGAACAACCATTGAGATTCTAGGCAATGAAAATGAGGTAGAACAAGAAGACTTTCAAGCTAACTTTTCAGAGGTTTTAAAAGAGAAGCATGCTGAATTTGGGAACAAAGTCAAGGAGGATTTGGGTAAATATTTCTCTATTAACAAATTTTATATCAAAGATGAAGGTTTTGCTACAAATATTTTGTGGATGTTGACATCATCAATGGAAGGTAAAACCATCAATTGTTTCTTTGGTTATATTTCAAGGAATAAAGGAGATAAGAGGAGTTATTACATCAAATTGGTTCCATACCTTTACACGTGTTTAATCATCATCAGAAGCATTCTAATGATGAAGACAAGATGAAGGGTGAAAAGTGGAAGGGAAACACTTCCTCTCAACTTCAAAATATCTCATGCATGATGTTGTGGGATCCTGGTGTTTCAGCTAAATCCAACAGACAGATTTGGTAATAGATAGAGTTTTATTAACTTTTAATGGTGGCATGTGTCAGCAAAACAATGTTAAAGTCATGGAAGAAAGAGGTTTACTTGTTAGATTTGAGGATTTCAAGATGAAGGAATGTGCCCTATCCCCTAAACTCTCAAAGGGTGATCCATTGATTGAATTTCATAGTAGCATCATGGATAGACATGCATTTGAAAAAAATGCTTTGAGTTACAAGGATATACATGTTAAGGGTATTCCTACCCCCACATGGAAGGAGGTTGAGCTCATTGTTGACAGCTTAAGGTATGCAACTAATGATCAAATTTCATATTCATTTCTTCCTCTTATGGCACTGCAAAATTCTAGGCCTCATGGAATGCATGCTAGCAAGGGTGATAGACTAAGGGTTATAACTCTCTATATAGGGCATGATGATTCTTTAATTCAAATTCAATATTTCTTTTACATATGGGATCCTAGTGATATTTTGAGCTTCAAAATGGATACATGCCTTGATATGATTATCGAATTCTTCATCTCTCACAATTGGAGTGAAAGAAAACTTACGGGATTTAGTATGCATTCTAATGTCCTTGTGAACAGTCATATAGATAACTCATGGGAACCAAGTATCACAATTGAGGAAGAAACTATAGATGATTTCCTACAGGAGATAGTCACATTGAGGGATTTGATGTTAGATGATTGTAAGGATAAGAAGTATTCTTACACGAGACAAGTTGTTGGAGCAATAAGTTGCTTAGTCTTGGAGAATATGCATACAATTTCAGGTTGTGAGAAATGCAATCTTTATTTTGGTTCAAATCAAATCGGATTCAAATCTATATTTTCCTAATTCAAATCATATTCAAATCAAATCTATATTTTCTCAATTCAAATAAGATTCAAAAGTTGTGGGTTTAGCTGTTCGGTTTGGAGCAGTACAATGTTGGCAAAATAGTGTGATTTGGAGATTTTGTTTGTTTACCCTCGTAGGGTAGCAGACAGTAATTGCATAGACACAGTCAAATACTCAGCATGTAATATAAAAGACTATTGTATTGATGTAATCACAAGAGTTTCCGTACATAACAATCATGTCTTCATTAAAGGAACAAGTTCATACATATAACATCCGAAGGGGTGCGAGGTGAACCGTCGCACCCGTGTAATGCCTCCGGACTCCAACCGTCTAACTACCCTAGAATACCCGACAACATCATCCCCCCCAAAAGAAAAGTCATCTCCGGCGACTTAACAACAAAATGGAGATAATGTCTAGTACATAAACAAAGAAATCAGCTGAGCAGAGGTGGAAGGGGGCATCCCTGGAACCGATGATTGGGACGCCAAAGAGTTGACCTGTCGCCTCAACTGGTAGAACTGCTGCGTACGGATATCCAAATCTGTCTGGAGTCTCTCGAATTGGTGATTGGTAAGGGCCAGCGGTTGGTGCAGACAGTGATCACGGCACGTGAGACAGAAGAAGCTTGGGAGAAAACAAAAAGGCGGTATCTTTTTAGAATACCCTCCGGATAATGCCTCCGGACTCCAACCGTCTAACTACCCCAGAATACCCGACAACATTGTTCAGTTTTTGGACAGTTGTGGATCATATGTTGTTGTTGTATGGTGGTATTTTATACTCCACAAAATTCTTTCTACTATAGATCAATCCATGAAGCTGTAAGTAACATGTCTGAAGTTGAGGTTGAGTATGGGCCTATTGTTGTAAATTCTTGTGATGTATATTTCAGCACTGTGGAGGAAAAGGAAGTGGCTATTTTTGAAATTCATATGTCATGTATTGGAGAGTACATTGACTCTTATAAAAATCCTAAAAGTAGAAAAAATCAAATTTATGTCATTGGGAAAAATTACAGAATTTTCTTGTTAAACTTGTCTCATGCTAGTGCATATACACCTAGAAAAGCAAATTGCCAAAGGAAGGAAGATAGATGAAATGGCATTTGGTAAATTTCTTTAGAAAGATGTGCTTCAGATTTGGAATTGGAGTGAATGTACAAAAGGTTTGCATGGATATCTTTGTTGGTTTCATGATAGTCTCACTCAAGAATTTGATCTTTCAAGTTTGCATAGTGTCTCTTGGTGTAAGATGCTACACCCCACAAAAAAAGGAGTAAGGTTTGGTATACAATTTTTCATGAAAAAACATTGTGACATTAGGACTTGGAGCTCTGTGTTCATAATTACTCGAGGACAAGCAATTTTGGGAGGGAGGATTTGTCATGTCCCTTCTTATTAAAAATTGGTTTATGGTCAATAGTAACCCATTTTATTCTTCTATGGGTTAATCATAAAAGATTAAGGGGAATAGTTAATTTAGTATTTATGAATGTCCAAATATTGTCAATTCAAAAGGACATTCAAATATTAAATTAAATATTTGGGAACGCGTAGTGGGGAGTTGGATTTTGTGCCATAATGGGAAGTTTGAAATATTTCTAATTACTCCTTTACCACCAAGACTCGAGTGGGAAATTGAAATATTTCTAATTAATGATTTTCCCACCAAGCGCAAATTTGGAAAGCAAGAGTGGATGTGGGAAATTAAAATATTTCTAATGATGATTTTCCCACCAAGTGCAGATTTGGAAAGCAAGAGTGGAGTGGAAATTTGTAATATTTCTAATGAATGCTTTTCCCACCGAACTGGCCAAGGACAAGATAAATACAAAGAATGTTTGGGAAAATGGAGATTGTGCCATTTCTACTTCTCAATTTCTCATTTTATGAACATGTTCTAGAAAATTCTTCAGTGGATGGAAACCCATTGGAGATTGAAGGCTTGTGGACAGAAACCCAGGAGTTTCAAGTGGATAGTGGACGAAACCCCCTTGTTCACATGGAGCAATTTCATCCAGAGGTTGCACTTGAGCTTCAAGATTTTAGCAGTTTCAACAGTTTTCAATTGTGTGGGTTCAGGGCTTCATTAATATTGCAGTAATTCTAGATGTGTTTTGTGCAATTTTTTGTTGTTATTAATCTTGTAATAGATCACAGTCTATGTATTTTTGATGCAAGGGCATCCAAGGTTAAGGCAGGGCATTCAGTGTCCTCGGTGAAACTGCATGGAGTGTTAGTATTTTGGCCCGTGTTACTCGATTGCAGCCTTGACCGATGATCTTAGTCATTGAAGGAAGCTCAGTCACTGAAGGAACTCGGTAGTCTCTAGCGCTCGGTAAAGTGTTACTCGGTCATGCCTGCGGTGCTTAGTCGACGCTGGTGCTCGGCGATGCCTGGCGTGCTCGGTTAATTTACTGTCGCTCGGTAGTTCTGGTTTACTGACTGGAGTTCTGTGTGATTTGTTGAGCCGACTTGGTGAATTTATTGTTGGTAGCCATTGTTATGGGCCGACATGCTGAATTAAATGTTTGTATACATTTGTAAGCCAACTTGTATGGCATTTAATTATTTGTTTTGGGGAGTTAAGGGTTTCATCTTGCCGACTTGTGGCTGATGATTAGTTTTAAGGAGTGCTTGGTTAGATGTTTAGGAACGACTTAGCAGATCTGGGATATCAGATGTGAAGCTTGTGAGCTGAAGTTAGCGAAGTTGTGGAAAAGTTCTTGATGAGCTTGCAGATCAGATTGTAATCTAATAGTTGTTTGTAGCATAGCTAGGGTTTGCATACTTGGGAACAAGGAGATTGCTTGGAGGCCTGCGAGCTCAAGTTTAGATCTGCCTTAGGGTTTCCATCAGCTTCTGATTGTCTTAAGAGCTGAACTAGCTGAGATTGTATTGGATCTGGTTGTGGATCTTGCAGAATTGTTTTCTGATTGTAATTGGCCCTAACCCGGAAGGCCTTACAACCAAGCATATTAATAAAAATCAGTGTTAAACAATTACTTTGCGTTGCATTGTTGAGTAATCCGCTGTGTAATTCTGTTGGCTGCAAGGTTTGGACTATCCTTCATTGGATCCACCATCCTTGACTGCATCAGGTGGTATCAGAGCCAGGTTTGATCTTGTTGAAGTAGAAGGTTGACCTAGCAAGGCTGATCTTGCGAAGTTGATCTTGTTAGCGAAGAAATTGTGTGCAATCTGGATTGCATATCCTAAGCACTAAACTTGTGGAATTGTGCCCTAGTTGTTTGCAAGATTGCAGGTTGAGATCTGACTTGTTACAACTTGGAAATTGTCACAAGGTGGTCGGTGAGGGTTTGTTGCAGAGGGTTTCTCTTATCTTTAAGGATGCCTTCGAGAAGATTGGACCCTAGGGTTATTTCTGATCTTTGTGATACTGTTGAATCCCGAATCACAGAGAAGGTGAAATCAGATTTTAGATCTGAGATGGAATTGATGAAGAATGATATGGTCACCGAGATCATGAGAACTGTTGTTGGTATACCTCGGAATGTTGGTACTGAGGATGGCTATGAAGAAGTTGCTGAGGAATTTGAAACTGCTGGATGTAGTGGTGATGACCGAAGGAACAAATCTGGTGAAGACAGAACTACTCGATTACCTAGATCTGCTGCTCGGTTTAGTAACTACCAAATGGAAGTTTCTACTTTCTCTGGTACTTTGAAGCCCGACAATCTGATTGATTGGATTGGTGAACTTGAAGATTTCTTTGAGCTAGAAGAAATTGAAGATCCTCTTCAGGTGAGATTAGCACAAACAAAGTTGAAAGGACATGTTGCTCTTTGGTGGAAGGAACTACAAAGAGACCGAGAAGATGAAGGTGAAACAAAGATCAATCGGTGGAGATTGATGGTGACTAAGTTGAAGGCTAAGTTCATACCGGCTGACTATGAGCTTGACTTGTTTAAGAAGTTCCAGAATCTGAAACAGAAGGATTTGTCTGTTGAAGATTATACCGAGGAGTTCTACAAACTTACTATTCAGTCTGGACACCGAGAGCTTGGTAAGAAAAAGGTAGCTCGG
The DNA here is from genome assembly GCA_027943335.1 of Chamaecyparis obtusa. Classification (NCBI taxonomy): domain Eukaryota; kingdom Viridiplantae; phylum Streptophyta; class Pinopsida; order Cupressales; family Cupressaceae; genus Chamaecyparis; species Chamaecyparis obtusa. The sequence goes on from BSBK01000053.1 coordinate 2,572,080, forward strand.
TATGTGAATGGTCTGAGATTCAATATTCAGGATGAGCTTGGTATGCTGAAAATTGATTATGTTGAAGATGCTTATCAATATGCTCTGAAGGCAGAAGATAAGTTGAAGAGGAAACAACCTAGTAACTCCCGAGGGAAGGAAAAGATTGATCACTCGGTGAAGGATAAACCGACTGATGCAAAAGATGAACAGAAACCTATGGAACCGAAGAAGACAAGTAGAGTTATCTTTAAAGGTACTTGCTATAACTGTGGAGAGGAAGGACACCGTTCTTTTGAGTGTACACAGAAGAAGGTTGACCGACGAACTGCTGTGATGAATGAGAAAATTCAGAATGCAACTGAATCAGAGAACTCGTTGCTTCGGCGAACATTGCTCGATACAAAGGATGAACCTTGTCAGAGGAGTAACTTGTTTAGGACCCGATGCAAGACTGAAGGTAAACTCTGTGATGTTATTGTTGATAGTGGTAGTACTGATAACCTTGTTGCTGAGGACCTGGTTTAGAAACTTGGTTTGAGTAGAATGAAGCATCCTTGTCCTTATAGGCTTGGCTGGTTACAAGATGTTCATGCTTTGGAAGTTAAAGAACAATGCTTCATTGATGTTCAGATTGGCCAGTACAAGGATCTTGTACTTTGTGACATTGTGAAGATGAATAGTTGTGATATATTGCTTGGTAGACCTTGGCAATATGATTGCAGAGCTATTTATGACTGTGTCTGGAATGTGTTTACTGTTGAGAAGAATGACAGGAAGTTTTCACTGATGCCTTTGATGGATACAACGCTCGGTAGGAGAAGCCTGAGTATTGGTAGCCAAGTTGAGATTGTGGATCCAGAGAAAATGAATGATCAGTATGGAGAACCGACCCGTACATTGTCAAGAAAAGACTTGAAGAGACAGAGGAAACTGAAGTGGAAGAATTTGCAAGCAGAAAAGGTGCAGGACTTGTATGTGAAGAACCAATTCGAGATTTATGTGCTGAATCTTGAAAGACGTTCTTCTCACATATGAACATCTTTTGGAACCTGGGGTGTCTAATGCAGGGGCATCCAAGGTTAAGGCAGGGCATTCTGTGTCCTTGGTGAAACTGCATGGAGTGTTAGTATTTTGGCCGGTGTTACTTGGTTGCATCCTTGACCGACAGTCTCGGTCATTGAAGGAAGCTCGATCACTAAAGGAACTCGGTAGTCTCTGGCGCTCGATGAAGTGTTACTCAGTCATGCCTGCGGTGCTCGGTCAACACTGGTGCTCGGCGATGCCTGGCGTGCTCGGTTAATTTATTGTCGCTCGGTAGTTCTGGTTTACCGATTGGAGTTCTGTGTGATTTGTTGAGCCGACTTGGTGAATTTATTGTTGGTAGCCATTGTTATGGGCCGACATGCTGAATTAAATGTTTGTATACATTTGTAAGCCGACTTGTATGGCATTTAATTATTTGTTTTGGGAAGTTAAGGGTTTCATCTTGCCGACTTGTGGTTGATGATTAGTATTTAAGGAGTGCTTGGGTAGATGTTTAGGAACGACTTAGCAGATCTGGGATATCAGATGTGAAGCTTGTGAGCTGAAGTTAGCGAAGTTGTGGAAAAGTTCTTGATGAGCTTGCAGATCAGATTGTAATCTGATAGTTGTTTGTAGCAGAGCTAGGGTTTGCATACTTGGGAACAAGGAGATTGTTTGGAGGCTTGCGAGCTCAAGTTTAGATTTGCCTTAGGGTTTCCATCAACTTCTGATTGTCTTAAGAGCTGAACTAGCTGAGAGTGTATTGGATCTGGTTGTGGATCTTGCAGAATTGTTTTCTGATTGTAATTGGCCCTAACCCGGAAGGCCTTATAGTCGGGCATGTTAATGAAAATCAGTGTTAAACAATTACTTTGTGTTGCATTGTTGAATAATCCGCTGTGTAATTCTGTTGGCTGCAAGGTTTGGACTGTCCTTCATTGGATCCACCATCCTTGACTGCGTCAATTTTCCATTTGGAAATCAAACAATAACAGTTTGTGGTGTTACAGTGACATTGATGCTATTTGGTTGTAATAGTTTTTGTGGGTTTTTCTTATGAACTGGAGTTCGAATATATTGATGTTGCTGTTGTAGATCAGTTTCAGAACTGATTATAGGAGGCGCATATCATTAAAAATCATGTCCAGTGATGTTCTATAAAATTCCATTTTAATTTAGCCCTTTCTATGCAAGAGTAGCTAACTAGGTTGGGTGTTTTTTGTGAAGTTTTGTATAATATTTGTGAGTCTATTTTCCAGATTTGAGAAAAATATTATATTTTGGGTTGAAGGCATTACGCCTAAATTCGTAAATTGCCTAACTTTGCATTTAGTTGGATTTCTACATTGTAATGTTGTATAGTTTTCTAGGTGAGTTTGGTGGGAATTGGATGCATAGTCCATAATTGTCGACTGCTCAATCCTCAAAGGTGAGTTGGGATCCCAATACGTGGTGTCACACAAGTTGAACTTTGGCCATGTGACATTTGGTATTAGAGCCATGTTTTTGAGCTACCCACAGCTTGGTCCATTTCTTTGGATGCTTGGTTGACCTAGTACTGCATATGGCCAATATTGGAAGTATGTAGACTTTCAGCTCTTAGCTAGAGGACTTCAACCTTGTCTGTTTGGAATGTGGATATCACAAGGAGCATCCAAGGATACACCAATGGATCGAGGATCTAAGCATCAAGATGCAAAATCTTAAGACAAGATTTTGATCAAAGAAGAGATATATTAGATGTTGAAGTTTGGAGTCTCTTTGCTATTGTGAGCATAAGTGCTCAAGAAAAGATATTGAAGGAGGACTTGGCTTTCATTAAGATGCTAATATCGCAAGTGGAGATATTGGCCACCCCAAAGCTAAAGGAGCTAGACTCTTGCAATGCTCAACATGACGACAAGGTCTTAGAGAACTTCTTTTGGGACATGGAAAAGTATTTATTTGACTTGAGTGGGTTATCGAAGGAAAGCCCGAGCCAGACCACAGCCACCTTCCCGACCAGCAATGCCAAGTTGTGGTGGAGTTCTAGAGTGGAGGACTTGAAGGAAGGGAGGTCCAAATGAAAATAGACACTTGGACTGAGTTTTAGGACTCCCTTAGAGAGCAATTCCATCCAAGGGACTTAGCATGGATCGCTCAATCATAGCTGATGGAATTGAAGCAAGCTAAGAAGGTTCGCGACTACATTAAGGTCTTCTTTGCCTTGATGTTAGAAATGCAGATATTGGAATTGGATTGATTGTTCCTGTTTTGGAAACAAAGTCGTTGCTGTTTGGCACATGTCATGGACAAGCTATAGCATTAGGATGAAAAGGTTTTGGCAATGAGAGAGCATGGATTGGGAACAGGAATTATAGGGAATATTTTTGTTCAAGCATGCTATATCTTTGATGCTATAATGTCATGGTGATGTGTTTGTCAATTGTCACATATAGAGCTCAGCTTATGTGTGTGAGTGCAAAACAAAGTCCTTGCTGTCCTCATCCTCATTGTGTTTCAGCTTTTTGGATTGCATATGCATTTGTTCTCTTGGCTTTGAGACTCAACTCTGTTGCCCTTCCAAGATCAAGGCACGGATCTACAGGAACTCTAGCCTCCCTCAACACCAATACACCAAAAAAACAATGCATTAAATATTTATATCAGATACACTTTTATCTGTACAACCAACTTTGCAAGTCTACATGGATTTGTGTTGTTTCTGTTTTGCAAGTGTGCATGAAGTAAGTTCCAATTTACAACATCAGAAGGGGGAAAACAGCATACGTAACTTGCCTTGCATGCACACCTTGCATTTCTACTAAAGGAGGTTGCCATACAAAACTAGTATTGAGGCTTGATGACAATTATAGGAGTCGTATAGTGCATTAGTGTTGATGTTTAAAGCTTCGATCGGATAAAATGATCATAATATTATATGCAATATATTAATATATATAATGATGGATATTATTATTATATTAATATACATATTTATAATATTGAATTAAACATCATTGAATTAATATTATTGTTATGCAGATAAAACAAATGAAATAATATTAATTTACATGCATATTGATATATATAATAATAATGATCTTATTATATATATCAATACAATATAAATGTATATTATTAAAATATATTCTAGTATGAATATTACCATTGATAAATATTCATACCTTACCCCGATTAATATTGAGTGAGCATTCCATATTATATCAGGTATTGTGGCGAACATTATCGTCAGTTAATATACAATGCATTGTGACTGTTATGTATTAACAGTCACGATACTATCGTGACTGTTAATACATAACAGTCACGATAGTGACTATACATTAAAACCTATATACGATATGCAGATCAGTACAAAGCAGCCTCTGATTATCGTTCCATGAAAGGAATGGGCTCATCCAATGGTTAGTCATTAATACTGTATAGATACCAGCGCATACAAATAATTACTAAGGGATATGGTTAATAATACAAAGTCCAATTAATGACTAAAATGATAATGAAGGGAACGACTGATAATTGTTATGAACAGTCACGTCACTTCATTAATGTGAACAGTCATGTCATTTCTTATTTGCTAGTTCAATATATATAGATATTCAAATATGTAGATTCAATCAATCACCAAGGCAATTGCAATCTACTACATATATTCAGTTTATATCTTATCTTCTGATCTCATATTATTTAACAATTAGGACATGGTTCGTTTCCAAAAGTGATTGCATTGTGCTATTTTTCTTCACCCATATTGCATTCAACCTTATGAATCACTCGTGGCCTAACAGAAGCTAAAGAAGAAAAAGAGGCTTGCCGGCTCTTATACATAGGTCCATTGTTGCCATTAGCATATCATAAGTCCAACTTGTCATCCTATGCTAATGTTCCCTGGCCTTAGGTTTTGGTGTCGCCTTTAGCTTTTATTGAACTAAAACATTAAGCACCAACAATTACCAATGCCAATAATTGTCATGCCCAATTTTTCAAGCTAGTTGTAATTGAAAGTTAGGCGTCAACGATGGCATTGGGGCCGATGCAACAAAGAAAACCTCTAGCATTCATAAGCAAGGTACTTGCAAGTAGAAATTTAGTTAAATCTACACATGAAAAAGAAATATTAGTCATTCTTCTTGCTGTGAATCTTTGGCAGCCATATCTTTTGGGGCCATAATTCAACATTAAGATAGACGATCATAAGCCTTAAACTATTTTCTAAAACAATGAGTTTCTCTGCCAAAATAACATAAACAAATCACCAAATTATTAAGCTACGATTATGAAATTACTTACAAAAAGTAGGAGAATGTGGTGGCAAATGCCCTATATTGGAAATTTGAAGAGCGGGCAACATTATGTGCTTTATCCTACAATTTCCAAATCAGTTGCAAGAGGTCCAACAAGAGTGGAAGCAAGATACATAGGTTCAATAGATTATCCATCAGCTACCAACTGATCCCACATCTAGACCTAAATACACTTTGGATGGCCAATACTTGTGTTACAAAGCATGAAATGAGTTTTCTAGGAATTCTACTCTGCAGGACAAATTGTTTCAAAAATTACATGCATCCTCTTCTGCAAGGCATTCAGGTTCTTGAAGACATTTGAAAGACCAAAAATGAACCTTCTTTTGGGATGATATGAAAACTAACACCAAAAAAATTGTTTCAAAGTGTGATACATACCAACATGACAAAGAATAACCATCACTGCCAATTCTAAGTGCGGTAGGGACAAACATTTCCATGGATTTTAGTAAGGCACTACCTAAGTCAAGCCACAAATCATTCATTCTCGTGATGGCATTCAACATTTGAACCAACACAAGCATTGTAGCGACCACCGACACAACCACGACTGACGTCGCGGGCTCCACCTGTCATGGCCATCATTGAGCATTCTCTGGCCTGTGTTTCTACCTGGGTTGGGTGTCGCCACCCACAACATGCGTGTGTGTTTTGTTTTGCTTCTAATTCTATTTCTTTTTCGACCCACGTCGTTCAACATTTTGTTAGATCTTATTCTAGTCGAGATCTTGCTCGACACTCTCTCTCTCTCTCTCTCTCTCTCTCTCTCTCTCTCTCTCTCTCTCTCTCTCTCTTTCATTTTTGGCCTCATTCTGCTTTTGGTTTCTGCCCCAAATCAACCCTAATCAAGCTCTCTCTCGACAATTGCATTTCTCTAGTGGTTGTTACATGGTCAAAAATCGTCATTATAGTGAACGAACATCTTCAACCTACTTCTAATGACTTCTTTGTAATTGCAAGTTTCTTCTTCATGAACAATGCTTCAAGTCACGTTGCACCCATTACTCTGCAACCTTCCTCAAGACCATTGCTCATCTGTTTCTGGCTTGGTTTGGTTTGGGCTCCCCCATTTCTGGTTTGGTCTGGGCTCAGACACATTGTGCTCTCTTCTCTTCTCAAACATTGTTCTTGCGTGTTGTTTTCTCTTGGCATTATTTATGCGTTCTACACTCTCTGCTTCATGAACATGTCCTGAGGCGCTTCCTTACCCCTCTTTGTTTTGTTCTTTTCTACATTGTGCCAAAGTTGTCCTCTATGCCGTGTCTGCTTTTGGGGCTCCCTACCTGCTACCATGATGACTTTCATTGATCCTGCACCCTCTATCACACCCCTTCACACTTACCAGCAAAAACCAGACACCTCCATTCTAGATTTGTTGGACCATGTCGGGAGACTTGAATCTAACAACAACACCCTGAAACTCTCATTGTAGGAAATTTCTAACAGGGTCTCCTTGGTGATGGACGAGAATGCAAACCTCAAGAAGTTTCTTCATTCCAACACTAATCGTTCCACAGTTAAGGATGACATTCTTGAGCTAAAAAGTAAACAATCAAAACTAGTCATCTTGCAGGATTCTCTCAAGTGAGAATGAGAAATAGATCAAAAGTTGGCCTCAATTTGCAACAACTGCTAGACGTGAAGGAAAGTGGGCAATTATTCAAAATCTAAAAGCTGTTATTCGGGATTCCTTTTTGCCTGGGTAGGAACCCCGTTCTTCGAATGGTATATCTAAATGGCATTCACAGCATAGGGGGTCGCTGGGAATTGGAGCAATCCAGTACTACAGGTCAACTGCTAGAATGGTAACAGGACCTTTTGGTCATCCCCTAGCTTACTTCACACCACTCTTGGTTCTTCTAATCTTCTTTTCCTCACGAAGACTCATGAGAGTCCTACGCGCGCTCTTCTCGACATTATGGGCTTTCAATGGATTTTTGCTTTCAGAGGTGAGCCTAGATTTTTTAGGGGGATTCATGGTTTCGGTGGGGTCGCCTGTCTTGTCAGTGATCATCTTTGGGGAAGGACTTTTGTGCTATACTCTGACTCTTTGGCCAAATTCTTATGGATCTAGGTTTGTTGCGCAATCTCTTGCCGTAGAGTCCTCTACATTGCAGTGTGTTACTTCCCTCTGGCTACTTCTCCATACACAGTTCACAATGGTCCAGATGGGGATCCCTTTACCGACCTACATGATAGCATAGCTTAGTTCTCTTATGTTGGGGATATTACCATTCTTGGGGACTTCAATGCCCAAACTCAAGTTGCTCAAACTCTCTCCACAACCAAGTTGCCGACACCATATGTATCGATGACACTAATCCTACTTTGGGGCTTTAGAGGTCCTTCGACGACGCTTCTGGTACTCTCACGAAGTATGGGCGACTTCTTCTCCCACTCTGCAAGTCCTTTGACTTGGTAATCCTAAATAGGCTTGGTTGCTTACTGAGATCCCATCTTTTCACTTGCAAACCCCACGATAGTGGGGCAAATGTGGTTGACTATGTCCTCTCTAGCCAGTCGTTCCTCCCTTTCATCTGCCACATTTTTGTCTCTCCTATTCCTCTTGTTGATCACACCCTCCTCCGCCTCGCCATCCAGTTTGTCGGGCCCCCTCCCCCGCCTCCCCCTCTTGATCTTCTTCCTGGCACCCTATTTTTGTTTGACTTTGAGGATTTAGACCTCTTCACCCCCCACCTCAGACGACTTCTCCCCCCGACCCCCTTTTCTCCTCCTTGGAGTGCGTTGCTTCCAAGTTTGACAGCCTTTCTTCTTCCCTCTGGGATGCCATTGCTATCTATTCCTCACCTCACCACCCCTTTGTTCACCCCTCCCAGAATGAGAAATACTTGCCCTATGAACAAATGGTACAATGAAGACTATAAGGACTTTCATTGGAGCCTGCACTCTGCTTTCACTCTCCAACACCCTTCATTCACCCAGCTAAAGACCTCTTACCGCCATTTCCTTTGTTCAAAGAAATGCCTCTTTGTCTCTCAACATAGGAGAAACCTTCGAGCCTCCCTCATTCACTCCCCCAAGTCCTTTTGGCGCACTCTTTTCCCCCGTTGCTCACCTCCCCCCAACCTGGACCACAATCTTTTGGTCTCCCATACCATCGAGCTCTATGATATCCCATGTCAACCCCTCTTCCAAGTCACTCCTCCCCCCACTGCCACATTCACTTGTATGAATGTCAAGGAAGCGGTCACAACCACGAATAGCAACAGAGCAACGGATGAAGAAGGGTTCCAAGATGAGCTCTTCAAGCTTGGCTCCCCCATTTTGGGCCCTTACTTGTCTGATATCTTCAATCATGTGGTTCCCATAGGGTTTCCCCCCTCTTGGTCACATCACATCATCCACCCAATTCACAAGGCGGGATCAGCCTCTAATCCTAGCAATTACAGGACTATTATGGTTGGCCACACCCTCTCCAAACTGTATGCCATAGTTCTTCTCAGTCTCCTCTCCAGGGAGTTGGACTAGCGAGGTATCCATGCCAAGGGACAAGTTGGTTTCAAACCAAATTACCAAACCATGGATCGTGTTTTGATTCTTTGGGCTATTATTGAGGAGGCTCGCCACTGCTCCTCAAGGGCCCATTTGGTAGCAGACCATTTCCAGCATTTGGCTGGAATTGGCATTTGTATATGCCCATTTCGTCTGAATCCTCAGTTTGGGAGTGCAATATGAAAGAGGAAGAGGAATTTGTTAATGCTCATTTTCGCCCAAAATGAGCATTAACATCTTCCATCTAAAAAGGTGGAATTGGGATTTGAGGGCCAAATTCCACTTTTTTAAATCCCGTTTTACAAATTGTCGTCGGGTCCACGGGCTAATTAAACCATTTTTTGGCGTTCGCGTTGGTTTTGGCGTTCGTTAGGGCATTCTGCATTGTTATTTGTTTGAAGGCGTTTGTATTCTCTGTTGAAGGTGGTGTTGTATTCTTTGTTGAAGGCGGCGTTTTGTTTGAAGGCGCTCTGCATTCCTCTCGAAACGTCTTGTCCTCGAAACGGTATGCATTTTAGTCTACTTTAAAATGGCGTTTTTCAGTTTAGTCTGCTTTAAAATGGCGTAGAGAAACCCTCATTTTAGCAAGGGTTTTAGGTGTTCAGGAGTGTTGCTTGTTGCATAAGCAATTCGCTGGAAAACAGAAAAGAGAAAAAATAAAGTTCCTCTTGATTCCCTCTATTTTGTTATTCTGGTTTTTAGGGTTCAAGGTGTATTAATTTGATAGTGCATTTGCCTTATATGTGTGTTCTGTAGTGATGTGGTATCACAATGCTCGCCTTACAAAAACACCAAGTCTTCAACTATATTGATTTTGAAATGCATTTTCATGGAAACATTTAAACGGTTGACATTGTGGAAATTTGATAAGTATTATTAGATTTGGGGCTATTGAGAAATCTTTGAGCGGTTTTTTTCACAAACTTTATTCTAGAATTTGTTAATACGACAGAAATTATGGCAACGCTACAAAAATCTTCAGTGTTATGATGGTTATTTTGGTTTAACCCCTCCATTTGGATCTCTCCCACCTCAGAATGTGAGAGAAAACATTATGTTGTTGATAGTAAAAGCATTTCAACCCCTTATAAAACCCTCCCTTGTGCCATTTAATAGAAACAGGGTCCTCCGGGGCATTAAAATTCCTAGAATATCGTCTGTGATATATATTGGCCATGTGGATTTTTTTTTCATTGTCAATGGTCTATGATATTTATTCTGGGCTTGGTTCGGAGGTTACCCAGCTATCATCCAATTTATTTTTGACAGACTCCAGATGGCTGCAATTGGGCAAAATTATAGCTTATGGATGGTCAGTGGACACATGGATAGAAGAGTTGCTAGTAAAAGATTAAGGTCAATAGTTGGATCTTTGAAAATCTTCCAAAAACTCAAGCAACAACAGGATGTGGCAGATAACTCAGAGAAAAATGCATCGAATGATAGAGTGACATGGACTGCCTTTCAGCTTGACTTAACAAAGGGTGTTCATAAAAAATATGAGAAGATTATCTAAAATTGACTATGCTAACCAAGAATTTTAAAATGATTGGGTAAACGTTCATTGGAATTTAATTAAATGGGAAAGACTAAAAGCTTATACTGGTAAAATCTGTTAAATAATTTTATAACCTAGAGGCTCTAATTGATGGCAAAGACATTGCATACTATTTGACTATGACCAAAGAAAAAAAAAGGTTTATGCTTTAATTGAAAAACAAAAAAGTCTTTATATAGAATGTCCTAAAAAAAGTTGCATATTTATATATATCAGTTAATGCAGAATTGGTGGCATGTAATCAGCTATAAAAAGCATATTATTCTTAGATAGAAAGTGGCATCCATTAGAAGGTGAGATGAACCGAAGCATATTTTATTCACGGAAAGCGAATCACAACCTAATCTCTCTTTTGCTTCGCCTTTCCTTCGTCTTAGATATTAGCTGCTAACAACAGTCCAATTCAATTAACACACCAGCCCTTACGTTAGCAAGTTGTGTCAGCAAGGAATCTTTTTGAACAATCTAATATGTTTGTCAAATTTGTCAGTTTTTCCAGGCAACCTACTTTAGAATAGCTTTAAAATAATTTGCAGAATAAAAAGAATAAAAAATTAATTGGGAATCCTTAAAATAAATGCTAGTTTACACAAAGATTATTCTTAAAGAAATTATTATTTTGGATATTCTACGTCTTTAAATCTCTTATATCTCATTAATTTTTGTTCCTAGTCTTAAAGGTTCCTTGAATCTTGACTTACACTTTTGTAATCAAAATGGAAGGAAACCCCACAAAATGCTAATTGTTACACTCCTTTTAGTTTTGGTCGATATAGGCTAATTCAATGAGCCCATTAAATTATTCAAATAAGCATTTAATCTTCTCATATTTTTTATGAACACCCTTTGTATTATCAATGGACTGCCTTCTCATATTTTTTATGAACACCCTTTGTATCTTCTCATAAAATGCACCCCTTCACTAGCTCTTAGAAAAGTCCCCAACCTTTCACCAATAACACAAAGAGTATCCACATCCCAATATTCAAAAGGAAGGTTATAAAGCCAAACCCAAAAAGGCACCTCTTCAATATTTGCTTTCAAGGGGTTGAAGTTTGACTCCCACTCTTTCAAGCAAAAAACCTGTGCCTCCCATCATATATGATCCATTATTGAAGATCCATTGCTTATCTTGTGCAATCTCACAAATGACCAGATATAATGTATTAGGAAGGGTTTTGAGATCCACTTTGCAAGGCCATGACTCAACACACCATTTCCTAACTCAAGACAGAGAAGGCCACTCTCTCACCCATTTCATTAAAAAACCCTTTTTTTCTTAAGCCAACTTACACAATCATTCCATCCTAGATGATCAATATTAATTGATAAAACTCTGCTATTATTAGAATGAAAACCTACCTAAGAGGGTCCAACCTCTCCTGACTAGTCCTTCAGTTTCCATACTTCATCCTTTATTATGCTCCATTCAAATCCTTGGCAATCGAAGTGTCTTGAATATCCATTATGAGAGAAGGGTTTGCCAAATATTCCTTTCTCCATAGGTCAAAAACTATTCTACTGCCTTGCTCCAACACGACCCAACGACCTTCATGTTGAGAATGCCCTTGACTTTCTGCCCAAGTTCTGGTCTCTGAAATGCCCATGCCCTCTAATATCTGCTCTTACTTGCAAACTCTCGCCACCACTCCCATGTCCACTCTATGGATGCTCTTAATTAAAATTTATACTTCATTAAATTTTTTTACTATTTATTAATAATTGAAAATGTTATATACATGATTTTTTAAAAGTATAATCTATTGATCTATAAAGTCCAATAAATTTTCAAGTTATCATATAAGGTGTCATTCATATATGATCTAAAAGTGAAAGACTAACTATTTAGACCATCAAATTTCAAAATCTGCATAGGTTATTTTTGAGGAATTATAGTTGTGGTTTCTCTAGTGATATTGAAGCACATAAGCATAAGAGAATATAATAAAGAGTCAAGTTTCTATTCTTATAGCTATGTTCATCTCTCTTGTTTCTTGATATGTAATTGTCCCTACAATAATTTATTTTATTTATGATGCTTCTACTTAAATTGACTTCACCTTGCAGCAGTTCTAGAGTTTCTTAAACTAGAAAATTTGCATTAGGATGCTTAATTAGCTTGCAAACCATAAGCAACTAGAAATAATTGAAGCAAGCCACATAACACAAAGGATTGCAAGAGGCTACACACTTCAATATTTTATCAATTAAAAAACATTTTGCCTAACAGTTGGTCTTTAAATAGATATGAAACTGTTGCTTGATTTTTCCCTAGTACTTGCAGCAGGTCGCATACTTTGCAGAATTTAACAAGATTGGTATTCAATAAATTTTGCAAGAAAGCTTTAAACATTACATGAAACTTATCAATACATGAAACTACCTTACTTTTTTCAATCACCTTGATGGCCACAAGCTTTCCTGTCTCTATGTTTTCTGTCTCTATCTTTTTGTAAAACATGATTAATAATATTACAAACTTATATGTATATGTGCCTATATAAGAACCATATATTACATACTTATATAAATGTATATGTGTTTGTGACTGTCGATTTTGTATCTGAAACCTTCTTCGCTGTGTACTTTTCAGGGATGGATCTTATCAACGATCCAAACATTCAAGCACTCCTTTGTAGGAAGGTCAGAAAAGCTCGTATTCACGTACTTATTCTTGCTATCATTGGAGTAGCGAAAGTGCTGTCTGTGCTTGAAGGTAGGCAAAAAAAGCGTAAGGAAAGAAGTGATGGAAGTGGTTTTTATAAACGCATTATTCATTCAAGTGAGGTGCATTGTCACGACCAAATTCGCATGAGTTCAGCAACCTTCTTTCAACTAGCCAATCTTCTAAGGCAAAAAGGAAGCCTATCAGATACGATTAGCATAACGTTAGAAGAACAATTAGTCATGTTCCTCCACACCCTTGGCCACAATCTGAGGAATCGTAAGATTGCCCACAACTTTGGTCACTCCGGAGAGACAGTAAGCCGATACTTCCACAAGGCCTTGACAGCTGTCTTAGCACTCCATGCGGATTATCTCATACCACCTGGGCCAAACACTCCTCCTGAAATTAGTGGGAAGGACCGTTTCGATCCTTACTTCAAGGTAAACCCCCTAGCGCTACAAATTTCTTTGCTTAGTGATAATCTTATTACTGCGTCTTTCTTGACAACGGTTTTTCTTTCTATTGGATTGTGTTGGAGCAATTGATGGAACCCATATACCAGTCATTGTCGATGTCAACTTACAGGGTAAATATCGGGATAGAAAAGGGAACTTGTCACAAAATGTTATGGCTGTCTCTTCTTTTGATTATAAGTTTCAATGCGTTCTTGCTGGTTGGAAAGGGTCTGCTGTAGATAGCCGTGTTCTAGCTTCAGCTCTTAGTAGAGCCGATCCACTTGTAGTTCCACCTGGTATGCCATTTCACACCGTATTTTTTCTGAAGAAAATGATAAATGTTTGACGGTATCGTCAATGTTTCACGGTTTAACAATATATGTTATTTTGTAGGAAAATATTATTTGGTCGATGCTGGATATCCAAATGTACCAGGATTTCTTGCACCTTACCGATGTACACGTTACCACCTGAAGGAGTTTTCAAGAGCAAACCCTATAAACAGCCCACAAGAGTTGTTTAACCACCGACACTCCTCTCTTAGAAATGCAATAGAGCGTACATTTGGCATTTTGAAGCAGCGTTTTCCTATCCTGAGGCATGCAACGTCTTATCCAATCATGACACAAGCACGTATTGTTTTGGCATGTTGCATACTACACAACTTCATTACTATAGAGGACGGTGTTCCATTCGAAGTGGTTATTGAAGAGGATGACGATCGTGATGGGATAAATGTACCAATACTTGAGACATATGGGTTGAGTCAACATGATAGGGATGATTGGGGGAACTTTAGAGATGATATAGCAAGTAGGATGTGGGAAGACTACAGACATAGAGATTAGTTGTAGTTTTACAAGACCTTCCTTTGTTCTTTAATGTGCTTTCATTCCTAACTGGTTATTGTCATTGCCTCTTGAATTTGTAAGCCTTGTTGCATTATGAAATATAAATCATACTGTTGTAATGCTGATGCTGAAAACATGTGTTCTCATAGTTTACATTTACAATATTCTTTGAAACAAATGAAGCCTGTGTATGATTTCTAACTCTGATTTCTCTTTGATTAACATTCATGTCTGTATCTTGTTGTAATGTTGATGCTGAAAACATGTGTTCTCATAGTTTACATTGACAATATTCTTTGAAACAAATGAAGCATGTGTATGATTTCTAACTCTGATTTCTCTTTGATTAACATTCATGTCTGTATCTTGTTGTAATGCTGATGCTGAAAACATGTGTTCTCATAGTTTACATTTACAATATTCTTTGAAACAAATGAAGCCTATGTATGATTTCTAACTCTGATTTCTCTTTGATTAACATTCATGTCTGTATCTTGTTGTAATGCTGATGCTGAAAACATGTGTTCTCATAGTTTACATTTACAATATTCTTTGAAACAAATGAAGCATGTGTATGATTTCTAACTCTGATTTCTCTTTGATTAACATTCATGTCTGTATCTTGTTGTAATGCTGATGCTGAAAACATGTGTTCTGCTGAGAACGGTAATTTGGCCCTAAAATTCCATTTGCACCTTTTCATGTGGAAGATAGTAGACCATATATAATTACAATACTGATTCAGTGTGCAACAGAATGAATACTGAATCAGTGTTCATTCTGTTGCACACTGATTCAGTAGACCATAGTAGACCATAGTATGTTTACACAGTCTACTATGGTCTACTATGTTCATACAGTATGCTTGAATGGTCAATGCAAATGCATTCTCACACATAGAGTAAGTACATCTGCATTGTTGATGTGGTGTTGTTTATGGCTCAAATATTGAGATTTTTAATGGTTTCCAGATTTGGCAGACTGATTAAAATTCTGCATCTACAACATTTGTTATTTGTTATTTGTTATCTTATAAATTCAATATTTTTCCCCTATTGGATTAACAAAATAGACATAGGCAAAACTTAGATTTAAATAATTGATGTTAAGACTTCTATCAGCACTAACTGATCCGGTAAGCTATAGAAATCTGGTTCCTCTGCAAATCTGTACAGTTGCCCTCTTTGATGGCGTTGCATAAGAATCAAACAAGATATGGTTTGACAAACAAATACAACAAATATTAAGTATACAAGTAGATGGATTGAATGTTTTATATTGACCATTCAAGCATACTGTACGAACATAGTAGACCATAGTAGACTGTGTGAACATAGTAGACCATATATACATGCATACTTAGCTACATGCAAATGAGAATGGATAATAAAGAAATATATTACATATTGTTGGATATCATGCATAAATGCAATATTTTGGATTATATGCCACTATTGTATGACTATTTCTTTAATATCCATTCTCATTTGCATGTAGCTAATGATTGCATACAACAGGTGGTGTAGGTGATGTCCTTCACAGAGCTGATGATGAGCATGGACGATGAGGTTCCAGTAAGCCAGTCAACTTCTTCCTCCAAGAAGGTTGTGTGGACCAGAGAGATGGAACGAAAGTTCCTAAACTTGCTCCACGATAAAGTTCACCTAGGAAGGAAAGGCGAAGGGGGCTTCAAAAAAGAAGCTTGGACAGCCATTGAGAGGAAGTTCAATGCTGAGATGAACCTTAATTTGTCAAAGGAAAATTTCAAAAATAAGCTTAAAGGATGGAAGCGAGGTTTTAGAGTGATGAGAGAGTTGAAGAATATGAGTGGGTTTGCATGGAATGAAGATACTCAAAGTGTGGATGCTGATGACATGGTGTGGGAGGAGCTTCTAAAGGTAACATGTTGTTTTGAATATGTTGGTCTTAGCAATATTTCCTTCTTATTAAGTTAGATAGAAGACAAAGATCTAATTCATTCATCATGACAACATGCAGAGAAAAGAATTCAAAAGTGCCAAAGTGTACAAGAGACAACCCTTCCAGTACTACAATGACCTAGCCATCATTGTAGGTAATGACATAGCTGAAGGTGCCGCTGCTACTACTGCACAAGAGACAGAAGAAGGGCTCAATATGGATGGGCCCGCCTACGTGGATTGTGATGAGGATGTCCCTATGAGTACACCTGTTAACACTACAACTGATTTCGATGATGAATTATATCATTCCAATCAATCGAATGCAAGTAGGAGTTGAAATCCTTCAACATCGTCACCAAGGAGGGCAAAGAGGAAGAAGGCAACCATTACTGGTTCGATGGATGTGCTTTGTGATACTATGAAAAGAATAGAAGAGGACTTCCGTGCGCCTCTTGTATTCAAAGTGGACAATTCTGAATCAAATTATGTCTTGTGTAGTGTCTATGAGGCTCTCAGAGGCATCCCTGATTTGAGTCCACAAACTATGCTAAAAGCATATGACACCTTCATGGCTGAAAAAGATAGAGCCAAAGGGTTCTTGCAAATGAATGACGAGGAGAGGCTGCAGTATATTGCCATGAAGTTTGCAGAACTCTAGATACTTTTTTTTTTCGTTTTAAAGTATTGTTACTTAAACATTGACAGAACTCTAGATACTTGTCTTATCAACACCATGATGATATTGTTTTTACTGTTATTTCATGCTATTTCAGCCATAATGATATTGTTTTTATTGTTATAAAGTATGCATTATAATATTTTTCTGCTATTTCAGCCATGATGATATTGTTTTTACTGTTATTTCATGCATTATGATATTTTTCTGCTATTTCAGCCATGATGATATTGTTTTTACTGTTATTTCATGCATTATCAGATAACATAATACCAATAGATATTGATGTTAAGATGCTTCTGTTATAAAGTATGCATTCTCTATTGTTTTTACTGTTATAAAGTATGCATTCTCTGAAAGAAAACTTTGATCTCACTGCTTGCCATGTTGAGCAACAAAGGATGAAATAGCAAGAACACAATCTGCAGGGTACAATGTATTATATGTCATACAGCATTTTGTGACATTCTACAGGATGATACATTTTAGGTGACAGAACCTATGCCTTCTCCTCTTATAGTTCAAAACTCTTACCTTAGAAACTCAAAACATCACAAATATTTAGTATATCATGAGCATTCAGAATTTATTGATGCACCATATGCATCAATAAACAAAGAATTCCCACAATAGTGTGCATTGACATGAAGATAAGATCAGGGAAAAATGGCCTTCAGGCTCCAATTCTGTACCTGCACAATACCTTGCATATCAGTATGCTAAGACTAAAGAAAAAGATGGATAAAATAGTTGAAGAAACTATTTTCAGGTATTTCCCAAGAGCAAAGAAAATTCAAGATGGAGAAAAGGGTAGTTGTAAGATTGTTCTACCATGCCCTGTAAAGCAGATGGAAGAATATGAAGCATTGAGAAGAGCGTTGAAAGTGTCCCCTGCAAGAACCACTTGCTTAAAGTGCCATTCTGAGAATACAATGTTCAGATATTTTGATAACAGCTCCTCCAAGTCTTTGCAGGCAAGGTATAAGTGCTTGGCATGCAATCAGCTCTTCACTTTTGGAGGAAAAATGTATGCCAAGCACCACAATGCTTTAACTATCATTCATCCCAAACCCCAAAATGATCTGGTTTCAGATGATCATGCAATGGGAGGGAAAGAAAGAAATTGCCCAATTGAATTTTTCAACAAGGAAAAAAGTGGTGAAATGAGGCAGCACATCCTTGCTGAAGATGACTGTTTGATTGATTTGCAGTTGTGTTTGTAGCAGCCCAAGAGTTCAGTTATAAATGCAAAAATTGTGTGTAAGAGAGTGTAGGTGGATAGTTGAGTATAAGAGAGTGTAGGTGGATAGTCTAGTAAGTTAAGTCTGAGATGATTAATTACAGTCTAGTCCTCAATGTTGCTTCCATTCTCATGGAAAATAGGATTATAGATTTGTATCTCATTCGATTGATTATAAATTTGTATCTCATTTGATTGAGAAATAAAATGTCAAATTTTAGCTTGTAATTCATTCAATTCAAATAGCTCTTGTCTCCTATGAATTATTGGATTTGTTGTACTTATTCAATTCAAATAGTAGGTGGACATAAAACCCTGGCATCACCATGATTCGAACTTTCGTAGGAACCTGCCTCTTATTGCTCTCCATGGCAATGTCCTCCATATACATAGGGTCAAAATTGGTGCCCCTGTCAACCCTGAATATAGTTAAGGATGGATTGAAAGAAAATGCCAGCAAATGAACAAGCCATATGCATTTGGCTGCAATGAAAAATGCCTGTAACAGTGGCTCTGGCCAAGCTTTTGTCCAGTTCAACATGGAAACAATCAAGCTCATTTTCTGGTCACAGAATCGACTAAAACTTTCACTGTAATACTGGTTCCCTATCGAGAACTTCATTCCAGCTCAAATTTCTTAGTGAAGCATAGGATGAAAAATTTTCCTTGCAATGTTCTTGTATATCTAGAATGCTCTGAGCACCATTCTTTTGGAAGCTACAATTCTCAAAATCTTGGTAAAGGGCCTGATTTATGAGAGATTCCAAATGATATAGGAAACTTCGTTTTACCTTGGAAGTAACACTGACATTATAAGGCTGCAAAAGTAGACTAAGCTTTTCCATTGCTTTCCCATCTAGGTCTTGTATTTGTGTTACAAGTGTCCTGCAGAAATGTTTTACAGAGACCCTTGCTTCTGATACACTGCAGAAAACCTTCGATCATTGTTTCGGTGGTAACAGGCAAAGGATTTTGTTTACCACCATTATCAGGCTTTCTGTATAAGGTTGCATTTTCATATTTTCTCATGCCAGTTCTGCCAGAATCTGCTATACTGCCATCTTGGACTGTCTGATTCAATGCATCTTTGAGGTCTTTGCAGTATAGCTCTAATTGCCTTAGTTTCACAAACATTGACAAAGTAGATTCACACAAATCTCATTGTATTCACAGATATTCAGTCATTAACATTGACTGTTGCACACAATACTTCACCAGTCTGCCTCTCCGTACTGTAGCTTTTTCCAATCTGACAACCAACCCGTACATTAGGGTTAGAAAAGTCTTAAATATGATTGTCTTGGAGTGAGTGTTAGGTCTTTAGGGCATATTAAGCCTCTTAGCTTAGGTAGTCATTACAAAGCAAAAAGTTGCTTAGCAACTTTTGAGCAACTTTTGCTCACTCATCATAATAGACCATTACTAGGCCTTCCAAAGCACTCATGTGCATCAAATGATCATTAAACACAAACTCCTATACCACTACTCAAGAAGAACCCCAAAAACCTCAAGTTGACAACCTTGCTTGAGTTAAAGGGCATAACAAACTATACAGACCAGCAGACCTCTAGGACTAACACAAAGCCTAGACACAGCCAAGATTGAGTCAAACTCCATTGTGACTCTTATTCCAAATACATAGCATAAACACACCAAAAACAAGAAGGTGAGGGCCCTCATAGAGGTGCTCCTGCACCATCTCTCCACTGTGCTTCTACGACTATAATGTGCCCAAGCCCTTCTACTTAAACTGTGCTTGTCAATTATGCCTAAGAAGACTATATATGCATTGGGCTTAGTTTATGACACTGGTAGCTCGGAGAATCTGGTGAGATTAGAATACATGGTTTGTTGTTGTAGCAATTCACAAAAACTACAAGGTGGAGTAGTTTTTTAAAATAGTACTCCAGCTTGTACAAATTTTGTACATTGCTCCAACACCTAATTATGGTTGCCATCTTATATACATGTTGACAGTTCTTCGAGTACACATATGTTGTTCATGATTTCAACTTAGAATCTATATTTCTGATGACTACACATATTTCTGATGTTACTCCTTGGTGTATTACATTTATTATTACGAGTATAGATGTGTTATATGTTGTTCATGATTTCAACTTACAATCTATATTTCTGATGACTACACATATTTCTGATGTTACTCCTTGGTGTATTACGTTTATTACGGGAAATTTGCACAGTGTGTCTTCACACCACCATTTCGTTGTTGGATTTTGTTCTTCCCCATCTTCTATGTACAAGTATAGATGTGTTGTTAGATCCTTTCAGTTTCAAATAGAAAGTCTGTTTAATCAACCATGGATTGTGATGAGTAGATTTGATTATGTGAAAATTCTAAAATTTTATGAAGTGTATTTAATCAACCATAAATTGTTATAGCGTCGATGACTTCGGTGAATGTGCCTATGTGTCAATGTGGTGCTGGCCGTTGCATATTATGGACGTCACAGACTCCACGAAATCCCGGGCGTCAATTTTGGACTTGCCCAAAAAAGGTTTGGATATGTAATTAGTTTTATGTTTAAAAAGAATGTGACAATTTATTATTTTAGGAAGAACTGATGTAGATTTGGTATTGCAGGGAAATCGTAAATGCAAATTCTTCAGATGGGTCGATGAACCCAATTGTACGTCTACTCCATCTACAGCTATACCCGGCGTTATGTCAACCCCATCTACATCCCTACCTAGCGTTATGTCAACCCCATCTACATCCCTACCTGACGTAGGGAATGAGTGCAAGGAGTGCAAGGCTAGAGAGGCAGCTAGTGCCGCAAAATTATTTTCAATGGCGAGAGCAGAAATCATGTTTCTGCGATGCATTCTTTGTGTAGTATGCGCACTACTTTTTTGGGAACATATGTGCAAATATAGTTAACAGACAGATATTGTAGATACATGAAATTTTTTATAAGTAGATACGTTGGACATATTTTGATAAACTCGAACTTTTTTGTTGTTTATGACTCACTTATGATTTTGAAAATAAAATTAAACAAAATTAAATATTAACCTTATTAAAAAAAAGTTGAATTTTTTTTTATGATTTTCTATATAAAATTTAATAAAATAAAATATAAAATATTTATGGTTTTCCCTATAAAATTAAATAAAATAATAAAATAAATCATAAAATGAACTAATAAAAATAAAATATAATATAAAAAAATATTAAAATAGTTCAAAAAATAAAATAATAATCATAGTCAAATTCCAATTATAGTTTTAAAAAGTGGAACCAAACGGAGGATATACATCTTCTCGCTCATATTCCGGGTCAACCAAACAGTCCTAACTATAATCCGAAAATGAAAATCCGAATTATCAATTCCATGATTTGACCATTTCCAGCATTTGATCAAATCCATCATTTTCTAATTCCCACTACCAAACGGGCCCCAAATGTTTACTGCTACTTTGTGGATTTCCACAAAGCTTTTGATTCTATTCCGAGATCAGCCTTCTTTCAGAGACTCAAGGACATTGGCATTTCAAAGATCCTTTTGACTGTTATTATGAGATTGTATGAGAGGGTTCTCAGTCATCACAAAACCCCTTGTGGGCTCTCCAACTTCATCAAGAGTACCATCGAGGTCAAGCAAGGCTGCCCCCTTTCCCCCACTTTGTTCAAGATCTACATTGATGAGCTGGAGACTTTTCTCCAGGAGCACTCTTCGGTAGACGATGGTTGTCCCCTCCACCAGGTTTTGATCTCTATTCTGCTCTTCGCAGATGACGTTGCCCTCTTGGCCTCTTCTTTGGAGGGTTTACAGAGACAGTTAGACGGTCTCGATTCCTTTTGCAACCAACAGCATCTCACAATCAACCTAGGGAAGACTAAGGTTATGGTCTTCAATGGTCTCAAGACTTCCCACCTCCACTTCTACTTCAAGGGCATTGAGGTGGAGATTTCTTCATCATATACATACTTGGGGGTCAAGTTCTCTAGCCCTCAATTCGGCATGAGACCCGCTCTTCAGTCGTGTATCAACAAGGGTTATGGTTCTATGGCCCTCCTTGAGCGACAATGTTTTCAGCATCACTTTCAAGACACCAAGTTCAAGATGACCCTCACGGACACTCTTATCAGACCTATCGTCCTTTACGACTATTGTTTAGGGGCCTTCCCTTTTGAAGTCTAACTGGGCTTCTATGGAGAGGGTTAAGATTCTTCTTCTTCGGCATATCATCAAGTGCAAGCAGTCTTATCCTGCATCATATCATCCTTGCATAGTTTGGGTTCCATCCTTTCAGGCTTGAGGCCATTTTTTATCTAGTTTGGTTCTTACATCCCCTTCGTGGTTTTGCTAACTCCTATGAGGGATGCAGAAGGTATCCCTACCTTGCCCTCTGCTCCTCAGAGTCTATTGTCGCTTCTACCTCCTCTGGGAGAGCCCATGGTTAGTTCACTAAGGCCATCGCCCTTCTTGGGTCTACAGGTATCGAGATTGATCATCTCCCTCCTTATCCGTACTCTCTTGGAGCTTCCCCTCATCTCCTTCCCTGCAAGCAAGAGATGAACAAGTCCATCAGAACCGACATTTACAAACAATTCATTCACACTACTTGGGTCAACCCCCACGGGGATCTTCGTCCAAAGATGGCATTCTATGCAACACACTTTCTTGAGGTCCGAGACGGGATCATTATTTGCCCTCTGTACCTATCCCACCATTGGTCCTATTCCCTTCGGATCCCTCTCGATTCCTTCAGGGCGGGCTCACATCGGTTTCGCATTGAGATGGATCATTAGTTGGATAGAGAGAATAGGGTTTGCTAGCTCTGCAACATCAAAGAGCCTTAGACCAAGGAGCATTTCATATTCCATTGTCCTATGTATTATGAGATCAAGAGGAGATCATATTGTCTTTTCAAGGAGTCTCAGGATCTCTCCACCTTCTTTAGATTTTTTGATCAGAGGTGTCTTGCCCTTTACATCCAAGAAGCCACCAGGCTTCGGAACTACTCACTTTAGCACTAGGCTCATGTGCAGTCACACTCTTGTTGGCTTATCACCTCCTTTGTTGGGCTACCCCCGGCTCAAGGAGGTTATATTGTCTTTTCAAGGAGTCTTGGGATCTCTCCACCTTCTTTAGATTTTTTGATCAGAGGTGTCTTGCCCTTTACATCTAGGAATCCACCAGGCTTCGGAACTACTCACTTTAGCACTAGGCTCATGTGCAATCACACTCTTGTTGGCTTATCACCTCCTTTGTTGGGCTACCCCCGGCTCGAGGTACCAAATGTCAGCTTTGTTCCTCTTCAAGTTTTTCCAGATCCGTTAAGCCCTGTAGGGGTTCTTTTCAGTAGTGGCCCACCACCTCCTCTAGGAGCTCCCAACAGTAACTGTCCTCCAGGACCTTTCAAAGGCGGCCCAAGGCCCCTCCTAGTTCTATCTTATCCCTTTGTTCTTGGGTTCTTCGTTGGTGCTTCGGCCTCTTAGGGGAGATGTAGTCTCTCTGTTGAGCTCCACCCCTCTCTTGCTTTCTTGTTTATTTATTTGGGTTTGTCAATTTGTTTCTTGTTGCTTTTGTTTTGTTTCCTCGAGGACTATTTGGTGTCCCTATTGTGGGCCAGTCCCCTGTTGTGTTCTTGGCAGTCCCTTTGACCCATTTTGTGGTCATTCGTTGGACATTAATAAATTTATCTTGTCTTATCTCTAAGAATGCCCATTTCTTGCCTTTTGCCCATCCTTATAAAGCTTGTATTATTGCTCTAGTTTTACTTGACTATATCTTTCGCGTCCATGATATCCCCACTTCTATTGTTTGTGACTATGACCCCACCTTCACAAGTAACTTTAGGCAAAACTATTCAAGCTGCAAGGAATGTAAATTAAAAAGTGAGCTCCACATACCACCCACAAGCTGATGATCAAACAAAGATAGTAAATGAATGCTGTGAGACTTATTTATATTGCTTTGCTTCAGAACAACAAACTAACTCAGCTAAATGGCTACCCCTTGTGAAATGGTGGGACAACACCTCTAATCATTTTTCACCAAGATGACATCATATGAAGTTGTGCATGGCTAAACTCAACTATCTCTCACATCCTACAAGGCAGTTCCAAGGTAAAGTCATCAATTCAACTCTCAGCCACCATGAATATCTCCTCCAAACTCTCAAGGATAACTTTGCCCTACCTTAGAACCATATGAGAGAGCTGAAAAATCAACACCGTTCCAAGCACACATTCATCAAAGGGGGACTTAGTTCTTTTGTGCCTTCAAACCACCCTTACACTCACAAGAAAACAATGGCTGCCACCAAAATTCTATGAAGCTTTCCAAATACTAAAGCTGATTGGTGAAGTCATCTACAAGTTAGATGTCCCTCTGTCCACCAAGATGCATCATGTTTCCTATGTAACCTATTGAAGGTGGTCTTTGAACATCATGTTCTCATTCAATTCTCACTACCCAAATTGGACAACAAACGTTCTATTATCCTCAAACCTAAAGCTATTCTAAGCAATCAATTGTACCAACTCTACAGTGGCACCATCATCAATATTTTGGTCCAGTGACAAGGTTTGTGACCAAAAGATGCAACTTGGGAACTTCTCCACCAGCTAAAACAACATTTTCCAAAGTTCAAGCCTTGAGGACAAGGCTTTTCCAAGGTAGAGGACATGTTAGGACCATTGCATCCTAACCTATATTATTGTTATGATTAATGTAATAATCATATTTTAGTTATTTAGTTAATAGTGCAGTGTGTGGATTTATCTCGCATGCATCACATGAAGTTGTCAGTGTGTAATGAATTCATAATAAATATGTGGATTTATCACAAATGGTTTGTAGTCACAAATCACATCTTGTGATGCTTAAATGTCGGTGTTGTAATGAAGTGATCATCTTGGAATTATATTTTGTATTGGTGCTTTGCTCTTAAGGAGGTCAATACTTGATCCAGATTCATGAATTTAAGCACATTTGCCGCTACTTTCCAAGCAATGTCTTATTTTTCACATGTTGCTCCCATTTGATAATATTTTTCAAGTTCCTACTAGATTGGGACCTCACATATCTTGATCATACTAGTTCTAGCAAATGCAGAGAATATTAACAAAAGGGTTTACAGTTTTTAAGGCATAAAGTGAGCACAGCTTATATTAGCAATGTTATCTTGAACAGCCCAAGACCTGTGATTTGAAGCCCAACATGACCTGCAGAACGCTCAACATTATGGCACACTATTTGTCATTCATAAAGATGAATGATATTATAAAAGTGTGCAAGTAAAACAGAAGCAAAAACATTGGAAATTTGGAAGTAAACACCTATCACCAAAAGAACATCAAGCCATAAATGCTCCCAGAGGCTAATCTATTTTGAGGGGAGGAAGGAGGACGTGATTTATCGTCAATCAATGTAATCGCTGCACTGGCAGATGCCTAATGGAAAGGTTTGTATGGATCTGCTAATAATAGTCTATAATAATTTACTAGCCATGATTCATCCATTACACCTTGATTATGTAATAATTATGTAATTCTATGATTTTTTTAACTTATATTCAGGTTTGGACATACCTTGAGTTTTGTACTTCTCATAGACATGTGATAGCTCTGTGTAATTGGAACTAGTTAAACCGCTGCACAATACACACAGACCACAGTTAAGTTCAAGTAGTTTAAGCAGGCTACAACCATTTCTAATGCCTAAGAATTCAAGACAAAAAGCCACTTTCAATAGGTACAAGAGAATAAACTGAAACCTTAACCTAATTTTTAAGTATTGCATTGCATACAAATGTGTTAAGCTCAGTGGAAACTAACTCCAGCCGAAATGCTCTGAAATCCCAGGAGCTCAAAAATTACACCATGCAAATCGTTTATGTAAATCAATACCACAAACACTTGATTAAATTTACTCAAATCACCTTTGTGTGGTACCAAATTTCCAACAAAAGTTCAATTATCTTAAATATATACCCAAAATTGGGCAAATTAATAACTAAAAAAGTTTATTTTGTTAAAGACTTTAAGCTCCATTGTCAATGAATTCTTAAACTAAACAAACAGGATCCAGATAACAAATAGGTTTATTGTCTTGGAGACTTCAAGTATCAACAGTACATAAATTGACCCATGATTCATGAGTAGTGGTTCAACATGACCCCATCTCTCATGAGAATGAATGGAACACTTAGCACTCATTGGATCTAGGCAATGCTCACAGAGGTGAAGCACCGGGCCTTCCCGGGAGGTCACCCATCCCAGTACTACTCCAGCTCGAGCGCGCTTAACTACAGAGTTTCCTCCATGGTTAAACCCACTCTACTTGCATCCTCATTTGCAAAACCTTCACCAAGTGTTGTGCCTTATGAACCATTCATTGGAAAGCCCCTTAAGCTCATCACTTGATAAGTAGGAGATATTTTCCACAGTTGAATCCTGATAGCAATATCACAACTTGACTTGCTGTGGAAAAAATCTCCTACTTATCAAGTACATAAATTGTTGAAGAAAGCAATTGAGCATATAAAAAAAAATTAAAAATTGATTTCAATCTTCTACTATCGAAAAATCATTGAAGAAAACAATCGTGCTAGCAAATAAGCTAATTTTGTAAAAGCTTAAAACTTCCGCAGTCCGTAATTCTTTTTAAGTAAATATCATCAGTGGGATCTAACCTTAAAAAACTTGATCAAAGAACAATTCGTCAAAAAGAAGATCTGGGAAATTTTATGAATTTAAAGGATTATTTAAATCAATGTTTCGGGCCATTCTTTGTGACACGCCATCAGCGCTAATGATAAGGAAGACAAAGCGAAATTATTTGCACAGGGACCTCTAATTCGTAATCTGTATCGCTCGTCGTGTTGATTGCTGATGGGTTACATGGAGTGGCCTGAAACATGAATTTCTTTCGGGAAGCTTGCTTCTAATAACTATTACAGATTGCAGAAGTTTTAACTCTCTAAACAGTGGTTCTTCAAACTAGGCCCGACAGACAACGAGTGGCCCCAAGTGAGTAATGAGAACAAATATATGATAAATTTCATCAAACAAACGCTTATTTGATTTGCTATCAGATACGAAGGTAATTGAATTTCTGGTAGATTACCATTTAGAAGCGACGTTAACAGCCAAGAGAACCTTTCCCTTGAACTTGCTCAGAGCAACTTCGCTCCCATCAATATCCTGCAGTCGAATTCCCCACATACAGTGTTATTTATGTTCTGTAAAATCTATTAAAATATCTCAAAACAAGACTACTGCGTTTATATTAATTGTTATTAAATCAGATGGTAAAGTGTCAGGCTCTCATCCCTTGGTCCCTTAGACCGCTTGGTCTTGGAAATTCATTCATTCATATGGAGTCTAATGTTCAAATTGTAGACGAATGTAGAGAGTTCTGGTATAGCTGAATTCCTTATGCGGAATTGAGAGCTTTGAAGCTTTCCCCCAAACCTCCAAAACCCCAGCAAGCAAGGGCTAAACCCCAGCTTGAATGTGTGGAATATTAGACAAGGCCCACTCTAGAACTGGGTCCGTAGAGGCCGAATTACCAAAATTAAAAACCAAAAATCCTAAATGCTCAAATTAGCTAAACGCCACATCCAAATGAAAATATCTTCATTGTCTACTATATCAGCGAAGGGTTGGGAGCTACCCCTATAAACGTCTGTTTGGAAGAGGATCGACAGACGCCAGGTAGCGCACAGCAGACTTCCCACCAACAATTTTATAATGTTGAAATAAAATTACTAAAACCATCACAGCAAAAGAATTTCCAATCGCAGAAAAAATGAAATGGATTAGAACAACCTTGACGGTAAAATCGTGGATACTTTTCTCTGTCACTGCTGCCGCAAACGCAATGCCTGGAAATCTAATGCTTTTGAGACCGAATGCCGACGCTTTAGACGATTTAAGGGGAAATGTGTGGCTGAACAATTGTAATTTTGGCAGAGCATTCACAATTTGTGGCAAGTGACGTGCCCTAACGGAGAAATCATTGGCAGCGAGAGGTGCTCCTTTCACGAAATTCGAATCACTGTTACGAGACAACAAATTTGAGAAATTGCAGGCCGCTGACGCTCCGAAAAGGGATGCCATGACTGAAACTGTTACTCCAGAGACTCTGCTGATGCGCAATAGCTGTACTACTACTTCGGGGGGATCATATCTCTAATAAGATGCCACGTGATAAGAATGACATCGATATGTAATCTTCTGGAATATGTCATTATGTAAACCAGGCAAAATTGAATTCTGGGTTGGGATATTTTCAATCGCCAGGTGGTTCAATGGATTTTCTAGCAGAATCGAGAATAGGAAGTTAATTGGTTTTTTTTTTAAGTTTTTTTAAAAGTTAGGGTAAGGGATTTAGTTAATTCTAATAGTTGGAAAAGAAGTTAGTAATTAGGTCAATTATGTTACTATATTCATATTAATAGCATTTGATTACTACAACATTTCTATATGACTATACAGAAAGGCTCTTTGAAATGGTTATTATGGGATGATATTTGAAATGATTGTTTTGGGATAATATTTTGAAATGATCATTTTTTAACTATTACTCTTATAAAAAATCTTATTGTGCTTGTCTTTATACCCAAAATTCACAACAATAGCTTTAATCTGAGGTCACATAGACGGACAACCAAAAAGATTGTCAAAACCTAATATACTACCTAAGAGCTTAGAGTGTATGAAGCTGGCTATAATGGCTATTAGTTATAGAACAAAAAATTAACAAAGAATTTTAAAATTTTGTAAATAGGTTATAGAATAATAAATTAATTTAATGTGACAATTTGTTGTTTTGTTTTGAATATTGAAAATTAAATAAGTAGGCATTCTTGCTTTTCAAAGATATTTAGACCTTCAAAGACACATCATGCCTTCCAAAGATATTTAGACATTCTAGTTAGACACATCACTTTTTTAGATCCCATGGATAATGATAACTAATAGGATCAAAGTTCTATTTTGTTTTTTCTTTTATATAATCATCTTTGTGAATTTTGTTCAAAAGTGTATTTTTTCTAATGCTTCACTTATTAAACTATTTAAACTATTTTTTAGAAATTTATTTATTTCATTGTCTATCATTGTCTCTTTGAACAGTCATTGCGCAAAAAGTTTTTGTTGGGACAAAATAATTATTTTATTTTTATACTTTATGATTTACATTGAATGACAAGAATGTTGATAAGATGTGATAAAGAGAACCCCGCAACAAATATAATCAATCTAAACATATCTTTTCCATATTGAATGTCAATTGTTATAAATCTTATATGTATTAAATATTGATTTCTCGAGCCTTCCAACAATAGCATGATATTAAAAAAAGTAACAAGTAAAAAACATTTCAAAATAAAGAAAGAAAGAGACTTGTTGGAATGATAAATAAATTATATGATATGATATAATTTGATATCATATGTTGGTTGAAATGGTAAATAATTATTCACAAACACCTCCTACATTATTTTCAACCTCCTGCATTATTAGTTTGTGTCATAAGGAGGAAAACTAATGCATTCATGCAAATGCCACTCTTGCCTTTATTTCTACCAATCAAATGAATTTATTTTCAGTATTTTAGTTTCTTCTATAGTTTTCACACACACACACACACATATATATATATAATTAATTTAGTTTAAAAATATATGTGCATTCGGATTGGATGGATAAATTAATAGTCAATGGCAGGCTTTTTGTTTTAATAAGTATATTGAATTAAAATTTTCCAACAACAACTCTATAGTGTGTATTTATTATTTATTTTTGACATCTTTAAAAATATCAATTTACTTCAATTTTATTTGTGGTATTGCAAATAGTCAATGCAAAAAACTATTTTGCTTTTTTGTAAATTGTAATTTTTTTAATATATTTACATCATATGTGGCATTATATTGATTTTTTGACAGATAATACCTATCCTACCTATTGATTATTTTTTACTTTTTAACCCAATGCATTAAAAGCAAAAAACAATATCATCTCCCAAAATTTAATTTTTGCTTATCTTTATACTATATATGAACATAATTGTTCGTCCACTTTGTAAAATATTTCAACTAAGACAATTATTTGTGTAGATTTTTATTATATATGGATAGTGGCTTGTCCTTCATATAATCAATGCTTATTAAATGGAGAGTCGCTCTTCATCTATATTTTCTATTAAACCCTGCACATTTAGTGTGAGGGAGGTGCAGAGATATTCTTGACTCCTCTCTCTCCATGCTTTTGGTAATTGATCAGGTCGTATACTCAAGAATAGCTTTGGAACTCTACTTTTTTAAGGAGGTAAAGCATGCAATTTAGGCACTGTTGAGGTTTTGATTTTTATAGTTAGAGCCATACATCTGTATATAGAAAATATTTTTTAGCCTTTTATAGTTAGTTAGCAAAGATGGCCTAATTTTTTTAATAGTTTCAGATAAATTATTGCTTCTTAATGGCTTGTTGGTTGATTGGAGTTTAGATTTCAGGCAAACAGTTCATGAAAATTCTTTCTAATGATATTGCAAATTTCTAATAGAAATTAGTGAGGGTCATTTCAAACCAATAAATTATACTTTCAAGATAAAATAGAATTACTTAGAAGACTCATGAGAGCTTTTCACAAGACTCGGGTGAGACAATTTTTAATAGGAGTCAACCGAGAATTGATAAGTTCTTGGTAGATCTTGGAACAAGAGTTGTGTAAACTCGAGACGTTCTGCTAGACTCATGAGTAGCACTGATTTGTCGAGCATTGGCCAAGTTTTCATTAATTGTTCAATGAGTTGTTTGGTGCAGTATTTCATATATTGTATTTTTGGGCAGGCGTAACACTCTCTCTTCTTACCTAGTACCTTGGCAAATTGGTCGTCATGGGAGGGCCACTCCCTTTGGCATCACTCATGTTGGTGCATTATTATTCTATAGCTCTCATTCCATGTAAGTTGTAAGGTGTGCAACATAAGAATGCATGTCAACCATTCATTCATTATATTCTTTTACTTTACTCTTCCCCTGAGAAATCATCAACAAATATCTTCTACATACAGTCAATATAAGATGGCATCACATGTGGTAAAAATGACACATAATTTTTCTATAAGGATTTTGAAAAAAATCTTTTAAGAATTTTGGAACATCCTTTAAGATAGCAACCACATAGAAATACAACTAAAGTATATAGCTTAATTCACTTATGAAACATTGCTTGATTAATGTTGCACTATAAAAATATGTTACTCCATATTTTGTTTCTTTCTCTACTTCCACTTCAATTGCTATTATTTCTTTCTGTCGAGCTTTGATCAACTCATAATTGGCATCAGTAGGAACTTTCAAATGCCACTATTGCCTTTATTTCTACCAATCAAATGAATTTAATTTCAATATTTAACTTTCTTCTATAGTTTTCACACACACACATGTGTATTCCGATTGGATGGATAAATGAATAGTCAATGGAAAGATTTTTGTTTTTTTCTCACAACTTTTTGGACCAATCAGTATATTGAATTAAAATTTTCCAACAAGTCTATATTGTGTATTTATTATTTATTTTTGACATCTTTAAAAATATCATTCTACTTCAATTTTATTTGTCCATATTGCAAATAGTCAATGCAAAAAACTATTTTACTTTTTTGTAAATTGTAATTTTTTTAATATATTTACATCATATGTGACATGATATTAATTTCTTGACAGATAATACCTATCCTACCTATTGATTACTTTTGACTTTTTAACCCAATGCATTAAAAGCGAAAAAAAATCTCATCTCCCAAAATTTAATTTATGCTTAACTTTATAATGTATATGAACACAATTATTCATCCACTTTGTAAAATATTTTAACTAAGACAATTATTTATGAAGATTTTTATTATATGTGGATAGTGGCTTGTCCTTCATATAATCAATGCATATTAAATGGAGAGTCTCTCTTCATCTATATTTTCCATTAAACCCTACACATTTAGTGTGAGGGAGGTGCACAGATATTCTTGACTCCTCTATCTCCATGTTTTTGGTAATTGATCAAGTGGTATACTCAAGAATTGCTTTGGAACTCTATTTTTTTAAGAAGACAAAGCATGCAATTTAGGCACTACTGAGATTTTGATTTTTACAGTTAGAGCCATACATTTATATATAGAAAATATTTTTTAGCCTTTTGTAGTTAGTTAGCAAAGATGACCTAATTTTTTGAATAGTTTCAAATAAATTATTGCATCTTAATGGCTTGTTGGTTGATTGGAGTTTAGATTTTAGGCAAACAGTTCATGAAAATTCTTTCTAATGATATTGCAAATTTCTG
Source organism: Chamaecyparis obtusa (assembly GCA_027943335.1). NCBI lineage: Eukaryota > Viridiplantae > Streptophyta > Pinopsida > Cupressales > Cupressaceae > Chamaecyparis > Chamaecyparis obtusa. The sequence continues at coordinate 2,604,602 of BSBK01000053.1, forward strand.
ATAGAAATTAGTGAGGGTCATTTCAAACCAATAAATTATACTTTCAAGATAAAATAGAATTACTTAGAAGACTCACGAGAGATTTTTACAAGACTCGGGTGAGACAACTTTTAATAGGAGTCAATCGAGAATTGATAAGTTCTTGGTAGATTCTGGAACAAGAGTTGTGTAAACTCGAGATGTTCTGCTAGACTCATGAGTAGCACTAATTTTCCAAGAATTGGCCAAGTTTTCATTAATTACTCAATGAGTTGTTTGGTACATTATTTCATATATTGTATTTTTGGGCGGGTGTAACACTCCCTCTTCTTACCTAGTACCTTGGCAAATTGGTCATCATGGGAGGGCCACTCCCTTTGGCATCACTCATGTTGGTGCATTATTATACTATAGCTCTTCCTCCACATAAGGTGTAAGGTGTGCAACATAAGAATGCATGTCAACCATTCATTCATTATGTTCTTTTACTTTACTCTTCCCCTAAGCAATCATCAACAAATATCTTCTACATACAGTCACTATAAGATGGCATCACATGTGGCAAAAATGACACATAATTATTCTGTAAGGATTTTGAAAAAATAGTTTAAGAATTTTGGAACATCCTTTAAGATATCAACCACATAGAAATACAACTAAATTATATATCTTAATTCACTTATGAAACATTGCTTGATTAATGTTGCACTATAAAATATGTCACTCCATGTTTTATTTCTTTCTCTACTTCCACTTCAATTGTTGTTATTTCTTTATGTCGAGCTTTGATCAACTTATAATTGGCATCGGTAGGAACTTTGACACTTTGTGTCCTTGTTCTTACATGCTCTCTCACCTATCCACCATTAATACTCCATCAAAATTTGACTAACAATAACTTTAAATTTATTATGCATTGGGCTATAAAATATGGAGGAGGGAATCTGTAAAGAAGGGGGGAAATGGAAAATATCTAGATAAGCATATACGAGGATCAAGGTTTTACAAAAATTATTTCTAGGTTCCAATCATCTTTACTTCATCTCTCAATTCATGTTGATATTTTTGTTGTTTCTAGATGCAACCACTATATTCATATTCATTGAAATCTAGAAAATGATAAATGTTGAATCATTTGTTCTTTGTTTTTTATTCTTAAGCTTGTCTATTTTGGTTGTGCAGAGACTTTGTGTGTGTAATTTTCCATGGACTTCTTCTCTTAACCAAAATAAACTGCTTCAATCTATGTCTTTGGTATTTTCCTATCTAATTGTCCTTACTATACTCACATCAACAACTCCCCTTTGTCTCTTAGAAAAGTGAAGTATTCTACACTACATAACACCAAGCCCACCTACATATTCATTGCAACTACCCGTTGTCATGTTGTGGTGATCAGAATTGGGATTAGTATGTGTAGGCACCTAAAATTGACTTGTTGCCTGTGTGCGACAATTTCACCAATATTCCTCTTAATTGATTAAATAATCTTTATTATTTTATTAATCAGTGTCTTTCTACTATTTTCAAAATTTAGATTCATGATTCCCCCCAACTCCATAATTAAGTAATTTTAATCAATTATTTAATTATTAAATGTCTAACTAATTTTTATCACTTATTTTTCTATAATTTAATTAAATTATTATTATTATTTAAATTAATCCCTATGTCTTCGCATTAGTTAAATAATTATGTTATTTAATTATTATTTCCTCTCTGTTCTTATTACATTTATGTAATAATTATAATTAATTAACCATTTTCTCCTAATATTAAATAAATGTCAATTTATTTAATTTACTAATTTATTCTTCTCATAAATAAATAAATCTTATTTATTTAATTATATTCCACATGTGCAATTAAATAAATTTCTTTATTTGTTTAATTGGATTTATTCTTCTAGTTCTAACTAACACTAAGTTTCATTCTAACTCTTCAATCATCTTTTTGACTAGTCCATCTATTTAGTTATCTATTCAATCTATTGAGTCATCTCTCCATGCAATCCAATCAACTATCCAATCAATTTTAGTTCACTCACAATCAAAGGAGTTAATCAGTCAATCAATTAAGTCATGCACCCACTTCACTGCCAATCAATCTCAATTCACTAATCAATCATTTGAGTTCAACTCCCCAATCATTTGAGTTTAACTCCTCAATCTATTTTAGTTGTCTCCAGCTCAATCACAGAATCCTGATTGAAACCTGGAATTTCTATATAATGAGAGCTAAGTCTCATAATTTACAACCACATACTTTGAATTCTTATGATATTCAAGTAAGCACAAGCTAAGAGCCCACAATTTACATTAAGAAGGAGAAGAACAAGGGAGATTTAATCTTTTGCATATCTATGTTTTGAATTGATTTCATTATTGTTTACTATATATGTATGTCATTTATTATCTACTTTCTCTCTTGCATGTTAGGGATTTATTTGTAGTATTTAAGCTTGTAGTGGTCTAACTGAGTTGTTGCATATTTATATATCTCAAATATAACCCCTAATCTACAATGGTGAACTTGACGTGAAGTGTTGTACTTTTAAATTTCTAAATTTTTTGTGTCTATACAGCTACAAGTGCATACAATGCAATTGAATTTTATTTGTCACATACATATATCGCATTCAATACAATCTTTACAAGCAAATGAAGTAGATATATATCGCAAATGTCACATCTACTAGTCTAAATCGATGCATCTGACATATTGATGCATCACAACTACATTTTGTTTATTACTATCATATTGTCATTTTTTATAAATATTTGGGTTATCTATGTTGTTAATTGTAGGATTATTTGCCCTAATTTATGACTATCCTATAGTAATTCCTATTTTTCATGCCAGATTCTTCATTATTGATATCCTTATTTTTACATTTCAAGTTGTGTTGAGTCTTTGTCTATGCAATATATTTCAATGTAGGTGACAAAGTAAAGCGCCACAAGTGACTTTGATTATATGCAACCAACTTATCCATTCGTAGCAACTGTCATTCTAGAAGCTGCATCTAGTAATAAAGCACCGCAATCACCTGACAAAACATAAAAAAATGAAGGTGCATAAACCAACTGGATAGAGAAAGAGAGAAAAATAAATTAGACACAATTGAGAATCAGCATGCAGAACAACAATAGAGGAGTTGGAAACTGACATTGGATATCAAGGAGCCTTCAACATCTATCTAGATAAGGTATATAAATACTATGATAAATACAAGTATCTTTGTGTTAACGAGTGAGAACTTATTGATTATGAATATTGAATGCTAGATCTAGGTTTTCGGTACTAACATCAAATTTTTAGCTTGTGGCTTGGAAGCGGTATTTATACTTTTAAATCAAAATTAATTCGCATTCAGTTTTAGTGTTCTTGAAAAGAACCTTATATTGACACACAAAACCAACTCACATTTTTTTTAGTGCTCTAAAATGGACATGGGTTAAAATTGGACAAGCAATCTAAATCTGGATTTGGTGCATTAAATTTGAACAAGCAATCCACATTTGACTTTGGTGCATTGTAATGCCCCATCAGGGAACCCAGAAGAAATTAACCTAAACATGCTACTAAGTTTACAGAATAATTTTTTTCTTAAGGGTTTACACAACAATAATGTATAATAATGCGAAAGCAATACAATATAATTACAAATCATACATTCAAGTATAACTCAACACATAGATTAAAAATATCAAGGGTTCCTTGACTTAGATTATGTAAATATTAATTAATTATGTAAGATTAAATATAATTACAAATCTCATATATACAAATGAATACCGAGTACAACATCATATAAATGAAACATAGATACAACTGATACCATAAGGTATACACAATGAACCATCATCCGCTGCACAAGTCGCAAGGTATATAATAACAAATCATATACAAGGTACAAGTATAATATCCTGAAAGATAAGAGCAAGTCTCCAATAATGATGAACAAGGAAGAAAGTAACAACAACAAGGATCATCCAACACTAGTTCAAGAATGTCATAATCTCAATGGTAAAAGAAACACTACCACTTAACCACATGGAACCAAAGGTCCACTCCCACTATGCTGAGGAGATAACAATAGATCCCACTTAGATATCTTGAACACCAAAAACCAACACAAAACAACACTTAGACAAGGGATCCTAAAAGCTCTCTATATCAAAAAGGTACCACACCAACTATAAAGATTAAACATACTTAACCAAAGGTAACTGACACACGTAGGAAACCTAAGATGGATAAAGGGAAGTGTCATCCCATGAGCCAACTCTAAGGTTATCCTGGTAGTCTCTCTAGACCCCAGAACCCTAGTGACTCTATGCAGTATCAATAATCCTCTCATACATATGAGGTACCAACTATGCCATATCCAATCCACACAGGGGGTAAGCATATTCTCACTCACATCCTAGTTAAGACCTCAATCAAGTACTCGGGCATGGACGAGGCACACATTATCTTATTAATTTATTTTAAACTTTGAATGTCTTTAAGTTATCACTTTATTAAGTAAACCCAGGTAGCCACTTCTAGGCTCCGACGCTTCCAAAACAAGCCACTTCCCATCTATACCTTCAGATAACCTACCCTAATGCTCCAACCAAAATAACAAGGAGATGAATGAACCAAAACCACAAAAGCTTCTCATAAATCATAAACCATGATAATAACCAAAGTAAAATAATGGAGCATAGTAGAGACCAACACATCTTATATGAGGATCAAATAGTCCATCTCGATATAGATATTATCAAAGATCATCCATCCCATAATGGATATCTCAATGAAACAATAACAATCCTTATAGTCTTATATCACAAGACCAATGATAAACATAATATCAATGATATCCCTCTCCAAACATAAATAAACATAATCCATAAAGATAATCATCGAGAACGTAGAACAATCACAGTAGAGAACATAAGGTGATCAAGTAAATCAAACTTAATCATAATAATGATTGTCACCTTTTTCGTCAATTGAAATAAAGATCGAGACACAATACAACATAGGAGATCACTCACAAATATCACAAAATCATACATGATCCAATCAAGACTTCAAAAATGGTTATAAAGATTCTCCACATAAAATCAGAGATAAAAAAAATACTTCAAAGCCTCTAGTATACAATTTCTAAAAGTCAATGTAATTTCCCCAAATAAACAACATCAAACAAGACAACAGAATATACCAAGTAGTCAAACCATAACACAAGTCTCAGTTGTTTAAGAACAATCAATTTTGTTTACTAAAGTCTAGTTTGACTTATTAAGAAAATGTTTATTTAAAATCTCATACATATATACTTTTTAAATAAGTATTAAAATAAAATCTCAAATTCAATATATCTGTGACGATAACAATCCAAAATTTAAGCTCCCAAAAATCTAAGCTTTCCAAAAAAATTCTTCAACTCCAAATTGCAAGAAAAACCTATGATCTCCAAACCTGTGTCCTCAAAAATGGCTAAAGGGATCTCCCATATAGAAAACCCAACAAACAAGACTTGACATGCAACACCCAATCAAGAATTAGAACTCAACTTTCTAACCTTGGTTTTATCAATTTCTTTTTTGCATATTTAATTAATTATAATAATAATTATATGCACTTTTCACTTAACTCAAATTTCAACTTAAATTCCTAATTTAATTCTATTAAACTGAATCTGCAACTTAAATTGTATATTAATAATTTATTAACAAATAATATATTTGCACATCAATAATTATGAAATTGATAATTAAATATCAATTCATTAATTATGCTTTTAATTTCTATTTTAGATTAAATATTTAATTAAATCTCTTATTCACAATGTTGGACTTTTCCACTGAGCCTTTTTAAATTAAATAAATGTATTTAATTAATTCTCATTAATTAAATACCCTCATATTAATATTTCTAAATTTAATAGGATTTAATTATTAAACTACTTAATTAGCTTTAATTAAACCATTTATCTATTTTAACACAAAATCACATCAAACCACAAACATGCAAACCTGAAGAATTGACTACATCAAAAATACTAAAATCAAACATAAAGGAAGGGTTCATGAATGATGTCACCTTGACGAATTCATATAGGTATTCAATAAGATTCTTGTCCCCTATTTTAGGACAAATGATGGCTTAGGTTGGGATTGGACCTGTATGTTATCTCCCCTCTCTTACCATTGAGATATTGTGATAGGACACGCTCATCCTAATAATTTAGGGAATTCCATGCATGGTACCTAAAACCCTGCATAAAAGATGAGAATATACATACATGTATAAATATTTAACAAACAATGGTGGGGATTGGCCAATTGTGTGGATCTCTCAAGCAAGTAACTATGACTCCATCCCTCAACCACATCGGGCACATCAAATAGAAATATAAAATATACATGCAATCTATACACATACAACTATGGGGTCAGTAAATCCATAAATATAAATGACATCATAACATATATAAAATCAGACTATGGGAGGGGCATTACATCCACCTCCCCTAAAATTAGGCTTACTCGTGGAAGCATACAAATAAATAAGGATATGCATCCCTCAATCACGAAGCAAAAGACAAAATGACATCTTGAAATAGGCTAGAAAATAAAGACATGATATATAGTAATCAAGAGTAATATTATTCAAGTTTAAGCATAAACTGAAAATCACACTGATCAATCATTCATTATTAATTGATTTAAATAGATCTAGATCTTTATTCATTCAACATCATATAATTCATCTATAAATTAATTGTATAAAATATACATTTATATTTACATCAAATAAAAAATCAAGAGGTTCAATCAATCCTAGAAAAGGCAATACTAATATATAGGACACACAATGCATTTAGTCTTCACATAAAAACATAGTACAATTCTCTGTAATGTACTCCCTTACACATACTATCAGAGGTCCAAAATGAACATGATAGAAATAATACTTATCACATAATAGGGCCAACAATACCAAACATTTAGAATAGCCACCACAAAGTTCAAAAAGGAAAAACCCAAGTGGGGGAATTCCAAGTTCAACATTAAATCATAAAAGTAAGGTGGTAATTCAATAGTAAGTCAAGTGTGACTAGTGTCACAAAATAGGTAGCAAAAAAAGAGTCAAGTGACTAGTCCACACATAAGAAAGTTCAAAAAAATTAATCCTAGCCCAAACACAACATGAACAATTCATCAATAACTAAAATAAATCATAAAATATCTCACATGACGAAGTGATAGGTGTCAACCATAGTCAAGGGAGGAACCACTTCATGACACCCAAGAATATAATATCTTGGAAGCATTAGAGAATGCACCCAAAAGCAATAAACAATCGCTAAGGTAAGATGCATCAAATGCAATTGTAACTAAACAACTTTGCAAAAATATACAAGTAGGTTATAAGTTACAATTGTTCTCAAATACAAAAGAGTTATGTGTTTATGTTTCATTTCAAGTTTTCAACTACAAAACACCTAATGGGTGTACAAAATTCCTAGAGTTCCAAGTGCAAAAACATGAGCTTTGATACCAGGTGTAATGCCCTGCCAGGGAACCCACGAGAAATTAACCTAAACATACTACTAAGTTTACAGAATAATTTTTTTCTTAAGAGTTTACACAACAATAATGTATAACAATGTGGAAGAAATAAAATATAGTTACAACTCATATGTATTCAAGTATAACTCAACACATAGATTACAAATCTCAAGGGTTCCTTGACATAAATTACATAAATATTAATTAATTACTTTAGATTAAATATAATTACAAATCTCATATATATAAATGAATAACAAGTACAACATCGTATCAATGAAACATAGATACAAATGATACCATAAGGTATACATAACGAACCATCATCCAATGCACAAGTTGCAAGATATGTAATAACAAATCATATACAAGGTACAAGTACAATATCCTGAAAGATAAGAGCAAGTCTCCAATAATGATGAATAAGGAAGAATGTAAAAACAACAAGGATCATCTAGCACTAGTTTAGGAATGTTGTAATCTCAATGGTAAAAGAAACACTACCACATGACCACATGAAACCAAAGGTCCACTCCCACCATGCTGAGGAGATAATAACAAATACCACTTGGATATCAAACACCAAAAAGCAACACAAAACAACACCTAGGCAAGGGATCCTAAAAACTCTCTATCTCAAAAAGGTACCACACCAACTATAAAGATAAAACATACTTAACCAAAAGCAACCAACACATGTAGGAAACCTAAGATGCATAAAGGAAAGTGTCATCACATGAGCCAACTCTAAGGTTATCTTGGTAGTCTCTTTAGACCTCAATGCCCTAGTGACTATGTGCGGTATCGATAATCCTCTCATATAGATGAGGTACCAACTATGCCATATCCAATCCATGCAGGGGGCAAGCATCTTCTCACTCTCATCCTAGTCAAGACCTCAATCAAGTACTCAAGCATGGGCAACACACACATTATCTTATCAATTCATTTTAAACTCTCAATGTCTTTAATTTATCACTTTATTAAGTAACTTGTAAAAGATACCAGGTAGCCACTTATGGGCTCTGATGCCTCCAAAATAAGCCACTTTTCATCTATACACTCTAGAAAACCTATTGTAATGCTCCAACCAAAATAACAAGGATAAGAATGAACCAAATCTACAAACGCTTCTCATAAATCATAAACCATAATAATCACCAAAGTAAAATAATGAAGCATAGTAGAGAACAACACATCCTATACGAGGATCAAATAGTCCATCTCAATATAGATATTATCAAAGATCATCCATCTCATAATGGATATCTGAACAAAATAATAACAATCCTCATAGTCTTATATCACAAGACCAACCATAAACATAACATCAATGACATCCATCTTCAAACATAAAGTAACATAATCAACAAAGATAATCATCCATAATGTAGAACAGTCATAGTAGAGAACATAAGGTGACCAAGTAAATCAGACTTAATCATAATAACGATCGTCACCTTTTTGGTCAATTGAAATAAAGATCGAGACACAATACAACATATGAGATCACTCATAGGTGTCACAAAATCATAGATGATCCAATCAAGACTTCAAAAATGGTTATAAAGATTCTCCACATAAAATCAGAGATCAACAAAAAAAAACTTCAAAGCCTCTGGTATACAATTTCTAAAAGTCAACGTAATTTTCCCAAATAAACAACATCAAACAAGACAATAGAATATACCAAGTAGTCAAACCATAACACAAGTCTCAGTTGTTTAAGAACAATCAATTTTGTTTACTAAAGTCTAGTTTGACTTATTAAGAAAACGTTCATTTAAAATCTCATACACATATACTTTTTAAATAAGTATTGAAATAAAATCTCAAATTCAATAGATCTTTGATGATAACAATCCAAAATACAAGCTCCCAAAAATCCAAGCTTTCCAAAAATTTCTTTGACTTCAAATTGCAAGCAAAACCTATGATCTCCAAACCTGTGTCCCCAAAAATGGCTAAAGGGATCTCCCATATAGAAAACCCAACAAACAAGACTCAACATGCAAAACCCAATCAGGAATTAGAACTCAACTTCCTAATCTTGGTTTTATCAATTTATTTTTTGCATATTTAATTAATTATAATAATAATTATATGCACTTTTCACTTAATAAACCTTCACTCAACTTTCAACTTAAATTTCTAATTTAATTCTATTAAACTAAATGTGCAACTTAAATTGCATATAAATAATTTATTAACAAATAATATTCCTGCATATCAATAATCATGAAATTGATAATTAAATATCAATTCATTAATCATGATTTTAATTTTAATTTTATATTTAATAATTAATTAAATATTTTATTCACAATGTTAGACTTTTTAACTAAACATTTTTAAATTAAACAAATGTATTTAATTAATTCTCATTAATTAAATACCCTTATATTAATCTTTCTATATTTAATAGGATTTCATTATTAAACCACTTAATTAGCTTTAATTAAATTATTTATGTATTTTAACACAAAATCACATCAAACCACAGATGTGCAAACCTAAAGAACTGACTACATCAAAAATACTAAAATCAAATTTAAAGAAAGGGTTCACGAATGAGATCACCTTGACGAATTTAGATAGGTAATCAATAAGATACTTGTCCCCTATTTTAGGATAAATGGTGGCTTAGGTTGGGATTGGACCTATCTGTTATCTCCCTTCTCTTACCATTGAGATATTGTAGTAGGGCACGATCATCATGATAATTCATGGAAGTCGATGTAAGGTACTTGAAATCTTGCATAAAAGATGAGCATGTACATACATGTATAAATATATAACAGACAATGGCGGGGATCGACCAATCGTGTGGATCTGGCAAGTAAGTAACTACGACTCTGTCCCTCAACCACATCAAGCAAATAAAAAAGAAATATAAAATATATGTACGCAATCCATACACATGCAAGTATGGGGTCAGTAAATCCATGAATATAAATGGCATCATAACATATAGAAAATTAGACTATGGGAGAGACATTACATGCATTTAAATTGAACAAGAAATCTTCACTTGGTTTCGTGCTCTAACAATGAACCTGTGTGTGTTTATGAATGATTCTTATATTAGTGAATATTTAGTTTTGGAGCTTAATTAGATTAACCACGTGTCTTGTGTCTCTGGTGCATTTGCACAATCTATTAGATTAAGACCATTTTTTAATTAGAGAGGCGTGTTTAGGGGAAGTGATCACCACCAGAGGATGACCTCAAACTGACAAATCATTGTGGCCAATATAGAAATAAGGCATGGGTAAACCGCAAAATTTGATTACATGTAACCAAGCTCAAGCAAAAGAGTGGATGATAGTGTAATACCCCTCCCATAGTTTACTTTTCAATTTAATTGGCCAAACTCTTTTAGGCCACTTTTCATGTGTGTATTAGATCCTTAGATAGATTTGATGTTATCTATATTTATGGTTTTATTGATCCCATACGTGTATGTGTATGGTTAGCATGTATGTTTTACTTTTATGTTTAACGTACCTGATGTGGTTGAGGGATGGAGTCGTAGTTACTTGCTTGTGAGATCCATATGATCGTTCGATCCACTTCATTGTCTATTATATATTCATACATATATGTACATGCTCATCTTTTATGCAAGATTTTAGGTACTAGGCATCGACTTCCTTGAATTACTAGGATGAGCATGCCCTATCGCAATATCTCAATCATAAGAGAGGGGAGATAACATACAGATCCAAATCCCAACCCAAGCCATTGATTGTCCTAAAATAATGGACAGATATCTATTTTTCTACCCATCTAAATCTGTCAAGGTGACGTGAATTCATGAGCCCTTGGAGTTTGTTTGTTATTTGAGTTAGTTGATTTTTTTTTATTTTTTTGTGAGTCAAGTGAGTTTGTCGTGTGGTTATTTGATTAAAATAATTAAATTAAGATTAATTATGAGATTGGAATAATTATATTTTATGAATATGGGAATATTAAATATAAGGATATTTAATTATTGAGATTTAATTAAATACCTTTATTTAGTAAAAAGACTTAATTAAAAGTCTAATTATAGAAATTAGAGATGTAATTAAATATTAAATTTAAATTAGAATTTAAATGCATGGATAATATCAATTGATAATTATTTGCCAAGATTCATGATTGTTAACATGTCCTAAATATTAAAATTAGTAAATTAGAATAGTAAATACAATTCAATTTGCACATTTAATAAATAAAGTGAAATATGATTTTAAGTTAAAGTTGAGTTAACAATTGATAATTGGAAAAGTGCATATTTTATTATTAAAATTATAATTAATCGTGCAAAGAGGGTTTGATAAAAATAAGGTTGAGAGTTAAGTTCATATTTTGGATTTGCATGTTTTAGAAACCCTAGGTGGAATAAGCTTCCTATATGAGAGGTTTCTAGATTATTATGTCATCACGTCTATTAGGTTTTGGAGGACCTCTCTTTGGTGAATTATTGAAAGCTTGGGAATTTTGGAGGTTGAATTTTCTTCGTCTTTTCTATGAATTTAGGTGTTGTTTGAGGTAGGGTTGGAAATCTATTTGCAAAAGCTTTCCTTTTGTAAAGATCATCTACATCATGGTTGTTTGTCTATCAATGTAATTTAGGTATTGAATTATGAAATTGTCTTGTTATGGGTGTTGGTAAATTTTGAATTGAATTTCCATTATTTTAAGAAAAAATAGAAGAATGTTTGGTTGATTTATTTTGCGAGGAAAATCTGTGAAAAAACCTAGATTTGTAAACCTTTATGTTTGAAGCTGAGAAAACCATGTTTGAATTAAATTGTTAAGCCCTAGGTTATTTGTTGACGAGATTTGCAAGGAAGAGCAATTAGAAAGAAAATACATATATTATAAAGATATATATTTATGTCATTAATAGGATTAGCTTATTTTATTTTATTTTTTAAAAAAGGGTTGTTATTGGTTTTGGTAAAGTAGATTTACCAATAAATATTTTTTTTAGAATTAAAAAAATTTAAAAAGATAATTATTATTAAGGGGGAGGTGGGGGACCCAACCCCCACCCCACCCTCGCAGTAGCTGTTGCAACATGGGCCACATGGCTCTGTTGGTGCTACAACAACAGGCCGATGTTGGCGGTCGTGGCCACCCATGCGGGCCATGACCCGCAGGGACCCCACCTCCCCCAAGGGGGTTATTTTTTATTAAGCTAAATCTCTCTCTATATATATATATAATTTATTTTATAATTTAATTATATTTAATTTATTAAATTTTTAATTTTAAAAGTTAGTTATTTTTAATATTTAATGAATATTAAATGTTTAATTTAATATTTGTTAATATGAATTTTAGTTGTTATTTTATAAATGATTAAATATTGATTTAATTTATATTAATGAAAAATACATTTTTATGGAATATTAATTTATTCATTGATTTCTATCTAGGAATAGTATATATTTTGGTAAAACGATGTCACTATTAAACACTTAGTGTATTATTATGCATGTGATTTTTATATGAACATTTTAAAGTCAAATTGGACGTTAGTAAACACTTCAATCGCTTTATACATCTGAGATTGATTTTGGTTTGGTAATGTTCATATGGGAATTATGTTCACTTTAGGGTGGTACTCGAGAGGCTTGGGGGTTATTGTTGTCTTTTTGACATGTGTACTTTTCAATATTTTATGATGTTGACTAGGTCATGATCATTCTATCCAACCAGTTTTCTAAGCTCATTATTTTGTGAACTCTTTGAGAGAGTGTGTTATATGATGTTATGGTTTGAGGACCATCTTGTATTTGAGAGATTATGGTTTGAGGACCAGTATGAGTTCCAGTCATCTATTATGGAACTGTGTGTGATTATCATTGTAAGAATTTTCCTAAGGAAAAGAATGAAAATGCCAAGATCTAGAAGCTCAATTGATAACACAAGAGAGACAAATATGATATGATCAAATGAATAACTTAATAATGATCAATAATCAAATGATAATGAATAATAGATTACATACAATGTAGGAGTGCCTGAATATATAGGCAATGTGATAAGATAACATGATAAGGAGATGATAAGCTATCAAACACACTAGGTGGAATCACATGTCAACCAAAGGTGGATCATCCTCCATTGTACATCAAAGTATGTACAACAATGAGAGGATGATAATGTGATAAGAGGACTAAAGGTGGATCTCCCATACAAAGAGGTATGAGATAATAACTATCACCATCTAAAGTGGAATTTCTCCTAACCATGTGCTAAAATGAAATGCAAACTCCTAGGTGTCTCAATGAAGACTGATATGAAAATGCATTATCCTAAGTAAACTTAAGTAAAGTGTAATTAGTGAATACTTAATTATACCAACACCCCCCCTTAAGTGTAACTTAGGGTAATGCACTTAAGCTCACAATGCTAGACAACAATGCATGATGGGTCTACGCTACTAGGCCATGTTAGGTACCCATGTACAATATGCAAGAGCAATGCAATGCAATCTCTCATAAAGTGGAGAAAAAGGGGAAACCTCATGGGAAAAACCCTCCCCCCAAAAGAGAGATGAATACAATAATAGAATATGAGAGAGAAGACCTCGTGTGAGGAAAATATTCCCCCCATAAGAGACAAGAAGTGGAAGAGAGACCAAGTAGCCCACCCTCAATGTAGAATGAACACCAATGGTAGATGTTCCAAGCTCAATGTACACATTGTTCTATGAGTGTAGAACAACATTCCTCCCCTTAGGAAGAAATAAGACCAAAGGTGTATGTATGAAGCCCCCACCCCAATCCATAGCAATAAACCTCAAAATATATAGAATCTTTGATACTTGCTCAAGTGTCCCCATGTCAATGATGAAAGGTGCCTCCTCCATGTGTACTAAGCCACTCTGCTGAAAAAGAAAAATCAGGATCAACTGAGGATGAATGTAGAACATGTCCCAAAGACCCAAGTGTCTCCTCTGAAGATAAAGTGACCTCCTCCAACTGTTGTATCAAATTATCCACAATCATATCACCCTCAAAAGAATGATCAAATAGAGAATGAAGATGAGGGTTAGCATGCTCCCTCGCAACAACTAAAGAAGGATCATCTTCACCAAAGAGAAGATGAATGTCATCGATAGTCTCTCCCAAATCTAAAATTTAGGACTCCACAAACAAACCTGCAATGTCTGTCAAGTAATCATCCCATGGAACTGAGTCTGGAAGACAATGAAGATCCTGTTGTACTGAATCACCTGAACCCATGGTTGTATGAATGCAAGCATCATCAAGAGAAAGAGTAGAAGTAGTCTTAATAGGAGGAGAAGAAATGGAAGGCTCGAGAACTTGATCATGAGTGAGAATACCCAAGTTCAAGTAGCCAAAACTCTCCTCAAAATTTGAATCATCACTGGAAGTGTGATCATATGTTGAAGAATCATTGTCATTAAGAGGAACAAAATCTGCAAAGTATTACAATTGAGAAGAGTGATCCATCATCCCAGTAGCAATTACTGCTCCACTCTCCAAGTCCTTTATGAGAATTGAATCAGGTGTAAATTCCACAGTCTTCTTTGTAGCACCATTTGTGATTTTATAGATAGAAAGAAGGTTATTGGTCAAGTGTGGAACATACAACACATCATTGAAGTGTCCCTCCCCAACATCAACACTTCCTTTCCCAATCACATTCATGTAAGTGTGATTTCCCATCACAATAGGTGGAAATTTGCAAGGTTAAAATGATAAAAACATGGATTGTGAAGAATCCATATGATAAGAAACCCTTGAATCTAGAAGCCATCTACCTGAATCAGGACTTAAAGAAGCATATAAAGGTTGTCCTTTTTTTGTGACAAATGTGTGACCCTTTCCTTTATATTTTTCTAAATTTTGTGAAGAAGAAGTTGAGGTAGACATCCTAAAAGGCAAATTGATCTTATTCTTTACAAGAAGATTCTTCAATTCATCAATTTCCTTCTTATAACAAAAATATTCTTCATGTCCATCATTTTTTCAATATGCACAAAATCGATTCTCCTTTGAAAATTCACCCTTTTGAGATGATGTATAAGTGCCTTGTTGTGTGGAAGTGGTTTGTGCACTTTCTTGTTGAGACTTAGGCTTCCAATTCTTCTTCTTCTTCTGAGAACTTTGACTTTGATGCCCTTGATTCCCTTGATTAGCCACTAATGCCTTAGAATTTGAAGACTTGATAATCCCCATTCTCATCAACTTTGATTGCTCTACCATCAACATCTCAATGAAGGCATCAAATTAAGGCATGGTGTATGAAGCACCTAAAGTCAACTTATGGGTATAGAAGCTAGAGACAAAAGTTTCATACTTTGATGGAAGCTTACCCAACAAATTATAGATTAACTCTACATCCTTTTTATCAATTCCACAATCCTTGATCTTTGCTCTTAGCTCATGTACCCTTGTGATGTAATCTTGGGTTGTATAAAAATCCTTGGGATCCAAATTCATGAGATAATTAGCAATCTTGTAGCCCATTTGTTCATCAACTTGACCATACAAACTAGAAAACTTATCTCATGCTTCCTTTACTATAGTACATTTTTCAATATGGAAGATAAGGTCTTCGAATACATACATTCTCAAGGTTCCAAGAGCTATTCGATTATGTTTGAACCATTCTATATGAGCATTAGGATAAGTTGGTGCAATAATAGTTTCGTCAACATATTGAATAAAACCTTTTTCCATCATCTTACTCCATGCTTTAATTTTCCATGATGCATAATTATGTGGAGTTAAAAGTGAAAATCTAAGAGGACCCGTGATGAAAAATGAAAAAAGAGCAAGAGTCAAGGAGGAAAAATCACAATAGACACCCCCCTATATCACTTAATCAAAGAACCCCCCCCCAAAAAAAAAAAATTAAAAAAAAAAAATTAAAAATTAAAAAAATAAAAAAATAAAAAAAATGATGATTTTGGCACTTTATATATAGTGCATGTACAATTGCTACTTCTCAAAATGGACCAAAGTTGACTTCTAATTTTGGTACTTACAACAGAGAATATAAAGCTATAGAAAACTCAAAAAGATAAGACACAAGATCACTCAAAGATCCAATCAATTACAAGTGCCAAAATAGGCCAAAATAGGCCAAATGCTAAAAGTAATATGTATATTCTAACTTTATGTCTATACTTGAAAATATGAAAATGTGTCCATAAGAGCCCGAATGAAGCCTCTAAAGTTGTAAAAATCAGGATTTGCAAATTTTAGAAAACATCAAGAATAGAGATCAAAAACCACATGCACCATTGTGTAGATCATGAAATTCTACCCTAACAAAAAAAATTGCTCAAAAAAGGAGTCTGGATGACTGAGATATCGTTGTTTGAAAAATGCTTCTGAAATTATTTTTTCTGAATCATCGTCGCCACGCTTTCAAAATTCAAATGGCTCTAGATTTGGCTTTAGAGATCCAATTTAGATGAAACAAAATCTGATTTAGGGGATTTTGGACCTCCCCAATGTGATGCCAACCCCTAATTTGAACCAACAAGCTCCAAGTTTGGCCTACAACAAAATTCTCTCAAAATAGGCTATACAATGAAACTCCTATGGCTCTGATACCATGTAAGAATTTACCTAAGGAAAAGAATGAAAATTCCAAGATCTAGAAGCTCAATTGATAGCACAATAGAGACAAATATGATATGATCAAATTAATAACTCAATAATTATCAATAATCAAATGATAATGAATAATAGATTACATACAATGTAGGAGTGTCTGAATATATAGGCAATGTGATAAGACAACATGATAAGGAGATGATAACATATCAACCACGCTAGGTGGAATCACATTTCCACAAAAGGTGGATCATCCTCCATTATACATCAAAGTATGTGCAACAATGAGAGGATGTTAATGTGATAAGAGAACTAAAGGTGGATCTCACATACAAAGAGGTATGAGATGACAACTATCACCATCTAAAGTGAAATTTCTCCTAACCATATGCTAAAATGAAATGAAAACTCTTAGGTGTCTCAATGACAACTAATATGAAAATGCATTATCCTAAGTAAACTTAAGTAAAGTGTAATTAGTGAATACTTAATTATACCAACAATCATGACTTATGTGATTTGTGAGATATATTTATGATTTGTGAGCCTAGGGGATGTTAAATAGGTGTATCTTATGAGAGTGGCTTACAATAGGGGTTCAGGACCCAAAGTGGTCAATACCAAGGTAACCTATTGTAAGTTTGTTAATAAGTGATAACTTAGTAATTAAAAGTTGGAGAGCTCATTAAAAACATAATTAGAGATAATGTCTTGCCCATGCCTTGATAACTTGTATAGGCTAAGAATGGGAATGGGATGATACCTAGAGAGTAGGTATGATTAGAGTTCCTCATTTTTAGGAGAGGGTATTCTAGTTCCTCTTGGATCGTATTGAGGGTCCAGGGTCCAGGGTCCAGGGTCTAGAGTGGTTAGTCCAGGGTAACTCAATGCTTGGGGGTTCGGGGTCCATAGTGATCAGTCTAGGGTAACTCAAATAGATGACCATGTGATGACACTCCCATAGTATGTAGCCTAAGTCTCCTCCATAGTTTATGCATTTTCCTCTGGTGGTATGTCTTTGGCATTTAGTATTTGGTGGTTGGTATTTGTTTTATTTTTAGTATCTGGTGGTATTTCTTTGGTATTTAGTATTTGGTGGTTGGTTTTTAGTATTTGGTGACCCATGTCTTTGGTATTTAGTATTTGGTGGTTGGTGTTTGTTTGGTTTTTAGTATCTGGAGATATGTCTTTGGTATTTAGTATTTGGTGGTTGGTATTTGTTTAGTATTTGGTATTTTGGTACTTATTGGTATTTTAATATTGGTTATCTTTTCTTATCTTTATTTTGTGTACCTTGGCATTATCCTTACTTGTCTTGGATTGGTATATTTTACCTTTGGTTTGTGTGTGGTTTCTCTTGAGATAGAGAACTTTTAGGATCCCTTTCTTAGGTTGTTATGATTCTTAGGCACTGAGAGGGGGGGTGAATCAGTGCAACCTAATTATAAACTAACTCAACCACCGATCTGATTAACTTTAATAATAACTTGTAAATCAAAAAGCATATAACTGAAGTAAACAAGTAAAAGTAAACAAAATCAAACATCCATAAAATCATCACACGTGACACAATGATTTTTGCATGGAAAGCTTTGGTTAGAGGGAAAAACCACGGTGGGGATGAAACCCACTAGCTCACTACTGCAGTAAAATGAGTTTTCCATGTTAGGAGCTTACAATTACCCTTTCTGAGGGTTCAACGTGTAAGGAGTGATTAGTAACTTGTTAGAAGTACAATTAGATCTACTAAGATCTACCTTGTGAAATGATTTCAATACTCTATTAAGAGCTCACCCAATTAAGGGATTTATAATGAGAACCTGTTAAAGTTCACCCAGTTAAGGGATTTTCTTGTTGTAACTACTAGGGAACAACAAGTTGAGTGATCTGGATGTAGTGTTGATTGCTTGAAAAATCCAATCCTTTCTCTGTTATATGTATCCACTCACAACTCTGACTCTATTAGATCTTTTATCGCAACCTTAAAATTTTCATCAATAACATCAATCTCCTTATTTCAAAAATTATCTTTTCAAAATGAGAAGTACCACGTATATATACACTTCTAGCACCGACTTCATAAAATTAAATATTTTCCCATCAAAATGATAAACTTGATGTAAAACACATTTCCTTATGACCGTTTCGGCCTTCAATAAGTTCTACATTTTAATTCTCCAAAATAGTCAAACACATTTTGTCTTTTCCAATGCATCACCTTAAATCTTCCTTATATAATAGCATCGATTCCAAAAATAACACTTCATCAATTTTATAACCATTATTACACATCATCATAACAATAAGTATCATCGCAATATCTAAACCATTTATCGATCTGGAATCTTCCAACTAATGCTCAAGAACACAAGTGTTATTTCTTGTCTAAATGACTGTGACACCAAAATCTCTTTCACCAATCAACCAAATGAGTTGTATTCAAAACCACACTATATTATGATGATATTGATACTATACATATGACCACACCTTGTAATTCTTCATCTTTCACAACTTCTACCAAAGTAGTGACCTCTCTGTCTACCGATCTTCTGGACTTAAACCAATTTTTAGCATTGTTGATTCCTTAACCTGTACAATGATTGCCTTCTACACTTCACCAATTGTGATACATGACCGATCTAACTTAGTTTCCATCAATGACAACCAAACTAATTACTACCTATGATTACAACCAATATGCATCACCATCAAATCACCATCAATCTCACAATGCCAACAAACTCGCCCTTTGACATTGATGGAAAAAAAACCTTATGCTCGCTAACATATTCTCCCCCTTTGACAATAGTGGAAAAGGTGCAAAACTAAAATATGTTCAACTATGCACCATTTTCTTACAACTTCTCAAAGATGACTGTAAAGTTTACCTTTGTTGACTCTAAGTATGTCTCCCATTCCTTTATCATTTGTCCCAAGGCAATAATTTTCTCAAGTAAACTTGATACTAAATTTTCCATACTCTCCAATGTGCTCATGTCTTATAGGACAAGTATCTCTTCTACTTTCTTCACATGTTGTTGCATTACCTCCATTATTTGGGATATGAATGATTGACGCTCAAGTATATTGACCAACCTATTGTCATTCTCCTACTAGATCTATTTCATCTTTAAAGATAGTTGCTTCACTTGACTATTCAAAGTAGTAATTGAGCTTGAAGTAGGATCAAGCTAACCAGTTAAGATTTGTAGCTCCTTTAGGACTTCAACTCTTTTCTCCTCCAAATCATTTATAAAATTTGAGTGACTAGATACTTTGGTGAAAAAATTTCCTACCTTTACCAATGAATTTTTAACCTCTTTCTCCAATTTTGTCAGTTTATCCTTATCCTCAGTGGTCTTCTCCTTTAATTAACCTATCATCTTCTTCTCTAACTTCTCTTATGTTATCTTTACCACTGCAGTCTGCAAATTCGGGCCTTGATCAGAGATATCCTTAATCAGAGTATCCATTTGATCTATAATGGAATCATCTTCATCATATTCAATTTCAATGACCAACTTTGCTAAGACTTCTCTCGCTTGATTCAAAACTCTAGCTTTCTTCTTATTTGTTTTCATCTTATCTCTTTCATCTTTCTTCATTAGTTGTTCCAAATACTTCATCAATTCCTTGGGCTTTAACTTTTTTATATCTCGGTGTGGTGAATATTTCCTCCTCTTCTACTTCCCCTTCTTTTTTTACTTGCACTAGTTTCTTCTTCTTCTTAAAACTAGACTCTCCAAGGCTCAATTTCCTTTTCACATCATATGATTATTCAACCTCTTTTTGACTTGCTTCTTTTTCTTTAATCAATCCTTATGGATGATTCATAGGGGATGATGAGGGTGAATCCTCTTTATTAATTATGCCTTCAATTGTTACCTTGTCCTCATCGATGTGACCTTGTACTACTTTTTCTCTACCGATTTGGGCTAACTCAACATCTTGATCTTCAATTTCTTGTACTTGAATAGGGATGTCAGCAATAACATCACCAATAGTCTCTTCATGTGTGGATGTGTCATTAATATACTCAATTACTTATTCTTTTGCTCTCTTTTTTCTTCATCAACAATTTTTTCTTTCTTTAGTCCTTATTCTACTTCCTTCATCATTTGGACCTTTTTCCTCCATATCTCCATGGTTTCACTATACACATTTTGTGTCTTAGCAACAAGTATACTTGGAGCTCTATTTTTTATTCTAAAATCCTGTCTATAGGATTCAACTAATATCTTTACTTCATTGGGACTTATCTCAAGTGACACTTTACTAAGTGTTCTTTCCATTATTTCGTTGTCCATTCTTAGTGCATCTTCCCATCTAGCATGGATAAGATCATAGAGATCTGGAAAAACTTGGTAAAGCTCACTAGGACTCATACAAAATTTATGTAGGATAAATATTATAGCCTATTCTATCTTCCTTTTATCTTCATCATTGAGGAATCCATATCTTTTGTCAACTACTCCCATTCTACCTATTTCCATTATGTCTCTAGCAATATAAACAACACTTGGATATTTCTTCTAACCACTCTCTTTTAATTCTTTTGCATCTTTGTCTAATTCAGTCTAGACCTCTTCATCTCATGTAGTTTCCTTTTTCTCACTCTTCTCATCAATTGATTTTCTCTTTCTTTTGTATGTCTTATTTACCAATTGCATTTTAATTTCAACTTCTTTTATTGTGGGTTTAATCTGCTTGCTCTTCACTTTAGCATAAGTGAATGGAATGTTGGATGATGGATCTTTAAATGTAACATCAACAGTACCAGATTTACCTACCTCATCAATTCCAAATTTTTGTTTTATATTTGATATCATCCTTTTGGTTTTCCTTTCAATGACCAGTTTCTTCAATTGTATACTGATTTTAGCAAATGCCTCTTCATAGGTACCAAATCTTCGCACTTGTCTATCCAAGGGTTTTGAAGTAACTCATCTACATGAAGTTTTACTAACTCTTCTTATACTCCATAACCCATAGGTGGAACCCAATAAGTTCTAGGTTCAAGACCATCATAATACAAGAATCTGTATCTACTAGGAAGCATATATCATTCTTATATTTGTCTACAATGCTAGTAGGATTTCTTTCTCACATGTGCATTTTAGCTTGGAAATATTTGAAATAACCCCACATGATATTATTAAAATTTTCACCTAATTCCTTAATGAATTCGCTTATTTGCACAACTACTAGTTTGTTCGATGACCATACAACATTTCCTCTATTGGGGAAGAAATTTTGAATGTAGAAGAATATACATACTAGTAGGGAACCATATTTAAATGATTGCTTCTTGTCTTTCTTTATTCTTTCCATATTTGCCAGGAACCGACTTCTGACCATCTTGCATAAGTCATACACGGAGTTTTCTTTCACTATCTAATAATTAGCATGGATAGCACCATCGAGCACACTATTGACTCTTCTTGATTGATATACCTTATATCCTATTACCATAGATGCAAATTGAATTTCTTTGTCTTCAATGTCATCTATAGTCATAGATTTTCCATGTTGTCTAGATTTGGTTAACTCAGTAACCAAATGTGTCGCAATTATTCTCAATGTGCATTATAAATTCTTGCACTTGAAATCCTATTACTCTATGAATCATTATCTTTGAAATCTTATAGGGCTTCTCCTACCAAATAAACTGGTCATGCACTCTACTTAATACATAGTGAATCCAATCGGGATGGAATTCAATGGGAACGTCCACCGCATATGTCAAACCTTTTGCTTGAAGATTTTTGTGCTCATCTCTCAATACTCCATCGGTACACATGTTCTCATATTTTTTCTTAATAGCTCCATCTCCCAACTCTTCAATCTTGCAATGAACATACAATTGAACATCCTCGATTAATAGCACTCACAAAGGAATCGTAGATAACACACCATACATGTCAATATTCATCTCTTTGATCAAATGAAGCTTAAACACAAGTTGAGGCTTATCAACAATGTTTATCAACACAAGGGTATCAACCTTTCTTTCCATCTCAACCAACTGCAATAATACACAAATTCAATTGCAAACCAAATAAACAACTCGCAAAGTATCAGCTAGGGATCTCAAAATTTTGATAGAAAATTAAGCTCAAATGATCAAATGAATGTAAAAAGGTAAGAAGTGTGATCACTTACCTGTATTTATCATTAATATATAACTGTTATAGGATTATAATGGTAAAATAGTATTTTTCCAATGGTAGGAATAGTGTTTTATCACCGATTAATGCATATCCATTGCTAGGTACTTAAACGGTCATAATTGGTATCAAACACTAAAAGACATATATCAAGAAAATTCAATGTATTCATCACATAGTCACTATCAACTTCAAAAATATTTATCAACACAGAAATCATAGCATCTTGCAATTTAATGTGCATTTAGATATTATTGTTCTTAGATCTAAGGGATCAATAAAGGATTTTTCTTTTTAAGTACTCCTCTTAGGAAATAATATGCTTAGTTTGAAGAAGAATCCTCTACACCAGAGGATGTAGACTTCTCTTCAGATGATTTTTCCTCTTCATGTTTGACTTCTTGCTACTCTTCAAATTTCCTCTAGATATTCTTCATTTCTTAACCATCTTCCTCAATATTAACAATCTTCTTACCTTTATTGTCTTCTAACTAGTAGGATAACTAGTTCCTAAACTGACAGTCTTATGCAATGCGAATGATCCTATGGAAAACAAAACAAGCCATACTGGTTGACCGTCTAACATTGCCTCTTTGATTTCTCATTCTGTAATTCACTGCTAAATGACGATAATTACCGCATACATAACATGTTGCATCAAATTGTCTTTCCCTTCCATTAGGGCTTACTAGTATGTTTGGATACCTAGGAGTGTAAACTTTAGACCTGTAATTCTCAGCTTTATGTTCATACTTGTTACAAGAAAAATAATATCCATTGAATCTACCACCATTAGATCTATTACTAGATCTACTACTGGATCTAGATCTACACTCATAAGCGGTATGACCATACTTGTGACAATTGTAGAAATAACCATCAAAAGTATAAGACATGTTCATTGATTTTTTCCTACACACATTTTCAGTATGACCAGACTTACCACAGATAAAATAGGTAGGATTGTTAGGTTTCTTACCTGAATTGCTTGGATCTAACTTCTGATCTTGTGGCTTCTCAGGTTCAGGTTTTGATGACTTGCCAGTTTCAAATTTTCCTTGACTAGTGTAACCAAGATCGGTTGGATCTTTGTGTTTCCTTTGTCTCTTCAAATTTTCATCAATCTTTTGCATACTTTCAGTGTACTATTTAAATTTTTCATTTTCTTCTTTCTCAAAATTTAATTCAATCTTCAATTTCTCATTCTCTTCTCTGAGTCTTTCATTCTCACTTGTTACAAGAAAAATAGTATCCATTGAATATACCACCATTAGATCTATTACTAGATCTAGATCTACACTCATAAGAAGTATGACCACACCTGTGACAATTGTAGCAATAACCAACAAAAGTATAAGACATTTTCATTTATTTTCTCCTACACACATTTTCAGTATGACCAAACTTACCACAGATAAAATAGGTAGGATTGTTAGGTTTCTTACCTGAATTACTTGGATCTAACTTCTTATCTTGTGGCTTCTCAGGTTTAGATTTTGATGACTCACCAGTTTCAAATGTTCCTTGACTAGTGTAACCAAGATCGATTGGATCTTTGTGTCTCCTTTATCTCTTTAATTTTTCATCAATCTTTTGCATACTTTCAGTGTACTATTTCAATTTTTATTTTCCTTTTTTCTCAGACTTTAATTCAATCTTCAATTTCTCATTCTCTTCTCCGAGTCTTTCATTCTCATCTATATAGAGGATATTCTTATCTTAGTTTGTAGTGTTCTTCATCTCTTTCTCTTAGGGCATCCTCAACAAATTTCTTAGCATCTTCTACAGTCTTCCTTGTACTTTCTATTATTCACTTTCCTTCAAAATCTTCACACATCATGACAAATTGAATTTCAAGCTCTCTTTTTAGATTTTCCACCTCTTCCTTAAAACCTTTGATCTTTTCCATCATATCTGTAATTTCTTCTTGGGAATCTTTAGTCACACTAGTTTCAAATAGTTTCTCAATATAATACTAATTCTCATTCAGTTGTTGAGTAAATTTTCTCCTTATAGAAAGTGACTTCTTCAATTTCACCTTCAGTTCATTGATCATCTTGTGTGCATTCTCAAGTTCCATTTCATGTCTGTAATTCTCCATAGTTGTATATCTTTCCCTCAATTTGTTAGACTTGTCAACAAGAGGACCAACACTCTGATACCAATTGTTAGAACTCGTAGGCACAAAGAGGAGGGTGAATCAATGCAACCCAATTATAAACTAACTCAATCATCGATCTAATTAACTTCAATAATAACTTGTAAATCATAAAACATATAACTGAAGTAAATAAGTAAAAGTAAACAAAATCAAACATCCACAAAATCATCACACATGACAATGATTTTTGTGTGGAAACCATTGGTTAGAGGGAAAAACCACAGTGGGGATGACACCCACTAGCTCACTACTATGGTAAAATGAGTTTTCCATGTTAGGAGCTTACAATTACCATTTACGAGGGTTCACCCTGTAACGAGTGATTAGTACCTTGTTAAAATTATAATCAGATCTACAAAGATCTACCTTGTGAAAGGATTTCAAGACTTTGTTAAGAGCTCACCCGATTAAGGGATTTACATTGAGAACCTGTTAAAGTTCACTTGGCTAAGGGATTTTCTTGTTGTAACTGCTAGGAAACAACAAGTTGAGTGATCTGGATGTAGCACTGACTTCTTGATAGATCCAATCCTTTCTCTATTCTTTGTATCTTCTCACAACTTTGACTCTATCAAATCTTTTATGGAAACCTTAATAATTTCATCAATAACATCAAACTCCTTATTTCAAAAATAATATTTTCAATATGAGCACTACCATATATATATACACTTATAGCACCGACTTCATAAAATTAAATATTTTCCCATCAAAATGATAAACTTTATGTAAAACAAATTTCCCTGTGACTGTGTCAACCTTTAATAAGTTCTACATTTTAATTCTCCAAAATAATCAAACATGTTTTGACTTCTTCAATCCACCACCTTAAATCTTCCTTATACAATAGTATCAATACCAAAAATAACACTTCATCAATTTTATAACCATTATTACACATCATCATAATAATAAGTATCATCACAACCTCTAAATTTCTTACCAATGTGGAATCTTCCAACTGATGCTCAAGAACACAAGTGTTATTTCTTGTCTAAATGACTTTGACACAAAAATCTCTTTCACCAATCAACCAAATGATTTGTGGTTGGATCCACACTATATTATGACCATGTTGATACTATATCTATGACCACACCTTGTAATTATTCATCAGTCATGACCTCTACCAAAGTAGTGACCTCTTTGTCTACTAATCTTTTGGACTTAACCAATTTTTACCATTTTGGATTCCTTAACTTGTACATCGATTCCTTTATACTCTTCACCAATTGTGATACATGACCGATATGACTTGGTTGCCATCAATGACAACCAAACCAATTAATACCTATGACTACAACCAATATACATCACCATCAAATCACCATCAATCTCATAATGCCAACATAGGTGTTATGTTGTGTTGGATTTTGTGATTGTTATTCGAGCGGGGTCTATTTTTATCTCCTTAGCATGGTGGGAGTGGACCTTTGGTTACACAAGGTCAGGTGGTAGTGAGTCTTTTACCATTTGATAGTATGATGTTCCTATACCTGTGTTGGATGATCCTTGTTGCTATTACCTTCTTCTTATTCTTCATTGGAAGCTTGTTCATATATATCTTATGATGTATTATTTGTACCTTGTATCAGTGCTTCAAATGTGATTCTTTTGGGTAATTGTACTATATTTTGTACTTGGTTATTGTTACATACCTTGTGAGCTGTGTAGTGGATGTTGCTTCAATATGTGTACCTTGTCATATCAGTTGTATCTATGTGTTCATTTATGTGATGATGTACTTATTATTCATTTGTATATGAGAAATTTGTAATTATGCTTAATCTAGAATAATTAATTAGTAATATGTAATTCTATGTCATGGAACCCTTGAGAGTTGTTATTTGTAATGGAGTTGTACTTATGTACTTGTTTGTATCCTATGTTGTATTGCTTCTGTATTTTTATCATTATTGTTTTGTAAAATCTTAAGAAAATAATTATTTTGTAAACATAGCAACATGTTTCAAGTTAAACTCTCCTGGGTTCCCTGGAGGGACATTACACTTAGTATCAAAGCTCGAGTTTCTACACTGGGAACTCTAGGAATTTATACACCCACTAGATGTATAAACTATTAAAGATTGAAACAAAAAATTGAAACAAAAACATAGACATATAACACTTTGTATTTCAAGCTATTATTTTATGACTATACATCATGTCCTTATTATTCTTGACTAGTTTTGAGATATCATTCTTCTATTGGATGTTGTAGGAAAGATGGTTACTGAGACTAGATCTGTTGGTAGAGGCCATAGTGGAGGACATGGTAGAGGATGTAGAAGGGGTAGGATTAACAACCCTCCTTTGAGTCCTAGAGTGGAGAGTGTGTATAAGGAGAATATGGGAGAGAACAATGGTGATAATCATGGTGATTTAGAGGAGCCTAATACTAGGCAGATACTTCAAACTATTGTGGAATGTCTACATATCCATAACAAGGCTGAGAGGGAAGAGTCACACCATTCTAAGAATGAGGAGAGACGAATATCTAGGAGTCCTAGGAGGAGGGACATTGTAGTTGATCAGGGGGCCATCAAGGCTAACCAAATGAGATACCTCCTTAGATCACAACCTCCTCCTTTTAATGGTCTTGGTACAAGTTTTAAAGTAGAGACATGGCTTATCCCATTGGATCATTATTTTTCTATGTAGTAATTTGATACCAATGTCAAGGCGAAGTCTGCCATCATGCACCTTGAAGGATTTACAATTAGTTGGTGGAAGATTGAGGAGAAGAAGCTAGAGCTTATCATCGATACTATCATTTGGTAGTTATTTCTTGAGAACTTCTGAGAATGCTTCTTATCTAATCAGTGGCAGTAACAATATGCAAATAAGTTCCATAATCTGCGATAGTTATCTATGAGTGTTCAAGAGTATGAGCATCATTTCTTCGAGCTCAATCCATATGTAGGTTATAGTGATAAGTCACCACTACTAACCTACAACATTTCATTAGAGGACTTAATGGTCACATCATTGGGGGTGTTATGATTTTTGAACCTAAGACTGTTAGGGACATTGTTATCATTAAGGCTACTTTGGTAGAAGTGAACTTGGCTAGAGGTCATGGTAGACAGGTTGGTGTTTAGTCTAGTGGTTCTTCTTTTTAAGGGTCTAAGGGTAATCAATCTCAGGGAGCTAAGAAATATAGGAATCCTTCTACCTTCTCAAAAGGTAATCAGAATCAACAGAGTAGGAAATTATTCCATGGTACTACTAATGATTCTCAGTCAGGGAGCTATCATAGCTAGAAGTATAGTATGCACAATTGAGATGATCAACCATCTCAAATTTTGCATCAAGATTTTTGTAGAGGTAGCTTCCAACAGTCTAGTACACCTTCAATTGGGAGAGGTGTTAGTAGAGGAGGTTGTTTTTCTTGTCCTTAATGATCAACAAGTTTTGAGGACAGAGACCGATAACTTCTGAGCCTATAGTTGGGGATGTTGGTAGATCCCATAGGGTGTTTGCAATAGGGAATGATTTGTAGAGTTCGTACTATGGAGTAGGAAATGGTCCAAGGGTACCTCCACATTGAGTCTTTTATGATTTAGTAGGACACATCGCAATTATGAGATTTATATCTGTATTTTGTTTATAGGCTTTGAGGAGTAAGCCTAATTTTAGGGAAGGTGGATGTAATACTCCTCCCATAGCTTGCTTTCAATTTTTATTTCCAAATTCTTTTAGGCCACTTTCATGTGTGTGTTGATTATTTCAGAGATACTTGAGGATATGAATGCATGACATTACATTGGATAGTTTTGAAATATCATGTGTTTACAGTTAGATGTTTTTAGTTATTTTCATATTGATTAAATTGAAAATGATGATGTTATATATATATATATATATATATATATATATATATATATATATATATATTATGGTTATTTCATGATGATGATTTATATGTTAAGATGTCATTAATTCTTATGGTTTTATTGACCCCATACTTGCATGTGTATGGTGTGTGAATGTGTTTTACTCTTCTATTTGATGTGCCCAATATGGTTGAGGGACATAATCGTTGTTACTTGCTTGTGAGATCCACACGATCAGATGATCCCCACCATTATTTGTTATATATTTATACATCTATGTACATGCTCATTTTTTATGCAGGTTTGTAGGTATCAGGCATCGACTTCCCTGAATTGCTAGGATGAACGCACTCTATCACAATATATCAATGGTAAAAGAGGGGAGATAACATACAAATCCAAATCCTAGCCCAAGCCATTGATTGTCCTAAAATAATGGACAAATATCTATTTTTCTACCCATCTGAATTCGTCAAGGTGACGTGAATTCATGAGCCCTTCTTTGGAGTTTGTTTGTTATTTGAGTTAGTTTATTTTCACGTGTTATGAGTCAAGTGAGTTTGTCATGTGGTTATTTGAGTAAAATAATTAAATTAAGATTAATTATGAGATTAGAATAATTTTCTTTTATGAATATGGGAATATTAAATATAAGGATATTTAATTATTGAGAGTTAATTAAATATCTTTATTTATTAAAAAGACTTAATTAAAAGTCTAATTATGAAAATTAGAGATGTAATTAAATATTAAATTTAAATCAGAATTTAAATGCATAGATAATATCAATTGATAATTATTTATCGAGTTGCATGATTATTAAGATGTCATAAATATTAAAATTAGTAAAATAAAATATTAAATACAATTCAATTTGCACATTTAATTAATAAAGTGAAATATGATTTTAAGTTAACGTTGAGTTAGAAGTTGATAATTGGAAAAGTGCATATTTTATTATTAAAATTATAATTAATCATGCAAAGAGAGTTTCATAAAAACAAGGTTGAGAGTTAAGTTCTGATTTTGGATTTGCATGTTTTAGAAACCCTAGGTGGAATAGGCTTCCTATATGAGAGGTTTCTGGGCTATTATGGCATCACATCTATTAGGTTTTGGAGGAACTCTCCTTGGTGAATTTGGAAAATTATTGAAAGCTTGGGAATTTTGGAGGTTGGGTTTTCTTAGATTCTTTTCTTCAAATTCAGATGTTGTTTGAGGTAGGGTTTGAAATCTCTTTGCAAAAGCTTTCCTTTCGAAAAGATTGTCTACATTGTGGTTGTTTGTCTATGAATGGAATTTAGGTGTTGACTTATGAAATTGTATTGTTGTGGGTATTGGTAAATTTCAAATTGAGTTTCCATTGTTTTGAGAAAAAAATAGAAGAATGTTTGGTTGATTTATTTTGTTAGGAAAATCTGTGAAAAAACCTAGATTTTGTAAACCTTTATGTTTGAAGCTAAGAAAACCATGTTTGTACTAAATTGTTAAGCCCTAGGTTATTTTTTGAGGAGATTTGCAAGGAAGAGCAATTAAAAAAAATACATATATAAAAAAGATATACATGTGTGTGTGTGTGTCATTAAAAGGATTAGATTTTTTTAAATAAAATAAAAAAGGGTTGTTGTTGGTTTTGGTACAGTAGATTTACCAATAAAAAAAATTAAAAATTAAAAAATCAACAATTATTATTAAGGGGGGGCAGGAGACCCAACCCCCAACCCCACGACAACTCCCGCAATAGGAGTCACATGACTCTGCTGCAACTGCGGCCACCCCAAGGGGGGAGCCCATGCAGGCCATTACCTGCGGGGACCCCATTCCCCCCTAAATGGGTTTGTTTTTTAATTAAGTTATATATATATATATATATATATATATATATATATATATATATATATATATATATATATATATATATATAATTAATTAATTAATTTTATAATTTAATTAAATTTAATTTATCAAATTATAAATTTTAAAAGTTAGTTATTTTTAATATTTGATGAATATTAAATGTTTAATTTAATATTTGTTAATACGAATTTTAGTTGTTATTTTATAAATGATTATATATTGATTTATTTTTAGTTTTTATTTTATAAATGATTAAATATTAAAAAAAATTATTAATGAAAAATACATTTTTATTGAATATTAATTTATTCATTGTTTCTACCTAGGAATGGTATCTATTTTGGTAAAATGATATCATTGTTAAACACTTAATGTATTATTATGCATGTGATTTTTATATGAACATTTTATAGTCAAATTGGACGTTAGTAAACAATTGAATCATTTTATACATCTAAGATTGATTTTTTGATTTTGTCTGTTAAGTGCATTTAGTACTTTGGTTTCGTAGTGTTCATATGAGAATTATGTTGGCTTTAGGGTGGTACACCAGAGGCTTGGGGGTTATTGTTATCTTTCTGACACCTGTACTTTTCAATATTTTATGATGTTGACTTGGTCGCGATCATTCTACCCAACCGGTTTTCTAAGCTAATTATTTTGTGAACTCTTTTAGAGAGTGTGTTATACAATGTTATGGTTTGAGGACCGACTTGTATTTGTGAGATTATGGTTTGAGGACCCGTATGAGTTCCAGTCATCTATTATGGAATTGTACATGTGATTATCATGACTTATATGATTTATGACATCTATTTGTGATCTGTGGGCCTAGGGAAGGTTAAATAGGTGCATCTTAGGGGAGTGGATTACAATAGGGGTTTGGGAACCAAAGTGGTCAGTACCAAGGTAACCTATTTTAAGTTTGTTAATAAGTGATAACTTAGTAATTTAAATTTTGAGAGCTCATTAAAAACATAATTAGTGATAATGCCTTGCCTATGCCTTGAGTGCTTGTATTGGCTAAGGATGGGAATGGGATGATATCTAGAGAGTAGGTATGATTAGAGTTTCTCATTTTCAGGAGAGGGTGTTCTAGTTTCACATGGATCATATTGAGGGTTCGGGGTCTAGAGCGGCCAGTTTAGGGTAACTCAATGCTTGAGGGTCCAAGTTCCAAAGTGACCAGTCCAAGGTAACTCAAGTAGATGACCATATGATGACACTCATGAAATGTAGCCTAATTCTCCTATGTAGTTTTTGCATTTTCCTTTGTTGGTATGTCTTTAAGATATTTAGTATTTGGGGGTTGGTATTTGTTTGGTTTTTAGTATCTGGTGGTATGTCTTTGGTATGTAGTATTTGGCGGTTGGTATATGTTTGGTTGTTAATTGGGTGGTATGTCTTTGGTATTTAGTATTTGGTGGTTGGTATTTGTTTGGTTTTTAGTATTTGGTGGTTGGTATTTGTTTGGTATTTGGTATTTTGTATTTTGGTACTTGTTGGTATTTTGATCTTGGTTATCTTTTATTATCTTTATTTTGTGTACCTTGGCATTATCCTTATTTGCCTTAGATTGGTATGTTTTACCTTTGGTTTGTGTGTGGTATCTCTTGAGATGAGAGCTTTCAGGATCCCTTTCTTAGGTGTTATGTTGTGTTGGATTTTGTGATTGGTATCTGAGTGGGGTTTGTTGTTATCTCCTCGGCACAATGGGAGTGGGCCTTTGGTTCCACGAGGTCGGGTGGTAGTGATTCTTTTACCATTTGAGATTTTGACATTCTTGTACTGGTGTTGGATGATCCTTGTTGCTATTACCTTCTTCTTATTCTTCATTGGAGGCTTTTTCATATCTATCTTATGATATTTTATTTGTACCTTGTATCAGTTCTTCAGATGTGATTCTTTTGGGTTATTGTACACTATGTTTTGTACTTGGTTATTGTTACATACCCTATGACTTGTCCAGTGGATGTTGCTTCATTGTGTGTACCTTTCCGTATCAGTTGTATCTATGTGTTCATTTGTCTGATGATGTACTTGTTATTTATTTATATATTCAAAAGATTTGTAATTATGCTTAATCTGGAATAATTAATTAGTAATACGTAATTGTACATCATGGAACCCTTGAGAGTTGTTAACTATAATCGAGTTGTACTTGTGCATTTGTTTGTATCTTATATTGTATTGCTTCCGCATTGTTATCATTATTTTTTTGTAAACTCTTAATAAAAAATTTTATTTTATAAACATAGCAACATGTTTTGGGTTAAATTCTTTTAGGTTCCCTAGCGGGGCATTACAAATTCTCAATTTGATTTGTTAATTTTTTTTAATTAATAACTAGTTAAGTATATTTCCTCACATATACCTCCATACTTTGGCAGGTCTTATAAAATCCACAAAGAAAAAAAACTCTTATTTTTAACTATTACAAATATCATCTAATCAAACAAATTAATAACCATAACATAATCCATGTTGATATTGGCATAGTATGATGGTTAAATTGCAACATTTGTGTTTTCCATCTAGATTAAAACCCCAATACGATGTAGTTGTTGAATGCTTCTATTATGGATGAAGTCCCTCTTCTATGATGATTAAATTTTGGTCATGTTGTTCTTGCCATCCAGGTTCAAACCCCATTGAGGAGTAGTTGTTGAATGCTTCTAT
Source organism: Chamaecyparis obtusa (assembly GCA_027943335.1). Taxonomy (NCBI): domain Eukaryota; kingdom Viridiplantae; phylum Streptophyta; class Pinopsida; order Cupressales; family Cupressaceae; genus Chamaecyparis; species Chamaecyparis obtusa. Next base: position 2,638,448 of record BSBK01000053.1, read on the forward strand.
TTGGGATAAAGTTTCTCTTTTATGATGGTTAAGTTGTGGTGTTGTTTTTGTCATCAAGGTTCAAACCTAACTAGGGAGTAGTCATTGAATTATTTTATTAGGGATGAAGACCCTTTTCTATGATGGTTGAGTTGTGGTGTTGTTAACATCAAAATTCAAACCCCACTAAAGAGTAGTTGTTGAATGTTTCTATTATGAATAAAGCCTTTCTTCCATGATGGTTAAGTTGTGGTGGTGTTTTTATTTCCATCAAGGTTCAATCCCCAATAGAGAATAGTTGTTGAATGTTTCTATTAGGGGCAGGGATAACTTTAAGAAACCCCCTCCAAGGAAAAAGTGTAAAATCCTAGCGAATCCTACATTATTTTAGGGGGAAATTTTTCTTAATGAAGGTGAATTTTTTTTCAAATTTGTGAATTTTCATAGCTTGAAATCACCCCGACGAATGAAAATTTCATAAATTTTTGGTGAATTATAAGGTAATGTGGGGGAAAATATATATTGTACGAGGCAATTTTTTTCTTTTGAAGTAAAAAAATTATAATACATGAGGCAAATGATTTTATTTTGAAGGGAAAAAAATTGTATTGGTGAATTTTATGTACCGTTTGAAAAAATTTATTTATTTTATTGGCTAATCGTTTGTTAATTATAGAAAAAAATATTTTATTGGCGATTTGCAAAAGATGGGATGCAATTTTATTCAGATTCAACAGTGTTATCTACTATCAATAAACATAGATAGTCACATTGACACATAACCTAACAATAACATCCATTATTTTATAATATTAAATGTATTGTTTGAGACCGTCCGATGATCTAAGATCAATGGCTGAAGTTTAATTTTGGTCTCAAGAGTCCAAGAAGTCACCAGAATGTTGACATGTATCAAATTAGGGTTGTCAACTTGTCTACAGACTCAACATATTGGTATCGATAAGAACAATCAGTCACATCGACATGTAACCTAACATCCATCATTTATAATGTTAAATGTATTATTTGAGACCATTCGATGATCCTAGATCAATGACTGAAGTTGGATTTTGGCCTCAATTTCTTGAAGGAAACAAAGCTCTCTAGGAAATCACCAGAATGATGACATGTATCAAACCTTAACCTGCCCCATAACCATGATCATTGATTACAACGTCACACGTGGAGGGTGGATAATGTTGCACTGTCCTATAGTGAAACTTGTAACTCGTAACTCGGTAAGAAATATATGCCTTGTCAGTGACAAGTGACATTCTTTAACTACCATCTACTCAACATGCACCACTTCTAAATTCGTACAAATGATATTACCAATTTCTAAAATGCATACATTTATGGGAAAGATTTACTTGCAGATATGAAAGAGTAAGGACAATGGATTTAAATTTCTCACACACATGCATTTATGAGAAAGATTTACATGAAATATTTAGGACAATGGTTTTAATACGATTAAAGAAAGAATAATTAATTGCCAAGTATCAATCAAGGGCTATTTATAGATGATCTAGCTTCTTTCTTCCTCAATTCATCTTTGCTAGATAAATTCTTATAGTTGCCTCTGGTTTAGGTCATTAGTCTGTAAATAATTTGATTTTTAGGTTTCTAAAGATTTACATGGACACTCCTATTAGGCTTCTATGCATATATGAGGAGGCCCAGAAGGCCTTTTTGGGTTCCTTCTCAGACAAAACCTTGGAATCAATTTTTAGGGAGGGTGGGCCTTTCATAAATGAGGTTGTTAAAATGGTGTTGGGCATAGTCTTTCTACACAATGAAGATAGACACCGAGTGAACATGGACATTACATCCTAATTTTTGGCATCTCTTCTCGACCTTAGAGGCTCAAAAATGTGGACATGTTGATGCTGCTGAGGAAGGTTTTCAAAGAAGAATACCTGGGGGACAATGTTAATGTTGTCATGTTTGTAGAAATAGGGGTGGGGATCCCTTGGGCAAGTGAAATACCCAAGCTTCTCCTCTCAGGATAGAATGTGGCCATGCAACCTTTTTTGTTGGGCTTGAATGCTAGGCAGTTGAAGTGGGCACTGATTTCTAGGGATTTTATTTGTAAGTGGTTTTTTTGCTCAACAAAGTGGAGGCAGGGCAATACGAATGCCTCGATGAATTCTCACAATTAATCCTCTTTGGAGAATTCTACTTAGATGGAGGTAAAAATCACTAGTGTTACCCATGGCCCATCATCCCACTTTTTTGGTTTTTTTTATACAATCATACCACATTTTTTGGTTTTTTTTTATACAATCATACCAATGGGCCATTGGCACTAGTCCACTACCAGTGATCTAGTAAGTTTTTCTTTTTACTCGACAATGTAATTACTAATTTTATAAAAAAAAAATAATGAAAATATTGTAAGTTCATTTCAATTTGCATTTTATGGGTACAAAAAATGATTCTTAGACTTCTCTGTGATTGCAATGTTTTAAATGTGTATTAGACATGTAACTATGTTTCAGTAGAAATAAGGAAGCGATGGTATTTCCATTTTTAAATCTAAATATTTAAAATGTCATTGCCTTCTTGATTACCATCATAATTCCTAAATTAAGATAACCATTAATCGAAGTTGTATGAATTTTTTACCCAATTAATTATCGATATAAAATTGTAAATTATTTGGTGTTCACTATTTTAGAATTTAGTGTAAATGAAAAATAATTTAATTTAAATTTAATAAATTTACAACGTATGGTGTATTTCAGGCCGAAGGGGAAATAAAACCTAATTTTTGCAAAACTCTTCTAGAATCATGACATGTGTCCACTCAGGTTGGTGTCATTTGACGATGATGTGTGACTAATGACAAGGCAAAAGTGAATGGGACCCGTGGTACCTTAAATTGACTACCAACAACTGTTGGATGAGCACAAATCAATGACGTACAGTGTATTTCGGGCCGAAAGGGAAAAGAAACCCCATTTTTGTAAACCTATTATGGAATCATGACATGTGTCCACTCACACGGTCAATCTCATTTGATGATGACGTGTGAGGTCAGGTGACTTGGTGACTACTAACAAGCCAAAAGTGAATGGGACCCACAACACCTAACACTAACTACCAATGACCGTTGGATGAGCATAGATCACATCTTTTTGCAAATGTCCCTCGGAAACAAGGCACGTGTCATGATTTAACACTCAACTAAGTTTAATTAAAATCTAAATTGGAGTAAAACTAAACATTTAATAAATGTAATAACTAATAAGCTCAATTTTGGGTCTCCGACTGAAGTTGTAATGTCAAACGATTAAGTGACATGTGTCATAGTGACATCAGATATCAGTCTTCAGAAAGAAGTAATAAAAGTTAACACAAGTCACGATTGTACAAATTTTTCCCTTTAGGTTTTTCAATCTAAGTTTTTCAGTTGTAACTAGTATTGGAGATTCAGAAAGGAGTTACAACTTCTACATTGAGGATTGCAACAGAGTCTCTCATCTCTTTGCCCACTTACAGTCTGCTCAAATTGAAATTTTGGGTAAAATCCTGAACACCTATGTCCCACTATTTTAATTTTTCAAATAACCTAGTTTACTATTTAGATTGTAGAACTAGAATTAGGGTTTAATTTTGAATCACGCCTATAAATTATAGTTCAGTAGGATTATTTGAATTTTCCTACAAGTAAATACCACAATGGCCAAAATAAATACCACGATTACGAGTAAAAGGCAAAGACGAAAGACAAAGATAATAGACTTCCACAATCTGGTTAAAACACTGAGTTTTGAGTGATGAATTCCATGATATTTATGATCTTGTTATCCATGGAAATAAGGGAATAATGGAAATTAGATTTGCACTTGAAAATAAGTGGAACGATCCAAAGAATGATTCAAAATTTTATCCATTTAACAACATGGTAAAGGCAATGACAAATAAAATTGTACCATGGGTTGCTGGGTCGACACACATGGCATTACCTCAAGTATTCCCTTGCCCAAAAATTATCATGGTCTGCGCCGAAAATTATGATGAAAATAGAAAAGCATTTGTGAATAAAAATACTCAGGAGGAAATTTTGTACATAACCAAGAGTGAATTTTCTAGTCTATTGGACCTAGGATTTGAACAACAAAACTCAAACGTGCACATTGACCTGGGAAAGGTGGCAGAGGATTATGAAAAAATAGATGCAACACAAAAAGATTCATATATTAGAGGAATAACAAGCGATTCTAGTCTGAATCCATATCATAAGCATCCTTACGATTATGATATTTTTGTGCAATGAGTTCAGGATAGTATTTCCTTGCTAGCATTTTGTTTAGGATTGGATAGTAATAAAAAAGTGGGTGCAAGCAATCTTGAAATGCTTTTTCATATTCATTATGAAAATGAACCAATAAAATATAGTTTTATTGAGCACATTGTTCATTTCATGCAAGAACAATTACTAATGATTAAAAGAGTTTCACATAATAAATTTAGATTCACAACCTACTTGTGTTATCTTCTCTTAGCAAAGCATCGTGCAATATTTCAAACAAACAAGCTTTGTAGTCAGGTCCAAAATCCAATATATGGACACTTGAGATAAGGATGATTGATAATAGAAGGAACTACAACAATTTTGTAGACTTCTTTTTGGCACCAACGTATCATAAAATTACAGGCACTCCAATGCCTAGATTGCATGTTTCTTATAGAGATTGCATTCAACTCAGAAGTCAAATACAATTGGTTGACTAGTACTTCATGGAAGAGTACACTGTGTTAAGGTTTTATGGTTCAATGGTAAAACCCTACAAACTTTCAATACATGTGACATAGAGGGTATTTGCATTAGAATATGTATGGAAGATGGAGAGCACACATGTTCTCTTTAATGGTCAACAAAAGAAAATGATATTTCCTTCCTTGCCTTTCTCATTTGGAGGGTTCAAGAGAAGAGGATTCAAAGTGGCACAAGCTTTTTTTTCAATTTTTCTCTTTGATGTTGTTAGTCACTAGTAGTATGATCCACTCAACATAATTGGAACAAAGATTAGAGAGAATGGGAACTCTGCAAGAAAATGTCAACATGAGAGTATGTCATTGATTGAAAAATTAAAAAATATGGAGTCTTGGGACGAGGTCAAAAAAGAGATGGAGAAATACGCCGTTGAAAATAATATTTTAATACAGGAATTTTCATCACAAATTATGGCATTGCACAAACATAAAGGAAAAGTGTAGCCCACGACATCGTACAATTTCTACCATAAATTTGCTCAACCATCTAGAAAATCTATTCCAAAAGACCTAGTGGATGAATGTATAGATGGTAATTGGACTTGAACCAAAATTTCTAATTTTTGGGAAATGAAGAAGAATCTCGATGAGCTAAAGGCCTCTTCTTTTCTCTATGAAGAGGAAGAGGATAAAATATTTAGCGAATTGTGGAATAAGGAGCATCCAGTTGAAGCATATCACAATGATGATGATCGTCTAGATAATAAGTATGAGCAAGATTCTGTGAATCCCACATCCACTAATGTATATTCAATTAGTAGTAGAGTTGACGTGTCCAAAAAAGAAACATATACCAAAGGGGCAGATATTGTAGAAAAAATGGGCTATCCAGGTTGGGGTGGTTTGGATCCTAGAGGACAAGGGCCTTGGTGTCCACCTATCCCATCAGCTCCACCCAAATATGGTGAGAAACCAGTCCTTGGAGTTGAATCATCAAATTCATCAAAAAAAAATACTGCTCACTCTCATACCCTTGCACTTTCATTTGTTTCAACTTCAAATCCAGCTCCACCTGTTCCAAGCACTCAGATTCAATTTGAATCAAGTGCCACTCCCTCTGGTGTGGATATCATGGGTAGTACTAGTAGTCTAAAAAGGACATTACAGGTGGACATGGGATTAGTGGATCCCAGAGATCAAGATAGTGTAAAGAAGCAAAAGGTTATGACAAGTACAACAATGTCAATGGTAACTGTGAGTCCAACAATTGCTACACCTTCAGGAAAAAACCCTCAGAACAGTCTAAAAACTCCACTTGTAATGGGTCAGGGTGTTGCTAATCCTCATGGTGGAATTAGGATAACCACAGGCAACAGAGGTGGAAGCTCGTACATCACTGCAAGTGCTATTTCACCTTTCAAACATTCAATTGTGTCAGAAAACCCTATTTTTTGTTACAATTATTTTGTAACTAACTTTGAACAATAAAAAAATAGGAATAAACAAAATACTAAGACATTGAAGAGGGATGCAGTTGCTGCAGCTCATGATGCGAAACCTACATTGAATAGGTTATTTCCCACACATGACCCAAAGAAAGAAATGATGGAGTTCATCGTTTTATGCCCCCAGCTAGAGATAACAATCCACCAGAGATTCAATTAGATCCATATGAATTTCAAATTAGCACCCTCCAAATGGATTTATTCAAAATTAAAAATGTGGACAAGATAAATGTGTCGAAAATGACCAACCAAGTGGTCTATAGTTCAGTGATGAAGTTGGAGAGAGAGAGAAAGGAAAACTTTAGGGTACAATAGATAAGTTAAAGCAAGACTCGACAAATGAAAAGGCAAAGGAGAAAGCAACAAATAATAGGTGCAAATAATTAGAGAAAAGGATAAAAAATTCATCCTCTAAAGAAGCAATTGGACAACAAGAACATATGGACGTAGAACTAAAAATTCTGAGGGAAAAATTGGAAGAGAGCAATAAAAAACTTGAGGATGAAAAAGTCTCTTCATTAAGTTTATACAAATGCATGGAGACTGTGGCTCAGACAATCAATAACTTAAATACATAATTGGAGAATGAGAGGATAAAAGAAAAACAGTGGGAAGAGAAAGCAGAGAAAATAAAAAAACATAGTGAACACCAGTTGTCAAAAATGAGAGAAGAGCTAAAGAAGGCAAATAATACAATTAAAACTTACGAAAACAACTTGAATGACCGAGTAAATTATATAGTCAAGAAAATAAAAAAAGACTTTTGGGGAAAAATAAAGGTGATTGCTGATAGGTTGTGTGATTGGTTTGAATTGAATGAAAGTCTTAGAGATGTTTTTGGGAAGCTCAAAGAGCACATTGAGAAGAACAACTTTTTTTGTAAGAGACAGAATACTGCAAAGCATATTTTGCAACAAATCAACACAACCAATGACAGGCATTTGGCAAGCAAGGGAATTCATGATCGTGTTTGTGCATTAAGAAAGGCAAACTCTATCTTTTAAAAATATCAGAAACTAATGGAAGGAGAGGAAACTCTGGCCTTATTTGGGACAAAGTTCACCAAGATGAATTAAAAAACAACCAAAATGATAGGTCTTGGTTTGCCGAGTCCTGGTCCTAATAAATCATCAATGAATTTCATTGGAAGATAAGCTTACAAAAAAAGTTGGAGGACATGATGACGTCTGATTTAGGAAAGCTTCCTCAGGACAAAACTCATGAAGGTATTGCAAAGTGCATCAAACCATTGACAAATTTGAATGCAATATTGGAAGGATCATTTCTTTCAAGTCACTCTTCCAAGTATGGATGGCTGATGAGGTTACAGGTCATTTGCTATAACTTAACAAATATTGACCTTCCAACCGACGCAGAATGGAGCATACTCAAAAAATTGGTAGAATCATCTCATCAATCATAGTATGTGAAAGTACTTTAAGTTTCAATCATCTCTATATTTTTTTCTAATTCATTGAATTGAGTTTAAAGTAACAAGTTTGAACTTTGTTTTTTGAGCATGATCAATGTAGTAGATGTTATTACTAATTTACTAAACTGACCTGTCAAATGTAGAAATGTACAGTTGTAGAGATGTTGTAGTTGTCTTACTGATTTTGAGTTTGAGAATTCATATTAGGCAAATCAACCTAAAGTTGTTGTTGCTCCCTTATTTCTATAAAAGGTAATTTAGGGTCATTGGCTAAGGGTACTGAAATTGAAATTGGGTATTGAGTCATTGACTTTTGTAAACAGAATCACAAATTTGTGTTCTTACTACTATTAATGAATGAATTGTTACATTGTATCATAGTTGTAAATAAATTAATGAGAATCACTATTTCTAAGAATTGTAACATATGAATTTCTATTATGTCAAAAATAATAATGAAAATCTACAAGAATTGTACCATATGAGTTGAATAATACAAATGAAAACCATTATTAATTATAGAATTGAATCTTGATGACATTATCAACCACATTCATTTTTTTGACATTGGAATATGCTATTATGCATTATTGATGATGAGATACAAAAACTAACAGTAGAATACAAGAAAAAAATTAATAAATACCTAGGACATGCTACTTCTACAACGGTTCAAGCTGCCACATCATATCATTATCACGATCCTCTGATTCATCACCATCAACTTCATAGCTTCCTTGGTTCTTTGATATGTTTTCTTCACTTTGCATACCTCCTCTTAACTGATGTTCACCATTAGAAGTACTAGTACCAGTACATGAGTCAATGACATCATTGTCTCTAGAACTCCCACTTTGGTTTGAAATGTTTCCCAACTCTGTTCTCTAACATTTCTTCCTCCACAATTTCAATGCTCTTTCGTAAGGAAAAGTATTGACTTCATACCTGGATGTATAGAGCCTCAAGCAATTTTCCAAATTCTTGTCTACTTTGTTTCTTAGATTTGAATTTAGGAATCCCAAAGAACTAAAAACTCTCTCATCCTCTACCAACCCCAATATCATGGTCAGACATAAATCAACAAGCTTGAAAAATTCTAATATTGAATCAATCAACATTTTGCTCTCAGCTAGATTTTTCCAAAGCCTTGCTACCAATCCATCTTTGTGGGGGTTCCACATAATATTATATTGATCCCTCATTGTCTGTGAAAAATGACTTGTTTTCTCTCTCAAACGAGATTCATCTAAAATTCCATTTAGAGTTACTCCATTTAACTCTTTGGTTTTGCAAAAATGATCTATCAAAGTTAGTAGCCTAGTTCAAAAATCTTTCAAATTGTTCATACTTCAATATCGAGGAAACACAATAGCCATGGATTCAAGTACTCTGACTAGATGGAATCTTGCTTTAATCCGTGAGGAAAGATCATGGGCAATGTGCTTCATAGAAGTTGTTACAAACTCAATGATCTTGGTAAAGTCTTCCCTTTAAACACTTGATAGTCGCTTCCTGGGGTTCTTTTGGTTCCTTGGACTCAAACCTAGAAAAGTAGTGCATTGGTATCTCAACTCCATGAACTTTTGCACATAACTCCCCATTTGCATCGATATTTAAAAATTTATCAGGATTGTCTGAATATGTGATTTTCAGCCAGCTGGCAAATTTTACATCATGACATGATTGATAGAGATTATCGAGCATCATGCATGTCAATTTACACGACGCAAAATATTCTACAATATACATAGCTCTTTGTTGGGCCTTTTTCATTATATTTCTCAGTTCCTCAAGAATGGGGAGAAGAACTACTAATGTTAAGAGTGTCTCTACATTACTTAACATTCACAACAGTGTGGGAAATTTTGGTAGCCCTGCTTCTTCATGACTTGAGTTAACTAGACCAAGCAAAGATTGATATTCTAAAAAAACTCGATGCGCTAGTCTATCCAAAGAGATCCATCTGGTATCATTATCCTTAAGAAGAATATTCTCCCCAGTTATTCCTTTGGCAAAGTGTTGAAATTCCCTTAATCATTTCAGACTTCAACATAAGTATTGGTAGAGCTCTTTGATTAAAAGTTTAATTGTTTGTACTGGAGCATGCTTGCTAACAACTCCAAAAGATAGATTCATTATGTGGGCCATGCAATGAATGAGAGTAACGTAGGGTGCACAAAAAGATTGTATCTTTGTGAAAAGACCACCCATGTGGCCTTGCATTATTGATGCTCCATCCACTCCAACACACACCAACTTTTTGGCAATCGTCATGTCATTCATACTTCTATATTCAATTAGAGAACTCTTTACTAGTTCAAATAATTTTTCCGCTATCACATTATCCTTCATTTTAGCAACAGTTAGTAGATGAGGTTAGTAAATAAAATTATGTATAGTATAAACATGAATACATGCCCAGGAAGTATTATCTACTGTTGTAAGCTCATCTAAAGACAATGCAATAAAATTTGACTCTTTAATTTTTGCCTTTAGATCCTCTTTTTCAACCTCGGCAAGACAACTTGCCCATTCCCATCCACTATTTATTGACCAGTGATTGTTAGGATATTTATGAACTTTCAGAAAGTTTAATAAAGAACTCAATGATAGGTAGTTTGTCATAGGACACCCTCTACTCAAAATATTAAAGACAACACTTAACTGAACAACTTTTCCCATTAGTTCTACTTCCAATGCTTTTCCAAAACAAGCTTCAATAGAGCTTTAACTTCACCAAGCTTCATCTTTATATTCAGTTGAAATTCAAATAATTCTACATTCCTAACATGCTAAGATTCCTCCTTTGTTTTCCATCTTATCACTAATTTTTGAACTCCATCTATGGTTTTATTTTCATAAACTTTACCCATATGCTTCTCTATGGTGTCAATTTTTAGTTGCAACCTTTTTTCCTTCTTATTTATCTTGGTACAAATCTTACATCTGCATTCTACTAGAGGCTCACCTTCAATTAGATTATCCACTAGTTCAATGAATGGATACTTTGACACCCATTCTACTTGAAAATTCCTCAACATATCCCACATTTAATCATTTTTCGATTCTCTGTCATTCTTTGAATTGTATTTCCTTTTCTTCTTCCCTGCACCATCATCTTCTTTGACATTCTCAGTCTCATCCAAGTCGATTATATCATTATGGCTACTCTGGGTATTTAACTAAAAATCTTCTTCAAGTTCATCAGATTTGAGATATCAGGTTCACTGACTTCTTCAATATGTTGTGTAGGTTCAGGTTGTGAATCTTGAAAATCTTCTTGTGATGAAGTAGTTTCCCGATTTTGTCCAGAAACATTTCCAACACCATGACTAGAGTATGATGATAAGGTTCTGTATTTTTTTGGCCTCTCTTGGTGTTCCCCATATGCGGGATCCTTACCCTTATTCTTGTTCAACATCTTGATTCTTCAACGAAATAAAGGCTACCAGCCTACTAGTGCAAAAAAAAATGTTTACTTGTTGAAGAAGTGACAATAGAACTATAATATATATAAATATGATTCATTGGCCCTAAAATCATGTCTGAGGTCTCCCTGGTCACCACTGTTCACTAATTGGTCCCCACTAAATAAGAATGAACTCAAAATTACATAGTCACCAATGTACTTAACAGTCTGAACTTCGCTGTCGATCAAATCGAACTGAACCAAATTATGTATAATAACACTAATCTATGAATGTATTTATACTAATCCTTTTTCAGAAAATTTGGCGGGAGGTATTAGGTATACAAGTATTTGGCAAAGCCCGCATAATTATAACACATCTTGTGTTATTTCTGAGGTGATTATGGGTCATCCAATACCTTGGTATGATTAATAAAGTTGGCAAAAATGTGTCGGTTTGAGACATGTGTTCACAAAATACTAGGAGAATTTGGGGCCGCCTGTAAATATATATGTATAAAACTATTGGTGAATATAGGTTGTCCATTTGGGGCCACTTGGAAATTATAGGTGAATGTTTAAAATTGGATGTGTCCAAAAATTATATTTCATTGGCGATAATGTGAAAGAAATGGAGAAAATTAAATAAACTGATGGGCGATGGGCCCAGGCATTGGACCCAATATTAATAAATTTTGGGCGATAGGATCAATCCAATATATGCATTATATTTGCCAAATCTCAGGTTGCCGACATGCGGCATTCACCAAATGGTGAATAATCACCACTAAAGTTTTCGTTGATTAGGGATGAAGTCCCTCTTATATGATGGTTAATTTGTGGTGTTCATGTTCTTTCCATCAAGGTTCAAACCCAAATAGAAAGTAATTGTTGAATGCTTCTGTTAGGAGTAAAGTCTTTCTTCTATTATGGTTAAGTTGTGGCATCGTTGTTCTTTCCATCAAGGTTCAAATCTTACTAGAAAGTAGTTGAATTTTTCTATTAGGAATGAAGTTCCTCTTCTATGATAGTTAAGTTGTGGTAGTGTTGTTCACATCATCTAGATTCAAAACCCATTAAGAAATTTTGTTTTGTTTTATTTTTTATGTATAATGGGTTGAAGTTGAATTGGATTGAAACAAAAAACACAAATTAATAACTTTATGAATAACATTATCTGCTTCTCCATACAATCTCTACTATCACGGAGCTATAATGACCAAAACTATGGATACTAAATTTGCTGAATATGTAGGGGTCCAATAATACTCATATTCAACTTAGAAAAGCACCTCACTGTCGTATGCAAATAGACATTATAAAATGTAGACACGGACCCATTTCTTAATACATTTATTTTATTAATATCATACTAAGATTACTACTTATGAAAACTACATTCCAGATTGATCGATCCCAAAACTATTTGGATGATAGAAACCAAAGTGATCTATATGCCTTCTTCGATTCTTGATTGTATACACCCTATTCGATAATTTAAACTTCACCTTTCTTTATACATATGAGAGGCTCTTAGTACAAAATGAACACTGAAAGTATAGATTTCCCTACTACCATTTGGAAGCTGATTTATGTATAGTATAATAACATACATAAAAAAAAGGGGAATCATTATACTATTCATGATACCTTCAAAATTTCAACACAATTTGTATTACCACTTCTACTTCTCTTTGAAATCACTTAGACTCATATCAACATAAAAGAAGTCCCCACATGGAGGTAGCTTTGGCTTTGCATTATTAATTTGGTCTACCTCCAACTCACTTTACATTTTCTCCCTTTTCAACCCCTCCTCCCGACCTTAACCCTTTTCCTTCGTCTACCTTAACTTTCCCCTACCTCATCCTCCATAGGATTGTAAACCAAATGTTTCTTTGGGGAAAAGGCTTCAACTCCCTCTTGCAATAGATAATCTTGTCTTCATGAATCCCCTTTTGGGTTCGCCTTCTTTTGTTGGAAGTCTATATGCCTAGAAATATCATGCTTCCTTGATTCAAAATCCCTCATGTACCTCATGGTCAAGATAAGGCGCATTGTCGCCTCCACCCCTATTGGAATTTTATCTCTTGGTCATATTGGATAATAATGTACTATCCTAAAAAGTTAGCACCCATTTATTTGGAAGTTGTAGGACCTATTAGGCCCTACTTTAGTGATTTTCCTAGATCCAGATGCATTTATGCTTGATTTCCCGCTTATCTTCTCTTTTCGTCTTGCAATCTCCTTACACTTCTTGCATCTCGAAGCCATTTTAAAAGTTTATTTCCTAGGGAATAGGTCAAATTTGATGTATTCCTTGGGGGTTTCTTTTTAGTGGGCTTCGGGCCCAATGTGGGGGTGTTTCTTTTCGCACTCCTGATCATTGTCAAACTGTCAATTTACGATCCTGAATTGAGTATTAAAGAACATGTAAGCTCCTCATTTTGACATCCACACATATATTCAAGCAATCCATCTTCATAAAATCAAGTTTATGTGCAAGCAATTATTGGTAATTTCAAGTGCTCTTTTGGATTCAAGATTCAAGACAAGGCTCCTAATTCAAGTTCTCCAAGTCATCTTCCATTTAAAGGGAAATATTCTCTCATTTGAAGCAAGTCTCTCTCTCTTCCATGGTGGACAAGTAGAGGAACTCTCAAACAAGCAAGAATATCCACATCCATTATTCTTTCCTCTCCTCCATTGAAAGGATCAAACATACATTCATCCTAGATCTAAGGATTTGGAAAATGTAGATCAATTGAATTTGTGAAGACATCCTTGACTGTACAACACACTTCAAGCATTCACACATCTTCATGGGTATATCAGATCTGTATCCATCCACGAGGGTTTGAAAGCAAGGTGAATACTTACATTTTTTTTTGTTTTTACATGCTTTACTTATTTCCTTTCAAGGTTAATTCCTATGCAGGGGCTTGACCAAGGAAAGCCCCTTTCCATAATAATTTCCCCATTTTTCTTGTGTGCAGGAGTAGGTAGAAAAGTTACAAATCTAGATTTTCACAAATTTAGAACTAGGGTTTGATCCTTTACAGATGTCATCAACTATTTCTCTTCTAGGAACAGGTCGACTTTCTAGGAATAGGTTGACTTTTTGTGACACTGCCTTGGAGATCTAAAAATTTCATAGTCGGGAGTTATAGGTCTTAGAGTTTTAGATCCATATCAAATCTCAATTTCAACAGGTTTTTTATAGTCATTTCTAGATTTGAAGTTTTGTCCTCTTCTATCCCTCAAGGTGAGTTCAATCTTCCATTCATCTTGCATTTACTTTGGTATATTATATCTAATATCACATCTTACTATTTATTACTTCTTTTAACATAGCATGAGCATATTTCTTGAATATCATAGTCATATATTTCTATCTGTATAGGGAATACCTCAAAATCCCTCTTTTAGCTACATCTTGCATTTGTGCCCCTTCGTCCTCTTGGGTTGTGCAAATCAAATTTGGCCTAAGGAATGGGGTTTGGTCTTCTAATGCATATAGAAAGTGGGGATCTACCCTTGATAACTATTTTCCATATCATAAATAATAATAATAATAAGTAGGATATGTAATCTTCAAATATTGATCTATGTTATCTATTGCCACATCAAACTCATCCAACAAATTCTTCTTAAAAATCATGCAACATGGTTGAGTAGCGACACCTATTTCCATTCCCATAACTAGAAGGATGGCTACGAACATAGCTAGAATATCATTATTCACCCTAGCTCTATGATTTGAATTCATAAATTCTTCTCCTAAATTTTTTTTTATTGTATCCAATATTAGGTCATCGATACCATTCACCACCCTACTCCACCTTTGATTCATTGCATGTCCCTAGAAGGCCATCTTCATGTTCCCTTAGGTTTCAGATGAATTGCATAATCTATAGCTTCTTACAAACTTCTCAATCCCTAAGAAATCAAGACTGGAGGGGTATAAAGAAAGAACTAGACACTTGTGAATAATAGCTTGTAGAGAACATACTCCAATACTCTTGACATGTAGGAAAATAATATCCTTAGACAAGTGGCACTCAAGGCTTAACTTGTCACAACCCTAATAATATTTTTCCTACTGATCTACGTGTAAAATACATAAGTACTTAATTATTAATATCCACTATGCATGAGTGGGCAGTCGATTATTTATTTGTATTCCCATGAGGATAAAACAAGTCTTTTGCTATCATTAATACCCACTACGCAGTACAAACGGAAAACAAAAAAGAGGCTTAGAAAATAGGATTGCCTTACTAAAATATGGGTGAAGCATGCAGTTAAAGGGGGAGATCATGAAGGAAATGAGGAAACTCTATTTTTTTGGAAGTTCCAAAATAAATGCAATCATGTGTTCTTGGAGTACAACAGTAGTATGAGAAGCATGTTGGAAATGTTATTGAATAAATTGTGCATGGAAATGCCTCTTTGTTCAATGTGGAGGATTCTCTCGTACAATCCACACACAGCTCCAACCTTTACAGGAATCCCAAATCCTGTAAATCATAGTATATTCACAAAAATGGGTTCTTTACAAAGACTTCAAAAACATCCAAGCCGATTCAATTGACATATTTTCCCCTGGTTTTTATTGTTTATCTTGGATTTCACAAATCACCTAGATATGTTTTAATTGGGCGTTGATTTGAAGATCTGATCTACATTTGGCGATCTACAAACTTGACTTTTTAGTCTGAGATCAAGAGGAAACATGTAATTCTTAATGTGTGAAATCAGTCAAACTTCATCATACAGAGCCATGGATTCTTGCAATATTTTATTCGGGAAGTACTTGGGTTTGGAATAATCAGTCATAGACTTTGGTAAAATATTTTTAAGATACGAAGCTTCCATTATTGTCTGCCAAGTTTATAATTGGTAGGAATAGATGAAACTTTATCCAACAGATCAATGTTATGATGTACATCTGTTACAGAATTAAATTTTGTGATTAGTAGTGGAGGCCATATCCATGAACCAGTGAACGATGTAAATCTGAATAATTTAATTTATATAAATTCTTTATCCTATACATGCCGTGATATGACTGAAATGACTGAGAGCGAATGTGTTACCATTGTAGTGGGGCAGCGGCTATGTTTCCGACAAAATGTACTACAAACAAAAAAAATAAAATCTAAATTTGTGAAAACGCAATCATTTTTTTTGAAATTTTTTTGGATGTTTTTTATTCAAAACATGTAGATCATGAAGAACAGATGCTGAAAATTTCACAAAAATCTGTTGTATTTTCAGATTTTTCAAATTTAGTCAATGGTACATTCTATCTCGAGCATAGCCGTGTCCTTGTAGTGGTACTCTTTTTTATGCTGAAAGATTTAGCAATAAAATGAATGTTGTGATGTCATTTCGAGAAATGTTGCTAGAAGGAATGGAATATAGTTTGATGTCTATATTTCTCTATCTATTAGTATGACTGAAACTATCAACTATATAAAAATGAATCAATATTGTGTTTAATTAAATAGAAACTAGAGCTTTGAATTTTAGAAGAGACAAATTTTAGAAGTTGTGAGAAGGCTCTAAATAATTAAGCTTCTTTTATCTTTTGAGATATGGGATTTGAAACTCTTTTACTCTAGATTTAAGTTCTGTATAAAGAAGGCAAGTCTTAATTTATAAATATTGTTATAATGTGTCATAAGAACTGAGTTGATATGAAGAAGACATATTCACTAGATAAAGAATCGAATAGGTTGTACAAGTGTATTAGTTCATTGTGTATGATGGTTGTACATGATTGATTTTGTTGATATACAATTGGATTCCTAATTTGAAGCATATTACCAAATCTATATGCAAAGATTGAATCTATAATATTCATGAAAATTTGCTTGAACCCAATCCCTACTTGTTAACACCTCTATGAATGATGTAAATTGAATTATTCTGGCTATGTAATGAATATGCCTATTAAGAAAATTTCGATACCTTGGCTCTCTGATATATATATATATATATATATATATATATATATATATATATATATATATATATATATATATATATATATATATATATATATATATATATATATATATATATATATATATATATATATATATATATATATATATAACCTGGGACATAAGCATTTATGATGCTTTGTAGAACTAAATGCATGAAAGTATTCTTGAGCTATCTCTGATTGTACTATATGAGATGAAACTGTGAACTTGAAATGTTTATATTGGTTTGGAAGACTTATTTTTTACTATTGCATAATTATGTTGATCTTCATGATGTCATTTGTCAACATTTGAAGTACAAGTGTTAAATCTGCACAATTACATTACTCCTAATAGTTTTGTTTTGTTAGACTATCTTTAGCTGGGCTGGGTATCTTTCATGTCAAGAAAGATTATGGGGAAGCATAACTTCTTTGTGGTGGAGTGGAAATGCACTCCCACAATATTCTCGCCCTTGATGTTTTGTGTGAAACAAGTGTTAGAGCTCCTGTCAGGAAGGTCTTCAAGATTTAAATATTATGATTTCTTTGTTATCGACCCAGTGGTCTATTGTGTTGTATGTATATTAAGTTCTTGTTTAGTCTATTCTTATTGTCATACATTGATACTTTCGAAAAGATGGTTGAAATCTCTTTAGTTCTTGTTATTGATGTACTTCGATGAGTTGGTCAAAGTCTCTCTTTGAATGTGGTTTTTTTCGACAAGTTGGTCAAGACTATTATTAATTTTGATATAATATCTCATGTTGATATATATTGTTAGTGCATTTGATAGTTTGGTCAACACTCTTCCTTGTTATAGACTTATGTATTATGTTCGACAAGTTGGTCGAATCTTCTACTTATTCATGGAATTGAATGTCAAATTATGTTGACTTGTCAAGATGTGGAATTGACTCTTGACTTAGTTGATCGAATTCCTTATCTTGTGTAAATTGTTGATGTGACATATGTAGTCTAAAAAGTAGTCTTTACATAACTACTCATGATTATAGCCCATTTTGGTGATTCTGGAGGCTTCTAACATCTTTCACCACACTAAACCCATATGTCGATTGATGAGCCTATAATTTATATCATTTGTTATAACACTTTATATCATCTTTAGAATACCTTTGTCAAGTCATTTCCATACATTACCTTGATTTATGAAGCATTAACTATGATTAATGATTTATTGATTAGCATTTGTATGTGTAGCTAGTTAATGCTAAATTGTGATGATTTATTATGATAAATGGTTATTATTAAATAATAAATGTTTTAAGATGATTAACATGATGTTTGTGAGATACTTGAGTCATTCATGCAGCTGGAAAGAAGGAGAAGCAAGTTGACACTTGTCAATATTCAGCAGTTGCAGGAAATGCAGAAAAAGTCAAAAAGTAATTTCAGTAAAATGGGCATATCTTACTCAAATCTTAATAAAATTAGGATTTTCTTAATGATTTGGAAATTTGAAATAAAGGATAAACACCTGTTCAAAGGGTTTGATCCAATTCTCAATAGTTAATGAGAAGCACTTATCTGAAGTTGACTGAGTAAAAATAGCAGAATTTGAAAGCAGCCAAAACCCAGTCTTGGTAAAATGATCATAACTTCCATGTTTATTAATGAAATCCAGATTTTCAAAATGATTTGGAAAGATAAGGAGGAGGATAATAATCTGGTAAAAGCATTTTGGATACGTCACAATAATAAGTGAGAACCATCCATTTGAATCTGGTTGCAGGAAAAGTGGAATAGCAAATCAACAGACTTAGTCAAACTTCTTCTATTTATTGTAATTTCAGTTATGACTTCAAAGGAGGTTGGATATGATTTTTATTGTATTTATGAACAAAAAAAAAATCCAACAAATCAGCTTTGTCATAAAAGAGTCCAAACAAACTCTTTTTCCAATCAATCAAGAAGACAAGTTGTAATAGGACTCTTCTTCTTAGTCATAGTTTTATAATAAGTCTCTTCCTTGTTTAAAGGAATGATGAGACATGTGTTAGATGGTTGTTAGGGAGTCAATAAGCTTATATATTCAAAATTGTAATCAAGAAAAAGAAGGAGAAAGTAGTATTTGTTCATTAGCTTTTATGTATTACACAGTTTCTTGTAGCCATTACTGTGCAGTTCCTACAGCCATTACTGTGTAGTTAAATTTATTTCTAGCATTGTTATACTCTTAGTTTTTGCAATGATAGAATAACTCAGATAATTTCATAGTGCATATAGTTTGCAGACCTGTTTCAAGTATACGTCCTCGAGTTGATAATTTAAATGTGCCTTCATAATGATGAGATAACTACTTAGCATGGATGTCCAATCTTTAAGTTATGGTTGTAAAGCCTAGTTATTAAACCATTATAGGAGCCCAACATCGATGACCCATTAACTAGCACATCCACCTAAGCTATTATGTGCAACTCCTATGAATTTCTTATATGATCTAGTGGGACCAAGAACAATGAATATTAATTAACTTCTCTATTGGCCATAGCCTAGGATTTGATTATAATAGATTTTGAAAGACCATACAAAATCTTTCAAATCTTAAGTTAACTCTTATTTTGGTCTTCACTCATACTTCTAATGTGATTTGGAGGATCTATCAAATGCCTCTTATGCAGATCTGTTCCATGCACAATAATTGGACATACAAAGAAAAACTCATTTGATACATGCCCACCAATTCATAAAATCTTGGCCTAATCGCATTTGATACTTGTAGTTAGCTCTATCATTTGAATATGTTTACTAATACCTAGCTTAAAGGACTTTGCCATATCCCTCACATTTTATGAAAACTAGTTTACTAATTTAACATTCTTACTCTAGAGCATTACAAAGGTCGAGGTCACCACTTCTGCCATTTTATGGGGATCAAAATAAATTACCTCGCCCTTTGTGCCACAACTTTAACGTAAATTCCATCTACTCCAGAATTTGCCAAAGCATAAGCTCTGCCACTAGCCTCTCTATAAACATGTAATTAAAAGTTACAACCTTAAAGAGTCTTCACAAATCCAATACTTTTTGACAATAACAATTCTAACCTCCAATTCTACATTGAACCCTTCCTAGAAATAGTTGTTATTAAATACATACTTTCTATAAAAAAAAATCACATTAATAAAAATAAAATAAAAATATCCATACTATTTCAAATCTTTTAAAATAAAAGACAACCTCACCAAAAGAAAGGCATTCTTTGTCTATACAAAATTCACCATTGAAATTCAAAACACGCCTTGACCAAAAACCTTGTTAAAAAAAAGAATGAGGAATCATAGGTAATCACTTTGTATTGGTAACTTTGCAAAACACATTTTACACCTGCACTTCCCTACACCATAAAAAATAAAGGATTTTTTATTTTTTTATACTTAATGACGAAGGAAGCACTAGACGTTTAGTATAAGCAGTGGTGGGACACTCATTAACTAATGCATCCACCTAAGCTACTATGGACAACTCATATGAATTGCTTATATGATCTAGTGGGACCAAGAACAAGGAGTATTAATTAACTTCTCTATTGGCCATGACCTAGGATTGATTCCGATAGAAATTGAAAGGCTATACAAACTCTTTCAAATCTTCAGCTAACTCTTATTTTGGTCTTCAATCAACCTTATAGCCTACCCTTTGGTTTATAACTTGAACTAGTTCCTTCACTCATACTTCTAATGTGATTTGGAGGACTTATCAAATGCCTCTTATGCAGATCTATTGCATGCACAATAACTGGACATACAAGGAAAAAATGATTTGATACATGTCTGCCAATTCTTAAAATCCTAGCCTAATCACATTTGATACTTGTAGTTAGCTCTATCATTCGTATGCATTTACTAATACCTGGCTTAAAGGACTTCACCATATCCCTCACACTTTACAAAAACTAGTTTACTAATTTAACAATCTTTCTCCAGAGCATTACAAAGGTCAGAGTCACCACTTCTACCATTTTATCGAGATCAAAATCAATTACCCTACCCTTTGTGCCATGACTTTAACGAAAATTCCATCTACTCTAGAATTTGCCAAAGCATCCGCTCTACCATTGGCCTCTCTATAAACATGATTAAAAGTTACAACCTTAAAGAGTCATCACAAATCCAATGCTTTTTGACAATAACAATTCAAACCTACAATTCTACACTGAACCCTTCCTAGAAATAGTTTTTATTAAATACATACTCTCTATAAAAAATAAATCCCATTAATAAAAATAAAATAAAATAATCCATACTATTTCAAATCTTTTAAAATAAAAGACAACCTCACCAAAAGCAAGGCATTCTTTGTCTATTCATCAAACTTATTGTAATATAAATGACAGCCTCACCAAAAGCAAGGCATTCTTTGTCTATACAAAATTCATCATTGAAATTCAAAACATGCCTTAACCAAAACCCTTGTTAAAAAAATAGAATGAGGAATTGTAGATAATCACTTTGTATTGGTAGTTGCAAAAAACATTTTACACGTGCACTTCCCTACACCATAAAAAAAAAAGGAGTTTTGATTTTTGTATACTTAATGACGAAGGAAGAACTAGACATTCGGTATAAGTAGTGGTGGGACACTCATTAACTAGCGCATCCACCTAAGCTACTATGGACAACTCATATGAATTGCTTATATGATCTTGTGGGACCAAGAACAAGGAGTATTAATTAATTTCTCTAATGGCCATGGCCTAAGAATTGATTATGATAGAACTTGAAAGGCTATACAAACTCTTTCAAATCTTCAGCTAACTTGTATTTCTGTCTTCAATTAACCTTATAGCCTACCCTTGGTTTATAACTCGAACTAGTTCCTTCACTCATACTTCTAATGTGATTTGGAGGACCTATCAAATGTGTCTTATGCATATCCTCTCCATGCACAATAACTGGACATACAAGGAAAAAATTATTTGATACATGTCTGCCAATTCTTAAAATCCTAGCCTAATCGCATTTGATACTTGTAGTTAGCTCTATCATTCGTATGCTTTTACTAATACCTAGCTTAAAGGACTTCACCATATCCCTCACACTTTACAAAAACTAGTTTACTAATTTAACAATCTTTCTCCAGAGAATTACAAAGGTCAGAGTCACCACTTCTACCATTTTATAGGGATCAAAATTAATTACCCCACCCTTTGTGCCATGACTTTAACGTAGATTCCATCTACTCCATAATTTGCCAAAGCATCTGCTCTACCATTGGCCTCTCTATAAACATGATTAAAAGTTACAACCTTAAAGAGTTTTAACAAATCCAATACTTTTGACAATAACAATTCTAACCTACAATTCTACATTGAACCTTTAATAGTTGTTATTAAATACATACTTTCTATAAAAAATAAATCCCATTAATAAAAATAAAATAAAATAATCCATACTATTTCAAATCTTTTAAAATAAAAGACAACCTCACCAAAAGCAAGGCATTCTTTGTCTATTCATCAAACTTATTGTAATATAAATTACAGCCTCACCAAAAGTAAGGCATTCTTTGTCTATACAAAATTCATCATTGAAATTCAAAACACGCCTTAACCAAAACCCTTGTTAAAAAAATAGAATGAGGAATTGTAGGTAATCACTGTGTATTGGTAGTTGCAAAAAGCATTTTACACGTGCACTTCCCTACACCATAAAAAACAAAGGAGTTTTGATTTTTGTATACTTAATGATGAAGGAAGCACTAGACGTTCGGTATAAGTAGTGGTGGGACACTCATTAACTAGCACATCCACCTAAGCTACTATGGACAACTCATATGAATTGCTTATATGATCTTGTGGGACCAAGAACAAGGAGTATTAATTAACTTCTATAATGGCCATGGCCTAAGAATTGATTATGATAGAACTTGAAAGGCTATACAAACTCTTTCAAATCTTCAGCTAACTTGTATTTCGGTCTTCAATTAACCTTATAGCCTACCCTTTGGTTTATAACTCGAACTAGTTCCTTCACTCATACTTCTAATGTGATTTGGAGGACCTATCAAATGTGTCTTATGCATATCCTCTCCATGCACAATAACTGGACATACAAGGAAAAAATTATTTGATACATGTCTGCCAATTCTTAAAATCCTAGCCTAATCGCATTTGATACTTGTAGTTAGCTCTATCATTCGTATGCGTTTACTAATACCTGGCTTAAAGGACTTCACCACGTCCCTCACACTTTACAAAAACTAGTTTACTAATTTAACAATCTTTCTCCAGAGAATTACAAAGGTCAGAGTCACCATTTCTACCATTTTATAGGGATCAAAATTAACTACCCCACCCTTTGTGCCATGACTTTAACGTAGATTCCATCTACTCCAAAATTTGTCGAAGCATCCGCTCTGCCATTGGCCTATCTATAAACATGATTAAAAGTTACAACCTTAAAGAATTTTAATAAATCCAATGCTTTTGACAATAACAATTCTAACCTACAATTCTACATTGAACCCTTAATAGTTGTTATTAAATACATACTTTCTATAAAAAATAAATACCATTAATAAAAATAAAATAAAATAATCCATACTATTTCAAATCTTTTAAAATAAAAGACAACCTCACCAAAAACAAGGCATTCTTTGTTTATTCATCAAACTTATTGTAATATAAATTACAGCCTCACCAAAAGCAAGGCATTCTTTGTCTATACAAAATTCACCATTGAAATTCAAAACACGCCTTGACCAAAACTGTTGTTAAAAAAATGGAATGAGGAATTGTAGGTAATCACTTTGTATTGGTAGTTGCAAAAAGCATTTTACACGTGCACTTCCCTACACCATAAAAAACAAAGGAGTTTTGATTTTTGTATACTTAATGATGAAGGAAGCACTAGACGTTCGGTATAAGTAGTGGTGGGACACTCATTAACTAGTGCATCCACCTAAGCTACTATGGACAACTCATATGAATTGCTTATATGATCTTGTGGGACCAAGAACAAGGAGTATTAATTAGCTTCTGTATTGGCCATGGCCTAGGAATTGATTCTGATAGAACTTGAAAGGCTATACAAACTCTTTCAAATCTTCAACTAACTTGTATTTCGGTCTTCAATTAAACTTATAGCCTACCCTTTGGTTTATAACTCGAACTAGTTCCTTCACTCATACTTCTAATGTGATTTGGAGGACCTATCAAATGCGTCTTATGCATATCTGCTCCATGCACAATAATTGGACATACAAGGAAAAAATTATTTGATACATGTCTGCCAATTCTTAAAATCCTAGCCTAATCACATTTGATACTTGTAGTTAGCTCTATCATTCGTATGTATTTACTAATACTTGGCTTAAAGGACTTCACCATATCCCTCACACTTTACGAAAACTAGTTTACTAATTTAACAATCTTTCTCCAGAGCATTACAAAGGTCAGGGTCACCACTTCTACCATTTTAAGGGGATCAAAATTAATTACCCCACCCTTTGTGCCACGACTTTAACGTAGATTCCATCTACTCCAAAATTTGCCAAAGCATTCGCTCTGCCATTGACCTCTCTATAAACATGATTAAAAGTTACAACCTTAAAGAGTTTTAACAAATCCAATGCTTTTGACAATAACAATTCTAACCTACAATTCTACATTGAACCCTTAATAGTTGTTATTAAATACATACTTTCTATAAAAAATAAATCCCATTAATAAAAAAAATAAAAAATTACCCATACTATTTCAAATCTTTTAAAATAAAAGACAACCTCACCAAAAACAAGGCATTCTTTGTTTATTCATCAAACTTATTGTAATATAAATTACAGCCTCACCAAAAGCAAGGCATTCTTTGTCTATACAAAATTCACCATTGAAATTCAAAACATGCCTTGACCAAAACCCTTGTTAAAAAAATGGAATGAGGAATTGTAGGTAATCACTTTGTATTGGTAGTTGCAAAAAGCATTTTACACATGCACTTCCCTACACCATAAAAAACAAAGGAGTTTTGATTTTTTTATACTTAATGACGAAGGAAGCACTAGACGTTTGGTATAAGCAGTGGTGGGACACTCATTAACTAGTGCATCCACTTGAGCTACTATGGACAACTCATATGGATTGCTTATATGATCTTGTGGGACCAAGAACAAGGAGTATTAATTAACTTCTGTATTGGCCATGGCCTAGGAATTGATTCTGATAGAACTTGAAAGGCTTTACAAACTCTTTCAAATCTTCAACTAACTCTTATTTCGATCTTCAATCAACCTTATAGCCCACCCTTTGGTTTATAACCTGAACTAGTTCCTTCACTCATACTTCTAATTGTGATTTGGAGGACCTATCAAGTGCCTCTAATGCATATTTGTTCCATGCACAATAATTGGACATACAGTGAAAAACCCATTTGATAAATGCCCACCAATTCGTAAATTCTTGGCCTAATCACATTTGATACTTGTAGTTAGCTTTGTGTTTCGAATGTGTTTACTAATACCTGGCTTAAAGGACTTCACCATATCCCTCACACTTTACAAAAATAGTTTACTAATTTAACAATCTTACTCTAGAGCATTACAAAGGTCAAGGTCACCACTTCTACCATTTTATGGGGATCACTCACACTTTACGAAAACCAATTTACTAATTTAACAATCTTACTCCATAGCATTATAAGGGTCAAGGTCACCACTTCTACCATTTTATGGGGATCAAAATCAATTACCCACCCTTTGTGCCACGATTTTAATGTAGATTCCAGCTGCTCCAAAATTTGACAAAGCATCTGCTCTGCCATTAGACTCTCTATACACATAATTAAAAGTTACAACCTTAAAGAGTTTTCACAAATCCAATGCTTTTGACAATAACAATTCTAACCTCCAATAAAATACATACTTTCTATCAAAAATAAATCCCATTAATAAAAATAAAATAAAATTATCCATACTATTTCAAGTCTTTCAATATAAAAGACACCCTCACCAAAAGCAAGGCATTCTTTGTCTATTCATCAAACTTATTGTAATAAAAAAGACAGCCTCACCAAAAGCAAGGCATTCTTTGTCTATACAAAATTCACCATTGAAATTCAAACACGCCTTGACCAAAATGGAATGAGGAATTATAGGTAGTCACTTTGTATTGGTAGTGGCAAAAGCATTTTACACCTGCACTTCTCTACACCATAAAAAACAAAGGAGTTTTAATTATTTTTTATACTTAATGACGAAGGAAGCATTGAACGTTTGGTATAGACAGTGGTGGAAGGCAAAGCAATCCTTCCCCTGTAGCACGAAAAAGAAAAATATCTATTTCAACTTTGAGCTTTGTTCTCAAGCTACAGGAGATGTCAATGGAGCCTGAATCTGTGCAGGGCAGAGGCCGTTGCAGCCGGTGGACATTGATAGTGATATTTATAGTGACGATTTGTAACAGCAGGGAATGCGAAGCAGACGAGCACGTAGTAGGGGCGGACAGGGGATGGGATCCTCTCTCGGCTCATAACTTCCAGGACTGGGCTTCCAGCAAAATTTTCCGCGTCGGCGATAATCTCTGTAACCCTAGAAACCCTAACTGACTTGCAGTAGTAAGGAATAGGCTAATTATTTAGTCAAATTGGAAAATTGTGGCTTCCTGTGTTGGAATGGCTAAATATTTTGTCAAAATGGAAAACTATGGCGTCTTTTGTTGGAATAGGCTAAATATTTACGTCAAAATGAAAAATTGTGGTGTCTTTTGATGAAATAGGCTAACTGTTTAGTCGAAATGAAAATATTGTGGCGTGTTGTGTTGAAACAGGCTAAATATTTTGTCAAATTGAAATATTCTGCCGTCTTGTGTTGGAACAGGCTAAATATTTTGTCAAATTCAAATATTGTGGCGTGTTGTGTTGAAATAGGTTAAATATTTTATCAAAATGAAGGATTGTAGTGTCTTGTGTTGAAATACGCTAAATATTTTGTCAAAATAATGGCGTCTTGTGTTTTTGCACAGGGTTTGCGTACTCGTCAGCAGCACAGAGCGTGGCGGAGGTGAAGAGCCGCGAGGAATGGGAAGCCTGTGATGTGAGCAATCCGATCCGCCTCTACACTGGCGGCCTCGATTCTGTGCCCCTACACAGTGAGGGCATCAGATATTTCGTCAGCGGCCGGCCGGAGGATTGTCTGAAAAATGGAATGAAGCTGCACATTAATGTGCTTCCGTTCAATGCAACCTCTCAAGTGACTGTGAAGGTCGTTGCTGAGGCCCCTAAATCTTCTGGAATGTCTGTGTTTAGTTCCTTCTCGTTCTTCTGTGCTTGCGCCTCCATTTTCCTTTCCCTTTCCCTTTCCCTTTGATGGTTTCATTTCATCTGAAGGATGCTTCAGATTCTGAAATTTCAGTTTTACAGATTTACCGACTTCACTTTTTGTTGACAGCTATGGCTGAACTGTTTAAAGCTACTGATGTTTTCTTTCTTTTCTATAAAAAGAAACTGTTTGGATGCGTATGATAATAAAGCTTAGATTCCTAACCGAAATTCAGAGTTTTGAAAAATATAATTAGTGACTAAAAGTGATTTTTCAATGTAATTATGTGAGAGTGAGCTTTTTATAAATGTTTTTGGATAAAATCATTTAAGGTTTTTTTATCAATATTTTGTATTGAATTCTAAAATTATTGTTTGGTTTTAAATTATAGAAATTTTGATGATGAATTATAGAATATTAATTGGTGGGTGAGCTTTTTTTAGACTAATGTTTGGTATTACATTTCATGATTCAATATCAAGTTTCAATGTGTATAAATGTAATTGCATTTGAATTTTTATTTCAATGTTTTAGATTAAGTTGCATTAGTCACAATATATTTTAATGCTTATAAATTGCGACATTTTTTAAATTGTGGACTATGATTTGATAAAGGAGTTTTTGGATCGACATCTTGGACCATATTCCATGGGTTTGGACAACTAGTATAAATATCTAAAATACATTTACTTAAAAAATGTAGAGAAATATGACTTTGAGTTATTTTATTTTATTTTAGAATTATTTGTAGGATGACTACTTCACACTATATTTATAATGCCTCCAGCTCGGAATATTTATCGAAGGATCAAATGCATCTGTAATTGTATACTCTTTGTATTTATTAATTGTGGTTAGACTTAGGGTTTTGCTTAGGGTTAAGTTTTAGAGTTAAGTTAGGTTTAAGATTATAGTTAGGATTAGGATTAGGGTTATGGTTGACATCATGACTATTATTATTGTCAAGGTTAGGGTTTAGGATTAAAATCAAAGTTAGGGTTAGGGTTATGATTATGATTAGGGTATGGGGTTTACATCATGTTTATAATGATTGTTAGGGTTAGAGTTATCATTATGATTAGGGTATGGGGTTTACATCATGGTTAGTATTATTGTTAGGGTTAGGGTTTGTATTAGGGTTCAAGGCTTTAGGATAGGGATTATCTTCAGGATTAGGGTGGCTAGTATTATGGTTAGATTTAATATTTTGATTAGGGTTAGGCTTTAGGGTTAGGGTTATGATTATGATTAGGGAAAGGTTTGGTTAGTGTTATGGTTCAAGTTGGGGTTTTCATTGGGGTTAGGATTCAAAGTTATAGTTAGGATTAGGGTTTAGGGTTTAGGGTTTAGGATTGGGACTATTGTTAGGGTTAAGATTTAATTTTGGGTTATGGTCTTGTTTAAGATTAGGGTAGGGTTTAGTGTTCGGTCTAGGGTTTAGGGCTATGGCTAGGATCAAGATTTAGGGGTTAGGGTAAGGGTTTACAACATCATTAGTATTATTGTTAGGTTTAGGGTTTAGATTAGGGTTGGGGTTTAGGGTTAGGGTTAAGATTAGGGTTAGGGTTAGTGTTAAGATTAGGGTTGGGCTTAAGATTATGGTTAGGATAAAGGGTTTACATCATGGTTAGTATTATGGCTACGGTTAGAGTTTTGGTTATGATTTAGGTTTATGTTTAAGATTAGGATCATTGTTCGACTTAGGATTTACATTGTTATGGTTTGAATTAGGGTTTTATTAGGGTTAGGGTTAGGGTTAGGGTTAGGATAAGGGTTTAGGTTTATGTCATGATTAGAGTTAGGGTCATGTTTAGGGTTCAAGTTACGATTCAATTAGGATTAGGGTTTCAATTAAGATTAGAGTTAGTGTTTGGTGATGGTTGTGGTATAAAGCATGGTGGTAGGGTTAGGGTTCTATAACAAAGCATTATTTTAAGGCTAGGGTCAAGATATAATAAGGTTTCAATTAAGATTAGAAGTAATTAGGGGTAATGACACGCTATGGTTTGCATTATTGTAGATTTAATCAGGGTTGGGGTTCAATTAGATTCAAATGAGGTATAGTGTCAAGGTTAGGTTGGATTTAAGGTTAAGGTTATGTTAGGTTTAGGATTTAGGTTCAAAATATTATTTGATTAGGGTTTATATTAATTTTAGGGTTAGGTTATCATTTCAATTACGATTAGATTAGGGTTGGGGTTAAGGATAGATTAGGCTTCGGGTTAATGTTAGGTTATGATTAGGGAAACTATTCTAGGGTGAATCTTGGGTTTTGTGTTAAAGTTCAATTAGAGTTAGTGTTAGTGTTATGCTTGGGGTTGAATTAGGACTTTAGTTAGCATTACAATTCAATCAGGTTTCAATTAGGATTAATATTAGTGTAATGATTTAAATAGGTTCATGGATAGTGTAAAGGTCAAAATAGGGTTGATCATAACCCTAATAATTATTATATCAATTTGATGTAGAGAAATAAATATTGATTTAAAAACATACATTAAATATGTTTTGTTCAATTGGAAAAATAATTAGGAAAGAGAATCTAAAATAAAAGCATACCTCTTATGTAGGATTTAAACGCAACTCACCCCAAAATAACTTACAAATCTATCATCAAATGCAAAATGTTGACATCCAATTCATTTGCTTCTAAATTAATACATTATGAAAATAATATGCATGATCAATGCAACCAAAAGTATCATATAGGTTGGGTTGTTAATGGGCCTCATCATATTGTTCCAATTGTTCTGAAGTGTTTGGTGATGGATGAATAAATTTCAATTTTAACAAAGCCTCTAAGGGGAATATGGGTCTATCAGGGGTAGGGTATGTTCCCTGGGACTCTAGTGGTTGCATTGTGGCCATCAAAGCCAAGCAGTTGGGAACATGAACAAATAATGAGGTTGAGGCTCAAGCAACTCTCTTGGTGCTTCAAATGGCTAAAAATTTATCAATTGCCCAACTCCATCTTGAAGGTGACTCCTTGATAATAATAAATGGCATAATTAAAGGTGAGACACTAGCATGGAAGATTAATAAAGTAAATAAAGTTATTGAAAACACCTTTGTTGATTTCAAATATTTTAAAGTTTCCCATGTTAAAAGCGGAAAAAATAGGGTGGTGGATACCCTTTCAAATGTAGGAGTGGTATTAAATATGGGATGGCAGATACTTGGGCAGATTTTGGAGATATCCTAATTGTGCAGGAGGATGACTAGTACGTTGATATTTCTTGGGAATAAGCTTTGAGGATTGTGTTTCAATGATGACGGGGTACTTTAGAATGCGCAACTTCTTTAAATTGACCTCTACCCTGTTTGATATCAATGCATTTGTGTCGAGATGGATGATGATACCGACGTTGTAAGTTGGTGGTGATGTGGGTTTTAGAGGCGTTTATATGGTGTGTTGGCTTTACTATGGAGGCCAACTTCACTTTATTTACCTGTAAGCAATAGTTGGCCTTTCTTTTCCAGATAACAAAGAAGAGGATAGGAAGAATATTTATAATTGACGACCTTGTATTTTTGCAAATTGTGGAGATCATTTTGGAGGAGCATTATATCAATTCTTAGTACCACTATTGTACCAACATTGATGTGGCCTTCATCTTCATGGCTTGGGGGTCTTGAGCTTCGAAAGGTGGAGGTGGAGTGAGTTATGTGGGAATGTGTTGAGGAGGAATTGACACATGGGATGAAATTCCTCTTTTCTATGGTGCGTCCGAGGGAAGGCTTCATGGCGAACAATGGGGAGTGGTTTCATGTTGGAGAATTTTTTCCACCATTGCATTCATTTCTCCCGTGGAGCACAACCAATGAGAAAGAGGAGAGGTAGGCTGGATCTCAAATTGGATGGGAATCCCTAAAGGATTTTTTGTGTGATAGAGAGTAGCTATTGAAAGCGAACATGGAGGAGAGGATGAAGAAGTTGGATGAGAAAGCACAAATGGGCAAGAAACAATTACAATTTGACCCATAAAACTATCGGGTCAGTGTTCCAAAGAAATCAAAGGAGACTTAAGGAAAGTTCCTTACTTTGTGAAAATTGTTCTTTTCTAAAAGGATATTAAGGGTTTGGATGTCTACATGTTGGGGGTGTAGTTTTTTTGGTTTACTGTTATCAGGAATCTATAATGAAATGTTGTATGTTCAATGTTTGGTTGGGGGTGTGGCAGCCATGGTTCATAGTGATTTTGGGTCAGGTTTTGGACCTCCATGATGTTCTGAAGATAATGTCTTTTAGCATGTAATTAAATCTTTTAAATATTAATATAAAAGATCAATACCAATAAATCTTTTTTTTAGTCATATAGGTAATATTATGATAAATCTTAAGCCTAAATTAAATTTATGATTATATTATACTTCATAGGTTAGATACAACCAAATGTGTAAGAAAAAGTAAGATGGAACACAAGGTTAATTTTGTAGTTGTATAGGGTACATTTTCCACATGTTCGAGGTTATGAATTTGGATATAAACCTAATATTTCTCCCCTAAGAAAATGTAAGGTTAAGTTAGTCTTAAAATATTTGTAAATAAAAAAGTCACATTTGGTGCAATAATTATCAAATATGAATCTATGAAAACTTAAAATTTTGTGTATCAATCATAATAGAATTTTACTTTTAAGTCATCTTGGGAGAATTTTTATCCCTCTTGACTGATTTTAATAATTTTTAGACAAAAAAAAAATAGAAACTTAATTACACTCATGACTAAGTTTCATTACCCATCCAAAAAGGATTATCATTGATTTTATTTGTCACACATCACATAAAATTATAAACAAACTCTTATAAGTTAACCAGAAAATCTCTTTGAAATGCAATTTTTCATTTTCGTTTTGTTTCAAGCAAAAGGCCATAAGCCTGACTATATTAATAATATAAAAGGTTACATTAGATTTATAAAAGTATGGATCTTGACAACCAGAATTCCAATTATCCCATTGACCTATAGAAATTTATACCTACAAATTGCCCCTATTCATCCTGTCAGAGCCAGATACCTTCAAACTAGCTCAATTCTACTACATTTAATGGAATAGCTTCCCAAATTTACATGAAGAAGATAACCTGCCGAAGTAGCTATTGATCAAACTATAACTCTAGATTACCCCATCAGCTGCATAGTCACCCTTAATTCAAAACTGGAACAAAATGGTTGATTCTTGTAAGTCATAGTGTGGTATGCAACTCAATCATCCTCTGATTCAGCTTACAACTGATGATTATTGGTACTTCCATTATCTCCATTATCCACCAGATCATCGCGATGAACAAAAAACCCATCACAAAAATTTTGAAATAACAAAGTGCATTTGGCGGCCATGATGCAAAACCTTCACTGGAAGCAGAGCAGTAGAATCTCCATTATCCACCAGATCACTGCGCTGAATAAGAAAACCCATCAATTTTTTTTTGAAATAACAGGTGCATTGGGGCCATGATGCCAAACCTTCACCAGAAGCAGAGCAGTAGAGTCTTAGAGCAAAATTTTGTGCAAAAAATTGGGTATTGATACTAACTTCAGTTATTCCTCCATTGTGACAGGGATGACATTCGTATCCTCTCCCACTGTTTCATTAAGGACACCTTCTACAAACTTTCCAATCATAGGTGAAGACACATTATTATGCTGGTAATCTTCACCCACATTTTGTGCAATAGTAGCATTCAAATAGTGTGATTGAGACTGAATGGCATTTTATCATTGAGTGCATTGCTTATGATGACATCCGAGTTCAGTATGGAGATAAGATCAACCAAACCACCAGTTTGATTGTCAAGATTCACAACAGAAGGTCCGACTTAGAAAAAAATCTGGAGCTAGTTGACGACTGTGATCCGGTAGTCCCTTAGACTGTTTGACCTCATGAACGTCATTAAAATCTTTCATTTCAATCAGAGATAACATGATTAACCATCGTTTGTGTGTTATTTTCCTATTCTAAAAGCAGAAGAAAGAATTTACTTTTTGTCGATTTAACCCAACAATCTCATCGTCAAGAACCCTCCTATTTGTATGTAAATCTTGTATGAGATTCCTATAGTTCTAGTGTTCGAGGGTTTTCGTAATGCTATCATAGACATTCAGAAATGCATGACTGTTGAGCAGTAGATGACGAGGAAAAATCCCTCCCACAAAATCTTGCCAAGATTATGATTCACCAATAATAGACCAAATTTGTATACGGTGATGAGGCATATCAATGATGAAGATTTGGCCCAGGATATCATCTGAAATGTGTCCAGAAACAGGAATTTCCCCCTCCTGAAATGACATTTTTATCTTGTAGTTTTGTGGAAAATACTCCCTATGGTAATTTTTGCACACAACACATTTTTTATGGTCATCTGAAGCTCCTTCCCGCGAATTTGAGAACCCATGCATCTTGAGAACCTGAAGGCCAATGGCCTCTAAAACCCTAGTCTCTAGGCTTTGCGGAGCTCATTTTAGTTGTCCAATCAAAAGCTTTTTTGCATTTATATAGTTTTAATATATATTGAGATTTTCATCATTTAACAAAAAAATGTTTATTTCTAATTTTATTGGCTGAAACATGTTATGGTCATGAGTGAGGCTTTTTGCTAAATTTGTAAATTTGTTCAAAGAAATCAATAAAAAAAATTATCTGAACTTTATGTCTTCTACTTTTGATAAGACAAGTGATATAATAAAACAAGAGCTCTACTGAGCTGGAGTCCCTCCCTTGTGTGGGGAGTGGGAAGTAGGTTTTGAAATTTTGAATGAAGAAGTATTGTGTTGTGCAATAGGATTGAAATTAAGATAATGATGCTAGTCACAAGTTTGTAAAATCCTTTCCATGAGAGCAATTAATAATTGGAAAAGCAATAGAATTACTTAAATAGAAATAAAAATGAAAAGGCAAGTTAAGCTATTACAGTGTTTCAAAAATAAGAATTTTCCTTGAGTCAAGTAATGCAGTGGGTTTGTATCTTTTGGTGAATTACTTTGCAATGAAGATTTCATGGGTTCTATCTGAGAACCTGCAAAATGCATTTATAATTATAGAAGGTCGTCCATTTAGCTATATCTAAGTATATTAAAAAATACCAGTGCATAGAATAAGTAAAGGGAGTAATTTAATGAATTTGCTCTTATGATTTAGCAAGGCATATTTATGAATTTTAGATTCTTCCTATTTTTAGGAGCTGCATTTCAAATATAACATAATGAACATTCTAACCATGAAAACAAATCCCTATTTTATTGGTGACAAGCACAAGCTTCATGATAGTGCTAAGCAGGAGGTACATGTATAAGATGTTTGGTTTTGTATATTTTAATCAGGAGTTATCAATACAAAATGAAACATGTGTGTTTCATATGTACAGAACCGATAAGGCAATTGTTTGTTATAATATAAACAAAGAGCAAAAGCATAGACTGGATAACATGTTTTTGATAATCTATTTCAATATTCCTATTTGCAAAAGTCTAGAAATTTGCTTCTTTTTCTGCTTCCAAAAACCTGCAAAGGCAAGCAAATTTGAGACAAGTTAGTACTATTAAATTTCTACTCCAGTAGGGGTATCATTTAGCAAGGAAGATTAAGTCTTCTGCAACAAACTATTGTTCGATTTAACTTATCTGAACCATGCATCTATATTGTGAGGAAAAACTAAATAACTAATTATATAGAGCATAACTATCCTAGATAAAATGACAGAGGTATATAAACTGGATATAAATTGTAGAAAAATTTACAAAGATATCCACAATTTTGTTATTGTAACATATTGTTTCTGATGCCTTTTAACTGGAATGTACTCCTTACACTTTATTCAATCTTTCCATTTCTTCTTAAATGGAAATAATGCACAATCATGTAATTAATACAAAATTATATTACAGAACTTGTGTACAATGAATCACATGATAATACTTTTGAAACCTAAAAGCAATATGACAATTTGACTAGCCATGGAAAATACCTCCTACTTACCAGCAACACTTTTTCCAGATATATTAACAAAGTTGCTTTTTGCAACTATAAAGTTGTATTCCTATTGAATGGCAACAAACAGTTGCTACCTTTTTTTATCAGTGGACAATTTTATGACTGCATAGAGCCATAGAAACAATTGCAAAATCTGATTCTACATATGGGGAATTAGCAAAATCATGATTGCATACAATTATAAAGAGAAATGATGAATATCTCAAATGAGTGCATACAGTGGTAAGAAATGGATATCTTCTATCCTTCAGACTTTTTTGACAATGGATAAAATTAATAGTGATATGCAGAAAAGTTTGTATGTTGAAAGAAAGTTGAGTTATGGGTATAGTAATTCCACTTTGAATGTTTGCCTTAGGTAATTCTTAATGTTAAATGTTGTAATAAAGAAAATGAATTTATCTGTTTTGCTATATGTGTGAATTGGTGTGTGCAGAATATTATCTTGGTGATAGGTAAGCAAGTTGGGCAAACAATACTTGCATCTGGGTTGCATCACAAGAGTTTTGTAAACAACCTAGCATATTGCAGTATTGTTGAAAACAATTTTTTTTGCAGTAATAAAAACATGTTTTTCATTTTTTGATAGTAAAAACCGAATGCACAAGTACAAAAGCATTGAGAAATTGTTACAAAATAATTAACTTTAAGCACATATATCAAAGTAAGGAAGAAGAACATACAACTTCTTTAGATATGATGGCAAGCTCCCCAAATTTTTCGCTTATTATTTTATTAATTGTATATTTTATCAATAAAAATTATTTGTTTGCTCAACACAGTTTGAAACCAGAACATTTATATCTAATAAAACCATGTTCTTAAAAGAAAAACAACCATAATCCATCAACAACTTTCAGAATAAAAATTATTTGTTTGTTGTGCAGATTTAAGCCCTAGCTTGACAAATTCTCTTGCAGAATAACCATGCAAATCAGTCCACAAAAGTCATTAATTCCTTGATTATTCAAATTATGCATGGACATGGGAACAAAAATAAGTTGTCAATGAATTGCCCTATTAATCACCTAGGTAACTGGTATTGCATTGCACATATAAGAAACTGTATCAACAACAGTAAAACCATGAAACAATTTAATCTCTGTCATGCTTCTGTATTTATACCGCTAAAGCTAAAACATCAACTGCTAGAGCAGAAAAAAAAAAAAAAAAAACTAGCTGCAAATGAGGGGAAATAAACAGATATCTTATTATATTGCAAATGTTTACATTGCCATTCTTCTTTTTTATAGAAGATTCGTCAGACCCAGGCTTAGAGAGAAAAATTACAACTTAATTACAGGCCTAATCATACCATTTTGGGATTGGAGTCGAGCATTATTTTAATTAGGTTCTAGGCACCAGACGAAAGCCAATTTGGGCATTTGAAATCGCTTTTTGAAATCTGCGAAACCCATTTCATCTTCCTCAATTGCCTCCTAAAAATAAAGTTTCAGAGAATTTCATTAATAATGTGCTTAACAGTTAATAGAAAATAATTGGCATTGCTTTGTAATAAAGAATATACGAGTAAGAAATTAAGTATCTGCCTCTGTGATAAAGAAGTGCAAGATTTCCATGGTCATAGGGAGAACAAGGACAAGTATGCCACAAGACCATAAATCGGTGGTAGCCCTGTCAGCAATCACTTGTACAAGTCCAAAATATTAAAACAAATCTAGTTGCCTTCCAAAATAATAACCTTAACAAATCTAGTCGCCTTCCAAAATAATAACCTTAACAAATCTAGTCGACTTCCAAAATAATAAGCTTAAAAAATCCAGTGTTCGCCTTCAACATATGTAACCTAAAAAGCTTTTAGCTGCTCTTTACCTACACAGGTTGTATATTGTAGTAGCTCTTCTGCCTGCAAAGAGTGACAATACAACGACATTAGATAGCATTAAAATGCGACTGCACAGAAATTGTGTCAATTATTTGTTGTAAACATACCTCAAACTGATGTGGCAATGCACAAAGACCAAAACCGACAGAGACTTTGACATTTCCATTGACATCGACAAGCAAATCTTGTGGCTGAAAAATCATTTTTTCCTTTATCATTTAGCATGTTTTTTCCACAACCCTGCAAACAAATACAAACCTTCAAATCCCTTTGCACATCTCAACGTAAACCAATAAGTATGAAACCAACCAGACTAACACAAGCATTACTGGGCATTCAATGTCCAGAGATTTTGGCATGAATGCTAAAAGACATATTTGATTTCAGATATAATCTATACATACCCTTAATTTCAGATATAACTTAACCCTAACTTCCAGTAAACATTTTAATATCCTGACGGGACAATAGTTTATCTAACCCTATTGTGTGGTGCGTGTAGTAATAGCTTAATTGATTGACATAATATCTTATTAGAAACATTTATCTTCCACTTACAATTTCTAAAAGTAACAACACCAAAGTTGTGCTCTATACATATCAGCATTGTCATGAAAACAAACTAACCTGCAGAAAATAAATTAAATAAAATGCAATTTTACCTTGTATACAATGCCAAATCCATCCTCTCCAAGCTTGCTAGATCTCCAGTTGCAGTTGTAGTTCTTAATGTTTCCAAATTAAATGTCATTTGATGATGCGAACTAAATGTCCACTCTTCTCCGCCCACAGTTATATGAGTAAGGGGGGAAATTTGAACGCATTTGCAAGAGACTTGCAGGAATAATGAGTAGAAAGAGATAATTGCATTAAAGACATTGAGGTGCATCGATTTTAAACAGCAACCCTAACCCTAACAATACTAGGAGGGTTATGAAGCAGCCAAGCGAACCAAGAATCATGTGTTGACTCTTCTACACTGCCGATTTCACAAATAGAATACATGAATGAAAAATAAATATAGTCCAGTTAAGCACCAGAAGCTATTACTTCATCGTTGATGCAGAAACACAGAGAGGGAATGTTTGATAGAAGTGAAACCAGAGTTTCAGACTTGGTTTATCTAAGAGGTAGAAGATATTAATGTCTGGCTACTGTCTAAGGTACATAATGACGGTGCCTTCCTGCCACTTGAGGAGTACGCAAGATTACATTGCCAACCATAAATCTTAATGTTACTGCAAATCTTAAATTTGAATTAAGGAAATCGTCCTTAGTTGTACTGTGAATGGGAGAATGCAACAAAACAATTGTCCACCATTTTTTTATTTATTGGTATTTACCAATCTAAAAAATGATTTTTACCCCCAGGAAAAATACTCTTGTCCAATCAAAAATTTAGAATTTTCTATTTTTTTGAAAATATAAATTCTACTGTTCAAAACATTACACACAACATTAGAAATATATTCAAATGGTTGAGAAAGAATTGCAAACTAATAGGAGATAATTCACATGAAAACATAAGTCTCTGCCTATAAATAGGCAGGGACTAATAAAAAATCTAACAACCCATTTGACAATATCTAAGAATAACTTGTACATATTCTTGACAAATTGATTACATATTAAATAGATTGAGCATTCTAGAACCATATATATTTAAACTTGTCTATTTTCTCTACTTGTCAAAAGCAAGGTTCATTTTTGAAATATGTCCTTCCCTTTAAAAACTTTTTACATTTATATAGATTTAATATATATTGAGATTTTCATAATTGAACAAAACAATATTGATTTCTAATCTTATTGAAACTTGCTACAATCATGAGTGGGATTTTTTGCTTTTTGCTCAAGGAAATCAATAAATAAAATTCCAAACTTTATGCCTTCCACTCTTGATAAGACAAGTGATAAAATAAAATAAAAAATCTAACAACCACTTTGACAATATCTAAGAATATCTTTATATTCTTGCACATATTCTTGAGAAATTGATTGCATATTAAATAGATAGAGCATTCTTGAACCATACATTTAAACTTGTCTATTTTCTCTACCAGTCAAAAGAAAGGTCCATTTTTTAAATATTTCCTTCCCTTTCTTCATCCTGGCAAACTGAATGTCTCTAAGTTTGGCTCTTTTTTAGCTTTTAGTTTTTCATAAGATAAACTCATTTTGTTTGTTGCATTTGTGACTTTGAATTTGTTGTGTGAGTGCTTTGATTGTTTACATCATTTTGCATGTTATATTGGGACGAGAATTAGAATAGGGATTATGTGTGTTGTAAAAGAGCTACCACAAAGAAAGAATATATCATATTTTTTAGGTGCTTGATCAGTCTTTGCCTGCAGATGACCATGCAAAAATTGACACCCTTGACCAAAGGAAAGAAAATAGGGGAGAGGATTATGTTAACTCTACCATGAGCCCTTATAAATTTGTTAAAGAGTTATGGGATGGCGAGATCTAATAAGCTAATAGGTAGTGGTTTTTTCTTTTCTCATAACATGAATTAGTAGAAAATATTGTACCATCTGAAATTGGAAGCACTTGAACTTAGTGATTGTTTAGCTCTCCTTTTAGTGTATTTGCATTACACATTTGCATTTGGAACACTCCACGAACTCATTTAATGCATTTCCTTTTCTGCTTAGGTGAAATCAAGGTAGGATCTAATACATCATCCTTTATTTCCCTCTTTGGCTTCTCCAAAAGTCAAGGATGAATCTAATCTCTATGCATCTTCCTCTTCTTTTCCTACTTTGACCCTATTTCACATTCAAATCGCATTTTCCCACTTATCTTTCTGATTCTTTTTGAACTAATTGCACATCTAAAATCCTTGAGATTTTCCTGTAGAATGTGCCTCCTAGGGTATAGTTTGAGGTGGACCTATACCTGGGGTACAGGTTGAGGTGGACCTATACCTAGGGTACAGGTCAAGGTGGACCTATACCTGGGGTATAGGTCAAGGTAGACCTATTCTTGGTATAGGCTAAGATCGACCTATACACAGGGTTTTGATTTCACAGGATCTCAGGGCCCGTTTTGGATTATTGGCTTTCCCACCTAGTGTAGTTGACCCTCATGGAATTTTGATCTCAAAATCACTATAAAATACCCTCATTTGCTTCATTTGGTAATAAGGAAAAGAGAGCACGATTTGGTGGACATCCCAAATTGACATAGAGCAATTGCAAGGTGGAATCCATAGCTTGGAATTATCCATTGAAGCAAAGGAGTTCATCATGTACAAAATTTTGAATCAAGCATCTACAACAATAATCAAGCATTCAAGACATCATCATGGAGTTGCAAAAGGATTGTGAAGATGGCTAGGAGTACTTTAGATCTTGGGGGCTTGGTATGATTTCCTTTTTGTTTTCATATCTAGGCTTTGTTGCTTCATACTTACATATTGGCATACACTCAAGCAGGTCAATTAAAAATAGACATTGATCAAGAAGTTAAAACTATGACACCTGAGATAGGAAGACAACTGCTACAAGAGGCAATAATTATGGTGTTCTAAAGATGGGACTTGATTGCAACACTGGTGTTTAATATTTGTGTACATAGTAATGACAAAAAATACAATTTAAATGTGGAAGGACTAAAATAAATATACATTAGATAAAGGTTTAATCCATATGAAGAATCTATGTTGATATGGGCATTGTATCCTCCCCACAAAATACCAAAGATATTTGACATAGAAAATGCAATCATTCATATTATGACCCTCAAGGTGGGAGAAGTTGATCCAATTGTAACAACTGATATTGATCTAAATATAGAAAAGTTGAACAAGGCTCAAATGGAATTGTTGGTAAAATAAAGGAACACTTTAAAATTGCAAAATGAAAGGTTATTGTTGGAGAATGCTTCATTGAGGGATAGGAACATGAGGATTATCACTAGGGAAGTTATTGAATTAAGAGGTAAGTATGAGGAGTTGTGGGATGAGCACCAATAGTTATTAACAAAATGCCAAATTTCAAATTTGAGACAATGTCTAATCTACTCCACAAAATATTTGCAAATATGATGGTATGACTGGATAATTTCTAGATTTCACATCATTAGAACTATGTAGCAGTATTGGAGCATCAGAGGTTGAAAAATAAACTGGATACAAAGTTGCATATGTGCGTCTTAATAAAGATTCTAACACCAATTCTATTTCTCTTGTTGAAAAACTAATTGCTAAGCACATAAAGTACTCTAAAGCCTTAGATTTAGAATACGAAGGATTTGAAAGCATAGTAAAGATGGGAATGTTGGCACTATGTGCCAAAGATGGAACTTTGAAAGATTATGGCAATCGGTTAGAAGGATGCAATTGGATAATGAAGAACACTTTGTATATTGTAATGAACGATGG
The DNA here is from genome assembly GCA_027943335.1 of Chamaecyparis obtusa. NCBI lineage: Eukaryota > Viridiplantae > Streptophyta > Pinopsida > Cupressales > Cupressaceae > Chamaecyparis > Chamaecyparis obtusa. The sequence goes on from BSBK01000053.1 coordinate 2,679,989, forward strand.
GCTATCACTTGATGAAAGATACCAACATATGGAAAAAAAAATATTCAAATCGAGTTCAAGGCTAGGAATACAATCTATGATCTCAACACCCATGAGTATAATAAGTAAAAGGAGCATCTAGCAGTAGTTTACTCATGGTTGGATGAAGATTAATCTATCTTTGCTAAATTTGTTAATGTTAATCTAGTTAGTTACTTTTCCAAAAGACCCGATGAAGAAGAATGACCTCTCCAATTTTTCACATATTATGAACTTCAATTGTAATGTTTTATCATCATAAAAAATTATTGTAATACATAAGAGGCAACAAGACATTTTATCAATTTCTAGGCAATACAATCAATATTTCTTCTTTTTAATTGTGTTGTGGAAGATTCTTTTTCTATATAAGTTCTCTATGATTTTCATTTCAAGTAAACGATTGCTATCTTAAATCCTCTTATGAAGAATTTATTTATCATCATTGCAATTTGAACATCAAGATTTATTTGAGAAGTTGTCGTCCATACATGTTTCTTGTCTGATTGGTCTTTTCCAGTAGAAGTAAAATTCAATTGGACTAATTTTGGCGGTAGATAATAATTAAATAGTGTTGAGGGTTAGGTAGTTGACAGATTCATCCAAGTGGTGAGTTTAAAAATTGTCTCATAGAGTTATACATGAAAGTCTAGAAGGAGGGTGACTCTGTAGCCCAAAAGAGAAGAAGGCGTTGGTCTATTTTATATAACCTTATTCAAAACATAATTAGATTATAGTAGTATAAGTAGAAGATAGATAAAAGTAGAGTAAATCAAATATCAAGAAGATGTAGATAAAAATTAAAGAAAAAGTAGAAAACTAATAAAAAAGTTAGAAGAATTTGAGTAGTTAGTAAACAAATCAATCTATTTCAAGAACATATGCCATTATGAGATAGAAACTAGATGTAAGATACAAGATAGGAGATAAAGTCTGCTATAAAAAGCGTCAACTTGAAGAATCAGTTGGTGATTAGGTGTACCTGCCTAGGTCTTACAGAACCTAAAAGTGTAGGGGAATTTTAACCATAATTTGGTTACTCTCGTTTGTTGGCCAAGTCCATTAGAAGGTTTGTGCATAGAGCTTGTCGTACTCTTAGAACTTTCCAATCTATTGATTTGGGAACCAATAGGGTGCTCAAAGTTATTGAACGCTCACTATCATGTCCACTCAGTGCCTTAGTTGTCCTGTATTAGCCATTTTTATCACACATCGAAATGCTCTCCAATGGGCTCTAATGTGTAATTTTCCACTAATTTTCAGTCTCTCGCGATTAAAATGAGTAAAATGCCACTTTAACTCTTATAGGGCCTTTTTAAAGCCTATTTTTCACCCTCTCGGTTGCTTTGCGACTTATTTCCCCTCATTTATTCCTATAGATTTTATTTTGAGTGCCATTTTCTTCTCTAGATAGTGTTTTATGCTCCCTTTCTCCCTACCTCTTGGGGCACAATTTCTTTCAAGACATTATTGAGCCCTTGTTTCTTGTGCACCCTATTGAGGGGAATCAATAACTCCTCCTTTCGTCGACTCTGCTCTACTACCTATTTTTCTAGTTTACTTGGGGCATTTTATTGCTCATTTTTCTTCATGTCACCTATGTTTTGTTGTTCTTCACACTAACAATATTCTAGCACCACTGCAAAGAGGGGCAAAATGTAGACACCTAAATTTGACTAATTATACTAATCAAATTTAGGTTGCCTAGTCACATTTATCGGTTAAATAATTACGTATTATTTAATTGATTAATGGCACGCCATAGCTAAATTAATTTAATTAGTTAAGCTATAACCTTATTAATTAATTAATGGAAATAATAATCCACTTAATTAATTAACCTCTTTCTTGTATTGAATGAATTAAAATAATTTGTATTATTTCATTCATTTAATTCATTTCCTCATTTCTCTAGAAATGAATTAATTTAATTTTTTCACATGCCTCTTTGTTTTAACCATACCCCTAAATATTCTTCTAACCTAACCCACTACCTAACATTTGATCCCAACCAACCTTATCCCTTTAATCTCCATCTAACCCTCGACCAACTAACTAACCCTCTAGCAAACCCAAGGTTCAAACTAGCCTTATTGTTTCAAATCTCCCCTTAACCAATCTTATCCTAACCTCTCAAAATATCCACACATTCTTATTTTAATTAAATGGGAAAATTACTTCAATTTTGGGTGTCATTCGTCCAAAATTGACACCTAGCCTCCCTTCCACATGTCATCCTTTGAGATGCCACTTGTCATTTTTGGTGAAAAGTGTTTCATTTTGGAGACCCCTCACTTTTCATCCAAATCCTATTTAGACCCTCCCTTTTCCTTCACAAATCATCCACTTTCATATTAAGAAACATCACTTATTATTTTCTCCATTCTTGCTATCTCTGCTTATCCTGATGATGGATCACGGAGTGTGATCCGAAACGTTGATGCATGAAAAATTCACACAATCAAAACCAGAAACAGCATTGCTTTACAAATGGATTGTGGAAATTTGATATTATTAAACATCATAATGCCAATTTGTCTCTAGAATTCATAATACATTTTAGTCATTTTAGCATCTATTTCATACATATTTTAGCTTAATTGCATCTATTTCATCATTGTCAAATCCATATTATTCTAATCATTGCATCATCATGGAGATTAATATTGGGCACTCTTGAAGACCAATTTGTGAGCGCACATACCAAAATACCAAATGAAAGGACAAATCCACAACAAAGGAGGCTTGGGAGTTTGTATTTTGTACTTTCTTGCTTTCTATTTTAGTCTTCATTTAACATCCAATCTTGAGTGTTTGCTTTTGATTTGTGTATCTTAGATTCTTAGTATTTAAATCATTTTATTCACTCACATTTTATTGTACATAGGTATAAGTGGACCTATCAAACCAAATATGCAATGGATGGAACAATGGACAAGTTCAAAGAAAGAGTTATGGATAAAGGTCTCTCATAGGTTCTTGGTTTTGATTACATAAATCATTTTTACCATTCACTTGATTCTTTCCATTATTGTACTTAATGGATGAATTGCACATTAGATGGATGTGAATAGTGCATTTCTTCATGAAGATCTTGAGGAGGATATTTACATGGAGCACCCACAAGAATTTATTTAGGATTCATCCTTGGTTTTAAAATTGAGGAAGTCTATCTATAGCCTCAAGAAGACCACTAGGACTTGGTATGCCAAGATTAACTTCTTTCTTCTCTCATTAGGATTCACCAGATGTCATTCAAAGTTGAATGTCTACATTTTGTGATAAGATGACTCACATTTTCTTTTTGTTCTATGTGTTTATGATTTGATTATCATGAGGAGTACATAATCTATCATTATAAGTTTCAATTTTTTCCATGATAGGTTTTCTATGAACGACTTGGATAATTTGCACTAATTTCTTAGGATTGATATCACACAATCTTCTTCCAAGATCTCTCTTTCTCAATTCAAGTATTCTCTTGATCTTATAGCTCAATTTCACATGGCTTATTGTAAGCCTACCCTAGCTCCCTTTCTTTTAGGAGTCAAGCTTGAGGCTAAGTGTTTGACACCACATATTTATGCCACCTTATATAGTTAGCTTATTGGGAACCTCATCTTCTTGACTTACATTTAATTTGATATTTCCTTTGTGATTGACTTGGTTTCATGCTTTATGAAGGAACCACATGAGATTCATTGGAAATTTTCCAAATTCATCTTGCATTACATCCACAATAAGCATCATTGTGAGTTCATTATGTAGTAGGTGCATGACTTGACTTGGTTGATGATCATAAGTCTACTTTGGGCTATAACTTTCATTTTGGTTTTGGGCCCATTTGTTGGTAGAATAAGAAGCGTCATGTTATTTCTTTCTTCAACTAAGGCTTAGTATCTAGGAGTTGTTAATGTCTCTATTGAGGCTATCTAGCTTCAAAATGTTCTCACTGAATTTGGCTTCACCATTCCATGACCCATTGTCCTTTACTATGACAATCAAAGTTGCATCCATATCTCAAATAATTAGGTTCACCATTAGCATATTAGACACATTGATATCCATATGCACTACATCAGGGAGTTAATATGGTATCATGTCATTAATTTGTAGTACTATCCTGCAATAGAGTAGGTTGGAGATATCTTCACCAAATCCTTCCCTATGAGTAAGTATTATCACTTGTGAGTTCTCTCATGGGTGTGAGATTTTTCTTCTAAGGTCCACTTAACTTCTTGATTCTCTCTTATGGGGAGAATTTTTTCTCACATGGGGTTTTGTTATTCTCATTCTTCTTTGAAATTATTTTTTATTTTCATCCCTCTTTTGGGGATGATTTTTTTCCCATTAGGTTTTCTCCTTTTATCCGTTTGTGAGAAATTGCATTGAGATTGTACATGGGCACCTAAGGTGTCCTAATAGCCAAGACCCATCTCACATCACTTGCATAAACTCTCCTTAAGTTGAACTTAAGTAGGGTGTTAGTGTGTTTAAGTGTTGTACCTAGTAAGTTATTCTCCTAGGTCCTAAACACCTATGTTACTCAAGTTTACTTAGGGACTACAAAGGATCATTTTCACCTTTAGTGGACTTATTACTATATCACTTTTCCACTTCAATTTCAACTTCCAGCTATATTAGACACATCACATTACGAGTCTTCCACCTTAGGTGGGTGATCCACCTTTAGTGGACATATCGTATTATCACTTTTCCACCTTTGGTGGGTGATCCACTTTTAGTGGACATATCACATGATCACTTTTCCAGTTTATGTGGTTGATAAGCTATCACTTTATGTATCATGTTATAAGATTAAGACACTTGTCATAATATTATGCCTTCCTATGTCTCACCTTGGTCTACTTAACCAAGGAGTTTTCTATGTACTATCATTTCGTTGATTCACTCTATTGCATTCTTGATGGGAATATAATTTATTCTTATCGTATTAATCTTCTCTTGTTATTGTTCTTTCCATTAGGCCTTTTATATCTTGGTGGCCATCTCCATAGCTAAATTTAATAACACTTATGTCATTATAGTTAAAGTTAAGAACTCTTCTAAGTTGGTTGTCATAGTTTCAACTTTAGAAGTGCCTTTAGAATTGGTACCTAGTTGTCAAAACATTTCAAGTTATTAAATTTTGATTCTTCAAAATATTTTAGTTCAAGTCTAGTTTGTTTTGCATAAATCTCAAACATGAGGTCAATTTCATGTTGCAAATTCAAATTGATACTTGTGAGACAACGACTTAAACATTGAACTCATATGCATTTAACTATAATAAACATGTTTTAATTTGTAAGAAAAATATTAATATGTATGTTTATAATATTAATACGTATATTTATAATTTTAAAATTTAAAATATATATCTCTGAATAAATTTAAAGTGTGTACATTTAAATTAAATATAATTTTTATTGTCCTTGATTTTCACAAGGTCAAAAATTGAAAGACAACCATACAATTTTCATCCAATTCATCACCCATACATTATTTTTGAATGTTTTTTGATGTTTGAGTCATGTATTTTTAAATTTTTTTGTCATCAAGTTGTGTATTATCATAATCCCTTGTCTTCATTCATTCATTTCCACTATCTTAAAGTTGTATTCTACAAGCCCCTTGTAATTTTAGAAAAAAAATTCCTTCACTACATGTGTTATAGGAACTTTTTTACTTCATTACATGTGTTATAGGAACTTTTTAGCCTCACTGCATGTGTTGTAGGATCTTTTTTACTTCACTGCATGTGTTGTGTAATGCCCCACTAGGGAACCTAGGAGAATTTAACTTGAAACATGTTACTGAGTTTACAAAATATTTTTTTTCTTAGAAGTTTACAAACAATAATGAATAACAATGCAAAAGCAATATAACATAAGATAATACATACTTACAAATGTAACTCATTTATAAATTACAAATCTCAAGGGTTCCATGACATAGAATTACACAAGTTAATTATTCTAATAAATACAAAAAACAATATACAATCTCCATATAATGCAAAGGAATAACAAGTACATCATCTCATAAATGAAAACATACATACAACTGATACCATAAGGTAAACATAATAACAAACATCCACTACACAAGTCACAGGGTATGTAATAATAAACCAAGATACAAAGTACAAGTACAATATATGAAAGATAAGAGTGGAAATCTCCAACAAGAACAAGAAGAAGATAACAAAAACAAGGATCATCCAACACCACCACAAATGTCAAAATTTTAAATGGCAAAAGAATCACTACCACCCGACCACGTGGAACCAAAAATTCCACTCCCACCATGCTGAGGAGATAACATCAAACCCCACTCGGATAACAATACCAAAGCCAATCACAGGGTAGAACTAAGCAAGGGATCCTAAAAGCTCTCTATCTCAAGAGGTACAACTCAAAATGAAAAGGTAAACATACTAATTCTAGAGGCAAACAACACATGTAAGAAACCTAAGATGCATAAAGGGAAATGTCATAACATGAATCAACTCTAAAGTTACCATGACAATCTCTCTAGACCCTGGACCCCTAGAGACTCTATGCAGTATCAGTAACCTCTCATACAAACAAGGCTACCAACTATGCCTCATCCAATCCATAGAGGCGACCAACATCTTCTCACAAACCATCCTAGCCTATACTAGTGCTCAAGGCATGGGTGAGGAACATAGACATCTTATTAATTCATTTTAAAATTCTCAATGTATTTAAGTTATCACTTTATTAAGTAACTTGCAAAGGATACCCAGGCAACCACTTTCGGGCTTCGACATCTCCAAAGGAAACCACTTCCCCTCTAACACCTAGATAACCTACCCTAAGCTCATAAGTCTTAAATAAATCTCATAAATCTCATAGAAGTACAATGATCAAATATCGGTTCCATAAATGCCAACAAGAACACACACTAGTCCTCAAACCAAACATCACAAAATTCATACTAGTCCTCAAACCATAACATCATAAAAATACACTCTCTCAAAGAGTTCACAAACTAACAAACTTAAAACAAACAAAGGTTGGAAAAAAAATCAAAACCATTATCACATTACAAATATTGTAAATATCTATGCCGTAATATAAAGGTAAAACCCCAAGTCTCTGATAACAATTCCTAAAAGCCAACTAAATACTACCCATACCGACAATCAAACACAACAACCAAAAACTCCAATAATAAACACATCAATATTAAATTTTCATCAAATAATATTTAATTATATATCATCAGTATTCTTATTTTTCTAAAAGAACTCCCATGTATGAAATTTTTTAATTTTTTTTTTCTAAAAATAGAATTTCTAAATATAGAATATTGTTGCATGCAAAATTCTAAAAGAATTTTTTTAAAATTTAATTTAATTTTTATTTATTTATTTTAAAAATAGAATTTATAAATATAGATTACCACTACATCTAAATAGTATATCTTTCTTAAATAACATGCAAGTGAATATATATTTCCTAAATAACATGCAAGTGAATATATCTTCCTTAAATAACATGCAAGTAAATATACCTTCCTTAAATAACATGCAACTGAATATATCTTTCTGAAGTAACATGCAACTGAATATATCTTTCTTAAATAATATGCAACTAAATATATTTTTCCTAAATAACATGCAACTAAATATATCTACTTAAAATAACATGCAAATGAATATTTTTTTTTAAGTAACATGCAATTGGATATATCTTCCTTAAATAACATGCAAGTGAATATATCTTCCCTAAATAACACAAAAGTGAACATATCTTCATTAAATAATATATAACTAAATATATCTTTCCTAAATAATATTCAACTAAATATATCTTTCTTAAATAACATGCAACTGAATATATCTTTCCTAAATAACATGCAACTGAATATATCTTCCGTAAATAACATGCAACTAAATATATCTTCCTTAAATGACATGTAACTAAATATATATTTCCTAAATAACATGCAAATGAATATATCTTCCTTAAATAACATGCAAGTGAATATATCTTTCCTAAATAACATGCAACCGAATATATCTTCCTTAAATAACATGCGAGTGAATATATTTATCTTTCACACATGTAAATCTATCTTATTTACATGCACATATCTATATTTCTATTTTTAAAAACATTCATTTTCTCTAAAGATGAACTCTTCCAAAACCCTCAAAACCATGGAAGGTCATAATTAAAAATAAATCAAAGCAAAACCCTAATCGAATTTTCCTTCCAAAAAATTCCCTAACATTCTTGATTATCAAAGAAACACATCTTTTTAAAAAACACTTATCATTTACACACAAGATCTAATCAAATACGAAGAAGCCAATGATTTCAATAGACAACTTTCAAGGAATTTAAAACCCTAACTTAATACAAAAAAGTTGAATTGAAAATCAATTCCAAATCTTGAAAATCCAAAAATTTTGAAAACAACAAAATTTAAATCCTCCAAAAATTTGCCAAGAGAGAATTCTTCAAAAGCTATATGAATAATCTCTTCAAATGGTCTCCTAGCTCTCTTATATAGAAAACCCATATACCAAAGTTGAAAGAATGCAACTCCAAAATAACAAAATAGAACTCATCTCTTAAAAACAATAAAGTTGTTAACTTCAAATCACAAATTTTAGAACTTAACTCCAACCTCATTTTTATCAACTTTAATTTATTAAAAATATATATTTATTTAATTTCCTCAACTTTAAGTCACTTTAACTCAACTTGATTTTAAAAGGTTAAGTTCTACTTTAATAATAAAGTACTTTTAAGTTGAGTTATTTAATTTTAATTAATTTAAAATATGCAACTAAACTAATAACCACTTAACTCAAATTGCACATTTGAAATTAATTTTTATTTAATAATTATTAAAATTCTTAATTAATTAATTTTGACTTTGCAATTAAATCAGTTATTAAAAAAAGGTGATTAATTAATTCTCATTAATTAATTAACCTTATATTTAATATTTTAATGCATCATAAGGTGTAATTATTTAATTTATTTTAATTAATCTTAATTAATTTCTCAATCCATTTTAACACCAAAACCATGAAGCAAAACCGACTAAACCAAAATGTAACAATCAAGAATAAAGGAAGGGCTCACGAATTTATGTCACCTTGACAAATCAAGATAGGTCAAAAATTAGATACTTGTCCACTATTTCAGGACAATTAATGGCTTAGGTTGGGATTGGATATGTATGTTATCTCCCACCTCTTTCCATTGAGATATTGTGATAGGGCAGACTCATATTGGCAATGTAGGGAAGTCGATGTCTGATACTTGAAATTCCGCATAAAAGACGAGCATGTACATACATGTATAAATATATAACAAACAATGACAGGGATCAACCGATCATATAGATCTCACAAGCAAGTAACTACGATTTCATCCCTCAACCATATCAAACATATCGAACAGAAATATAAAACATACACGCTAACCATATAAACATAAATAATATCAAATCTATTTGAGGATCTGATACACACATAAAAAGTGGCCTAAAAGAGTCTGGTCAATTAAACTGAAAAGTGAACTATGGGAGGGGTATTACATGTTGTAGGAACTTTTTAGCCTCACTACATGTGTTGTAGGAACTTTTTTACTTCACAACATGTGTTGTAGGGACCTTTTAGCCTAATTACATCTCATTACACATGCACTCAAAACTTTTTGTTCTAATTGCATTGACATTTGCACTATCATGTGCAATTGGGGTTTTTTGCACCCTTTGCATATGCATACACATATGTAGTTAGGGTTTTTATCCCCAATTACATACCCTTATACATGCATTTTCAAATGCAATCAGAACTTTTAGCTCCCATTGCACACTACATGTAATTGAAACTATTTGTCTAATTGCATGAGACACTGCAAGTAATATCACATGCAATTGGAAATTTTTGTTCTGATTGCAAATGTAACTACACAATGTGCAATTGGAACTATTTTTTCCAATCGCATGAAGAACTACACTTGATATTACATGTAATTGTAACAAATAGTTCCAATTGCATGCCTTTTTACATACACTTTTAAGTGCAATTAGAGGTTTTTACTTCGATTGCACATTAAACTACATGATGTAAATGCAATTGAGACTTTTAGTCTAGATTGTGAGTACCTTCCCTTATGCAATGCAATGTGTAATTGGAGCCAAGAACTTTGATTACATATGTAATCTTGAGTTTTACCCTCGTAATTGGATATTTTTGTTTTGATTATATAAATTATTACACTTTGCAACCATGTTCCCTTATGTTCAATGTGTCCTTAAAACTTTGAAATTGCTTTTTTGGTCACTTTCAACCATTTTTCCTCCTTTTTGTGTCATTTCATTTTTAGTAAGGATTTTTGTCCGCCATCTTGTATGTCATGTCGAGTTATCATCTAACCTTAGAAACTCTAAGAATCTAATGATGTGATGTCATTACAAATGCTCTAATTCACACTTCACACTTCTCACCTCAGGTTCACAAATATAATTTCCCTAAAGAACTAGTACTACCATACACAAGAAGATGAAGCAATATTTTATAAACAAAGGACAGAGACAAGTAGGAGAATGAATAATTTTCAGTCATGGGTTGGAGTAAATATTAGCGATTTGTTGATGCCATCAAATTCAAAGGTCAAAGTGCTATTTTTCAAAGATTCTCTCACCCACATGTAGATTTGAAGATTCCAAGCATTGGCAATCTAGCGACAGAAGACCTCTTTGACAGAGGATGATGTAATTCAATTATGCACATGTAATTTAGTTTTGACAAATTACATGTTACAAAGTCATAAAGAGTAATTATATGTGATCACATCGCACGTAAAATTGTAAAATGCAATTACATATAATCACATTACACATCAAAAATACAATAGGACTGCAATGTCGAATAAGCTAACAATTAGTTAGGATCCTCCTACCTTTTTCTCACAGCCTCTCTTCTATAAATACAATTTAGGGTTCATTGTAAATAAACATATTTTGGCAATACAACAAGACTCTACCAATTTGTTGAGCACTTTAAGAGTTTGAGCTTAGATGTAAATCAAATTACATTCAATAAAAGAGGCAAGTTGCTTTCAAACTTTGTGCCGATTCAAGTTGTCATGTGACAATATTTTTTGGATATTGATTGTGAGTGTTGTTCTCTTTTTACAAGAGAGATTTAAACTCAATATTGTAGACTTTTAGTTTCTCATTGTGTTTAGAGTTATAGTTAGGTTTTTGAACTTGATCTTGCAGACTTTGTGTTGGATATCACATTTAAAACTAGTGTAGAACGCTCAAGCAAGAAGATAACTTGTAGACTTTGTGTTTATCTTATTTTTTGTGTTTGTATTATAAGGTGAAAATACATTGAAGACTTTGAGTTATATGCATGTTTTATCTTTGTTCCTAAATTAAAAAAGGAGTCATGGAAAGACTTTGAGATTTCATGAGCTTCTAAGTTATTGAAAGTTGTTGGTACACTAAAAGTTCTGATTTATAGGAAAATAGGATTTGAAAGGCCCTGAACCTTTTACAAAAAGAGAGGAAAGATAGGCATGAAGCACTAGAGACAACTAAGCACTGTCAGACCAGAAAGGATAGCCAAAAGACAGACAACCAAAAAGGAACACAGAAGAAAAATCCAGTAGGCACGAAGAAAGGCCAGCTGCCGAAGAGAGAGACCAGACAAAAAGATAACCACCCGATCGAAGGAAATCACCGGATATTTTTGAAGAGGTTTGCAGCTTCAGAAGCCAAAAGCTCCATATTTAGAGTTATTTCCTTAAGATTTTAAACATCTTGAGTAACACGATTCCCAAAATCTAGAGGCACTAGATCCTTATTTTTATCTGTTGTCCTTTCCCACATGTTAAGGAGGATGTTGATCTGACTCGCCGTAGTCTGAAGAATATTGTAACTCTAATCCCCAATCTTGTTGATCGTAGACTCAAAATGGGAGATTTTTTCCTTGAAGTCCAGGGCTTTTGTCTTCATGGAAGCTAGAACCGCTTCGTAGTTGGAGATTTGAGCATTCATAGCATCCAAATTGGAACCATAAGAATTAATAATCTCGTTCGATTTGTTGATGGCTTTAGTGAACTCACTCAAGAAAATAGGGAAAGGTTTATCACCTAGACCCATAGTTTCAAGAATAACAATTCTTGCCTTGAGTCTATCATTGCTACTTCTCAGATGACACAGCTCCTTAAAAATCCAATTGATGGCTTCCTTAGCAATTTCCACCTCATTCAGAAAGTCAGCAGGGGATTTCAGATCATCCAACTTAGAAGGGGTCTCCTTGTCAGGGGGATCCTGAGTACCATCTATTTTCTCCTTAGAGAGGACCACAAGGGAGAAATCCTTAGGGGAAAGGTGAGTTCCCCTAGGTTTCTTACCTTTCTTATAATTTTCCTGGTGCTTTTCCATAGTGTAGTCCTTTTCATCCATCGTGTCCTCATCACTGCCTAATGAAGAGTCCTCCAGAAAGGACTTTCTTTTCTGACCCGTAGGGTTCCAAGAAGAGGAGGCATTGCCCTTCACCACTCCTTTCCCTTTCTTGCTGAGGTTCAAGGTAGTGTCTTGCGAAGAATCAAAGTCATAATCCATCTCTATGTCAGAATCCTCACCATCATCTTCATCCTCTTCAAAGTCATCATCTCTAGAATCTGAGGGTTTGTCTTTAAGGGGATTAGGCAAATTTGGCATAAAGTGATCATAAATGAGAAGCATGAGACCTTCATGCATGGCTGGATTCCCAAGAGGGTTATCCTGAGCATCTTTAATGCTAGAGTTCAAAGAATTCAATAGATAATACGGAAAGGATATCTTATCCCCATAGAGGAAGTGGTTGAGATAATGAAATGGTACCCATAAACCCTAGAAAATCTACCATCAAGAGTGATATATTGCATCACTGCAAAAAAACTCTACGCCATACCTTCTTGATGAAAGTTGGAGAGTAGTAAGACTTTTCTTACTCTTAACTAGGCGGGCCTTTTGCATCATCCTCTTTAGGGAATTTTTTGATAGCCACATCATTAAGATGCCTATCTTTGTAAAATCTTCTTCCTTCTTTGGAAAGGCCCGTAACTTCCGCTATGATATCCTCAATGATTTTGATGGTCAAACCCCCCAACACAATCTTTCCATTTCTCCAGTTCTTCATGAAGTAGTTGGTGACCACAATATCTTTCCCCTGGAGTCTCTCTAGATACTTATCAAGACCTCCTTTCTTTAACAGACTCCATACTTTATCCTTAGTTTTCTACCTTTCACAGGATGTAGGTTCCGTTCTCTTCCTATTTCCATCCATTTCAAAACACAAACACCGTTTCTTAGAAAAAGACTTTGAATTTAGAAGTATGTGGATAACAATACCCCCCATTCCAATATAACTCCAAGAAAATGACCAAAAAGACCAAGAAAGCATGCTGAAATTTATGCCAATAAATTCCCAATTGGTGATTGATGTCATTGCTACATTGAAAAAATAAACACCTCGTGCTAGATGTCTTCATTAAATTTGGTAGTCTGAGCTCCATGGGTATGATCGTAGATCAACAACAACTTGATGTTATGCGGAATGGCCAACTCACTCCACCATTCTATGATTTCTCTTGTGTTAACTTCTTCATTAGCAAAACCATCTGCCACCACATTAACTTTCCAGTACCCAGGGGATATATAACATGATTCAAAATCATTTATAATCTCCTTTTCCATGAGGATGGAAATTAATAGACTAGAAAGGGGCACTAATGCCTTTCAAATAATTAATGATGTTACTTGAATCACCTTCAATCCACACCTTAGAATAATTGCAATCTTTGGTGAGCTTGATCGCATAGTACGCTGCCATCGCTTTAGCCACATGATTGGATTAGACGCCAATAGGAGAGACAAAAGAAGCTTTTAAAGTTCCTTTGTCATCTCTAATAACTCCTCCATATCTAGCTTTATCAAGATTACCTTTTGAAGCACCGCCAAAATTGATCTTAACCCAGTCCCCTGGCGGGAAGCCCCAGACAGCTTCCTCCCTCAGATTATTGACCAAAACCCCAAAATCCTTCATATTCAACATCCATTGAGAAAAAATCTCTTTATCAAAAGGAGATAAAGGCAAGGGAAGATCCATCAACACATTAATATTTTCAGAGACAACCCTTCTAATTTTGAATTCGACCACATCAGGGTGTACTTCCAAATTAGGGAAGATCCTATTATTTCTCTCTTTCCTGATACCCTAGAGAGTGTGAGGGAGGATAAAAGACCAGAGGATCTTTAAAGACTTTCCATTGAAAGGACAACAACAGCCTATAAACAACTCTTGGATGCCTCTAGAAAAGATCTAGCACAAAGAGAGAGAGGAAAGAATCTTGGTCCAAAGAGATACAACGAAGGGACAATAGATGAAAAGGAGATCCACTGATTCTTGCTCTCACTTACAGAGAGAGCATTTGTTGATAAAATAGAAACCCCCGCGACACAGATTATTAGTAGTCAAAATTTTATTCTGAAGATAACACTAGAGGGACAAATTCACCTTAGGGATAAGATTCTAATCTAGGCATGGGACCAGCAAGGAACTGAATCCACTTTGAGAGATAGCATTTTGAAGTAGAAGATATAGAGAAAGAGCCTAAAGGGTTTTCTTTCTAGATAAGAAGATCTATCTTCTCTTCTGAAAGAATCAAAGCTCTCATAGCATCTTGAATTGGAGCAAACACATTGATGATATCTTTGAGATTCACCCACTTACCATTGTGCCAATAGTCAACAACCTGACATTCGAAGGTATCCTTACAGATTTGCATGAAAGGAAAAAGAGAGGGAATCTAATTAAGAGGAGAGTTGAAAAACTAGGAATCCTCCCATAAATTAATAGTTAGCCCATTCCCAACTCTCCAAGTAAGACCTTGAGTAAAATATTGGTTGGTTTGAGTCACATTATTCCAGATGTTCAATCCTAAGGGAGGATCAAGATTCTCCTTAAAGGAGATGAGAGAAGGACAGTTGATTAAATATTTTTGGTGCCAATTAGAAATCCATTCACCCTTATCATACTAGATAAAGAGAGGGGAGAGAGTAAATTTGGCATCCGAGTATGGTAGCAATTCTTCTTTGTCTCACCTCTAGAGTATTAATGAAGAAAAGAGAACTTTTAGCTCAATTGATAAGCTGCCCCGAAGCATATGTATAACAATTAAGAGCAGATTTGAGCTCTTTAGCCTCCTTGATGGACGAAAATCCCATGAAAATGGCATCATCCACAAAATGTTCATGAGCACAGGTAATATTAGAAGAAGAGGGATTAAGACCTTTCAACTGACCCTTCTCAATCAAGCAATTGAAATATTTGCTTAAACTGTTCTCCATGATGACAAAAAGGATGGGAGAAAGAGGATCACCATGCCTCAAACCTCTAGATGCTTTGAAAAATGTAGAGGGAGAACCATTAATTAAAATAGAGAAGGTCACTGTAGAAATTGATTGAAAAATAAGTTTCAAGACTCTGGGGTTAAATCTAAAGGCAATAAGAACTTTAAACAAAAAAGACCAATCCACACGATCATAAGCCTTAGAAAGATCAAGTTTCATCAGGAAGCCCTATTTCTGGGAGGAAGAAAGAGAATGAATGTTCTCATGGACAACCATCACACAATCCAGAATCTGACACCCCGGGACAAAACCATTATGCTGGGGAGAGATGATAGCTGGGAGTAGAGACAAAAGGTGCAAAGTCAGGACTTTAGAAATGATCTTATAGAAAGAATTGCAGAGGTTAATAGGTCTAAAAGAATCTAGAGATGAAGCTCCCACAAATTTAGGAATCAAGGCCAGAAAAGTCCCATTAATTTCCTTCAGAATATTACCAGCACCAAAGAATTCTTGAACAACTTTAGTCACATCATGCCCCACAGTCAGCCAAAAAGAGTGGAAAAAGAACATAGGGAAACCATCAGGACCAGGTGACTTGTTACCTTCAAAGGAGAAAATAGCATTCCAGATTTCTTTAGCCAAAGGAATTGCCACAAGGAAAGCATTCTGATCCTCCTTCACCATAGAGGGGATATAATTCAAGAGAGAATCTTGATTAGAGAGGTTGAGATTAAGATCCTTTGAAAGAAGGCTAAAGAAAAAACTCCTAGCTTCAAGTATGATTTCCTCCTCTTGCTCTATCCTAGAATTATTAACAAATAAGAAGGAGATTCTGTTGACAACTTTGTGCTTGAGAGTGGTCATGTGAAAGAATCTAGTATTCTTATCTCCCGCTTTGAGCCAGATAGATCTAGATCTCTGTCTCTATAATTCCTCTTCCCTCAAAATAATGTTGTGATACTTTGAGAGAGAAATGTTTTATTCTTCTCTAGAAATGTTAGAATATCCTTCCTCTTGGATTCTATCTTGGATATTTTTAAGTTCCAGATTAGCTTCACTCTTCATAAGGAAAACATCCCCAAAAACCTCCTTATTCCAAATTCTAACCTTATCTTTGATGATTCTCAATTTCTTTTCCACTCTGAACATAGCTGAACCTTTCACCTCAACATTCCACCATTTATTTATACAAACCTCTAGATTAGGATGGAGGTTCCACATCTTTTCAAATCTAAAGGGGAAGTTATGCTTTCTAGAGATAAGATCAACATTAAAAGAGATAGGGGAATGATCAGAACCAATACGACACAAAGTAGTCAGGGAAAAATGATAAAGGGTGAGCCAATCATTAGAAATAAGAGTTCTATCAAGCCTAACTTGAATCAACTCCTTCCCACTATGTCTATTGGACCAAGTAAAATTCACTCCCTAGAGATAGACACTAAAAGTTATTCTTACATCTGATATTCTGTTTATTGAGATTATTGCTTCAACTAATACTTTGTAAGTAAATTACACCAGTGATTAAAGATCGTGTTGTAATGGTAACATTTATTGTGAAATAAGAGAATATGATGAATGTCTTGCTCCATTTTAGCTCAGTGTAAATATAAATAGTTAAGTGTTTAGTTGATATTAGTAGTATGAAGGGGGAGCCTTCCTTAAGAAGTAGGTGACACTGTGTCTCATAGACTGTGGCTGGAATCTCTATTTTGTGATTGATCCCAAAATTGTCAATTGTAAAATATCCACCCAATAATTTTTGGTGACTCTATTGGGGACACGATACACATTCAAGAGCCTCACACTTTTGTTTGAAGTATACTTGTGTCCTACTCATTGTATTTTTTTGTTTGTAATTTACTATTCTTTTAGTTTGTTAAGCTTGCACAAAGGACATATAAATGGTTGTCCAAGGTCCTTGGGGGAATGATTTTGGTCCACTCAATTTTAGACCACCTTCTCATCCTTTTTCTCAAGGTTTGTGCAAGAACTTTCCTAAGTTCTATAGGAACAAGAAACAACATCTAGATGAACACATCAAGGCCTTCTAGATTGCATGTGGAGTCCTTGGCATGGAACATGAATAAATCTTAGTGAGGTTGTTCATTAACATGTTGAAATGTGTTGTTTCTAATTGGTTTTACAACCTTGCAACGCGATCTATTATGGGTTAGGATACACTTATAACAAAATTTAAGGCAAGTTTCAAACTTGCTCAAGGTGCACATGATTTGTTGTGCCAACTTGCCTACTTGAAGAAAGCATCTCACATGTCTATGCATGAATTCATTTCTCACTTCAACAAGTTGACACATATAATTCCAGCTATTGCTCAACCAAAACTAAGAGTTTGAAGTGTTTCTTTATCAATGCTCAAATGCCTGATGTAAGTTTTATGTTGAGGAGAGAAACTCCAACTACTCTTGTAGCTATAAAAACTTTGGCTACTAAGATTTAAGATGATCTAATCCTCACTGGTAAGAAAAGAATATAACCAAATGGGTACAAAGAAAGCTCTTCTTTGGATTTATCTTTTATATCCAACTGAATGGATCCTATGGTGCAAAGGTTGGTTAATGTGTTGTTTTCCCTCTAAAAGAAAAAAAAACTCAAGATATATTCTCTTCCCCTCGCAAGGACGTTCTAAGGAACTTATATCCAAATGTTGCTCATGATTATGCTATGAGGTATCTGAATAAGCTATCTTTGCCACCGAAGAGGCTTTCTCTCAAGGCACCATCAACAAATGTAGCAATAAAAGATTCTGATTGTGAACGAATTGATCTTGCTATACTCTTTTAGGAAAATGAGGAAAACATAGCTAGAGACTCTCATATCTAGTTTAAATAGTATCAGAAAGTTGTTGAACAAAAAGAAGGAACCATGGGTTCAAATAAAAAGCATAAGGATGAAAATCACTCTGCCAAGGTTTAGACGAATGAGAATAATCATGTTTTGAAATATGAAAAAATGGACATGCATGGAAGTGTGAATTAAGTTGAAATGAATGCATTTGTGTTTCAATATCATGAAATTGACCAGATTGTGCATAAAAAAAGTACTTGAAAACTTGATGAAGACCTTTTAAAAAATAATTTAGAGTCTTTGAAATCTAAAGTTTGTGAATGCAATGCAACTATTTTTTCATCTGACTCACATGACGGAGATCATTCATAATAATGCGAGGTTGTCATGGTTGAGGAAGCAATTGATGAAGTTCTAGCTCAAAAGGAAGGTTCAATCTTTGTCCTATCAATAAGATGTCCAATACAACATCTCACTTGGTTGGAAGCTAATGGGAAGTCATAAAATCCACTTGTACTTGAGCATTATGATACACTTAAGGGTAATGCCAAACATGCATTTGTAGTTCAATAGGTGCATTTTGGATTCATGGGTCAATTTTGGATCATCAATGCATATGGCTCATTTCAAGAGACAAGTGAGTTTGTGCATTTCATCTAAAGAATTGTGCATCAAGTATTGGTACCATTGTTTGTGCTTCATCTATACCTAGTTGTCGGTGATCTTGTCAAGCATTGCAAGTTGTTGAAGAAGGACAACTATTTTGGTGAGCCAATGAATGGGTTTATTTGAGAAGGTTTCCATTGTTGGATATTAGTGATAGGTTTGTTTTTTCTTTCTAATAAGTGTAGTCACACAAAGTTAAAGTCGTGTTGTAGTGAATCTTGTTTTTAGTTGGTTGCATCATCCTTGTTGTCTTTTTGTTTCTTTGATTGCTTGACTTTGTAACCCCAATGGATGGACATACATTTGGAGTTCAAGATTCTACTACATTTGGTCATAGTTACAACTGAAGGTAGTTCCCCATCCAGAGCCCATTGTTTCCCTTGATTTTCACAAGGTAAAAAATAAAGAGATAACCATACAATTTTCATCCAATTCATCACCCATACATTCTTTTTGCTTGCTTTTTGAGGTTTGAGTCATGTATTTATGAACACTTTCGTCATCAATTTACATATTATCACAATTTCTTGTCTTCATTTCATTCATTTCCATTGTCTTAAAGTTTTATTCTACAAGCCCCTTGCAATTTCAAAACTTTTTTCGTTCACTGCACATGTTATAGGAACTTTTTTACTTCATTGCATGTGTTGTAGGAACTTTTTTGCCTCACTAAATGTGTTGTAGGAATTTTTTTTACTTTACTGCATGTATTGTAGAAACTTTTTTAATTCATTGCATGTTTTGTAGGAATGTTTTGGTCTAAGATGTTATCTTTATTAAAGATCTTAGTTTTCGAGGAAGAAATATTTAGACAAATATCTATTCCTTTCCCTTTTATAGCCATGCATTGCATCACCTATTTTGTAGTCTCAAATTTTGGTTCACACTACAACACCCATTTTACAATTGTATTTTTAGATTAACTACCAAATATAGGTTTTGTTTTGTAATCTTTGCGTTTGGTGAACACCGCATTGCCAATTTTGTAGTTGCATTTTCAAGATTATAAATGAAATAAATATTTTGCTAGATATAATCTTCCATAGCATGAGTCAACTAGCATGACACACCTTACTAGACATGGTTGTCTTTCCTTGCTCTAACATAGATCACACAACATAACACACCTTGTTGTCCAATGAAACAAAGATTAATTAAGTATTTAAATAGGACCTTAAACAAATATAACTAAGTCAAGTCAATAACATGAGAAGGAAATGTTAACTTACACAAGAAGTTAAGGACTTGACTAACTATTTGATGATGGTGATGGTAGTGATATTTGATGATGGTGATGGTAGTGAATGTGATGAAATTATATTACAATTCTACACCAAAACTACATTATAATAGTAAAAATTAGACATGAATTACTACTTTTGATGTATATAACCCTCTTATTACTACATTGCAATTAGACACAATCATTGTTGTAATTCGGTCTTGCAACCCCATGATTTTGTCTATCTCACCATGATCTAAACTTTATCAATTAACCACTCCTAAATCCTTTGTCTCCAATGAGACCATTGAGTTAAGGTCAAAAACATGTTTGAGGACACCTTGAGGAGCTTGCTTTACTAGTCTTGAAATATTAGATTCCCTTTAGCCCAAGTCAAGCCTATTGTTTGTTGTTGTCTATAATTTATATAAGAATCATTTGAGCTCATGAAATACATGATGCTTGATATAGCAAATGCTATTGTATTAAAGGGATGCTTTAATATGAATACTTTAAAATTGCTCTCAAATGAATTCTTTCAATTCTTATGAGATGCTCGTAGTGGAGCAACATAAATGTATGAGGAATGATCTTTAAATATGTAATTATATGTGTTAATGCAAAGGACTTTGCACATAAGTTGATGAACAAATTTTGAATCAGATCGACTTAAGGAAAATATAACTAGATGTTGCTAAAAAGATAGAATATCAACCACAATTTCAAGCAATGATGAGAAAATGAATACAAAATAGATTAAATCTTAATTACAATAGTTAAATTAGGCAAAAGAACAAGACAATGAATTTAATCAACTCATATACTTTTGTAGTTCCAATTAAAATTTGAAATATATATTTATTTACCACTTAAGATAGATAATAAACACATCAAAATACAAAAATGCATACTTTTGCCCTCTATAACTTCAAGGCAAGTCTATGTTGTAGACATCTAAATGGTGTTGAGTTCAAATCTTCTCTAACCAAAAAAAATTTAAAATTAAAGAATTAATAAGCCTTTGGTCTATCATAAATACATACCCCTCAATTGTTAACTCTTAGCCAAAGAGGTTCAGTCTAAGGCTCGTGCTCCAATATCTGAATAGCTAAAATGATGTTGTAGATAGAAAAACAACAATATTTTAAACACGTTTTCCTTCTAGTTCAGTGCAGCATGTACAGTTTATTTGAGGATAAGATCAAATCTATTAAATTTTCACAATCCATATGTATGGTATCTTAGTTTGTGGATTCGATTGTGTAGACTTTTTTACCATCAACGTTTCGGATCATACTACATGATCCATCATCAGGATGTCAAAGAGCAAGAGCAAGAGAAACATGAAATGATAAGATCAAGCAAACAACTAGTTTGATTGTCAAGATTCACAACAAGAAATTGATTATAGAAAAAACTATGAAGTTCGTTTAGAAGTGTGATTCCGTGGTCCCTTAGACCAATAGTCTAGTAGACATCATTAAAATTCTTCATTCGTTCTTTCTTAAATGTTTGACAAGCTGCTTTTAAAACATTAAAATAATAGTAAAAGTAATTTAAAAAAAAGAGGGCTTACATAGTTTCTTTGAACAGAGGGAGGAACAAGTCAGCACGTAAGCTCGATGTAGACTCATTCTCTGCTGCGGACTCGTTGAAACTTCTCGCATATTTTTCCCTTAAGATCGCGTGAGAAGCTCTCGTACAAAAACAGAAACCCCAAAGCCTATACCGAAAATTGTGTAGTGCCAGCACAAATGAAGGAGATCTGGATTGCATTTACGGTGGCATTGTTGGCATTAAATGTTGATGCCATTAGGACATTGGACAATGGATCTCTGAATGGTAAAAACACAATCGCCGAATTATCTAAGCAGGAGCCCGTCGTATATCCATCCAGAGTCGAGCAAATTTCATGGAAGCCCAGGCACATATCATCCTATCGTTTAGATCAAGTCTCAAATTAACTAGAATTTCCAAATTGTGGCGCTTTTGCCAGTTTCGGTATTAATTTCGTTCTTTGACTATATCTAGATCAGCTTTCCGAATCGTTGCATATAAAATGCCTCTTTATGCATTGCAGGGCTTTTGTGTACAGAGGGTTCCTTTCCCACGAAGAGTGCGACCATGTGGTTTCTCTTGTAAGAATCTTCTTCTCACCTTCGTCAAGTCATAAATGTCTAATTCAAGTAATTCTGCATAGATTTTAGATCGATTGTTTTCACTTCACCTAGCTTTACTTATTTACAGCTCTAGAATGCTAGGTAATGCTATTTATGTGCTACGGTTATCTATTTGTCTAGCTGTCACAAGATATCGGAATTTCTGACATTTGCGCATGCAATAACAGTTAGCTGCTTTTTTGTCAATAGAAAGAAACACAATTTTATAATACGCAACAGGCTTAGATTGAGGAATGCATCTAGATATGAATTTGCGTACACGGTGACTAAAACAGGTTGAAACTTAGAAATACATTTATGTATGATAAGCAAGTGCTATGGACGAAATTATTCCGACTCAAGCTTTAACTTGGATCAATTTCGAATTTAAAGAGGCAAGTCAACGTAGGTATATCAAAACATTGATGTTAAGTAAATCATGTATTGATGGAGACCTGAATTAGAAACTGGCATAGTGGCTGGATCGCCGCAGTCACTTAGGTGAGTTACCAAGTAGAAACATCATCAGTTTCCATAAATGGACCATTAGAAGATCCACTGATGCCCTTGTAGAATGCCCTGGACAAAAGTGACTAAACTGTATAAGCATAGGAGTAAGCAGGGTACATCTCCTAGATCCTTTTTTACAGTCCAAGGCTGATGAATCATTTGAAGTAGAATGGAAATTGACGATGTGCATCCGATCCTCGTGATGTTGGTCAGATGAACTAGGATCTCAGCACCAACAAGAGGCAGCTGCACCTAAAAGTATAAACCTCAATAGCTTGTCTTTAGAAATTATAAATCTATATTTTTAAAGGACAGTTTGCAGGTCAGCATCTGAAATAGGTGGAGAGGAGGCAGTGGACATGGTATTTCGAGAACATCTCTCTAATGGCCCAATATATGATAATAGCAACACCAAGGAAAAAAAGGGCTGAACACCTATAGTTGGGGTAATAAAAGAAAGGATGTAATCAACCTGGTATTTCAAGAACACTTCTATGATGTCAGTTTGAACATAATAACTTCAAGGATAGGGAGGGCCAAACAGCTCATGCAGGGTTAATGAAAGACAATGGATAATGAAGCCCTTAAATATCTGTACAAGTATTTACACCTCTGCTAGATCTCATAATAAATATGTCATGCCCCTGCCACAAAACCTGGTTGCAGCTCGTTTAATAGTTCAAGCGATTTAGAGGTGGCACCAAAATTAGGAGATGCTAGCATATTAAATTATTTGATTAAGATTACATTAAAGTTTATGGAAGTGATTAGATTATAAGGGGCGTGTCTCCATCCGAAGTAAAAGGTTTTGATTCGCTCACGTATAAGTTATAAAAAGGAGACCATTTCATTGTGAAGAGAGGAATCAATCAATCAACCAATTTGGAAAATAATGAAGTGACACTAGCAATGGGAAGTAGTGCTGGCACATTAACCTATTTAAAAATAAATTTTTAATCTCAAAATCTAAGTTACTGATACGGATATGGGTATGAGTATCCGGTATGTGGATAAGGCAAATTTTTTTGGGGTTTGGGTACTTGGGTTCGGGTACGTGTATATATATATATATATATATATCCACAAAAAAAAAAACTTAAGAAATATACAAAAATAAATCATTTGATAGTATGATACTTCATCATTGATCAATGCCAAATGCCAAAGATAAATATTAAATGCCAATTGATAGTTCTGAAGTATTCAAATAAGCCATATAATATATGTCTAGGTTCATGATTCAAATGAAATCATTATAATTACAAAGTTGACAAATTTTTGAATGGCAATTCTCTTCTATCTTCATTGCAGTTCATCAATCATCAAAAAGATTATAAAAAAATATCATCTATTGCATTTTCAGCCGCTGTAGTTGCAAGTTCAAGATCATTTGAACCCAAAACGGTACCACTCGCACTAGATGCACCATGTGTAGGTATGTTATCATCATCATTAGTCGTAGTGAGTCTAGTAAGATCCTCAATGGTTGCATCCAAGTTGGCACACTCAGGGGCTACATCGCAAATTTTTGCTGCCCCATCCTTGTAGTGGGGATCCTTATGTGATAGAAGACGCAAATAGGAATGAATATAAGCCAAGTCTTCAGCTTTTTTTGAACCCAACTGGTTATGCTTCATTGTGTGGATAAAGGAGTATAGACTCCAATTCCATTCAACGATAGAAGAACTTGCAACCTGGATAGAAAACTAACAAAAATAAAAATAAAAATGCAAAGTAAATTAAAGAATGTTAAGTACTACATTGTAGAATGCAAGTGTAAAAAAAACTTACTTGTGAGAGGATCTACATAAAATCTTGACCATGGAGGTACCACCATGTGACAACATCCATTTTGGTTCGGTCATTAATAGTTGTTGGACTATGATTTCTTGAGACAAACAAGCTGAATTCTTTCCTAACATTTGTCTCCACTTCTCCATCGTGGAAGAGTCTAGCCGCTTGTACCTATTAGCAACTTCAACATCTCTATATGGTGGTAATCTCCCTAGCATAGAAAGTACTTCCTTGCAATAGTACCTTGGAGATAGGGCATATGCCAGGAGGTGCAATGGCATGGTCATCTTTTCCCAACGATGATGAATTATTGATTCCACCTTTTTGCAAAAGGTTTCAATTTCGACGAGGTCATTCTCATGTTTTTGTATTACCACTTTTATTTTCTCTACCATTGTGTCCATGCCATCATAGACATCCCCCAAACAAGGTGCATCTATATGAACAAATCGGAGCATAGTCATGATAAGCTCAGTGAATTCCAATACATATTCCACACTATTCCACACGAGCTTGCCAATTGTCATCCAAGACCAATGACTTGACCTTTTGGGCCCTCTTTGAATTTGAAGCCTTCCATATACCCTATTGGTTGCAAATAACCATTGACACAATACCTCTCGCACCTTCAAAAGTTGTCTCATAACAATTGTATGATATGCAAATCAGGTCTTAGCAACCTAGGATCATGTTAATAGTAAGCTAATATCAATATCAATATCAATATAACACATTAAAATAATAATAAATATTAAACAAATTTATATACAAATTGATAATAAACACGACATAAATAAAATTAAACAAATAAATTAATTTCACCTTCAACAACCCCAATCTTGAGAAAGATTTGAGCATTGCTTGTGACATTTGGTGGTTCATCACACACATTTGGATCTCCTCACCCTCTTGGTATATTTGTCTCACCCACTCTATTTGAGTGCCAATTTGTTGCATCACCAAGTTGAGGGAGTGTATAGTGCATGGTGTCCAAAAAATGTGCTCATATCTTTCCTCAACCAAAGCACCTACACCACTACAATTTTTTGCATTGTCCATAATTACCTGGACTACATTCTCATTACCCACCATCTCTATGGACTCAGTGAGGATTTTGAAAATGAACTTTGCATCTTTGTCTTGCCCTTCACAATCAACTGCCCTCAAAAGCATTGCCCCTCTGGGGGACATTGCAATAACATTTATCAATGGACGATTTCTGCTATATTTCCATCCATTAGAAACAATAGAAACACCTGGTTCAATCCAAGAATCTCTAATTGGTTGTAGCGATGTCTCTACAGTGGTACGCACCTTTTCAAACTTAGGACTTGTGAAACCAGGAGGTGCACTATTGATTGCCGGCACCATTTACCGCCAATATGGTGATCTCACCAAGTTGAATGGAAGACCATTGGCATAGATGTAACGTGCAGTTTTTTTTTCAGCAATATCTCTTGCCTCCATTTTAAATGCCTTGTCCAATGGACCTCTCTTGTGGGTGGAATTTGTACTTCATCTTCGTCTTTCGTAGAGTGTATATGCAAGAAAAGATGATTGGAGGTTGCTACAGTATCAGTGGGTAAATTCATTGTTTTTTTTTTCTTTCTGGCAAGATAAGCACCTTGTTTTGCTCTTGCAACCATTTTATCAACATCTTGTTCTTTTACAAATGCCTCTATTTGTGCGGGAGACAACCCCTTCTCATCTAGGCATATATACATTCCCATCCCTTTACCAGCAAGGCATAAAGTGAAGTTTCACTCGAAAATATGAGCTATTTTTTGTAAATGACAGAAATTACGCTTCCAAATATATCCCCCACCTCTTGCAATTTGTGAAATCCTTGTGGTATGTCTCCATAAAGGAGATTCTTTATCAATTTTGAATTTTGGGTTTCCTTCCCCACCCATTAAACTTTGACTACTGGCCATTCTTGCAATCTGATTTCTTGCTATTATAAGAATTTACATAAATTTAAATAATTAAAAAACTAAGAACTGCAAGCATACAAATGCAAAATAAAGATACAAAAACATTATAACAAAGAGCTAAACTTGTTTATTTTTTCCTTAAAAAAAAAATAGAAAAAATCTAAAAAAATTCATTAAAAAACCCAAGAATAGGGTCAAATGCCTACCTTAGACGCTTAGATCTCCTTTGTGGAAGCTATCTGGCACCCCACAAACGATCCCCTTTAAAAATAATCACCTGCCTTTCAAAATGCCAAAATGGAGACTAAATGAAATGAGAGCAAAATAGCAAACAAAATGATATGTTTTTACTCTGAATGGCCTCATAAAGGGCCGTTTTAGGGTTTTAAGGGGGGGGGATTATAAAAAAACACAGCTCAATAGGCAGCAATGAAGGGTGGCGATCCTTCAAGAAATGGATATCAAGGACTAATCATTTCATTAAGAAGAGGAATGAAGCAATAGATTTTTGGGAATATATGAAGTGACTTACGATTAAGTAATTGCAGCCAAAGAGGATGCAAACCCTCCAAGGTTCATTAAGAGTTTTAAGGACAAAACCCCCTATTTCTCACCATCAAGTTTTGGACGAAAACCTAAATCTTGAGCAGCCAAAGAGGATGAAAACCCTTAGATAAATTAAGCGTTTTCAAGTTTTAAGGATGAAACCCTTAATCTTTCCATTGCCGAGTTAGGGATGAAACTTTGATTCAGGTAGATTTGAAAGCTCTTCCAAAGTAGACATACAAGAGGAAATCATCATAGTTTGAAGGAGAATTTAGCAGAAAATCAAGATGACTTGTATCTTCAGAATTATGTCATAAGTTATAAATCTGAATATTATGGTAAAGTGAATTCATAATTTTAGACAAACCCATATTTATAAATTTAATGCAATTATCATTTTGAGTAAGGATTATTGCTTAGGGAAAAAATTAGAAATGTTTTAGAAAGTGACATTATAAATGGTATCGAAGCTTTTGATTTTGCTTAGCTGCAGGTTAAAGATAAAATTACAGATGCATTTCAAACAAAGAGATTTGAAGGTCTACAAAAAGTAGAGGACATAGATCCTATCAAAGAATTACTGTACAAACCTGAGGCCCCTAAAATTATTGACAAATGTCAAATACTAAAGGTTGTCAGACTATATCAAAGATAGTGTTCCCCTTGTTGAGTACTTGGAGGTACTTGGGATCCGTTATCCCAACA
Source organism: Chamaecyparis obtusa (assembly GCA_027943335.1). Classification (NCBI taxonomy): domain Eukaryota; kingdom Viridiplantae; phylum Streptophyta; class Pinopsida; order Cupressales; family Cupressaceae; genus Chamaecyparis; species Chamaecyparis obtusa. The sequence continues at coordinate 2,707,753 of BSBK01000053.1, forward strand.
AAAAAGATATGTATGAATACGTAAGTGTCATGTTCCCCATTTGGAAACCCTAGTCAAGATATTCATATCCATCATCATAGTTTTGTGAAGTTTCTCCAAGAGAAAATTGTAAGAGGGTATCCAATGATCATACTTGCCAAATATGGTACACATATATATAGCCCGATGAATAGAGTAGTTCACTAAACTTAGACTCACATACGATTGGCGACCATCTGAGATGACTAATGGGTGATTCAAAGATATTTAACAACAATGTTATCAAGTTCCTATCTAATGGTCATTGTTGACTAACATATGATACAAAGGAAACATTATATACAACACAATATGACAACCTTGTGTGGAAGTTGCGGATGTGTGATATCACGTAATAAAGCACTAAAAGACCTGATAGAAAAATAAAGGTTCTCGCTGAACTAAGAAGTTGAGTCACATTTGCTGTATGCAAATACACTTGTCACCTCTGGCATTAAGAAGTGTTGTGGTGTTTCACATGAGTATACTCACGGCTTCCACATGAATTGGTCACACAAGTATCCATAATACGTGCTGCAATAAGGATCATTAGCCTCTATGAGTGCTTCTTGGACTCCGTAATAATTGTATGTTCAATATCGGGGTACTCCCCTGTATTTTCACCAGTAATTCCGGGTAGGAATAACTTATGCTAAACACTAATTTAATTAAGGGTAATGAGTGGTATATCAAACAGATGTGATTTATTTGTGTTATCAGGAGATATAATTTGGAAGGGACATGTCCTGTCAACCTTAAGGGGTGCAATCCCATTGGTTTTACAAGATATATAAGAAGGATCAATTTCAAGGAATTAAGGACAACATCGATAGAAAGAGAAATAAATACAAAAGAGTAATGGTTTTTAGGTTATGATATTTTGGTATGCATAGCATTCGGTACAAATACATGAAGTATTTTAATGATTATTATTGTTTGGGCTTTGTGTATTAGATCAAAATTATAATGAGTAAATTATATGTATATAGATATTTCTATATATATATATATATATACAAATATATATAATAACTTAATCTGAATTCATAATTATATTATTTAGTAATGTTAAACATATTATTGGTGTAAAAAACTAATTTAAAAAGTATGTATAAAACGTTATTTATATTTTCTAATTGTTGTAATTAATCATGGTAAGGAAAGTGAAGCAGTCATTATTGGGAGACGACGATGAGGCCACCTTCTAAGCACGCACCTCATGGTTGTGACCAGGGAATCCCCATGGGGCCAAAGGGGGACAAAGTGGACTATCTTTGGGCTTAGAAGGATAGGCTTTCGGGGCACCTTATTGTGAATACTCCTCACATTCCCTACCATGGTGAATGGGTGTTCAATCATCAAAAGCAAGTTAGGAATTGCAAGATGAAGAACGATGATAGGACCCCGCACTAGGTAGCCCACCCCATATGTATGGCAAGGGCCACATGAGGCCAAGGGGGAACAATGTATCCGCTCTTGGGCCCAGGGTAGGAGGTTTTTGGGGCACCTCATCAAGTCACCCTATCTATCTTATCAACTCTATGGTTGGGTCGTCCTCAAGTTTTTTCCAACTTCCATTGAATTGATTTGCATTCTTCATTTATATGTTATTTATAATCCTATGAAATCTAATAGACATTATGAAGATGTATGAATCCTAATTGTGTGTGTGGGATTACATAACCAAAGATACCCTACATGTGGTAGATGCTAACCCTAATTTTGGTGCAATTGTGATTTTAGGGCAAGGTAGAAAGGGGACATTACAATAAGAAAAAGGGCTAAAGAGTAAATCAAAGAGCAGGATCCAAAAGAATCATTAATGACAACAAAAGAGAAATCATAATTAGGACCACAAGAAGTTGCTAAACAAAAGGAAGAAAAATGTTGATACTATATGTTGAAGATTGCAGATAATGTTTAAAAAACACACCCAATTTTTTGAAGTAATTGGATCATGTAATAATGCTTTGCAATGTATGGAAATGATTGGACCATGTGATGCTATTGTGAAGAACGATTCATCTAAAATTGATCCCCATGAGGAGGAATTGCAAGATTATCAAGAAAACTCCATAATGATACACATTGACTACATGAAGGTGGACTAGGAAACATTCGAACTCCCTTGTTCCATTGAGTTCATTAATGGGTTAATTTGTAATTTTGAGAAGAAGACTTCTAGTTTGCACATGGTGAAATCGGGAGAGGCAACATGAACACCATAGGACAATGGATGCATTCACCAAGTTGTCACAACACCAAACTTGAAGAACAAATGGAGATAGTAACCTTGAGGAATTTGAATTTTGGTGAAGAAGAGCATTCCAATCATTCCTACAAGTACAATTCAAACTTCAAAGCATGAAAAAGATGATAATAGTGTGGATTTACTTTTCATTATATACTTTTAACATTTTTGTCATCATGGAAAGTATTCTACCAATGGAGAAAATGTGAAAGATATGACTTGTAGTAAAGGACACCTAGATCTTTTTACTCAAATACAAAATTGGCTTTGCACAAAGGAGTGGGATCTCAATATTAACAACGCTCCCAAAATTCATCATGATGGAGGATGCAACATTTTTCTTTCATTTTGGATTTCAACAATTGCAATCAAGAGTTTGTATTCATTGTGTAGGATCTTTGATGGAAATGAAATGAGAGGACAAAAGATCATGATAGTGTATGATCCCATTCAACATGATCAAGCCAATCTTTTTTCTTTTTTTTAGGCCAAAATCCAATACCCTACATATGAATGAGAAGAATTTTTATAGTAATTGGGTTAAGAAAAGTACACTACTTGGGAATGGAATTTTGTAACCAAGGAGTAACTTATGAAATCTCCCCAGGTGCTATGTAAAATGTCCATTATACAGTATTTTCCATCTTATTATGGTATTCATTGGATTGAACCTTTGTATTGTTCCCCACAAAACTCACTCTAGTACATGTAAGTTCATACAACAGAGGGTAGCAAAGTCTACTAGATTATAATAAGAAGAACGAATTCCTACCACCTATCTATGAATAATGGAGTGAAAATTATTTAGTCATCTTACGGAAAGGAGAAGAGGAATTTACCACTATTCAAAGGTAGATAATACCCTCTATAGTGTATACGTGTAATGCTCCTATGTTCTACATTTTGACTAAGGGAGGAGGGAGGCAAACATTGATAGAAAACATCACATTGCTTCTTATACAATCAATAACTGACTTGAAATTCACCTACAGGTATCATGTTCCCATTTAAAGGTTTGAATCTGACAAGGAATAACAAAGATCAAATATCTATGCATTGACCAAGAGGATTAGGGACGGATACAAAGAATAATGAAATATAATGTACTATGAGCCACAACGGTCAAATAGAAACAAAAAGTTGATTCAAAAGTATTGATATTAATGACAATAATCAACAACAATGTTAAAAGAGCCTGACCATGGTTTACAAAGACATTGACGCTAGAGAAAGATGTCTTTGATTGACCAAATGAGATTCAAACCCTTAAATGGGAAGTCACTATGTAATTCATACTTGCTGTGAATGTGACTAGAGGTCGTCATACTCCATACAATTATATTAAGTCGACATTAGCAAACATCAATTATCGTTTGTGAGACATGTAATTAATAATAACAATCTAGGAACAATTTGCATATTATCTCCTTCACGAGCACAGTTACAATAGAGCTGATCACTTGAGTAATTAGCTAAGTGACACATAGAAGTCGATTAAGTGACATCGGTTATCATTAACAAAGGTGCGATTAATAATAACAAACTACAATAGTTATGTGATGGAACCATTTGAGAAGGTATGATTAAGATATTAGATATGAATAGAGGAATAGGACACATCCCAACCTCGTGGCTTTTCTTTCCTTAGCACGGGTATACAAGGACATTTGATTGTCTACTCAAATGACGGGCGTGGAGAATAAGGAAACAAAGAAGAGAGAAAGAGTAAATCCAACCTATCGATATCTCGGTGTTATTTGATATAAATATTGGATAGTAAGTAATTATGTGATCATTATTTAGACATTATGTATTATTGATATCTCGATTACTATGAGTAATCGTGTATATATATGTATGTATAATCTGCATGTATATATATCAATAATCTAATATGAAATTTATAATTGCTTCATTTAGCAATAATGGGTGTATTGATGATGTAATGATTTAAGATAGAATGTAAGACGTTATGTATTTTTTTAAATTGCTATAATTAAACCTAATGGGGAAATTAAAGTAATCATAATTAGAGGAATGGTGATAAGACCTCGCACTAGGTAGCCCACCTCATATGTATGGCAAGGGCCACATGAGGCCAAGGGGGAATAATGTATCCGCTCTTAGGCCTAGGGTAAGAGGCCAAAAATAGATGAGAATGGTGATAGGATCCCGCACTAGGTAGTCCACCTCATATGTATGGCAATGGCCATATGAGGCCAAGGGGGAATAATGTATCCGCTCTTGGGCCTAGGGTAAGAGGCCAAAGATAGATGAGAATGGTGATAGGACCCCACACTAGGTAGCCCACCTCATATGTATTGCAAGGGCCACATGAGGCCAAGGGGGAATAATGTATCTGCTCTTGGGCTTAGGATAGAAGGTTTCTGGGACACCTCATCGAATCACCATACACTTCTATGATTGGATCACCTTAATGTTAAATTTTGCAGTCTATTGATTTGTTCTTATTTGTTTCTAAAGAAGTCCAACTATGACATCATGATTATAAATGCATACCAACTATGTTACAGGATTTCAAATTATGGACTACACAATTGAAGGATGTTATTCCTAACCGGTTACTGAGAGGGGGGGTGAATTAGTAAATACTATTTCTACTTGAATTTAAACCTTGTATGCAAATTCTTTTAGAATAAACAATATGAAATTAAGCATTCATGAACAGAAATAGAAATACTTAGATCAACACAACATATGTACGTGGAAACCCTTGATTAGAAGGAAAAAACCACGGTGAGACAGAGCTCACAACATCACTACTGCAGTAATAAAGACGCCCTGTTAGGAGCTTACAAAGCACTTGCAAGAGTGCTACCCGGTAAAGGGATTTGGTAGAAGATCGGTTAAGATCTTGACTTTGTTAGGAGCCGCCTTGTTAAAGGACTTTCAACATCAACTAAGATGCTACCGAGTTAAAGGATTTATACAAAGAACCTACTAGGGTTCACCCTGATAGAGGGATTTAAATATGCTTTCACAGTATAAAAGCAATGATCTTAATTGACACTCTCTGTTTGATTAGTTCATACCTGTTGATCTTCCTGTTCTACCTGGTTGTTGATCCTTTCTGCCTTTCACCTCTGTAACCATAGCTTCTCTCAGAAGATATCTCTCTCCTGCCCTGTATATTCAACAACTCTATTTCTTGTGTCCTATGGCCTATATTTATAAGAAATTAATCTTTTTAAAACCTAACTCATAGAACCTCTAGGTTGTAAACTCAACCATAAATCATGTAGCAAAGAGCTTTGCGAGATGATCTTGAGTTTACCTTGAAACATTCGTGTAGAAATAAAACTAACTCCTGTTAAAAAGCTAACTCCAGTTCTAGATGGTGCATGCTCCGTATAATCCGGTTTTAAATCAGATAGTTCCGCATAATCCGGTGCGGATTATTATGCACTTGATCGGTATCAATCTTATACCCGGTTCATCCCTTGTATGCACTCTAAGATCGATACTATTATACTCGGTTAGGTCTACTGGTGCATATCCTTTGTTTAGTCTACCGGTGCATATAAAGTAATATGAGTGATCTACCGGTGTACCTTATACCGGTGGGAATGGGGTGGGAATGGTGTTTGCATCTATCTTCACCAATGGAAACTTAAATTTGCTAACAATCTTCCCCTTTGGCATTGGTGGCAAAACCATTTCTCACTCATCACAGTTAATTCCTTGTCCTGTAGAGTTCACCTCTTCTGTCTGTAGGCTTCCCTTGTTCTTGTGCTGCCTTCTGCTCTATAGCTCTGAATCCTCTCTGATCTTCTTCACTTCTAAACTTCTCCCCTTTTTCCTCTGAAGTCTTCTTCCCCTTTTTGCCTCCATAGGACAAAGGATTATGTGTTATAGATCGATTTACATCTGTAACTTTGTGAAGATGTCCTTGTGTATTTTCTTCGCTATATGAAGAAAGGGATTCCATTGACCGGTTACATGTTCTATATTTTTTTGTGTTGCTTTTAGAGAGACAATAATGCTCTCCATGTCCTCTACAATCTTGTAGGCCTGTTCACTGAGCAGATTCTCAGCTTCTGTTGTAGTCTTGTGCATTAAATCAAATGTTGGGGCCAAATAATTGAAATCCAATAATGTCTTGGATTCTCTTGGTCTTCTCTTTAGATGCCTTTCTCAGAATGAGAGCTAGGCTTGTCATTTCTCTACTGAAATCTGTTGCAGATTTGTTCTTTATTTCAAATTGGGAAGACAAAACTCTTATGTCTTTAGAAGTCTTTGATGACTTCTTTGTGAGATCTTGTAGAAAAGTATCAAAATTTGAAGTCCTTGTCATCAGACTTCCCGCAACTTGTAACTATTGTCGAAGTACCCTTAAGTTGGTAGATACTATGACCTTTATCTCCTCAACCTGTTTGTGGAGAATTTCTATTCTCTTCTTTTCATAGTGATCAATGGCTATTGTCTCTGGATCAGTGAGATCTTCTCTAATCGTTTGTGTCAAAATCTTTAATTGATCAATTACAGGTTCATCTTCATCAATGTCAGCATCCGCTACAAAATTGCTCAGGATGTTCTTGACACTTGTTAGGACCATGTCCTGTTTCCTTTTTGTTAGCTCCTTTAATTGCCTCGTTGACATTTTGCTTATGTCAACTACGGTCTCACTAATCTTGCTCTTCTTTGCTTCTGTGTTTGCTGCAAAGGATAGCTTCCTCTTGGATGAGGACGAGCTTGGAACATCTACTTGTTCCTTTTGTCTTGGTTCCTGTAGTGGTTGTTCTTGTACAAGTAACTCTTGTTCCTTTTTATTTTGCTGTTCTTGTTTTTCCTCATTTTCCGGTTGGACCATCTCTTCCAGTTGTGCCACTTCTGCTGGTAGGACTTCTGCTGTTGGTCTTTCTTCCTCTATCTGTACTTCCCCTTTCGGTTGTACTTCTACTTCTGGTTGAGCATCTTCTTCCTATTGCAATTGCTCTTCTAGTGGGGCTTCTTGTTTCGGTGGTGGATCTGAGTGTTGTTCCTCAGTTGTATGAAGCTCACCTATAGCAATGTCTTCTTCACCAGATATGGTGTTGTCAATAGTCATCTTGACCGATGACTCTCCTGGTACTTGTTCATTAGATGTGAATTGTACCTTAGGAACTTCTTGTTCACCGGTTGTAGGTTCTTCACGAGCAGTGAATTGAACCGATGGTTCCTGTTCTGTCCTAGGTTCTTCCTGTGGACCTATTTCCTTCAGAGCATTGAAGTCATATTGTTGCCAGAAATCTAGAGTCTCTTTATAGACTTCGTTCTCATAACCATTTATTATCTTGGCAACCCTATTTCTAGTATCCAGATTCATTTATGCTTCCTCTAACAGAAGTTTGATACTGTCTTCACTAAGACCAGGTCTGACCTGTGACAATGTCTCCTTAGAGATTCTAGTATTGGAGCTTAGACCAGTTCTCCATTTTGTCAGTAGTCTTGTGTTTAGTTCAGGGCGAAACTTAGACCTATAGTCTCTTGGAGTTCTGTTGTAATCCAAGAAGGTTTCCACCAGAGCTACTATTATTGCCTGTTTATCTTCCTCTCCTAGCACAGTATACCATCTAGCTGCATTGTCTACTTCTCCAAAATCCATTACTTCATCTACTATATCATTAACAGTCATAGTGTGAGCCTTACCTTTTTTTGGAGAAACAAGAATGGTTGGACGAGCCTGATTACTACTTTTATCATTAGTGATGTCGACGATGACCAGTCTGGTAGGAATCTTTTCTTTAACTGGTACTTGTGCTCCTAGTATTCCTTTTCCTTTTCCGGTATCAATGACCGAGTGGCTCAGTGGTTCTTTAACATGCTTCTTCTGCCTGTTGTTGTGTTTGAAGAAGCTTAGTCCATGTTGCCACACCTTCTTCATGAACTCTGTCAACTTCATCGACAAGTATCTGACCAATCCTCCTTTTTATCAGGAAATTTTGCTTGTGCAGTTTGGCTTGGCGAGTGGCCTCGTCTAGAGTGAGATGGTTCTGAACCTCAAGCAGAGCTCAAATCCTTAGCTCCTTTTCTCTATCCATTGAAGCTTTCCATCTTGCTTCAAGAATCTCTTGAAGATCATCAGGGACAACCTTATGAAGTTTTGTAGGAGAGAGGTTGAATTTGTGAATACAGTGGACTACTGCTTCTTCTATTATTCTCCTATCTTCTTCATTGGCCAATTGATATCTTCTGCCGACTGATCCCATTCCACCAGATTCTTTCAACCCTGCCACAAATTCATCAATTGTGGGTTTCCTTCCTCTTGGTGCATCCTTCTTCACCGGTTTACCAGTTTTCCTCTTTCTGACTAGAGGAACTGTATCTTCAATTTCTGTTTCCTCCTGTTCTTCCCCTTGAGTGCTGGGTATTGGTTGTGCTCTCTTCCTTTGAGCTTTGGGTTTATCAGTCACCGGTTTCTTCTTTGGTGTGGGGGTCCTCTTCACATATACATTCTTGATTGGTGCCCTTTTCTTTAGATTCTCCTGAATCTCTTCAAAGGTCCCAAACCGGTAAGTAGAGAGATCTAGGTCAGCTTCTTGTAAAGCATCTGCATATGCCTTGGTTGTCTTGGAGGAGATATCGTAACCCAGTTCAGGAACATACTTGGTTCTTGGTTCCACTGCTTGAATGATGCAGTGATCGGTGGAGACCAGAAAACATACATCGTCTTTGTAGGAGTCAACAATAGTTGATGACACCCTCTCCTTGGCGTGCATTCTTAGCTGGAATGCCTCAAAATATTTAGTCATGACTTTTCTGAACTAGTTTCCTAGCTGATTGGCCATATCACTGATCTGGATCATGATAGGTCGATCGGTTCCCCAAGTCACCTTTCCTATTCCCGGGAAGAAATTAGAATAGTAAAAGTAAAGGCATACCAGTAGGGTCCCATACTTTAGGGATTTCTTCTTGACGATACCTAGCTTCTTCAAATTCTCAAATATCTGTCTCCTCGAAGCATTGTGCAAATATCGTATTGAGCGTTGTTGTGCATTATTTGGTGGGCGGCATGTATGGCTCCTCCCGGTACGCTGTTCAAGTTGCTGGATTGATAGACTTTGTAACCTATCACAGCGGATGCGAACCGAACTCCTTCGTCTTCAATGTCGTTGACGGTCATTAGCCAATTGTCAGATTTTGATTTCGTCAGTTTGGTGACTATGGCATTGAAGATGGTTCTCAGGGTGAGGGCTTCCCCTTTGTCACTGTACCCGGTTACTCTGTGCAAGTCCTCCTTTGTGATTTCAGTGCATGCTCCTTTTGCGAGCCAAAATCCAGGTTCATGCACACGATTGAGAACCAATTGAATCCAGTTAGGTCGGAAGATGGTTGGGTAACAGACTCCATTGATTAGCCCAGATGACACCAGCTTCGCGTATTTGTCTGGAAGCTTTCTGTCCGCGCATAGCGAGAGGTACTCGCTTTGGATGAAGGTTTCACCCATTTCTTCTTGCTTCGCATGAATGAAAGCGGTGACATCTTCCGTCATGAGAACTCCTTCAAGCACATGACAGTGCGCTAGACATATCATTTTCCCTGTTCTGGACTACCATGATGTCGTATGCAGGTCGGTCGAATTGATTACCTTGAATCAACTTGGCGACAGATGATGATGATGCCATTGTTATCAACCGGTTTATACAGAAAGTAGCTTGATCGGTCTTACAGAAAAATCTCATCGATGATCAAAGCACGAGAATATTACTCAAGCACAAGAAATTGTAAATCACAAATCGCAAAGTAAAAGAACATGAGTAATCTTCCTTTCTATATATAGAGTTAGGGCATAACGGTAATTACCAAACGGTAACTATTTGTTAATGACTATAGCATTAATTACCTTACCTACCCTTTCTTTCCTTCTTTGTCAACCGGTATTCAGGGTTTTTCCGGTTGAGCAAACCCCGGTTGATCATCGCTTACCTATCCGGTCTTTCTTGCAGACTGAGTGAGTTTGATACTCACCAATTCTATCGAGAACAGTAGATGGTCTACTGGTTCCCTCTAAGCCCTGTAGGCTCAATTTGCTGAAGAGATATCATCATTGGCCGATGATGATCTTCCCTTTGTCTTCTCCTCAGCGGAGCTCTTTGATTCCTTCTTGAACCAAATCTTCTTTACTTCCTTCTCGGTCTCTTTTCCTCTGTTGTTCTTCACATTGGAAGACGAGGTCTTCACCACCGGTTTGACCGATTCTTTTCTTTTGTTCATTGACCGGTTCCTACAATCTTTGGCCAGGTGTCCAACTTTGTTGCAGGTGTAACAGACTATCCCGGTTGCCTTCCATGGATCTACCCTTCTTTTGTTGGGTGAATTACACCAGGAGTCATAATGACTATGCATGCCACAGTTAGCATAGTTGGTTGTGCTCAAGTTCTTGTTTCTTTTGGGGAAAATTGGTCTCGGTAGGGATCTGAATGCCTTTGTTTTGGATCTGCATTCATCAGCTTTGTGTCCAAACTTGTTGCATGCGTAGCAATAGCCCTCGAAGCTTCCCCTGCTTCCACTGGACACACTTGTGGGGCGAGACCAGCATTCAGTTGTCTTGTGGCCATACTAGAAACAATTTTTGTAGTAATTGTTAGTTGGCTTTACCGGTGCATTTCTGCAGTTACTTGTTTTATGGCCCGGTTTTCCACAGTGATTGCAAGAAGGGTTGAAGGTCTTTTTACCTTTTTGTTCTACCAGTTTCTTCTTTTCCTTCTTGCTTTTGCTGGCTCCAGATGACTCACCGATTTCCTTGGTGTCTTGTCCGGTGAACCCAAGTCCTGTGGGATCTTTGTGCTTTCTTTGAGCTTTTAGTTGCTCATCAAGCTTGACTGAGCTTTCGTTGTATCTTTTGAGGGTTTCATTTCTTTCTTCGAGTTCTTTCATCTGTTCCTTCAGTTGATACAGGTCAATTGCCAGCCTCTTGCATGCATCATCTTTATCATGCCAAATCTTTTGCATGTTGGCGTTTTCTTGAGTGACTATTTGCATGTCTTCTTGAAGTTGCAGAACGACAAGATCACTTTCCCTTACAGCTTCCTCTGCCAAATTTCTTGCTTTCTCAGAGGCTGTTAGTGATTTAATTGTAGTGTTTCTTTCATCTTCAATTTTCCTCTTTTTCTCAATTGGTTCAGTCATTCTTAGGGCATTATCTTCCTTCTCCCTTTTTAGGTTGGAGATCTGATCGGTTAGGATTTGGTTTCTCTCCATAAGCTCAGAGACTGCCTCCTCAGCTTCATCTGATCCACTTTGCCCAGAGAGTTCATCAATTGTTTCATTGCTCTCACTCAACTATAGAGCCATCTCCTTTCTTTTAGCAAGAGATCTTCTCAGCCTATTCTCCAGAGAGGCAATGATGTCGTTGGTGTCCTTAAGTTGCTTCTGATACTTGTAACCCTCCATGATCTTTTTCTCAAGTGATTAAGCTTTATATCTTAGAGAACTTAGCTCTGATACCAATTGTTATTCCTAACCGGTTACTGAGAGGGGGGGTGAATTAGTAAATACTATTTCTACTTGAATTTAAACCTTGTATGCAAATTCTTTTAGAACAAACGATATGAAATTAAGCATTAATGAACAGAAATAGAAATACTCAGATCAACACAACATATGTACATGGAAACCCTCGGTTAGAAGGAAAAAATCACGGTGAGACAGAGCTCACAATTTCACTACTGTAGTAATAAAGACGCCTTGTTAGGAGCTTACAAAGCACTTGCAAGAGTGCTACCCGGTAAAGGGATTTGGTAGAAGATCGGTTAAGATCTTGACTCTGTTAGGAGCCGCCTTGTTAAAGGACTTTCAACATCAACTAAGATGCTACCCGGTTAAAGGATTTATACAAAGAACCTACTAGGGTTCACCTTGATAGAGGGATTTAAATATGCTTTCACAGTATAAAAGCAATGATCTTAATTGACACTCTCTGTCTGATTAGATCATACTTGTTGATCTTCCTATTCTGCCTGGCTGTTGATCCTTTTGCCTTTCACCTCTGTAACCGTAGCTTCTCTCAGAAGATATCTCTCTCCTACTCTGTATATTCAACAACTCTATTTCTTGTGTCCTATGGTCTGTATTTATAAGAAATTAATCTTATTAAAACTAACTCATAGAACCTCTAGGCTGTAAACTCAACCATAAATCATGCGGCAAAGAGTTTTGTGAGATGATCTTGAGTTTACCTTGAAACATCCGTGTAGAAATAAAACTAACTCCTGTTAAAAAGCTAACTCCAGTTCTAGACGGTGGATGCTCCGTATAATTCGGTTTTAAATCAGACAGTTCCGCATAATCCGGTGCGGATTATTATGCACTTGACCGGTATCAATCTTATACCTGGTTCATCCCCTGTATGCACTCTAAGACCGGTACTATTATACTCGGTTAGGTCTACCGGTGCATATCCTTTGTTTAGTCTATCGGTGCATATAAAGTAATATGAGTGATCTACCGGCGTACCTTATACCGGTGGGAATGGGGTGCGAATGGTGTTTGCATCTATCTTCACCAATGACAACTTAAATTTGCTAACAAAAGAAACCCTATGTATGGTAAACACTAACCCTAATCTTGTGCAATTGTGATTTCAGGGCAAAATAGAAAAGGGACATTACAGCAGGGTTGTTTGGGCTAATAAAATCAAATGAAAGCTACACCCCACATAAATCTAAACATAATCAGCCAATGTCGTGAGGCTAGAATAGAATACCTAAAGACACCAAAAGAATTTAGGGAAAGTAAATAAAAAATTTCTCATAAAAATCAATATTCATACAAATGTGGACCACCTAATAGACAAATCTTTGTTTGAGTTTGTCCATATTTTAGTTGGTAATACAGATGGTTCTACTCTTGAAACTCATGGTGATCATTTCAAAGAGCAACTTTTAGAAATGGAGAATATAACAAATGAGATTAATAGAACAAGAAACAATTTTTATGATAGCCTTTCGATGAATATTAAGTTACCCAATGAAAGGAGAGAAGAATTTTGGGATATTTCTAGAAACTCTCACATTGCAATAGTTACAAAATGTGAGTATATTGAAAGTGGACCAAAAAGATATAAAATTGTTTCAGAAAAGAACATAAAATTTAAGGTCAGATATGTGTCATCCTTCTAATTCTCATCTTTATATATGGAAAGCTCATTTTCCTACTTTGCCTGAAAGAGACATCCATAAAATTGTTCAAGGCTTGGGCCAACCAAAGAGGTTCCTTGTAGATGCAGTTGATGCGAAAGGGGAAGTCGAGTTTTGGATTGATGCTTCCCTTATTTGGTTTCAAACTATGCTATTTCAAGATGTCATTTTGTTTCTTTTCTAATGATGAAAGAAAACTTATCTTAAATTATAGACCTTGCAAATTTCCAACTCTTGGTTATGTTGTTGAGAGTTATTGGGATAACTCGCTTTTTGAATTAAAGGCAAAAACATATCCCGGTTCAAGTCTTGCAACTTGTGGTAATATCAGAGTAGCACAATAGAAATTGAGTTGTGAAATAGATCTTCATAGGAAAATCAATTCCCAAGAAAGTTAAAAGTTGCAAAGACAAGCCATTAGCAGAGTTTGGTAAGACTTAAGGATTTTGGAAGGCAACATGGATAGCCAAACAAAGTTATTTGAAAACAAGAAAGACAGTTGTTAAGGAACCACATCAACGAGACTTAGCGACCAATAGAAAATTAATGAAATACATTGTATTTCCAAGATTGATTTGTGATCCTGGTATCTTTAGATAGAGTCAATCAAGAATAATTGTAATTAAACAAGAGGGGTTGAATGAAGAATTGGCGAATGAAACAACCTACTCTTGTACCATATTAGAACTTTGTCATTCATCAACAATTTCATCGAGCTGGGTGTGGTCTTGGCTAGCGCACTTGGTTATGATCATAGGTACACAATATTATGATGGACAGGAAAAGGCTCTCATAGACTATCTCATTACGAACATCTCCAAATGACGAGCTTGTCAAATATCCCTCTGCTTTATAAGGCCAGAAAGAATGTACTTTATGTGACACATCTCGTAAAGAATATTCTAAGAAGTTCTTGCATGAGCCATTTCCTATTCAGGTTCATCTTGTTCACTCTCTCCATGATCATACTAATTTAAAATTGCTTGAGGACAAGCAATCTTGGAAAGGGCGGACTGTCATACCCCCAACACAAAACCTGATCGCAGCCCATTTTATAATTAAAGCGATTTAGAGGTGGTACCAAAAACAGGAGATGCCAGCATATAAAAGAATTTAATTAATCTTACATTAAAAGCTTATGGTAGTGATTAGATTAGAAGAGGTGTAACTCCTTTCAAAGTGAAAGGTTGTGACTCCCTCACATATAAGATATAAAAGGGAGATCATTTCATTGTGAAGAGAGGAATCAGTTAGTCAACCAATTTGGAAAATAATAAAGTGATGCTAGCAATGGGAAGTAGTGCTGGCCTATTAGCTTAATTAAAAATAAATTATCATTCTCAAAAGGCAGCAATGAAGAGTGGTGACTCATTTCTTGTGAAGGATGGTGACTCTTCAAGAAATGGATATAAAGAACAAATCATTTCATTAAGAAGAGAAATGAAAGAACATCAAGTTTTGGTAATAAAGGAAGTGACCTGCAAATAAATAATTGCAGCCAAAGAGGATGCAAACCCTCCAAGGCTCATAAATATATTTAAGGACAAAAACCCTTATTTCTCACCATCAAGTTTTGGATGAAAACCGAAATCTTGACCAGCCAAAGGGGACAAATATCTGGCTATGAAATACTCCTTTCTGACTGATGGGGGGAATACACAGCATTACGTCTCCAAGAGGAATAACTGTTAAAGTGTTCAAGATGAAGAAAACTCTCATGGTTGAGAGCTGCTGGGGGAATTTCCATGTGACTCGAATATACTGCTGCTAAGTGTGTGATATGTTGGTCTACCTCTACTCAAACCAGTGGGAAATAACTCCAAACTACCCAAGTGAGAACCACCATCAATGTGATCTTTGGTATTGTATATATGTTAAAATCAGTGTTACCCCAAATTTCCGGGACGGGGATGGTGGGATGGGTTTCCGAGACGGCAATTTTTTTTGCCAATTTTGGGGACGGGGGGGGGGGGGGGGGGGGATGGCAAAGGGGACGTCTATATAAATATAGGGAAATTTTTAAATATATAAGGAAATTTGCAAGTATACATTACATTCATTTGAAAATATGGACAATGCATGCCATTTAAACATCATAGAAGTTTAACATACAATATTTCAATGCCATTTAGTAAATACTAAAAGTAATATTATAGTCTAACTCTATTATGCATTCATAAAACTGGAAATTTGAAATTTCAATTCATTGTCGGATTGTCAATATGCATATGATAACAAAAATATAAGTTTAACATAGAAAAGTAAAATTGAAAAAGCCCAAAGGCTTAAGTGTGGTGGTGGGGCCCACAAAATGACCCCAACCATGAAAGCCTTTTTCCATTTTAAAAATTTTTTTAAATTTTTTTGAGCTGCACACATTGAGGATGGATGGACGTCTTCGGTACGGTTGGGGGATGTGTATGGCGTCCCCGGCCGTCCCCCCAAAAAATCATAAACGTCCCCACGTTCCGGGGACGTCCTAGACATCCAGGCCAAAAAGGGGGACAGTGTGGGGACGTCCCCCAGTCGTCCCCAAGTCCCGGAAACGTCCCTGTTCCAGAAACTTGGGGATTTAGGCCAGGGATGTGTCCCCGGGTAACCCTGGTTAAAATAGAATTTTGTCACTTTTAACCCTTGATGAAATGTGACTCTTTCCCCATGGGGTAGATATCTACGTGACATGAATATGCTGCTACTTAACGTTGCTTTTAGGTTTGCAACTTTGTTTTGTTTTTCTTTTTGGCATTGAGAAAAACTTATTGCTTTCAATATTAGATTTTTTCCCCAAAACTACTTTGAAGTGGGTAAAAATGTTAATAAAAATGACCTAAAATGAATATTCAAAAATTAAACTCGATAACCCAAAAAATCTTGAATTGAAATTAAAAACTTGGGATTTGAAGAGCATAGTATGGTAGTTGAAGTAGAAATGGCAAAGAACATAATATAGTTCTGGTGAGTAAAAATGGGCGACTCATGGATTTTGATACAGACAGGTGTTTAAAATAACTCATGGATTTCCTTTTTGTAACAATGTTCTTCAATATCGCTTTCTTTCTTACAAAAGCCCTATTTTGGTCTCTCCTTAGGATTAGACTTTTTCGATGAGATTGTTTTTGAAGACTCACTGGATTTAGGCTTGGGTTTATTCTTTTTTTTTTCCCTTTTTCTTTGGGAGTAGTGGCAACTAATGCATGAGCCTTTTGACATCGTTTTGACGAATTTTGGATTGTTCCCTGGGCAACCTTTCACAAAAAAGTCTCAAAGGATGGTATAACAAATTGATCACCTTACCCATCCATAGTGGCATAGAAAGAAGTGGCAAAATAAGAGAAAACACCTGTCAATTTTTACAAAGTAAAAAAAATACATTCCTTTTCAGTCTTATCTTTTCCACATCCAACCAATTGAGAATGCAAGGATTTAAATTTGACCAAATAGTCTTCAATAGAAGGAAAAATATCAATGGGATTTGACGCTACATCTGCTTCTAATTGCATTTCTCAAATTTCACTAATTGAACCAAAAAGATCCTTGAGTTTATCCCATACCTCTTTTGGTGTGGTGTAGCCTTTGATGTGGAAGAACAAGAATTCTGAAATATGGAGGGAAATCAAGCCCATCGCCTCATCACACTTACTCTGATGTGTGAATCGCTCATATTCTTTGGTGAAATTGGGTTGTTCCTCGTTCATCATGAACCATAACCTTTTCAACTGAAGTATCCATTGCATTTTCACCTTCCAAGTGTGATAATTGTGAGGGGTGAGAATTTTTAATGCCATGCGAATGAACAATTTTTGCCCAAAAAAAGAGCCAAAAATCTGAAGAACTTTGCACTTGAACTTGAAAATCAGCCTATGGGGCTAAAAAACACAACCTGATTTGGTGCCAAAAAAATCTGTGAGGCCAATGTCATATGTCATAAAATATAAAGTCACCACCAAATCAAGTACAAGAAACCACTGGGTTGTATTGACTCAGCTGCACATGTACTGTCAAAGGCTTACCATAGGTCACGCACACATTGTACCAAATCAGTAGTCGAGTGGGGCCCACAAATCTGCAACTCACCAATGCAGACAGCCACCAAGCATGCAAGGGAGAGACTCAAAACCACGCCAGCCTGTGCTCACAATGCAATGTTAGCATTGTGGACTATATGAATTTCTCAAAACTTTCTGTGCAACCAATATGGGACTAAAGTCCCTTGCAAAACCACTTTTTTTTCAAGCACAGACGCACACTTTCTCTTTCCACCGCAAACCAAAACACTAATCAGCAATATTAAATGAAGACTTTAGAATATCACTCCAAAAATTCTAAGATACCGGTGCATCCTCTTGAAGCCTGGATGCGGGAGCGGGTGCTGACGGGTGCCGGTGCCGGTCTGGGTGCCCTGTGGGTGCCACCCACAGGCACCCAGGTGCGGACGGATGCCTGCAACCAGGCATCCGTCCGCACCTGGGTGCCTGTGGGTGGCACCCACACACCTGGGCGCATACGGGAGCAGTGAATTACCCGCAGTGAGTAGCAGTGAATCATCCGTAGTTGATTAAAGTCAAAACAGGGAATGCTTGGGCTGTCAAGTGTGGGAGAGAAGAAAAATGGAATACCTCCCATTCAACTTTCGCATTCTTCTGCCACCAAGAGATGGAGATAGACCGTTCATTGATCAAATCGCAGATGAAGACTTGGGTTTAGTTTTTAACATGCAATACGCCATTTGCAGGAGATATGCGAGATGTATCATCGGGGAAGAGGTATTCTCACCAATGGCTCGAAGGATTATTTTTCCCAATCATCTTCCATCAATCATTATTTCGAACTCACTAGATTTAATTCAATCCTTCACTGATATTGACGATCTTGTTGAGAAATGCACTAGACAGGGTATTGTATCTCATGATGCCCTGCTTCCAGCATCCCAGAGATATAGATATAGGGCCCGCTCCTGTCCGGTTCTCGCTCCTGGCCGGCCCTTACTTTGTCACTCACTCGATAAACCCATTTATTATGTTGCAAAAGATTCATATTTAATAATATTGATTATTAATATTAATTAATAATATGATTATTATTATTTTATTATCATTAAATAATATTACTAAGATAAATATTATATTAATGTTATTATTACTTAATATTAATAATTATTGATATTATTATTGAGTAATATTATTTAAGATTAATATTCTATTAACATTATTATTAATATTAATAATTATTAATTATTAATATTATATATAACAATTACTCATAAGAACTCATATATTTATTATTAAAATAATATTCAAATCGAGTTAACTCATTTGCATTGTCAATTACGGCTCATGACAGAGAGACTCTTTCTTGCACTTCTTTGCATATATCATATATTAGATTATATATATATATATATATATATACACGTATCCAAACGCACCCGCACCCTCTAAAAAAAATTTTCACGCATCCCGCACCCGCATCCCGAATCCGCACCCAAATCGGCAACTTAGCAAAAATTAAATTAATTGAAAGCGACCAATGAAAAGTTACTGTTCTCCATTGCAACGCTGATTGGATCACTGCAAAAACTATTGAGCCTCCCATGATATATATCGCTGATGATAACTAGTGCAGATGATAACTATTGCAGATGAAGTATATCGCAGATGGTATATATCACTGTATCCACAACAGTTCCTTACCTCTAATATTTATTGCTGCTAACAATAACAGATATCACTAATCTTCAAAGTCTTGCACAGGAAAAATCACCAACCGACTGCTCAACAGACAGGAACTGCTATCGCTGCAAAAAATCAGAATGAAATCACTTTGATTATCATGCCAACAAGTCAAGATTATTGCTGGCAAGTCAATATAGCTGGCAATGAGCAGTGAATCTGTCAAACAAATAAGAGACTTGCCAATGATCTGCGGAAACCAATGCAAATCGGCCACCAGTAAATATAGGAAGTAGAATTTGGGCAGATTAAGCCAATAAAATCTGTTTGCAGAACAATGCCGGATTGAGCAAAATATCTGCAGCGGAACAACTAGGGCATGGATTGATGCCACAATTTCCTCAGCACCTCAGATTCTTAATGCGGGCTGGAAACTCACTAGAGCCTGCTCTGATAGCATGTAGGATATGCCAGGAATCACCATGAAGCTACAGCCTTCAGGATCACAACAGGAGACAACCAACCACCAGATGATGAAAGAATGAGATGCAAGAAGAAATGATTGCTTGCTTGATTGATATATTACACAGTGTACAAAGGCCTGCTTATAAAGGCAAGGTTGGAGTGGGAAACTACCAAACAGGAAAAAATGAAAACTACTTAAATAATATTTTGCCTAAGTAAGCTTAAGCAAGAGTAAATTAGGAAAAACCTATTTACTCCAACAATATTAAATATTGACTTCCTAATATATCCTCCATCCCCTTTCCTTTTTGCAATAAAGATACTTTGAGCATTACTGTCTACTGAACCGGCTGCTATTCACTTTCAAGATTTTATTAAATATCAGCTGCCTTAGGATGAGAATTCGATAAGCCTATAATATTACCAGCTATAAACTTTGTTGTCAAGGGAAAATAGATATGTTTTTTTAAGAAATATGAGCACATCAGTAAAATTATGTATAAATGAATATGATCCCGAAGGAACCTTATTAAAAGAGTTGTGAAAAATGCTTATTCATCTGGTAAAATGTCGCTGTTTGGATATCTTTCTATTGTGAAGTAATTGAAATGTATTTAAGTTGTGTATGCTTAAAAAACATTTTAATAGAAATTCCAATAGAAGTTTACACACTTGGTAATATCTTTGGCAATTATCCTTTCTAAGAAATGGGAATTTATATTCTGAAGAAGCACGGAATACGTCGCAAAATGCCACGATGATGATTTACAAAAATGGGAAAGCTAGTTCTTACCCTATATCTGAAGGCCTTATTTTCAATAATTTTATCTGTTCTAATTAAAATTCTTTTTATTTTGCCCTGATACATTGCCAGTTCTGGGGTATTTCTGCCTCATTTGTCGATATTCAAGAATCAAACCTATCCCAAACAGTAGAATTGCCTTAATGTTCAAAGAGCTTAAAAAACAAGGGGTCTCTCTTAATTAAGAAAATACATATATTATTAATAGGTTCTGATACCTGAACACATGTGATGTGCAATGTTTATTTGTGTGTTAATCTGATCTAGCAACTGTATTTTATGCATCAATGTCTAGAATTTTGGTAATACTCATTATAATTATCTCCTGGAATTCCAGAAAATTGAAGGTGTTTGTTTATGGTTCATTGCCTTGGAGACTATAGGACAACTGGAGTATCTTTGATCCATTTGTGATGAAAATTAAATATACATTGTGACGGTTTTCAGTTGCTCATGGGTGGTTTGGATGGTATACAGGCAAAGTCAGAACTTGCGAGATCTGCTGTGGCAGACAATGATTCTGGTGACAGTGCAGTAAGTGAAGCTCGTACAAGCTCTGGTATGTTTATACCTAAAGGAAAGGTTAGTTTCTTTGCTCTTTTTTAGTACCTCTCTCAAAGCTTTCTGAGGTCAGAATAAAGTGAATGTGAATATATCGCTGGCTTTTGTCCTTTTAATAATCTCTTATCAATACAACATCTCGGGGTTTGGATACAGGATAGTTAAATCTAACATGCTAATTATTTCTATATAATTTTTTCTATGAACTCTGGACTTTCCAAAATGCTTTATTATACCTGGACTTGATTATTTAGGTAAACATATGTTACTTTTCTCTTATGTTACCCCAAGTTTCCGGGACGGGGGGACGGAAATGGGTTTCCAGGATGGATTTTTATTTTCTCAGAGTAGGGGACAGCAATGGGAACAGCTATATAAAAAATAGGGAAAATTTAAAATATATAGGAAAATTTTAAATATTCATATAAAAACATAGATAAATCATGCTTATATAAATTATAGAACCTTAACATATAATGTTTGTGTTAAATAATTTAACTTTAGAGTTCACATGAGAGTGGAAATCAAACAAATTATCAAAACTGAAACATTAATTTTATGGGACAGCCAAGGGAAAGGTTTCCAAAGTTTCCGAGTTTCCTGGACGTCCCAGAAATGGGAACGGGTCAATTTTTCCCAGAAACGCATCCTTGGGTAACACTGCTTTTCTCTGACTTTTGAAAATACCATGTTTCTGCAATAAAGACTCCACTGATTGCTTAATTGGCTTTTATTCAAATTTTGTTTGCAACTTTTTATGCTTCAAGATCTACCTTTACACAAGCATGCTTGTTCTAGAGTTATCTAAGATATGATTACTCTATAAGAAATTTATTAACGAAGAAATGACATGGGTAGCATTCTTGGGAAAATATTAAGAATTTGTTAAGTTTGCAACAGATCTTTTGGCTAGGTAAATACACTTGTTTTGACAATGTAAAGTAACAGTTTTAGCTCAGTAAGGTCTTTTCTCCAATCACTTGATTAATTGATCCGTTTAATAAACTTTTCTATCTGATCCATTAGAGTATTCTGTTATTATTATTTTTTTTGATAGGTGATAATATATTTTATTGATATTTGAAAAAGATTTACATTTCAAGCCACTTGAGATGGCAAATCAAACTCTATATACCCAGTAACAACTATTTCAGTAAACTGCCCACTATCATGTCCCTTGGACTTAAAATCAGAATTCAAAAGCACTCCTATATCATCATTCCTCCCCCTAAATTGACACTATCTATGCCCATACATCACACTGTAATGAACCAAACTTGGCTCTTCCTGGATATTTATTAATTTTGAAATAACAACTGCAACTATCCTTTTTAACAAACTTATGCAAGCAATTTTTGAAGATATATGCTGAATTTATCAATTGCAGACAAATAGTTTACAAATAACTAACACCAAATGAAACCTTTTTAAAACTAATCAAAACATATACTTCTCAATTCGAAATTTACTAAGGCACCTGTAATACCAAAACAAATGCTCCTTGCAATGACACGCCTCCATACAAATTGAGACGCCACCTTATGTATTCTGCTGTAACTCTCATGTGACTAGGAAAAGAGTCATGACCCCTGGCTTGTCTCACGTGACTGCTTCTAGCTAATGCGGAACTGTCACGCATAGACTGCTGTAACCCAAACAAGTGTCTCACGGCTCTGCTGGGTGAGCACGTGACGCAATGCTGCTGCCGCAGGTCTGTATTCTTCCACGTTGTCAATTCCTTGATTGACGTTATCAGCTGGTGAAGAAATATGCTGCCAGTTAAAGACCCTTCTCTTATATTAATGGTCACAGGAATTGAATGAACACTATCTAATGAAAATCAATAAACCCTTCTTTCACAACCTTTTTTGGAAATCAGGAAAATGAATAAGCAGCATCCACAGAAATTATTTCAGAATTCAATTTGTTGAATTCACAACACAATTCAACAACTTCAATCTCCAGACTTCAGACTTCTTCAATTCCGATATACAACAGCATCGAAATTGCAAACTCAGTAAAAATCAGCTGTGAAATTCACCATTATCATACAATGGCTCAAATCACAAGAAAGAGGAATCAGTCCTCGAAACCCTAGCTAGGTTTGTCTTCTTCCCAAATTCCAAGAAAAATAATGATTGCATAAGATAATAAAAAGTGCTTTTTCGAGTTGGTTATATAGCTTTTTGGGAAAAAACACCTTTTAATATTTTCACTTAATTGGCTTTTAAAAATAATCTCACTTTATAACATTAAGTTATAAAGTCATAAGTTATTAAATTAAATCAAAATAATTTAATTTAATAACACATTAAAATATAAGCCGCTGAACTGTTTGATTACAATCAATGAACTTCTGACAAAGCACCAAGTCCAACTGCCCAGCTAGGAATAGGCACTGCCCTGCCAGAAATAGCCACTGCTAAAAATAGACTTACTATAAATAGTAAGTCTCTCAAACTGGAGATTATTTGAAACTCGATCTTGAGATATCTGACGCTCTGTGGAGACACCTTGCTAATCCTGGCCATGCCCAAAATACCACTTACTAAAAATAGTAAGTTGACCAAAACGATCCGAACGAAGAGTAGACCTGATAATTTGAATCTCCAGAATGGAATCGCAACGCTAGCTCCACCATCTGACTCCCTCTGATTGCCTGATTAGCCTGTGAGGGTCGCCAAACCAAGCTAATCTCATAAGTCTAAAAACGGGGACATTATAGTCCTCCCTTCCCAAGATTGCTTGTCCTCAAGCAATCAGGAAAAACAAGCAACATCATAAACCACCCAGATCCCAAGGATGGTCACAAGTAACATCCCGATCCTCACCAAACTCTTGTGAAGAGAGAACCAAAATCAACAGAACAAGCACCACTGAAAACAACATCTAAAAACCAACTGTAGATGTCGATGCTGAAAACAACCCAACGGAAATCAACCCATCTGAAATAACAACTCTGTCAAAACCTGAGTCCCTATCTATCTAGCACTCACAACCAACTGCACTGGGAAAACAACAGTGACCAAATGTGTCCGAATCACTGTTATCAACTCTGCGCTCTGATAAACAGTCTTGAGTGTGTGGATACTGCAAGTAATCTAACTTGCAACTGCCAAATCTATCTGCAAACGATGGTGCTAATCCATCCCATAATGGATGGTAGGATATTGGAGCTGGTTTACCCCTGCATGAGATCAAATCATCCACCTGTGGGTCAAAAGAAAAATGATGAGCATACCCCACCATATAATGCCAGTAGGAATTCCCAATCTCTATCAATAGCTCATCATTACCAAACCGGAAATCAAAAGATGGCTCAAATCTCTGACTCCGCATAATTGTAGGCTGGGTAGGAACCTGAGCAACCCTCTCAACAAACCCAACCTCAAAATCCCTATTACGAAGCATAGTAGAAAGAGTCTCCACAATCTTCTCGACCAACCTTCGAATAGCACAAGAGCCTCAGATGAGAGTACCCTCAGACACTCTATAAGAATCCTGACGCATGTCTGCACTCTCAAGTAGATACTCCATAAATAACTCGGTGTAGTAGAAATTATACGTGGAAGCATCAACTCGCTCCCCCGCAATCCACAATTGATCCCCCCACAAATGTGGCACAGCCAACTGTCCCGTGCTATCAGCTATGTGAAATGATGAAGTAGATTCATTCCCAGCTAAAGGAAGCAAATCAGCTTGAGAGCCTGCCTCATCTGGTACTCCTACCTCAACCGTACCAAGTGCTCCCATCTCCTGAACATGTGTGTCAGCCACATCATCATGTCCCTCATCACCAACCGTAGGAGCAAACTCACCACCAACCACCTCAATGTGCAATCGAACTAGGTCTGGAGCTGGTGTAGACCGTAAATGCTCCAACTCCACGGTCACCTCCTCTAATCGGATCTGCGACTCCTGAAGAGCCCGTCGAGTATCCTCTGAAACCTCAGTAGTCACTGTGAGCTCCCGAGTAAGCTCACTCACCTCCTCCTCTTTGTCCATCAGTGCCTCATAAGCAGTACTCCCCCACTCCACTAGGTGATCTCGGTCGGCTACCATCTGTAAATAGTTATGTCTCAAAATCTTGACAGTCTCACACAAAGAGTGAATCTCTGTCAATGAAAGGTAACCACTGCTGGACTCATCTGTCAAAGGAGTACCCCAACCAGAAACAGCCAACAATTGACGAGCAGCATCAAAATGCTCGAGAGTAGAAGAAATATCCCTCTCATCAACTCGCAACTGGCTGGTCACATGATGACTCTGCACAACAAGCCTCCTATGTACCACCTCAAATGCACTGTCCACACTATGAGAGGAAGCTGTAACCAACATACTCCCCTCAATATCACCCTCTCCTTGTGTACTTACATCTGAGTACACCTCTACAAACTGAGTACAGGCATCAGACACATCCTCATCTAAATCCGAGGAAGTTGCTGCTGAAACTGACTCAAAACAATCTTCGGCTCCCTCGTCCTCTGCAACTATCTGATAATCCAGACCCTAAGATACATCCACATGAGTCACTGATGAAGTAACCCTCTCTCCAGAAATGGAAGCCCTGGCTGAAACAAACTCCTGCCACTCATAAGCTTCCCTGTCCTCATCTATGGGTCCCTGTAACACAGAGTCCTGGAACTCACCATCACCAAATGACAACGCTGAATCAACGCCCAAAGTCAGATATAGAAAGCCAGAAACACTACAACACTCATCGTCCTCGCTCTCAGCATCGGAGATATCTGCAATGCTAGTGTACACATCATCTATCGGCATCTCCTCTATTAACTCTGGTTGCATACACGACTCAATGTCGTCATGTGAATCAACTAAACTGTGGCATGAAATTATGTCGCCCAAATCATCTGCAACACTCCCATCCTGAGTGTCATCACTAGAAAGCTCCATGTTCACATCCTCAACACAAGAATAAACCACTATCTCCTGTACTGATTCCACACTGCGACTACTATCATAAATCTCTGAGCTGTTAGAGCTCATATGCTCCTCGCAATCATCACCCAACAACTCACAGGGGGTGTCATCTCCCATGCAACTCATAGCATCCTCAAAAGTATCATCAGATGTGTCAGCTCCTACATCTCCTGCTGAAATCTCAACTACTGACTCGTGACTCTGCACACATGACTCCACGTCAGGTTGTGCACCAATAATGCTGGAGCACGAACTATCATCAACTGACCCTGCTGTAATGCCCAAATCTCCAACCTCACCACTAGGAGACTCCGTACATGCCTCAGTCTCAACTGAGGAAGCAACTGCCTCCTGAACTGGAGCAACACTACTACAACTGACATAAAAATCCCCAATAATAATTCCCTCCACGGAAGAATCTAAACACTCGGTGATAACTGCAATATCAACTGACTCTGTACAATCTGTAGTGACTGCTCTGGGAGCCTCAACTTGGTGATGCTCAACTCTGCTGTCAACCAATGGCACTGAAACATCCACTGGTTCCGATGCAATAAATCCATCATCAGCACTGCGAATGGGAATAGCAGGTGCTGAACTAGATGCAGGAACATCAGCATCACAGACAACTGTCGGAGAAAACTCTAGCCTTCTCCCCTGCAAACTCGTTGTCGGCCTTCTAAAAGCAGAGACCATATATCTCGCTGCCTTGTCTACTGTAACTGGATTCGACAAACTCTCTGCTAATCTCTGCTGATGCAATCTAAGTCTCTCCACGCTTTCTACCAAAGCATTTAATTCCTCTCTATTTCCCTTACTGATATGACGACTTCCAGAACTGGATCTCCTGTATTTATCCATGGCCAGAGAAAATAGAAGTGCTGATCACTTTAAAAATATTTGACTAAAAAATTCCAGACCCCACAGGATGGCAGGATACATGCTCTAATACCACTGTAATGAACCAAACTCGGCTCTTCCTGGATATTTATTAATTTTGAAATAACAACTGCAACTATCCTTTTTAACAAACTTATTTAAGCAATTTTTGAAGATATATGCTGAATTTATCAATTGCAGCAAATAGTTTACAAATAACTAACACCAAATGAAACCTTTTTAAAACTAATCAAAACATATACTTCTCAATTCGAAATTTACTAAGGCACCTATAATACCAAAACAAATGCTCCTTGCAATGACACGCCTCCATACAAATTGAGACGCCACCTTATGTATTTTGCTGTAACTCTCACGTGACTAGGAAAAGAGTCACGACCCCTGGCTTGTCTCATGTGACTGCTTCTAGCTAATGCGGAACTGTCATGCATAGACTGTTGTAACCCAAACAAGTGTCTCATGGCTCTGCTGGGTGAGCACATGATGCAATGCTGCTGCCGCAGGTCTATATTCTCCCACGTTTTCAATTCCTTGATTGACGTTATCAGCTGGTGAAGAAATGCACTGCCAGTTAAAGACCCTTCTCTTATATTAATGGTCACAGGAATTGAATGAACATTATCTAATGAAAATCGATAAACCCTTCTTTCACAACCCTTTTCGGAAATCAGGAAAATGAATAAGCAGCATCCACAAAAATTATTTCAGAATTCAATTTGTTGAATTCACAACACAATTCAACAACAACTTCAATCTCCAGATTTCAGACTTCTCAATTCCGATATACAATAGCATCGAAATTGCAAACTCAGTAAAAATCAGCTGTGAAATTCACCATTATCATACAATGGCTCAAATCACAAGAAAGAGGAATCGGTCCTCGAAACCCTAGCCAGGTTTGTCTTCTTCCCAAATTCCAAGAAAAATAATGATTGCATAAGATAATAAAAAGTGCTTTTTCGAGTTGGTTATATAGCTTTTTGGGAAAAAGCACCTTTTAATATTTTCACTTAATTGGCTTTTAAAAATAATCTCACTTTATAACATTAAGTTATAAAGTCATAAGTTATTAAATTAAATCAAAATAAATTAATTTAATAACACATTAAAATATAAGCCGCTGAACTGTTTGACTGCAATCAACGAACTTCTGACAAAGCACCAAGTCCAACTGCCCAGCTAGGAATAGGCACTGCCCTGCTAGAAATAGCCACTGCTAAAAATAGACTTACTATAAATAGTAAGTCTCTCAAACTGGAGATTCTCTGAAACTCGATCTTGAGATATCTGACGCTCCGTGTAGACACCCTACTAATCCCGGCCATGCCCAAAATACCACTTACTAAAAATAGTAAGTTGACCAAAACGATCCTAACGAAGAGTAGACCTGATAATCTGAACCTCCAGAATGGAATCCCAATGCTGGCTCCACCATCTGACCCCCTCTGATCACCTGATTTGCCTATGAGGGTCGCCAAACCAAGCTAATCCCATAAGTCTAAAAATAGGGACATTACACACACTTACTGCCATTATGATATGCAGATAATAATGCCCTTGAACAAAGTAGGGCAACCCAAAACATTGCAACAGACAAAAAACACAAAACACAGACTGTTCACTGGCGCCATTTCTGCAACATTTCATCCTTTGAAAGATTGGGGATGAAGGATCCACCACGAGTGTCCACCTTGCTAGTCTTCCTGTCCTTGACTTGCCTCAGAATACCTTCAGCCCCAACTGGACGTATCTTCGCAACAGACTTCAGTGGAGTCGATTTCCACTTCCTTTGCCTTTCCCTCTCGATCAACTCCATCTCTGCTTCCGCATCCTGGACATACAACAAAAATTCTTTCCAACCCACCCTCGCAGCTTCGATTTGGCTTTCCTTTGGCTTGGATGAGCTTTAAACAATGAATGCTTGAAATTCGTTGGTCGCTCCCTCAATAACCCGCCATGGGCCCTCCTCTGTCCTTTGCCCAACCCCTGGCTCAGCTCAATCCACTGCCGAAAATTGTGCCACCCACCCTTTGAGGCTTAACACACATTTGCATAACTTTCAAAGCCTCCTCTCGACTACCAAGTTGGAGAGCCCATGCCAAAAAAAGCGAAGAGATCCAAATTTGTTATTGGTTGAAGGTCAGTCTTCATATATTCTTCGCCAAACAACTTCCATATGCTTCTCCAGAATCTGTGATCATCATACTTGAAAATTCCGTGGAGTCTTTTAACTGTGATTTTTCCCCGAAATGCCGACAATTGATTGGGAGATTTCAGTGAAAAATTAGCTTCCATGGCCAGCAATTAGCACCTTCACTCCAGGCAAGCAGTCGCAATGACAAAATGCCCTTTTCTCCCTTCAAATATGACAAAAAAGCATGGAACAATCTAGAAACCGCTAGAACACTCCCCATCCTCATGACAAGGTAAAGCCGAAGCAATGATTACGTCACCATTCAAAGTCGAAAACTCCATGCACGAAATAGGATATCTTCCCCTACACATTTAAAAAAGATTTACCTCTAACAAACTCATGCGGTCCCACAAAACATATTTGGTCCATCCTAGCCAAGACAATCCAAATGCTTGGTGTATTCTTCTTACAACTATGATGCAGATATTTGAATATTTCTAAAGTCTTCTATTAATTCATGCCCCTCTTTCTGACAATTGCACACCCACATTAGAGAGATAATTTGCAACCTCATTCGCCTCTTGCAGAACATGCATAACTTCAAACTCTTCAAAAGTCCGCGACAAGATCTTAATTCTTTGAATGTATTTGTTCATATACCATGTATCTAGTTCCCCTTTAATAATACCATTGATTATTATCTACGAATCACCTTCCAGGTTAAGTTTTCTCATTCCCAATTTCTTTGCCATCAATATTACATTCACGGCAGCAAGACATTCAACTTCATTATTCGTTCTTGTCAGATTCCTCTCGGAAGCCTCTTTGCTCCTATCATCTGAACATTACTCCCCTCATCCCTAGCCACATATCCCGCCCCCGAAGGGCCCGGGCTACCCTTTGAGGCACTGTCAAAGTTAATCTTGATCCACCCCAATTCTGGAGGTTTCCAAACATCCTTATTCTTCCTACCAACAAGAGGTTGAGCCCTCAAAGGCCCATTAGCAGGCAGTATTCTATTATTATTTGATCTTGTTGCCACCAAGATGAATTATTGCAACTTGCTCGTACTACTATGGGAGCAATTAGCATCTACTTAAGATATTTTTTCAATGCTGCAATTGGAATGATATCATTTAAAAATTAAATGTAAAAACTTACCTTTCTATTTAGGTTTCAATCCATTTTTGATGTGATCTTGGGTGTGCATAGTGAATATTTTGGATGATTGCTGTTTGAGTAAAATCTTGGGTGTCACCTGCAAAATTTTAGGCACTGTTTATTAAAATAGATGTAGGTCCATACTTTCTTTTTTCTCTCTTATTGATTAGACCCAAGGATTTTGGTTCTCCTTTCCTTTAATGTCAGCGCTTCCCTGGTTGAACAGGGTTGAAAGGATATTCAAGCGCATGCTCCTTTCGTATTTTAAGATGAAAACATTGTTGAATCCACTAGATCTTGAAAGGACATTTCAGATGTCAATGTCTTAAAAAAGAGAGTTGGAAATTCTATAAGAGGAAATTCAATTAAACTAATCCTAAGAAAAGAAAGTTGAGTACAATATCTCGAGGAAGAGATTTTAGTTCAGTTGGTGCAAGATGATGATGGCTGATAGAGCTGGGCAGGATGTCTATCCCAAGAAATGCAATAGAATAGGGCGTGCTGCCTTTATCTTGTTGACTTTTGTAATGCCCAAATTTGCCAAGGGAAAAAAAAGGGTAAAACAAAACTAACAAAATTTTCTCATTAACAAAACCAACATGTAATAGTGATGCAATGTGCATAAGCACACAAGTGTACTTGTAACACATGACTATACTAACATAGAACACCCATCACAAGCAGAAGAGATGTGTAGGTAATCGCACAAGGAGAGATACAACATTATCTCAATGAGAAAGGGGTGGCAAGCATCCCAATGCAGCACACTTTTGAGAGTGGATGCACAAACATAAGATGGAGATACCAACTTGGGTGGAACTTGAGAGGAACACTCTCAAGGCATCCAATTACTAATAAGAGACAACAAGGTAAGAGGGGATGAGTTCTCACCCCGAAACAACCTAAATGATAAAATCATCAACACCAACATCTCACACTACCAGGCATGGAAGAAAGTTCATTAGCAACAAGGTGTGAATGAAAGTTGACAAGCAACAAGCTGTGAAAGAAAGTTCACATGCAACAAGGCGATCTACCCCTTTAAGCAAAGTAGATAAAATAAGAGATGAAGTAGATTCAATAAGAGAGATAGGCCCCTTTCCATTCTTGACATAAAGCATGCAATCCATTATCTGTCATTTCACCATTAGATTCATCCATTGAATTCATTGCCTTAATATGCAAGCATAGGAGAGAGAAATGTAACATGATAAGCACAGTGCTAGTTCATTTATCCTTTTCACAAGTAGTGATAACAAAGGAGAAAGAGAATTTAGAACACACCTGAAGAGGGTTCTCATTCCATTTCATCACTAAGACACAATCAAAGGAAGAGAAGAATATTGTAACCATACACATTGGGTAATTTTAGATAGTCATTTGAAGAGATGTCAATGACAGTCATTCTCATTATCTGATTATTTAAGCATACACGATTTTTTTTTTCTATTCAAAAGAACATACATCATATCAAGGAGAGACTGAGTAATCACAATATATACACTTATAGATCTCTTCTTTGCACATAAGCAATTGTGCAATTGCAGAGAGATGGGGAGATAGTATTTTTTAACACATTGATCACCCTCTTGTGACAGCAGCTCATGGTACTTGTCAATTCTTGCACTATTGGTCTGGGCTAACAATCCTATGACAAGATCAAAACTTATAAATTATTACAACAGTGAAGACAATATATTATTTACACTCCCAATTTCCTCCACTGGAAATTGTCTACCCACAATATTATTCTTGCCTCACTTATATTAAATAAGCTCTTCTAGTGGATTTAGTGCCACAGTTTCTCAGAATTGCTCATGTCAATATTCACAATGCTTAATCATCCAAATGCAACTTTTCCAATGTAAGTTTGTCTCCAATATTTAATGCTCTTGTGCTTCACAAAGGTTTATGCTTCTCCCAGTATTTTGTTGTTTTTGCAGTCCCATGGATTCCATCTTTGGACGCATGTAAAACAATCCTTCACAACATTTTCCTTTCTTCTTATGGTGTTTGATATCTGACTCAATATGTTCACTATGACTTGAAGTGTTGGACATGGCCAATTGACCAAATTTCAAAACATTCATGCAACTGTGTGGATGGTGATCTGAGCATTCTATACATTTGTTCATGCAGTCTTTCTGAAACTAGTCCGGCCTTTACATTTGGTCATTACACTACTCCATGGATTTCTTCCGCATGATTTAACCTCAGAATTTAGCAGTCAGTTGACAAATGTAATTGAGCCTTCTGGCATTCATGCTAGTATTGACACTTATCACTTGCTTTTTCTTTGATGGATACTAGATTATGAATTGTCAGCATCTTTGCAACATGAAATTCAGATTATATGTTTCTTGTATAAATTTATCTGAAGCTTGTGTCCAAGTCAATGCTTCTAAGTTCTGTTAACCTTGTTTGGATCTTAACAACCATACTTCATAGCTTTGACAATTAATTTCATGTTTTCACAACATTTAATTTTGAGCGCTCTTCCCAAAACATCAAATTTAGGATATCCTGACTGATAATTAAACAATGCCTCTTTGAAATGCATTTTCAATGGTTTATTGTTATGTTATGTCTCCATTTTTTGGCCCAGCTTTCTGGAGAAAAAATAATTTAATTAATCAAATTAAGTTGTCTAATTATTATTTTCTGGCAAGTTGTATTTAATTATTTATAAATTATAAGCTGAATATTTTATTAAATTGATGTACCTGGGGCCAAAAATAAAAATAAAATAAAATGAAGTCACTTGATGAGCAAAAAGGAAATTAATGTTTTAAAAAATGATTTCATAATTAAAATCCAGAAGCTTTAATTAATAAAAAGTGAATTTAAAATATATTCTTCCCGAAAGTTGTTGCGAGTCTATAAAAGGCAGATGGAGTCATTTGGATCATAGTTAAAAAACTCGGACTTGGCAATGACTTGGCTGGCCCAAAATTTTAAAAAACTGTGCTCAGCAAGAAACATGGGAAAAAATTAGCAATAAGCCAACAAATTTATCGAGCATATCAATAATTTTCACCATATATAAATCAAATTTAGAGTTTATATGACAACAGATCCCAATAACTAGTGGGGATTTTGTTAGTATATTTCAGATTGTCCCAAGGAATATGATCAATCTATAGAGATCTAACAAAACTAAGCACAGGATAAAAGAATGATTGAGAACAAGGAGAGATAATACCCGGATGATCTTCAAATCAGTGCCTTCAAACTCTCCAAGATGTGAAAGTGCCAGGTCAGCCTACCTAGGGCTTCCAAGATGCCACCAATCTGCACTTTTCTTTGACCTTGGATGAGACTGTAATCTCCTTAGATCTGCCTTGAAATCTGCTGTTGGATTGTTCCTTAAGAGTCAGATTTCGCTTCTCTAGATCTGGACTAATTCGATGGTCTAAATATCAAATATTTAGACCATGAATATACATGTGTGATATCAGATCTGAAGAGGCAACTCGCAGCTCTTTCCCGATCTATAGATGTAATTCGCAGCACTTCCCTTCTCTCAGATCTGCACCTAAGTGTTGTCGATTCAACCTCTATCTCTGCTGCCAATGAATTCGCAGATTTAGGATGCACTGTTGCTTCTTCTAACCTCTGCTCTAAATCGCTTCAAGCAGTAAATCGCTGCCCTAGAGTAATCGATCCTTGGGAGAAGATACATGTTATGTTTTTGATATATTTTCTTCCAAGAATCGATCCTCTTTTATATGTCCTTGGAGTGCCTCCTCAAGAGGCCGACTTGGATAAAGTATTATTTCCTCAAGAGGCCGACTTTGGGCCTTGTCTAATTATTCTTTAAATTAGACCATTAATCAATTTATTAAATAAACAATGAATATTAAATATCTCTTATATTTAATATTATTATTTATATATCGAATTATATACACTATATATATAATGTCTTTATCCAATGCATGAGATATTTGCCGTAAAGGCCATAATATCAACAGGTTTGGGAGTGCAGACCCTAAAGGGTTTGAGGGGCAGCAATGATTGTGATGTCCCCGATATAATTAAATAATTTAATATTAATTGTTTGTATGACCCTGAATCTAATAATATCTTTCAGGCCCCTTTTATTTTATTAGGTAGTTTAATGTTTTGCCGTGTCGGCCTGTTTGTAACCCTTGGAGAAGTTTCCCGGAGCCCATTTATA
This sequence comes from Chamaecyparis obtusa, assembly GCA_027943335.1. Lineage (NCBI taxonomy): Eukaryota > Viridiplantae > Streptophyta > Pinopsida > Cupressales > Cupressaceae > Chamaecyparis > Chamaecyparis obtusa. The sequence goes on from BSBK01000053.1 coordinate 2,741,973, forward strand.
AGGCCGAGTTTGGCATAGATGTAGGCATGGTGAATTTGATGTTTTCTTTGTATTTGCCAATTCTAGTTGGAGTTCTGTACTATTGCAGTTTCGGAGGTGCAAGATCCTCCCTATTTTGTAATTGTAGTTTCGGTGGTTAGCAGCCACCCTAGTCTGCTGTTCGAGATATCATTTTTGATATTTCACTTTGTACTTAATTGAAAGATCGTCAGATTGATGAAATCAAAGATATTTGAATACAATTACTCTAGTGGCGACGACTCATTAATTCCTGTGTAATCCATTGCTCCACATAATATTATTGGCTATACTATTTTGTGCTACTACTTCGACGAAGATCAAACTACCCATTGCAAAGTCTGTCACATCCGAGCATGCCGCAAGGTGCCAATTGCCAAAGCGCCAAGAACCAAGTGCCAAGTGCCAAGTGCCCAGTGTCAAGCGCTAAGTGCCAAGTGCCAACTATTGAGTGCCAAGTGCCAAGTGACAAGTGCCAATTGCTAACTATCAACTGCCAATTGCCAAGCGCCAACTCGCAACTACCAAGCACCAAGTGCCAAGCATCAAGTGTCAAGTGTCAAGTGCCAATTGCCAAGCACCAAGCACTAAGCGCCAAGTGCTAAGCGCCAAGTGCCAAGGGCCAACTGCCAAGTGTCGTAGAGTGTGAGCCATATGTGTGGAGTGTAGCCGTGGGTAGAAGTTGACCATGTAGTGGTAGTTCCGTATGGGTGGAGCTATCGTATTGGACGTGTGGCATTGTGCAGTGGAAGTGTTGTGGGGTGAAGGTGTCGTGCGGTGGAAGTCTTTCTTGTGAAGTGCCAAATTTGAAACGGGCATAGAAGTAATGTGGTACTATACGGAGACATTTCGCGTGGGAGTGACTGGGTATCGTACAAAGATATTACTATCTGGAGGTGACGTGCAGGGTGACTTGGTCACATGAAATACTGTAGGGGTGAAATTGTTGGCCATACATCTATATAGTACATCACAGTGGTATCAAGGCTAGTGATCTTGCTAGCCTGTTGGGGAGATTGAGAGTTTGGGGGTCTGGATCATAGTATGGCACCTAGTGATGGACAATGGTGGTTGAATGCGCTACAAAAGATTGGCAAAGAACTCAGCGATGGTACTGATATTCCATTAGATATATTGGAAGCATATTTGAGTAAGGTGGACTAGTCACCTTGAAGATTTATACAGATGATCCTTGCTCCAATTGAGATCGCCTTAAGACAACTCAGTTTGTTGAGACACCATGACAAGGAAATCAAGCTAGCCACTACAACATGTCTAAGTGAGATTTTGAGAATCTCATCTCCTCAAGTACTGTATGATGATGACACCATGACAAAGATATTGCACTTGATTATTGACAACTTTCAAAGCCTTGATGACATCAGTAGTGATCCATTTGCTAGGAGATTTACAATACTGGAGATTTGTGCAAAAGTCAAAGTAACCTCCTCTTAGATCTAGGATTGCAAGATTTGATCCATGATATGTTTCATCACTTCTTGGTCACAATCAAGGAGTTCCATGATATTAAGGTTTTTTTTGCCATGGAGAGCCTTATGATTTCGTGTATTGAAGAGATGGAGGCAATATCCCAGCCTATCATCTCTATGCTATGGGCTGTTCGTAATCTAGAATGTGTTCCTTCTATTGCAACGTGTAGATTGGTCAATAATGTTTTGAAACATTGTGAAGAAAAATTGAAGTCTCATTTGCACGAGTGTGAGGAAGTTGGTGACGGCAATAAGAGTGATGCACTACATGAGGAGGATGAAGACATGATCACGGGGTCACTTCAGTCACATGAGGATCTGCTAAATCCTGCTACTACACCTACAAGTGGAGAACACCTCGGCCTATATGACAACCAAAGATTGAAGAGGATGCTTGCGTGGAGCTTGCCAAGTCATCATTGATCGATCAACTACAAGGAGACAGACTCTGCCAATGATCCTTTCATGGGCAAGCTCTACAGACGGTTGAGTATGGAGTTCTTCGTTTTGTAGAACATGCGGTAGAAATGATCATTTCTTTTCAGAAAGAGTGGCATCTACATGGGAAGAACAAGTTGCAGATGAGCTATGAGATTCCAGACCATTATTTTTGGGAAGTGCCAAGTGTCAAGCGCCAACTGCTAACTGCCAACTGCCAATTGCCAAGTGCCAACTACCAATTGCCAAGCGTCAAGTGCCAATCGCCAATTGCTGACTGCCAAGCGTCAAGTGCCAAGCACCAAGTGCCAAGCGCCAATTGCTGACTGCCAAGCGTCAAGTGCCAAGCACCAAGTGCCAAGCGCCAATTGCCAATTGGTAAGTGCAAACTGCCAACTGCGAACTGCCAATTGCCAATTGCCAACTGCCAATTGCCAAGTGCCAAGTGCCAAGTGCCAAGTGCCAAGCGCCAAGTGCCAAGTGCCAAGTGTTGTAGAGTGTGAGCTGTACGCGTGGATTGGAGCCGTAGGTAGAAGTTGACCATGTAGTGGTAGTTCCGTATGGGTGGAGTTGTTGTACTGGACGTTTGGCATCGTGCGATGGAAGTGTTGTGGGGTGAAGGAGCCGTGCGGTGGAAATTGCGCTTGTGAAGTGCCAAATTTGAAACAAGCATAGAAGTGACGTGGTAATATATGTAGACATTCTGTGCGAGAGTGACTGGGTGCCGTACAAAGATATTACCGTCTGGAGGTGACGTGCGGGGTGACTTGGTCACACGAAATACTGTAGGGGTGAAATTGTTAGCCATACATCTGTACGGTATATCACAATGATAAGTTGTAGGTGTTAGATGTGAGAAAAACCCAACATTAGAAAAGAGATTGAAGATCACGACTTATGAAAATCATGGTTTTTTTTAACTACAAGCAAGAAACACTATACTATATGAATTTAGAAGTTGCACGGTTGAAAGATATGGTTTGTCACTGAAGAAGGCTGCTTCCTGTCATGTTAAAATGAAAAAAAAAACTCATTGGTGACTTTTTTGCAAGTGACTTGTGTCCATGTGTGGCTCACGAGTACTTGCGAGTCAGACGATTTTCCAGTGATTTTTTCAACTATGATTTGAATATTTTGGATCTTTGATATTTTTCTAAAACCACAGTTGTGGAGTTTGAATAGGATTGTCTAAGTACAGCCCTAGGATGAAACCCTATGACAAAGATTGGGTTTGGTGGTGAAAGTTCCTTCCTAGCTGATACAGTGAGATCTATTCAGGGTTTCAGTTTGCACATAAATATTTTGAGGTGGATCTACTCAAGATTCCCACAAGAGCTGATCGATTGAAGTTTGATAATTTTTTGGAGGTTTGCAAGCAAAAGGAAAATTATTGTTTTCTCTAGCTTTTACAGGTGAGAGGAAGAAATCAAATATATTTGTGTTGTGTGTGAAAAGAGAGAAAAATCAGAAAATGTATTTGCATTGTGGGCAAAGGGAAAATGATGATAAAATAAGATATATTTGTTATTGCTGAGTTTGACCACACCGCTCCATGCCAAGAGTCATACCATTTAGTGGCTCTTTCGAAGAAGCCAGGCAACATTATTAAATAACCCAAGTGGGTTGAAGCTCATAGAAGGCTTTAAAGGCCTTGTGTTTGGTTGAGGCAGCCTCAAAGAGACTCTCCAAATTCATTGCTGCTGTCCAAAGTGAACCGTTGCACTCTTTATGCTGTACTATACCCAAGGGTGGCTGGACAACTTTGAGGAGGTGCAAAGAGGTTTTATAGCGGAGTGCTGACTTTTCCAAAGACGAGGTCAGCATTGTTGCATAAAAATCAGCATTGTTGCATAAAAATACTGAGTTGATTGAAGAAATTTGCTGTATGCGATTTTCTCAAACCTCGGCAGCAATATTCAGGCATAATAAAGTGATGTTTCTGTTTATTACAATTGTAATAATTTATTTGAAAAGAGGATATTAACTGTATGTATAGTTGCAGGGGTACTCGTACCCATACCCTTAGGACGTGTACTGGGTACTGGTATGTGTACCCAAGTACTGGGTACTTAGTGGGGTTCTCAGTGGAGAGCATCATAGCTAAGGACCTTGATTAAAATTTCTGATTTTTGTTTCAGTTTTTTGTTTGCGTATCGGTTGTCCATTTATCAAGCTTATATATGCAATCACTAATCAGTTTGAAACTTTGGTACGATGATTGTATGACATTTCAATTTGTGTACTTAATCTTCAAAGTTAATGTTTGACAGTAAACTTTATCATTTGTTCTTGTTTTGAAAACTCAGTGTCATTATATTTTCAGATTTTCTATACAATATTAAATTATATAAATAAATAAATTGACGTACCCAAAGTATCTCCGTCTCCTATTTTGAAAAAAATATTCATACCCGTACCCGTCCCTGAAGTACACAAGTACCCCCGTCTCCGTGCAACCTTGACTGTATGTAAAGCTGGAAAATCATGTTATGATATTGACTTGTTATATGAATATCCCTTCCAAACAAATTGAAGACAACCCTGATCAGTGACATGCCAACTGTTCGACATATTGTTTGCTCACTATAATCTGTGAAAATAAATTGTTGTGATGAATATACGATTCGGATTTGTAGTTGCAACTCTTGTGATTGTTAGCATTCATAAATCTGTCATATTGGGTTTAATACAAACTGTTTGACAAAATGCTTGTGCAACAAAATTGTAAGTTTGGTAAGGAATTTCTTGGTAAGGGTTCATTCTTACAGGGGGTATTAGTGCTGTGGAACCTGCTAGCCTAAGGGGTACCATGAAATATGAAGATGATCAAGGAACTCATGTTAGAAATGTTGCAAGTCTACCTAGTTTATCAGAAGAATCTCACAACACTGAAAGAGCTTCCAGAGATGGTGGAACCTCATTTCTCTGTTGGAAAGAAAGAAGAGGCTGATGATTCTCTGTTTGAGCATAGTGCTTTAATGCCATCTCTTCCAGAAGTATGGAAGGATATAGAGGTGAAGTTGTTACAGGAAGAACCAAACATGACGAGTCTTCCTGATGGTGCAGATATTGAAGGTTACGTTGATTTGGATTTTGCTAAGTCAACAACTATTGAAACACCATACGAATGTAAGGACATTTCTGATGATTCATTGAGTGAGTATAATACTGTCCTATCATCAATTCAAGACAATTGCAATGCAAAATCTAGAGAGATAGCTGATCTTGGATATGTTAACGAGTTAGGAAAGTGATTAATGCACTGCAGGCAAGTACAAAAGATTGAGAGAGGAACCAGATAATGTGTGATGAATGGGTAAGGGGGGTCAAGGAAGCTAAGATATTAGCTTCTCATGCAAAACAACACCTGCAAAAATAAAGGAAAAGGTTGCTCACATGGACCTTGAAAGCAAGTGTTTTATATGCATCTTTGATTGCTATTATGCAATTTTGACATGCGATTTGCACACATTCTTGGTAATTGTATCTTGGACACTGTTCAAGTCATACATCCTCTGAGTTTAAGCATCTTTCATAGTGGGAAGTTGCGCATGACTGGTCACCAAGGAGTTCTGGAACTCAGAAGTTCATAAGCATGAACAGTTTATTCTTCCTCACCCTTTCTCTCTTGTTGGATTTTTTATAGCATATAGTTAATAACTTAATAGTAATAGTTCAACTTTATATTTAAATAATCCCTCAAATTTTTTGAATGTGAAAGCTGAATCCTCCTATGGTTTTTAAAATAAAGTCAAGCAATTTCTGCTAAACTATTTTGAAAATTTAATGGTTTACTTCATTAACTTTAAGCATCACTGATTAATTCAATAAGAAGTATCTACTTGTTAGGAGCTGTCAATAGCTTATATTCTCAGCAAACGCTAGCTTTAACTGGATTATCAAGCCTTGGGAAAATCTCTCTTCAAAAGAGCCTTGTTTGGTCCTCGTGTTAATGAGTTGAAAAAACCCCTGAACAGATTGATTGGGAGTTAACAGTCATTCTTGACTAAACATAATTTGTATGGTTAGGAATGACGAGTTTAGTAGGTTTTAAGGAATTGATGACTATGTTAATTTTTATAACCTTGTGAATTCTTTATTATTGATTACTGAGAAAGGTTTTATAATCATGGGAATTCTAGCTAATAGCTGAAGTTTTTTTTCATCTTTCAGATTTTTGCTGCTGATTTTGAGAGTTTGATCAGCAGACATTTCTTAGGATTTGTGCTAATACACTTCTCTGTCTGTCATGGATGATTAGTCACAAGATTATGACTTGCTTGTACATATAATTAAGCCTCCAGAAATTAATTGCAATGAGCTTAATGAAAATGCATATAAGATTCAGCGTAAGTAATCAAACATAAGCTACTTGGGATTATGGGCTGTTTTCTTAAGTAGTTAGTTTTCTGTGTTGGTCATTGGTTGATTATTTTTGTGTGGTGAAAAAAGTAATTCTGACACGTCAAAGCAAATAAAATCTTAATAATTCCAGACTAATGTAGTAGCTGAACAGAATCAACAGATACTATCTCCTAATCTAAAAATTGTTGAAAGTTAATTTTTTTTTCAACTATGCATGCAGGATGCAATTATTACAAGGATTGAGGACAAAATAGCAGCTTGGACATTCCTCCCAAAAGGTACGTTGAATGATAGGCATAGAAATGCTTTGTAACTTTTATTGTTTGTGTTATTTCTTTCTAGAACTAATTGATTGGCTCTTGCACAGACTTATTGTTTTATCTCATGGCGCTTATATCTATTTAGGCTTTATGATTCATTCATCTAGATAACTATAGAATTTATAGATGTTCTGGAAGGATATAGATGTCACTGAGTTATGGTGCGGGAAATTGCTCTGCTACGTCATACAGGGACTTAATGCATTCTTTTATGTGCAACACTATGGAGGCTAAATGTTTTGAGTTTTCAGTGTCTTCATTTCTAATTGAATGTTTCCAACTCGTGTAAAGACTTTTTGTCAACAACCTGATTTCAGCTTCAATAAGGTGTGATGATGCTTGAGAGAGAGAACCAAAGATATTCAATACATATAACAATTTTGATCATCCTTAATAAGGATGGCTTGCATGTATAAATTTTTTTTTAATTGGTTTGTATCATTTTTTACAAATCACTAGAAATTTATAAGTGTTGGCTCCAAGTATCATTTCTTCTTTATTTTCTAAGCACCCTGAACATTAATATTTTTCACAAGCATGCAATGAATGACTGTTTTTGGCCCTCCTAAGGTTTTTAAGAATATGCTTTATCCAATGAAGGATCTTGTAATGTCCCCGTTTTTCAGGCTCTTGGGATTAGCCTATCATGTGACCCTCGTAGGCTAATGAGGATGGACAGAGGGTCTCTTTCAGTGGGCATCTACTTCAGGATTCAGTATGCTTTGGTTTGGTGTCATTTGGACTTTCTTTGCTATAGTTTTGCCACGTTTACTATTTATAGTAAGCCTAATGTTGTTCGAGAAGGACCCTTTCTATTTTTGGAAAGTGCATTTGGTCACGTGGGGAATTAATAAGTGTGACTCTTGTTTTAGACGACATATTAAAATGATAAGTATTTTGGGAGTTATTATTTTGGTGGCCAAATTATTATTAAATCATTAAATGGCTTATTATAAAGTTATAATTTAATTTTATAATTTCACTTAAGTTGTGCGTTGAGTCATCATGTGAAGGGGCCACTTATTTAATTAATTCATGGAAGCCTAAACCAAGGTATTAATTAAAAGTATTGGAGTAAATGAATTATTAAAAAGAAAAGTATATCTATTTATCCCACATTACTAAGGATTGTGTTTGAGCTCTCACAAGAAAGAATAAAAAGGGACTTAAGAGCTCATTCTCAAATATCTTATGTCATTTTGATAAAATTTGTGAAGTGTGAAAAGTTTCTTTGAAAGAGAAAATCGATTTTCCTTGGAGAGCTAGGGTTTTGGAACTTGGTCTTCATTTTTTGGAGAGAGTTCTTTAGCAATACTTGTGCTTGGTCTTCAACTATGGAGAGAGCACCACAATTCATTACTAGATTCACCAAGTTGGATCGAATTCATAAGCATATCTGTAGATTTGTATTGTAATATTCTAGTTTAAGGTTGTCGTACAATTGCTGCAGGAACCGTACGGATGTGAGGGAAATTGCTAGAAAGCTGTGTATTTGTTTACAGCTGCGTGTGAGATAGGAAGTGCTGCGCCAATGTGTATGGAGCTGAAAAATATTTCCTTGGAGAGCTGTGTTTAATGTTTGTGAATGCTGGGAGCAATTTCTTTGGGCTGCGTGGCACCTTAGACAGCTGTGTTATTTATTTTAGAGGCTGTGACACTATTTTCAGAGGCTGTGGCAACTGCTGGGGGTTGTGTAAACCATTCCTTTGGGCAGGGTTTCATCTACAACAAACATTTAAGACTAAGGTGCATTATTTCAGAATAATATAAGCTTTGTGATGATCATATTTTATGAGATATAGAATTAAATACTGTTATTGATGAGCATTCAAAAATGAAATAAATTTGCTGTTCTGGTTTGAATTTTGGAAACATTTACATTAAAATTATATATGTTTGAAATTCAATATGATTTGCAAATAAATTTGAGATAGAAGTAAGTCTGCAGCTGAGAGCCAGTTGGGCTCATCACAGATCTATTGGACCTTTAAATGCAAAAGGGAACTTATTTAATTTTGTTTTCACATGGAAAACATCGTGATCAATTCAAGTAATGGTCAAATAATGTCGTGCTGACATATTGTGATGTCCCCATTATTAAAAAAAATAAGATAATAATGTTTGTATTTGGGGTTCGGATCGATTCATGTATATCTCGGGTCCATCTTTTATTTTTACCGTAGGTGTAGGTGTTGCCGTGTCGGTTCTATTTGTGCACCCTCAGGAGTTTATTTGACGGGTATTTATGACTGGCGTGTAGGATGTATTTTTCATGCAAACTGGATATTTTATTTGTGATTGCGAATTCTAATTGGAGTTCTGTTGTATGCCATTTCAGAGGTGAAAGACCCTCCCTATTTGGTATTTGCAGTTTCGGTGAGAGTAACTCCTCACCCTATTTTGTTGGCTCTGTGTGCATTCGAAACTATTGTAATATGAAGTGCTATCATTATTGAATATAAATTCCTTATTTCTTGTGTGAATCCTCATTCTTGGAGTAGTCAACCATCTCTTTGTTTTATATATTGATTCACAGTTGCCATCGCTGACAATTTCATTGTGCCATTCGTACGATGCTAACACGGTCTTGAAGTAGCAAGTACAATCCTTTGTTGCCATACAGACTAGTGTGCACCATATGCCAAATTGGGCGAGTGAATACCTTGATCGTACAAGTGACTTTGGTTGGCACCGTACTAACTACTAGAGCAGGTAGTGCCGTACGACACTCCACTGAAGGGAAGGTTGTTTGACCGAGCGCCAAACACAATCACCGCCACACAAATCATTGCAAGAGATTGCTGGTCCATGGTCGATCGTCCATCCTACCGTATGAGCAGTAGTCATATCGTACGAACAACAATCTTGCCGTACGATCAGTAGCCTTTCCGTATGAAACCAACATCCGACCGTACACCGTTTCCACCCTTTCCTACGCTGCCAATAAGATCGCATCCGAAGAGTCTAGCAGTCATTGTCGAAACATCACAGTGGTATCAGAGTTGGTGGTTATGCCAGCCTGTTGGAGGTGAATGCAAGTTTATACCCGAAGGAGAAGGAGGTATCATTTTGTTGATAGAATGGGGGAACCACAAGATCCTGTTGCAGAAGTCATGACCCTGCTAAGAAAGCTCACCAGAAGTCAAGCCCAGGTCAACGACACTCAATGACTCAAGGAGGAAACATTACGAAAATTGGCTGAAGGGAAGATATCTAGAGAACAAAATGGGCATAGTGATAACTCAGTTACAAGAAGAACAAATCCTCTACCCACACGTTTACGACCCTCGATTCCAACTTTCCCTCCAAGGATTGAGGCACCGCATAGAGAGTGGGAACCTACCTTCCAGGAAATTCAAGAACAACTACGGGAAGATTGGAGGAACGCGAATATGGAAGGAGACATCCTACAGAGATTATGTTGATCTTAGAATGACGTACTTCGACGGCGGCAACCGTGGCTACTTTAACGATGACCTCAAGAGGAAAATAGGCAAGGTGAATCTGTCGCCGTTTGATGGATTTGGATCAATCTCGACACAGGCATGGGTGCTGAAGGCGGACACATAGCCCGAAGAAGCAATCAAATTTGTTGCACTCCACTTGGAAGTAGTTGCACACGAATGGTGGCATCACAACTTGGTTACTCTTAGTCATGATCAAGTAACCTCTTATGCCGAATTCACAGAGAGGCTTATAGACCAATTCGACGGAAAGGATACAAAGCTAAATTTCAAGGAATTGTCGCAACTGAGGCAAACTGGATTGGTTGACAATTACATTACTAAATTCTAGAGGTTGTTAGTGCTAGTGACGGACATCCCGGAGAGGGGCTGATTGTGTTTTTCATGGATGGGCTGATGGAGCCTCTGAAGGCATGGGTGAAAGGGTTAAACTCTAGCACTCTCTCCAAGGCAATTAAGAAGGCACGTGGCATGGCGACATCACCGACTTCATCATCTCAGAATTATTCACACCCCAAACCACCTCCACTTTCGAAGGAAAAGGACCACAAATTCCCTCCAAGGAAACCATTGTTGGATGAAGCTACTAGACAAGAACTCAGAAGAAGGAAGCTTTGTTTTACTTGCAAGGATTCATGGGAGCTTGGGCACAAATGCTTAGGAAAGGGAAAAATGCACTACATTGAGGTTTTGTCTGACGGAGAAGATGAACATGAGGAAATCGAGCCTGAAGGTCAGCAAGTTTCATCGGGTGACACCATGGACCATGCGGAGAGGATTGCCACGTTGGAACGGCGAGGAGGTGCCATCTCAGCACTTGCAGGCACTTTGAGGTGTACAGTATTTCGGGTGCGGGGTATACTTCAAGGACATCGGGTGGTAGTCATGATCAACAGTAGGGTCACATTCAACTTCATCAATTCATCACTCGTGAACCGCAGAGGGTGCATACAAATGGTGGCATCACAACTTGGTTAGTCTCGGTCATGATCAAATAACCTCTTATGCCGAATTCACAAAGAGGCTTACATATCGCTTTGACGGAAAGGATCCAGAGCTAAATTTCAAGGAATTGGCACAACTGAGGTGTTAGCAATATAAGTTATCATTAGTGTATTTCATCAAGCCCATTCACACCGGTTGAGGATCACCGGTTGCTCGCATTACTTAGATGACACCGGTAGATAAAGCACATAGTATATGCACCGATCAACTAAATAGTTAGATAAACCGGTAGACTGAACCAAGTACTCAGTATCGGTCTTATTCAGCATCCAACGACAAACCGGTACTGATCTAACTAATAGAAAAATCTGGTCCAGTTTTTGTGGAACAGTTTGAGTTACAGTTCGAGTTAAGAGCCTGATTATGTGAGACATCCATTACTTTGATCCGAAGTTAACCGTTCAACTTGAGTTAGCTTTAAGTTCTACGGATGATCTCAAGATAAACTCTAGATCACAACTAGATCACAACGCACAACTTTCTTGCGTTGCATATTTTATGGTCAAGTTGATTCCTCGACGGTTCTATGAGTCAAGAGGATCACTCTTGTATAAATATTAGTAACAGGACGCAAAGTAAGGTGTTGTTGTTGATAAGTGAAAAACGCAAAGAGCAGAGGAAAGATATTTTTTGAGGAGTGCTACAGGCACAAAGGTGAAGGTAGAAAAAAAGATCAACAACCAGGCAAACAGGGGAAGGAATCTACAGGTATGATCTAATCAGACAATCAGTGTCATTATAGATCACTATTTTTGAAAGATATTTCATCATATACAAATCCCTATATTAGGGTGGACCTAATCGGTTCATTGTAAAAATCCCCTAACAGGGTAACATCTTGTTGATGTGCAAAGTCCTGTAACCAGGCAGCTCCTAACAGGGTTTAGATCTTAACAGATTTCTTGTAAAATCCCTTAACCGGTAGCACCTTAACCAGTGCTTTGTAAGCTCCTAACAGGGCGCCTTCATTTGGAACTAGTGAAGTTGTGAGCTCTGTCTCACCGTGGTTTTTCTCTCTAACCGAGGGTTTCCACGTACAAATATTTGTGTAGATCTATGTGATTCAGTTTATGCTTGAGAATGACTGTTAACCTTCTACTTTGCATTCAAGAATCTGTTTGCAAGTTTTAAACAGTAAGATTTAGTATTTTCTGATTCACCCCCCCCCCCCCCCCCCCTCCTCGTAACCGGTAAGATAACATCAATTGGTATCAGATTCAAGTTCTCTACACAATAAAAGTTTAACAACTTGAGAAAAAGATCATGGAGGTTTACCGGTACCAGAAACAGCTAGAGGAAGCCAATGACATTATTGCCTCGCTGGAAAATAGACTGAGGAAGTCACTTGCAAAGAGAAAGGAGCTGGTTCTGCAACTAAATGAGAGCAATGAAACCATCGATGAACTCTCTGGGCAGAGTGGGTTTGATGAGGCCGAGGAAGCAGTCTCCGAGCTTACGGAAAAGAATCAGATCCTAACCAGTCAGATTACTGATCTCAAAAGGGAGCAAAAGTTAAATGCTCTAAGAATGACTGAACTGATTGAGTAGAAACGAAAAATTGAAAGCGAAAGGAACACAACAGTCAAGACATCAACAACTTCTGAAAAAGCAATGAACTGGGCAGAGGAAGCTGCAAGAGCCAATGAACTCCTCATTATGCAACTCCAAGAGGACTTGTTGATTGCCACCTAGGAAAATGACAATATGCATAAAGCATGGCAGGGTAGAGATGAAGCATGCAAGAAGCTGGCAATCGAGATATATCAACTTAAGGAACAAATGAAAGTCCTTGAAAGAAGGAATCAAATGCTAAGAAGATACAATGAAAGCCCAGTCAAGCTCGATGAGCAACTCAATGCTCAACGAAGGCACAATGATCACAACAGTCTCGGATTTACTGGTGGAGTCAACAAAAGGAAGACGCTAGCACAAAGAGGTAGGAAAAACTTTTACACCTCTTGTAAGCCTAGTGGAAACCCAGGTCATGACACTAAAGACTGTAGAAATGCACCAGTAAGAACCAACAACAGTTACTGCAAAAACTGTTGCAAAAAGGGCCACAAGACCAACGAGTGCTGGTCTAGTCCCTTATCCGTGTCCATCGCAAGTAGGGGAAGCTTCAATGGATACTGTTATGCCTGCAACAAATTTGGACACAAGGCTGAAGAATGCAAATCAAAGACTATGGCATTTAGATCACCCAGATCGATATTCTCAAAAAGGGGTAGAAACTGGAATGCAACTGATCATCCAAATAAAGAGATGCATTGCAACAGAGAATCATGGAGCAAACCACCTAATCCAAGAGGGATGAATCCATGGAAAGCAACCGGTATAGTTTGCCATTACTGCAACAAAGTTGGTCACCTAGCTAAAAACTGCCAGAACTAGAACAGGAACAGAAACAAAGGATCGGATGGACCGGTGGTGAAGACCTTGAGTTTTGATAAAAGGAACAACAAAGACAAAGAAACCAAGAAAGTAGTGAAGAAAATATGGTTTGTCAAGGAATCAAAGAACTCTGCCGAGGAGGCAACGGAGGCAAAATCATCATCACAAGATGGTGATATTTCTTTTGCAAATTAAGTCTTCAAGGCCTAGAGGGAACCGGTAGTACAACTATCGTTCCCGGTAGAATTGGTGAGTCCTATCTCACTTAGGCTACAAAACAAACTGGAAGGACATGAGGCGATCAACCGGGACATGCCTAATTGAAAAAGTCAAACTACCGGTTAGAAAAGGCGTCAAGAAAGGTTAGGTAAGGCATTTATTACTATAGCCTTTTAACAAATAGTTATTGTTTGGTAATTACCGTTATGCCCTATTCCTATAGAAGAAAAGAAGGTTAACTCTTTCCTTTTTACCTTGCGATTTTATGTTATCTAATCTTTGTTCGAGCAATATTCTTGCAATTTGATCATTGAGTAAGATTATTTGTCAAACCGATCTAATCATCGCTAAGCAACCAAGTTAGAACAATGGCATCCTCATCATACGGAGTGTAATCCTTGTTCTTGCAAATCAAACGGAGTGTAATCCTTTTGACATCTAGCCAAATCAAGACAGGGAGATCGACATGGCTGGCGCGCTCTCCTCAATACCTAAAGGAGTGCTCCTGATAGAAGATGTAACTACGTTTATTCACGCTAAGCAAAAAGAGCTAGGAGAAATGTACATATAGAACGAGTATCGCTCGTTGTGCCCTGATGGTAATCATCCCAATGGCTACGCAAAGCTGGTATCATCGAGAATCATAAATGGAGTCTCATATCTAGTCATCTTCAAACCTGAGTGGATTCGTATGGTAGTCAGTCGGGTGCATGATCCGGGATTTTGGCTTATGAGAGGAATCTGCACTTCAATCATGAAAGAAGATCTCTACAGGGTAACTGGGTTCTACAATCAGGGAGAGGTGCTTACTCTGAGAACCATATCTAATGCAGTGGTGGCTAACCTGACAAAGTCAAAATCCGACAAGCAATTGATGACCGTAACTGACATTGAGGATCTAGTTGTTTGGTTCGCATCAGCTGTAATCGGTTACAAAGTATATCAATCAACCTCAATAGCATACCAGGTGGAGGCATACATGCAGCCTTCAGAATTGTTCATGACGACGCACAATATGATATATGCGAAATGCTAAGAGGACAAATCTTTGAAAACATGAAGAAGCTGGGCATCGTCAAAAAGAAATCACTGAAATTTGGAACACTCTTGGTATGTCTTCACTTCTACTATTCTAACTTCTTTCTTGGTAAAGGAAAAGTAATGTGGGCAATAGATCGACCGGTCATGATGCAAATCAGTAACATGGCTAACGAACTAGGAGACCAGTTTGACAAGGAAATGACCAATTACTTCAATGCATTTCAACTAAAAATGCATGCTAGAGAAAGAATCCCATCCACTATTGTTGAAAAATACAAAAAGGAGGTATGTTTTCTGGTGTCTATTGACTCCTACATCATTCAAGCAATAGAACCAAGAACCAAGTACGCACCTGAGTTTGGATACGAAATCACAACAAAGTTTGCAATGATGTATGTAGAGGCCCTGGAAAAAGCACATTTGGATTCTGGTGCTCAATGGTTTGGAACCTATGAGGAGATAGAAAAGAATTTAAAGCAGGCGCCAATCAAGAATGTCTATGTAAAAAGATCGCCCGCGCCAAAGAAGAAACCTGAAATTGCACCACCAATAGCACAAAAGAGAAAAGCTCAACCAGAGCCAAGCACACAGGAGCAAGAAGCAGAAGAAACCGATTCGGAGGATGCAGTTCCGCTCAGCGAAAGAAAGAAGAGGACCGGTAAGCAAGCAAAGGTGGATCCACCAAGAAAAGGTAAACCAACAATAGATGAATTCATAACAGGACTGAAAGAAACCGGAGGAATGGGTAATGTTAGTAGAAGATACACTTTGGCAAATGATGAAGACCGAAGAAAAATTGAAGATGCTATCGTTGAATACCTGCATAAGTTCAATCTAAGCCCTATTGAGCTTCAGAAGGTACTGCGTAAGGATCTGTTGAACATCCTTCAAGGCAGGTGGAAAGCTTCAATGGAAAAGGAAAAAGAGCTAAGGATTCAAGCTCTGTTAGAAGTGCAAAATCATCTCACTCTAGAAGAAGCGAGCCAACAAGTTGAACTACACCAGCAGAACTTCCTGATAAAGAAAAGAACACACCTCTTGCTGATTGGAGAAACCGAGAAAGTCCAAACTGAAGGAGTAGCCATCTGGCACAACCTACTTCAGACACAACAAAAAGCAGAGGAAGCACGCCAAAAGGCAACAGCTCCACCGGTTCATGGTACCGGAAAAGGAAAAGGAGTACTTAGAGTAGACAAACCGGTCATCGTTGACATAACCGATGAATCGACAAATCCTACCCTTTTATCTCCAAAAAAGGTAAGGCTCGCACCATAATTGTTAATGACATTGTAGCTGAAATTACCAATTTTGGAGAAATAGATAATGCAGCCAAATGATATAGCGTGTTAGCTGAGGAAGACAAACAGGCAATAGAAGCTCTTGTTGAAAGTCTTCTAGACTTCATGGAAACACCCAGGGATTATAGAGGCAAGTTTCCTCTCGAATTAAATGGCAAGCTTAAAGAAAAATGGAGAATCGGTCTGGAGAGAAACTCACAAATCAATAGAGAAGCACTAGAGAAAGCTAGACCTGGCTTGAGTAATAAAAATATCATGCTTCTTTTAGGTGATGCATCTATGAATTTAGATACGAATTAGAGTCGCCAAGATTCTCAATGGTTATGAGAATGACGTCTTTAAAGAGACCTTGAATTTCTGGGAGCAGTATGATTTCATACCCTAGAAGAAACAGGTCCTTAGGATCACACCACTACAATTGTTGATCCACCTGTTCAGTTTACTGCAACTCAGACTCCGATATCTGATGAGCAGGAAGTCTTCACAGAAAAGTTCACTTCTAGTGAACCGGTTAGATTGGGACAGACTTTTGTCAATCTTCCTACTGACGGATCAGATCAAAGAGGTGAAGGGATCCCTACAAATGATCTTCATATAGCTGAAGAACAACTGCAATCACAAGAGCCCTCACATCAAGTAGAAGAAGCTATGCCTGAGATTCACCTTCAGGAACTAGGAGCCAGACCGGAAGAGGGAAACAAGATAGACCAACAAGATGTAAAACAACATGAGCAAGCTCCAAAGGCACAAGAATAGAGTAGAGAAAAGGATCAAGAAACTCTTGCCAGCTCCTCTAAAAGAAAGATCACATCCTCTGGAGAATCTGAAGCAAAAAGGAGCAAAGCAACCGATACAATAGTTGACATCAGCAAAATGTCAACAAGACAGTTGAAAGAGCTCACTTAAAGAAAACAAGATATGGTTTTGGATAAAGTAAAAGATATCTTGTACAACTTTGTGCCGAATGCTGATATAGATGAAGATAAACTGGTCATCGACCAGTTGGAAGTGCTGACTGCAACCATTGGTGAAGATCTGACTGATCCAGAAACAGTGGCTATTGAACACTGCGCAGAAAAGAGTAGAGCTTCTTCACAAGCAAGTTGCAAATATTAAAGCCATTTTGCTAAATAATCTAAAAGTTCTTCAACAGCAGATACAAGTTGCAGTTTGTTAAGCATTTTTCAAATTTTGAGATTTTCTTGATTGACTTAACCGACAAAGCTACAAAGACTTCAGAAGACATAAGAGCTTTGTCCAACCAATTTGACATCAAGACCAAAACAGCCACAACTTTCAGCAGAGAAATGGCTAGTCTTACTCTAGTCCTCAGAAAGGCTGCAGAAGAAGAGAACAAAATGATTCAAGACATCATTGGATTCTAGATGTTTTTGGCCCCAACTCTTGATTTCATGCACCAGACAGCTACTTCAATTGATGTTCTGGTCAATGAACCAGACTACAAAATTGTCGATGATATGGAAAACATCATTGTATCTCTCAAGGCTGCCCAACAAAACATTGAACATGTAATCGGTCAATGGGCACCGTTTCTACACTTTGCAAGAACATTTATAAGGATATCTTCACACAACTTCAAATGTGAAGGAAGCCATACCCCTTTGTCTTATGGAGGCAAAAAGGGGAAGCTATTTGTAATGAAAACCAAAGGACTCAGTCAGGGGAAGTACTCAGTCAGGGGAAGTTTTGGGTAGGAGCAGAGCATTCAATTAGGCAAGACAGCAAGGGAAGTATTCTATCTCACTGACCAAGGTTTGAACAACTATTGTATGAATGGTTTTGTTTTTGTCTATTTTGCCACCAATGACAAAGGGGAAGATTGTTAGCAATATAAGTTGTCATTAGTGTATTTCATCAAACCCATTCACATCGGTCGAGGATCACTGGTCGCTTGCATTACTTAGATGACACCAGTAGATAAAGCACATAGTATATGCACCGGTCAACTAAGTAGTTAGATAAATCGATAGACTGAACCAAGTACTCAGTATTGGTCTTATTCATCATCCAACGACAAACCGGTACTGATCTAACTGATAGAAAAATTCGGTCCAGTTTTTGTGGAACAGTTTGAGTTATAGTTCGAGTTAAGAGCCTGATTATGCGAGACATCCATTACTTTGATGTGAAGTTAATTGTTCAACTTGAGTTAGCTTTAAGTTCTACGAATGATCTCAAGATAAACTCTAGATCACAACTAGATCACAACGCACAGCTTTCTTGCGTTGCATATTTTATGGTCAAGTTTATTCCCCGACGATTCTCTGTGTCAAGAGGATCACTCTTGTATAAATATTAGTAATAGGACGCAAAGTAAGGTGTTGTTGATGATAAGTGAAAAATGCAGAGAGCAGAGGAAAGATATCTACTGAGAAGTGCTACAGGCACAAAGGTGAAGGTAGAAAAGAAGATCAACAGCCAGGCAAACAAAGGAAGGAATCTACAGGTATGATCTAATCAGACAATCAGTGTCATTATAGATCACTGTTTTTGAAAGATATTTCATCATATACAAATCCCTATATTAGGGTGGACCTAATCGGTTTGTTGTAAAAATCCCCTAACAGGGTAACATCTTGTTGATGTGCAAAGTCCTGTAACCAGGCAGCTCCTAACAGGGTTTAGATCTTAACAAATCTCTTGTAAAATCCCTTAACCGCATAGCACCTTAACCAGTGCTTTGTAAGCTCCTAACAGGGCGCCTTCATTTGGAACTAGTGAAGTTGTGAGCTCTGTCT
This sequence comes from Chamaecyparis obtusa, assembly GCA_027943335.1. Lineage (NCBI taxonomy): Eukaryota > Viridiplantae > Streptophyta > Pinopsida > Cupressales > Cupressaceae > Chamaecyparis > Chamaecyparis obtusa. The sequence goes on from BSBK01000053.1 coordinate 2,760,781, forward strand.
CACCATGGTTTTTTCTCTCTAACTGAGGGTTTCCACGTACAAATATTTGTGTAGATCTGTGTGATTTAGTTTATGCTTGAGAATGACTGTTAACTTTCTACTTTGCATTCAAGAATCTGTTTGCAAGTTTTAAACAGTAAGATTTAGTATTTTCTGATTCACCCCCGCCCTCTTAGTAATCGGTAAGATAACATCATGAGGCAAATTGGATTGGTCGACAATTACATCATTGAATTCTAGAGGTTGTCAGTGCTAGTGAAGGACATCTCAGAGAGGCTGCAGACTGTGTTATTAATGGATGGGATGATGGAGCCTCTAAAGGGATGGGTGAAAGGGTTCAACCCTAGCACTCTCTTCGAGGCAATCAAGAAGGCACGCGATATGGTGACATCATTAGCTTCATCATCTCAGAATTATTCACACCCCAAGCCACCTCTAGTTCTGAGGGAAAAGGACCACAAATTCCCTCCAAGGAAACCATCATTGGATGAAGCTACCAGACAAGAACTCAGAAGAAGGAAGCTCTATTTTACTTGCAAGGAGCCATGGGAGCTTGGGCACAGATGCTTAGGAAATGGAAAAATACACTGCATTGAGGTTTTGTCTGACGAAGAAGATGAACATGAGGAAACTGAGCCTGAAGGTCAGCAAATTTTATTGGGTGACACCATGGATCACGCGGAGAGGATTGCCACGTTGGTATGGCGAGGAGGTCCCATCTCAGCACTTGCAAGCACTCCGAGGTGTACAGTATTTCGAGTGTGGGGTACACTTCAAGAACAACAGGTGGTAGTCAAGCTTGATAGTGGGGCCACGCTCAACTTCATCAATTCATCACTCGTGAACTGCAGAGGGTTGCATGCAGAGGCACACGAAGGGTTCCGGGTCAAGGTGGCGGGTGGAAACCTTCTATCATGCACCCATCTGGTTCTACAATTGAGCATCACAATGGGAAATCACACAGTGACAAACGACTTCTTCGTGGTGGATCTGGATGACATGGAAGTGATATTGGGTATTCAGTGGATGGAGGCTCTTGACGAGTACACACAGAGTCTCAAAAGGATGGAATTCTCCTTCGAAGTAGATGGCAAAAAAGGTAGTCCTACGGGGAATGTCGAATGACGGCTTGAGGGAGATCTCAACATGACGAATGGAGACAATTTTTAGACACGATGATGTGGTTTGGGCCGCGCATTGCTTCAATTTAGTAGAAACTATACACGGACAATAAACCTGCAACCAAGATGAAGAGCTTCAAGCAATTTTTGATAAGCACCACATGATCTTCACTGACATTCCACCTAGCATACCCTCAGATCGCGAATTTGAGCATACTATTGAGTTGGAGGCTGGTGCCAAGCCCGTCATCACCACACCATACTGTCATCCTAAATAGTTGAAGGATGAGATTGAAAAGACAATCTAGGAGCTTCTCGACAAAGGATGGATCAGACCCAACTCTAGCCCCTTCGCATTGTTGGTAGTGTTGGTGAAGAAGGATGGAACCCTCCAGATGTCTGGACTACTGTGCTTTGATTAAGAAGATCATCAAGAACAGGTAACCTATTTCCAGGATCGAGTTGTTGGATGAGTTACACGACACAGTCTATTTTTCCAAGATAGACCTCCATTCCGAATATCACCAAATCCGCATGAGGGAACAAGATGTGGAGAAAGCAACCTTCCGCTGCCATTATGGACATTATGAGTTCTTGGTCATGCCATTTGGGTTGACCAACGCTCCAGCCACGTTCCAGTTTTGCATGAACCACATCTTCAACAAGCAACTGCACAAGTTTTTGTTGGTATTCTTTGATGATATACTTATTTACAGTAAGACATGGGAGGAGCATCTGAGGCATTTAGACAAAGTGCTAGGGATTATGGAGATTAAGTTTATTCGCCAAAAAGTCCAAATGTGAATTTGGAATGACAAAAATATTATAGCTGGAACACATCATCAGTGGCCGAGGGGTTTAGGTGCATCAAGAGAAGATTCAAGCCATTTCGGACTGGCCACCTCCCAAAACCCTCTCGTAGCTGCGTGGATTCTTTGGGTTGTGCAGTTACTGCAAAAGGTTTGTGAAAGGGTTTTCACAACTCAGCTCACCACTAACAGATTTGACGAAGAAAGGATCTTTCTAGTGGAATGAGCAGGCACAACACACTTTCAACAAGTTGAAGGAAGCCATGAGTTCTTGTCCAGTTCTCGCACTGCCAGATTTCACTCGACCTTTCATCCTAGAGTGCGACGCATCCAATGAAGGCATCAGGGCCGTACTAATGCAAGACCGTCACCCCATTGCATTTGAGAGTCAGAAGCTTTTGGGAGCCGAGTGATTGTATTCCATCTACAATAAAGAAATGCTTGCCATCATGCACGCTCTGACGAAGTTTCGACAATTCGTCGTTGGGGCAAAGTTCGTCCTCCGTACGGACCACAACAGCCTGAGGTATTTCCTGGAGCAGAGGGAGTTGAACGAACGACAACAGAAGTGGGTGAGCAAAATCCAAGCATTTGACTTTGATATTGAATACGTAAAGGGTAAAAATAATGTTGTGGCGGACGTGCTGTCAAGAAGGAATGCCATATGCTCTCTGTCTCACATCTCAACAGATTGGAAGGCACACCTGTTAGTTGAATATTCCAAGAGCACACTCGCATGTCAGCTGATAGATGGTGAAGTGCAAGATGATAGGTACCGGGTGGTTGACGACATCATTTACTACAAGGACAATTTATTTGGTACTTGAGTCCAAGATGAAGGAGAGAATTTTAAAAGAGATGCACGACTCAGCCTTGATTGGGCATCCAGGATACCTAAAGACCTACAGACAAATCAGAGAAAGGTTTTCGTGGAAGGGTCTCAAGAATGATGTCCTACAGTACGTTCGGGAATGTGCCACCTACCAGCAGAACAAATCTGAGAACACCCTACTTGAAGGACTGCTTCAACCATTGCCAACACCTAAACAATAGTGGGATAACATCTCGATGGACTTCATTTCCGAGCTTCCTAATATGCAAGGGAAGGACTGTATCTTCGTTGTGGTTGACTGGCTTACCAAATATGCTCACTTCTTCGCTATTTCCACTGGGTATCAGGCGGCACAAGTGACAAAGTTATTCTTCCGTGAAGTATTCCATTTGCACGGTCTTCCCCGAAACATAGTAAGCGACAGGGATAGCTGTTTCCTCAACACTTTTTGGACATAACTGTTTCGGCTTGCAGGAACAACATTGTCACCAAGTACAAGTTATCACCCACAAACAAATGGACAAATAGAGATTGTGAATAAGTGGTTGGAAGGTTACCTGTAGAACTATGTTTCAGCACAACAAAAGGCATGGGTTAAGTGGTTGCATATGGGTGAGCACTGTTACAATACCACGTACCACATGTCAATTGGGATGGCGCCATTCAAAGCATTATACAATTATTTGCCCCCATCATTTGTGGATATGGTGTTGGGTGACAGTCATGCACCAAAGGCCAAGGATTGGCTACAAGAGGGTTTGGATATTTTGAGATCTCTCAAGGAAAACCTTCAAAGGGCCTACAACCAACAAAATATGTATGCTGATAGGCACCGAATCGAGAGAAGTTTTGATGTTGGTGACTTGGTATACCTCCGGCTTCAGCCCTGTAGACAATCTTCTCTGAAGGCATGTGGCAAAGAGAAGTTGAGGCCACGTTTTTACGGGCTGTACTGTGTGGTTCGAAGGGTAGGCAAAGTTGCCTATGAATTGGAGCTGCTTGAAGGGAGCCAAATCCACAATGTGTTCCATGTGTCTTGCTTGAAGAAGGCCGTGAGACAACATGTCACAGTATCAAAGGATCTGCCACCCATTGACGAAGAAGAAAAATTAGCTCTGGAGCCAGCTGAGATCATGGACACTCGGGAGAATAAGCCGAGGACACGCACTGTCAAGGAATTGCTTGTGCGTTGGAAGGATCTCTACCGATAGAAGATGTTACATGGGAAGGCGAACCAATTTTGGAGCACCCCAGTTTGCAATTGCTTGAGGACAAGCAATTTTAGGGTCGGGAGGACTGTGATGTCCCTATTATTAAATAAAATAAGATAATAATATTTGTATTTGGGGTCCCGATCGATTCATGTATATCTCAGGCCCATCTTTTATTTTTACTATATGTGTAGGTGTTGCTGTGTTGGATCTATTTGTGCACCCTCGGGAGTTTATCCGACGGGTATTTATGACTGACGTGTAGGTTGTATTTTTCATACGAACTTGATATTTTATTTGTGATTGCGAATTCCAGTTGGAGTTCTGTTGTATGCTATTTCAGAGGTAAAAGACCCTCCGTATTTGGTATTTGCAGTTTTGGTGGGAGTAACTCCTCACCCTATTCTGTTGGCTTTGCATGTGTCCGAAACTATTGTAATATGAAGTGCTATCATTATTAACTATAAATTCCTTATTTCTTGTGTGAATCCTCAGTCTTGGAGTAGTCAACCATCTCTCTGTTTTATATATTGATTCATAGTTGCCATCGTCGACAATTTCATTGTGCCATTCGTACAATGCTAACGTGGTACTGAAGTAGCAAGTACGGTCCTTTGTTGTCGTATGAACTAGTGTGCACCATATGACAAATTGGGTGAGTGAATACCTTGACTATATGGGTGACTTTGGTTGGCACCATACGGATTGCTAGAGTGGGTAGTGCTGTACGACACTCCACCAAAAGGAAGGTTGTTTGATCAAATGCCAAACATAGTCACCGCCACACAAATCATTGTAGGAGGTTGCCAGTCCATGGTCGGTTGTCCATACTATCGTACGGGCTGCAGTTATACCGTACAAACAACAATCTTGCCGTACGAAACCAACATCCCATCGTACGCCATCTCCACCCTTTTCTACTCTGCCAATAAGATTGCGTCCAAAGAATCTTCTAGTCATCGTCGGAACATCACACATATGTTAGGAGTTGAACCAAACAAATTAATTTAAAAAAAATATACTAAATCAAATCGGTAGATCTAAGGTCACAAATGATTCATGTATTTTTTCTATGAGGGGAGTTGTAAAGTTATGTAATATGTATATTTCTTTTTGTGGATATGTGGGTTGCCACTTAATGTTTTATTCATCCTTTGTCTATCATATGCATTTGCAAATCTTACATAATGCATGATCATTTAGGAAAAAATTGGCACTTAGAGAGCATTCAAATAACTCCAAGCATTGAATTTGCATTGAAAGTAGTGTTCCATGGGGATGCACCCCTCTTAAATCTGTTGATCTTGAAGCTAGGGACATTTCTAGGATGTGGGTATGCCAAGGATGGATTGCCCCAATACCCCCCAGGCTTAGAAATAGGGACAAGAAGTCCCTGTGATGTTTTCCTCAAAGAGGGGATGTCTCTAGGATGTCACTCTTGATGGGGATCTTGGGGAAATGCTCTAATGTTCCCAAAACAGCAAGTGTGAACTCAAAAATTCATTCAATATAAATTATTTGGTGGCATTCAATCTCAACAGTCAATAAGATATTATTTTCTAAAGAAAGATCCATACCTTCTACTTGCATGGTGAATTCTTCCATGATCTGCTTCCTCTCACATTCTTGCAACTTTAACTTTTCTTCTTTCTTTGGCTTGTGCTTTTGTCACAATTTTTGATTCCTCAATCTTCTTTTCTAGATCTTCATCTGATCTCTCTAATTCTTCGTCTATTCTCACTACTACTTTGCTCCAACACCTATGGCTTAGCTCCTAGGATTCTTTGCATGAGAAACAAAGTTTCTTTCTTCAAAGTTTGTTTTTGGGGTCATCCTCCTTTGTGACAAGAGGATTTTTCTCCTTTAGAACATTTTCTTTGTCTCTAACTTCTTGGTGACTTCAGACTTCTGCTTTTTCTTTCTTAACTTATGTAGTTATATAGGAATGTTTTGTTAGGATTCCTAACGTAAAGTCACATTAACGAACCATTAAAGGAAATTTGGTCTTTGAATTCATCTGGCAATTCTTGATCTCGATAAAAAAATTGTGGCTTCTTGAACAAGATCTTTATCCTCATCCTTTTTAAGGACCTTGGTTGAAAACAATTGGAAGTGGAACCAGCAAGAGATGATTGTTTGCTGACAATCTTTCTTCTACTTTTTTGTCACTTTGTTCATTGGAACAATGAAATGATTCATTTCTTTATTCATATTCTGCAAATTTTGTTGCATTTCTGACATGGGTTCTTCAAATGACTTCATATTTTGTCTTTGACTTTGGCATGCATGTGATGTAATTTGCATCAATAAGTTAGCTTCCATACAAGCTAGCAAAATAGAATACAAACCCTAGCAATCACCAAGATCTTGATGTGGACAAGGCGAGAGTATATGGTAGCCTGGTTGTGATCGATTAGCGATTGATTTCACTTAATGGCAGCAAAGCTCAACTCTACAATGCATTCAATTATAGAATATGGAATTATGAATAAGCAGGTTCTGGTGGCAATCTTTCAAGAGTGAAACAAATTAATATTAAATAATGCAGAGAACCCACACAGGTATATAAAGTATTGCTGATGATGTATCTTCGGGAGATGTCTTTCTCCAAACTTCTGAGATAGTCATCTCTGTGTTGCTGTTACTCCTTCAACACAATGTGTTTTTTATTCATTCTCTGCTGCTGTCAATATTATTTGGTGTCGTTTGAACTAGTCAGCTGGTTGTCTTTCTTTTGTTGTCAGTGATTATTCTTTCATTTGCTCCAGCGGCTCAATTCATTAATGCGGTGATCATTTAATATTCCCAGACAATGAAGGCATTGAATGGACAGACGGCTCAAGATATTGAAGGGACACTTTCTTGTGTAATGACAGTTGTTTCATTTGACACGACAGACTATCAAAGTAGAGTCTGTCTTTTATGTAGTAGTCAAGTTCATTCGAGTGTGGTACTTCACAGTTTGTCACATGTTACTGTTTGGAGGTTACTCTTTGGTTTGGACAATCGTTCAGATACAGTGTTCAGTATTGTATGCAAAATCATAGAGTTTTTGATTATTACTTTTGTTGTTTAGTTTGTTGTGCATTGTAATTCAGACTTCTGATTATTCATCAATAAAGAGACATTTTGTGGTTGGGTTTTTTTCTCCCTCAAGTTGGAGGGTTTTCCTAGGGTAATTTTGTGTTTATGTTCACCATTTTGTTTTGTATGCTGTGTACTTCATTTCTGCTATAAAATCAACATGGTATCAGAGCGGGTTTAAGAAATACCAGGATTAGATTCATTCATGCAGTGAAGTTCCCATTTTCTTCTCATTTGAATAAATTTTTTTAATCGTCAAAGATGGTGAACGGTCTAAAGGTTGAAGATAGGCTTGATGGTGCATCAAATTTCACCTCTTGGAAATTCGGAGTTCTTATCGCACTGGAAGAAAATGATCTTCTAAACTTCATGGAGAATGAGGTGCCCGAGCCATCTGATGAGGCCAAGAAAATTCAATAGAAGAAGAATGACATTAAGGCTAGGAAGTTTTTGATAGATTCTGTAAAGGATCATCTTGTGCCAATCGTATCCAAGATGAAGTCAGCTAGAGTCATGTTCAAGACTCTTCAAGACCTGTATGAGATCAACAATACCATCAAAGCTCTTGCCTTAAGACAACAGCTCCATCATATAAAAATGGCTAAAGGAGAGTTCGTCATATCCTACTTCATGAATATTACTGAGTTAAAAGATCAACTATATGCCATTGGAGATATAGTTGAAAATAGAGACCTAGTTATGTTGGAAATGAATGGTCTTCCTCAATCTTGGGAGTCCTTTATCCAAGGCATTTGTGGAAGATTTGAAATTCCCAACTTTGATTGTCTTAGAGCTGATTGCATTCAAGAGGAATCTAGGTTAGCAGCAAGAGGTAATGGTTGAAGCTCACATAATGAAGAAAATCATGTTCTTGCTGCTCAAACATTCAGAGGGAAAAGAAGAGAAGGGAGAAAAGGCAATTTCAAGAGGAATAGAGAGGAATTCTAATTCAGCTCTTGAACCAAAGAAGAAGGATTTCTCTGACATCAAATTTCAGATGTGACAAGTATGGTCACTTTGCTTGAGATTGTTTAAAAAGAACTAAATATCATGTTGTTGCTACAAATGTGGATGAAGTGTCTCCTAAAAAGGTATCCAGTGACAACTCGAGAGGATTTGTATTCATCTCAACTCTTTCAAGCAATGTTCCAACCGATAGCAACACTTGGTTGATTGATAGTGGTGCTTCTTGTCACATTACAAGATATCGAGAGCATCTTACTGATTTGGTAGAAAGAGAAACCACTTTACAAGTGATAATTGGAGATGATGTGAGTTATTTAGTAAAAGGTGCTGGAGCCACTTCTCTTCATCTAGATTCTGGCATCCCTCTTCATTTGAGTGAGGTTTTGTTTGTTCTAGGAATCAAAATAAATCTGGTCTCAATTTCAGCATTGGAGGACAAAGGGTATCAAGTTACATTTTCTGAAGGAAATGTTCTTGCTTGGCCAAAGAACTCTAGCATCAAATCTACCCGTGTGATTGGTGTTCCTCAAGAGAGTCTATACAAACTTTCTCTTCGTCCAATTCAAGCATTAGTGCATGATTCCATCAATTCAAGTGAGCTATGGCATAAGAGACTTGGTTACTTACACTTCAAAGATCTTCCATCCATGGAGAAGATGGTTACTGGTTTACCAAAGCTCGGTCAGGAACATGATGTCATTTGCAAAGGATGTGCATAGGGTAAGAATGTTAAAAGTTCTTTTCTAGGTAGTGAAAGTAGATCAAAAGGTATTTTAGATCTGATTCATTCTGATTTATGTGGACCAATGCCCGTGGCTTCTTTGAGTGGATTTTGGTATTATGTAATTTCCATTAATGACTATTCTCGAAAGACTTGGATTTATTTCTTGAAATCTAAGGAATTTGAAGTACTTTATAGATTCAGAGAATTCAAAGCTTAGGTTGAAAACATGTCCGGAAAAAGGATCAAGGTTTTGAGATCCGATAATGGTGGAGAATACACTTTTGGAGGCTTTCAAAATTTCTGCATTGAGGCAGGGATTTAGAGGGAGTTTAGTGTCCCTTACAACCCTCAACAAAATGGAGTTGCTTAAAGGAAAAACAGATCTATAGTTGAGGCAGCCAAAGCCATGATTCATGATCAAAATTTACAAACTTTTCTTTGGGCAGAAGCTTCCAAAACTGCTATCTATATTTAGAACCGAAGCCCTCATAAAATATTAGAAAACATTACTCCTGAAGAGGCCTTCACAGGTGTCAAACCTAAAGTTAGTCACTTAAGAATTTTTGGTAGTCTTGTTTATATTCATGTGCGTAAAGATAAAAGATCTAAACTAGAACCATCAGGCAAGAAAGGAATATTTGTGGGTTACAATGAGTCTTCAAAGGCCTACAAGATCTACATTCCAGGGTATAAACAAATTGAGATCAACAAGGATGTATCTTTTGAAGAGGAAGTTGCCTTCAAAAGATCAAAAGGGTATTCCATGGACATAGAGAGCGAAGAACAAGAGACACCTCAGGATATGAACATTTATCTTGATCATTCTCCTGAGATTTAGAGGGAGTCCACTGAACCATAAGAGATTTTTGATTCAGTTGATCCCATATAACCTATTGATGGGCCAAGTAACATTTCTACAAGTAGAAAGAGACCTCTATGGGTTAGACAAACTATGCAAGAGGCAAAAAATTATGTAGCTCCTCGTGGCACTTTTTGAGAAAGCGAGAGACTGCAACAATTTTCAGAATATGTGGCATTAATGAGTCATATCATTGAGTCTGAGTCTTCTAGATTTGAGGAAGCATCCAATCAGCAAGTTTGGAGAGATGATGTGTTAGAAGAATATCAGTCTATCATCAAGAATGATGTTTGTGATGTTGTACTAAGGCCTAAAGAAAAATCAGTTGTGTCTTCCAAGTGGCTTTTCAAGATCAAGCATGCAGCTGATGGAAGTATTGAGAAGTACAAAGAAAGATTTGTGACAAGAGGTTTATCTCAAACGGAAGTAATAGATTATGAGGAGATGTTTGCTCCTATAGCTTGTTATACATCTAGCAAGACTATTATTGCTATTGCATCAGCTAAAGGCTGGAAGCTACATCAAATGGATGTAAAGACTGCATTTCTTAATGGTGTAGTTGAAGAAGTGTTCATTGAACAACCAAATGGTTTTGTGATTCATGGGAAGGAGTCTCATGTATGCAGATTGAAGAAGGCGTTGTATGGCCTTAATCAAGCACCTTGTGCATGGTATGAAAGGATTGATCAATACTTGATGAGTTTGGGATTCTCCAAAAATGATGTAGATTCAAATCTTTACTTAAAGATAGTTTATGGTAAAGTCTTAATTTTGGTTCTTTATGTTGATGATTTATTTCTTATTGGAGAAGATAGTCTCATTGTCAAATGCAAGAAAGATTTAACCTCTGAGTTTGAGATGAAGGATCTTGGTCTCATGCATTACTTTCTAGGATTGGAAGTGTGGCAAAGACCCAATGAGATTATTCTTAGTCAAGGGAAATACTCCATAGATATCTTGAAGAGGTTTTGGATCTTAGATTGCAAGTCCATGTCTACTCCCATGGAGACAAATTTGAAGAAGCTGAGAGTTGCTGCAACTAGCTTTGATTTGGTAAATTCTACCATGTACAAACAACTGATTGGATCTTTGATGTATCTAGTGAATACTAGACCAGATATTTGTTATGCAGTAAGTACTCTAAGTCAATTCATGTGTGAACCAAGACAAATTCATCTAGTTGTAGCTAAGCATATATTGAGATACTTGCGTGGCACAATTGGACATGGCTTGAGATATACTTCATATGTAGATTTGAATTACAAGGTTAATCTGATTCTGATTGGGCTGGGAGTGTAATTGATATGAAAAACACTTATGGATGTTGCTTTAGTTTGGGGTCTGCCATGATTTCCTGGTGTAGTAGGGAGCAGACCTCTGTGGCTCAAAGCACTGCAAAAGCTGAATACATTGCAGCATGTGTAGCAGCTTGAGAAGCAGTGTGGCTTCGGAAGCTTCGTGCAGGATTGTTTGGTCAAGCATTAGAACCAACTGCGATTCATTGTGATAATCAAAGTTGTGTGAAGCTTTCTGCGAATCCAGTGTTTAATGATAGAACAAAACATGTGGAGATCAAATATCATTACACCAGAGATATGGTGCTGAGAAAAACTATTCAACTCAAGTATATTTGCACTGATGAACAAACAACTAACATTCTCACCAAGCCTCGGGTGAAATTTGTACATTTTCGAGACAAGCTTGGGGTTGTGGAGAATGTTGCTTTTTCTAAGAGGGAGTCTCAACATTATTGATTTTTTTAACATGCTAAAACACATATTTCTCTGAGATGGAGAAATATGAGGTGAAAGCCCTTGAGAGATGTTGTTGTGCTAAAATGCATTTTTCTTTGAGATGGATAAATATGGGGTGAAAGCCCTTGAGAGATGTTCTTTCCACACATGGGAGTAGCTATGGTGGACACTTTCCATGACGACATCACATTGAGTGATTCCGTGATGGGCACTTGTGTATATGCTTCTTTCCACACATGGGAGTAGCCATGGTGGATGTCATGTGAGTGATTCCATGATATTATCACATTGAGAGATTCCATGATAAAATATTTTCCACAAATGGGTGTAGCCATTGTGGTTGTCATGTTGAGAGACTCAATGACATGGATATTTGAAAAGATACCTCCCTAGCTAAGAGGGAGTGTTGATGATGTAGCTTCGGGAGATATCTTTCTCCAAACTTTTGAGATAGTCATATCTGTGTTGTTACTCCTTCAACGTGATGTGTTTTTTATTCATTCTTTGTTGCTGTCGATATTATTTGGTGTCGTTTGAATTAGTCAGCTGGTCGTCTTTCTTTTATTGTCAGCAATTATTCTTTCATTTGCTCTGGTGGTTCAAGTCATTGATGCGGTCATCATTTCATATACCCAGACAATGAAGGCATTGAATGGACAGACAATTCAAGAAATTGAAGGGACACTTTCTTGTGTAACAGCAGTTGTTTCATTTGACACAGCAGATTATCAATGTAGAGTCCGTCTTTTGTGTAGTAGTGAGGTTCATTCGAGTGCGGTATTTCACAGTTTGTCTTATGTTACTGTTTGGAGGTTATTCTTCAGTTTGGACAATCGTTCAGATACAGTGTTCAGTATTGTATGCAGAATCATAGAATTTTTTATTATTACTTCAGTTGTTTAGTTTGTTGTGCATTGTAATTCAGACTTCTGATTATTCATCAATAAAGAGACATTTTGTGGCTGGGTTTTTTTCTCCCTCAAGTTGGAGAGTTTTCCCAGGGTAATTCTGTGTTTATGTTCACCATTTTGTTTTGTATGCTGTGTACTTCATATCGGCTATAAAATCAACAAGTATTAGGGAATCATTAGTACCAGAGTCAGACAATTTTCTGATGTAGAAATCCTTATAGATATGCTAACTTCCATCTCCACTTTGATAATGAATTTGCAGCAGATCTGAACAGCGAAGTGAGACAATTTAGAAAGTATGATTACAACGAATGCCAAATTGATAATCATGAATAACAAAAATCAATGTTAAGGTACTCACACAATAACCAACGCCTAAGCTAAATAGTTACTAGCTGCTAATATAGTTATTGATGGTTGTACAATAGCTTATAATACCACACAAGAGGTGCAATAAATTGGTTATGTAATGCAATGGGTAGTCCGAGTGGTGTGGCTGATTAAAAAAGAGCGTGTTGCCAAAACATGATGAACAACTGCCTCCAAATAAACAACAATATCAATATACTTAACAAAATAAATTGCAGTCTTCACAAATTGTAAGGCTAACTGTGTCAGGTTTTTCCCCCTAAAATTGTTTTGGTACTCATTGTATGCTTTGGAAGAGTTACAATTGTGTAAGGGTATGCTGTGATGGGTAATACATTAGACCAAAGAGTATCTGCGTCATACATTGTCCCCTAAACAGTAGACGCAATATGTATGGTAGTTAAAAATCATAATGATCATTCATATTTTTATTGGAATGGCACATAAAGGAAAGGTATGATAGAATTAAAGTAAAGATCTAGCTTATTTAATAGTTGTGATCTCCTTTTTAACAACTATGACCCCAAATGTTAAAGGATCTAGCTTATTAAATAGTTGTGACTTCTTTTTTTTCAACTATGGCCCCAAATAATCTAAAAAAATTAGTGTGGCTGATTTAAAGAAAAAACTTTAAATCAATTGAAAAATGTAATCAATATTAAAGGTTCTATAGTAAATGTTTCCTTCATAAAATTTGATAGCTAGAATAATATTTAAGTTTATGGCAGATTTGCTGCTGAAAAACTCAAATAAAATATATTTTAAAATCTCTTGAAACATATATATCAAATATAAAATTCAGAAAGTAACTGCTGAATGCCAAATTGGAAATTTGGAAAATCCACAGACCAACTAAAGTTGGGAATTTTGTTAAGCCTGGGCACAACTTCTGAAGTCTTCAATATACTCAGGAAATAATTTTTCTGCATATAAGCAAATCCCTTGATAGAATTGTTTTTAATGGGTGAGGGTTTTTATCGCCAAATCCACTCCGAAAACCAAGAGGGTTTTCGTCCTTTGATTTCAATACCAAGAGGATTTTCATCCTTCAGCTGAATGATGAAGACCAATTACTCAATCTTTGAGAAAGAGGTCTTGGTAACAATACAATGGATGATTCTCTTCTATGCCCAACCTTGTTTTTTAGACTCGTTGAGGGAAAATAATCCTATATTTTCTTTTTCCCTTTTCCCTCCAAAACTTATTTGAGAAGTGTCTAGAAAGGCCTTCTAACAAAACACCATTTTTGACTCCCTTTGCCTAATGAGACATTAATATCTCCACTTTATAACATTGCATTGGACCTTTTAAAAAAAAATAAGTTGCCCTTTTCAAACAAAATAAAGTTATTTGGACAAGTTAAAATATTATTTTAATTATTTCCTTAGCTTACTTGAAAAAGTGGACATGACAATCCCCAACACATAATGAAACATCTCATTAAACATTTATAAGTGAGATAGGCGTAATAAATGCCATTGAGTGACTAACAAATTCTCCATCACAATATAACATTGAATAAAATTTGATGAATAGCAACAACAACAATATGTAGGCACAAGAATTACCATTTGAAATCTAAGTGCAAAATAAGACTTATTAATACCACTTTACAAACCAATTGCATGAACATAGATAAAATGCTAGCTACTACTGTAAGAATAATTGACTGCATGAAATGCAAATTTTGTTACAAAATACTATCTTTTAATGCTAAAACTAAACCATGCAAACTCTATTTCAGTTGTAGATTGAGTTTATTATAGATGATTACTTAATGCTCACATCTCTAGCAAGAGATCTAAAAATAGTTGACTCTAGGTTATATATAGAAATTGCGAAAATAATGGACCACTAAAAATAGCACGGTTTTCCTCTTGCTAAAAATAACGTATGCAATGAAAAGCTTTGGCAAAAATTAGCAAATCCTATAAAATGCTTCTCTTTGAAAATGGTGACGACTAAATGTAGGATGAGCATAAGCTAGTTTTAGTGCAAGTAAAAATAGTTTTTTGGATAAGTGGTTTTAGATGATTTTGATGATTTTGTAGTTTTTTCTTTGTTCATGGTGAACCATTTGAAAACCTTGAAAAATCTGCGTTGACATTTTGAATCCCTTTGATTGGCATGCATTTTTTCTTTACACATGCACCACTACATTTTAAAGCATACTTTGAATTTGCAATTTTGATTTCCTTTGTATAGGAGTGCACTTCAACACTAGGTGTGTACTTGATAACATGGTTTTTAAAATTTGAAAATCATTTTGGTGAGTTGTGTCCCATGCTTGTCATGCACAACTATACGCTGGTTTGATTTATTACATTTAAAATTTGAGTTTTCCTTTATGAGGTTCACACTTGATAACTAGGTTTTGGACATTGAATTTTTTCTTTATTGAGGCACACTTGTTACCTTAGACACAGACCTATACATTGAGCATCGGATTCTCATTGACCTTTCCTACTTTATGAGGTGTGACCTCCACATCAACCATGTGCCTAACCATGGATGACAAAAAAAAATACTCTTTACATAGGTGTATGCTTGCCTCAAGGTGTGCACCTTAACAATGGATTTTTAAAAACCAATCCTTTTTCCCTTTATGAGGTGTATCCTCAGTCTCAAGCACATACCTATGAATGAAAGTTATTGAATGCTTGAATTTCCTTCTTTGAGGTGTGTCTTTCTGCCTAATCATGCTCCTATACATTGGAATGTGACCATGGCTCATGCTAATTTCCTTCGGATTTGTGTCTGTATTTTTCCCCTAGAGTCCAACTTAAGTGCAAACTTTCTTTTGTAAATTAGGCGCATGTCTATATTTCCTTACATGTTTTCCAACCATCCATACCTTGTCTAGGCACAACTTTGATCCTTGACACATGACCTTGAATTAAATCAAAATTTTGGAGTTTTACAACCTTCAGTGTGGTGCATGCCTATGTATTAAAACTTCATCCTTTTCTTGTGTTCCTCAAGTGTGTGCCTAACTCATCTTATGCACCTATTGCTACAATCCATGCTTTGTATAAGCATGTCTAGATTCTCCCACATGCTTGATCATTAAAGATAACTTTTAGTTGAATTTTTTCCTTTGTATGGGCTTGCAACTGTTAACTATCACACTAATTTTTCTCTTGATTCAATTGTGTATTCGCCTCTACACATGCATCTTTGTATTGCACTTTTGGATCTCTCTCTTTTTTTTTGTCTAACATCTTCCTTTAATTGACACACTTCTGACCCTAGATGCACATCTGTGATGGTGTTTTAAATTTTTCCTTCAAAACAATCTTTATATAGTCCAACGCATGCTTTTGTTAAACTTTCTCTTTCAAGTAATTTATTCTTCCAATTTAGAATGCTCAATTTCACTATCCTACAAAGGTTACAAAGGGACAGAGGATGCCAATACACAACAAACTAATTTTGAAAGACTTTGCTCTTAGACCTCGCAGGTAAATGAATTTAACTTGAAACTTGATGCAATACAAAGTTTTCATATGGGTGCAACAAAAGTATAGGTTTGGAAATTTTGGTCATGGTACATGCTCTAACAAATTCATTTTGAATCCACTATCTTTGAAATCATTTTCACAAAATTAATTGATTGATCAGTTTTATAATAAGCCTTGCTTCTCTCACAATTAGTCTTATATTATATAGTTGGTTCTAGGTCAGAATAAAAGTTGTTGTAGCTGCTAGATCAAAAAGGGGGACCATAGGTTAATGAATACATTTGACTTCGATAAAGAAAGGGTTTATTTTGTCATAGATAATTGCAGTCATCCATGGAGTTAAATTGAAGAAGGGAAAATCCATGGTTTAGAATGTTTACTCAGGGAGCCACCAAATTGTTCCAGATTTGCTTTGTCCCAGGCATAAAATTGTCATCGGCGTGTGCTTCCTCAAACATTTAGTGACAAGAGGACAATTGCCAATGTCAATAGTAAATAGATATTGCATGAACACATTCACCAAGAACATGGAAGTCAATCAGGTCATCTGCCAAAACCACATTTTCCTCAACCAGATTTCATGCCATTTGGGGGAGATATTAGGATTGGCCCGTAAAATCAATTCCTTGAAAAATGTGCCACATTCGTAAAAACAATCAATCTGATTCTTGAATTCAGCATAGATTTTTTTTTGCCTGAGATGTGTTGCATTTCTCAGATTGAGTTTTCTGTATCATGCTACAATGTGGGAGAGAGATTCCCTTCGAAGTCCATTCACCATTTGAGAAGCTCCAGTCTTCTTAGCGGGTTGAATGCCCTGTGTCCATTACCTTTAGTGCAGGCATTATCATTATCTTTCTTATGCTGCTTCGCAAATCCTCACCTCTAGCATTCTCACCACTGTGTTTGCACCTGCCTATACACCTATGTTCGCACATTGCTGGAATATTAGTATATTTATGAGTTATGACTTATATGTATAAAAGAATATTATATTAGGCATTATAATTTATTATTAAATACTATTATTATTAAAAATACTATGTACATTGCCATCCTCCCATTGTCACCAAATTTAGGTCCTAGGTCCCCTTGTAATGTCCCCAATTCTGTGCGTTCCTAAGCATCAGTTATTTTCATGGATTAGCTCATGACTTAGGTCCCCGTAGGCTAATGGAGTGTTCAGGGGACCCTTTGTGGGTGATTCAGGGCTTTTCAGCTGACCCTTTGGTTGTTTATTTCAGTACTCCCCATCTCAGAGATTCAGTTTTTTGTGGTTTGCCTTCCAGAGGTCTTTCAAGCTTTGTTTGTATGTACTTACTATTTTTAGTAAGCCTCTTGAGCATTTGGTCCCATAATATTTGCAGTAAGTATTCTAGGATGATTGGAGGGTACAACGGCTATTACTGGGTAGTTGTCAGAATTAACTAAATGTTCCAATATTGGCATTTATTGGAGTTAATGATCAATAAAAATTTATTTAAGTTTTGACTTTAATAATATTAATTACATTAATGACTTTATATTAAGGGGATATAAATAGTATTAATTGCATAAGTTATTTTAATGATTATAAAGTCATTTATTAAGCCTTTATGGGGGCGCCAACTACATTAAATGATTAAATGAAAAAAGAAAAGAAAGGTCCTTTTATAGTCCACGATACCAGCCATTTGTTTTTGGGTCAACATATGGTGACAATAATATGGGACTATCCCATACTCCTTGCAGGAGGCACCTAACTATGCTACAAACGAGGTGTACATACCCTACCCCCTTGTGGGATTTAAACTTGTGACCTCTCTTTCAAGAGCACAAGTTCTCTGCCGCTAGGCCAACTCAAGTTGTACAAGTTCTTCGAGATGAAATGAAATTATAAAATTGCATTTCATTTCCTTCAAGTTGTGGGCTTTCTAGAAAGTTATAAAAGGGTTCTTGAGAGCTCATTAATTCATTCTTGTTTACACATATTATGAGGAGAGCTGAATTAAGGGTTTGCTGATTTGTGGAAGCCATAGCTTTTTGAGTACGAAATTCCACTAAGAGAACAATGTTTGCAGGTGTGAAAGATCACCTAAGAACACTCATTTTGATAAATCTCATTTACAGGTTATAACTATGCTTCATTGCATTCAATTCAACAAACTGATCAGAATTGCAAGAGATAGGAGGAGAGCAGATTGAAGGGTTTAATTTGCAGATTGGAGGCATTGGAGACTAATCATTTCTGGTGTACCATGTTCAAACAGTCTGTACCATTCTTAAGACTAACGGGGGGTTTGCGGAAGCAATTCTAGACCAGTTTCAGACCCTAATCAGGTTGCATCAGATTTATCAGCAGCCGTCCAACAATCATCAGCAAGAAATCATCTTCGCGTGGCAACCCTAGGCGTTTGACTGGGGTATGTTCAGAATATTAATTAAATGCAAATAATATTTCAGTTTGGTGAAAGTAACTTATCTCCTAGAATTAGGAGTTATTCAATTTCTTTTCTCAGCTCTCATTTACATTTAATGCAAAAAGCCAAAAACACACAAAAAATCAGAAAAAAATAGAAAGACAAAAAAATTCAGAAATTAAATATCCAGAGCATGGTGGGATATTTTAGTGATACAAACACTGGGAATTAACTCATGACAATCTTCTTTTTGAGTTGGAATTTAATTTTCAATCTGATGTTGAAAGGTATGCCTTTGCTGATAGCTTGGATATTTCTTTGTGTGCAAGTGATTTTGATCATGGAGGCTGCAAATTACAGTGTTGAGAGAGTCAACTGGCATACCCTTATGAAGAGATTCCGTCGTTGGGCATAATGCTGCCCCAATCTCAAAACATGTAGAGAAGTCTTTTTTTCTTATTATGAACAGTTTTAAAGTCATTGGGTCAGCTGGTAGTTTTGAGAAGAGTGATTTTCAGTGTGATATACACTTTGGGACAGCAATGCACAATGACACCGATGAAAGGGAAATTGGAAGTGATGTATCAAAAAGTGGTTTATTAATGATGAACAACAAATTTTCAACCACATTTGATTTCAATGATTGTGTTGGCATGCAAGTTTTTGTGACGAAGAGTGGAGAAACAAGTAAGTCATTTTGTAATACTTGTGTGGGAGAGTGGAGAAACAAGTAAGTCATTTTGTAATCCTTGTGTGGGATTTTCGGCTATGTTTCCTCTTGATTTCTTGCGGGGGTTACATATGGCACATTGACATCATGATATCATGGTTTACTTTAAGTTGCTTTCAGTTTTTGATGGTGTGTGGGAGAATGAAAACTTGGTTAATCCAAGTTGGGTGAGCTTTGAACTGGACAAAGAGTAAGCATATCTCATGGGGCAGCGAGTTGAAGTAGGGATTTCAGACTTCATACATTTAATTTCAGTTCATACCTTGATGGTTGATGGCTCCCCTACCCTGCTGCTCATCACATTTTCAGATTGCAACTTTTTGTTGGCAGCTGTTTGGGTGGAGTTGGAGGCAGGGCCTTGTCACTACAGCCCAATGTGGGTGTATGTTAAAGGGATTCTACCTTTTTATGACAGCAATAATGTTCTTGCAAGTCTGATTTTCAGTTTGTTGAGTGCTAACTCGGGCTATACCAGTTGCCCAGAATGGATGGAGTTCGTACAGATGATAGATACTTGTCCAGTCCATATAATAAAATTCAGCTTTGGATAGATATCTAGTTATATTCCTTGCAAAGTAACCCAGAAGAAGCCACTCTTGCATCCAAGATCACTTGGGATCCGGGTATTGATTGGAGTATTTGGACTTACTGCAGAGTTGACACATATAATTGCTTGTGGGCAAAGCAATTTTGGGGAGGGCAGTGTGATGAGTCCTGCTGGCTCAAACTCTAATCACTCTGGCAATTGACAGGTTTTGATTGCTTTTGCAGTGTTTTTGAATTTCTTTTGTTTTGAAGTTTAATACTTTTTATCTAAGTTGCTGATCCTGGTACCAATACGGATTCGGGTTTGGATTCGGATTCCCGGATTCGACAAGTTCTTTTTTGGGCGCATTCCGGTACTACAGGTATATATAGATATTTTCACACACACACACACACACACACATGTATGTATGTATGTATATTCATAGATTCATACATGTAACATGTTCAACGATCATTCATCATTGGTTCATAATTGGTTCATTCATTCAAATATGCGTGTGTTGTATTCATACATTCATACATGTAACACGTAACATGTTCAATGTTCATTCATTATTGGTTCAAAATTTCAAACATATAATTAGTTCATTCATCATTGGTTCATGTATATTCATAGAAAAATGCTACAATTGTTGAACAAAGCAAAAATGGTGAGAACTGCTTGAGAGATGAATGAATGATCATCAAATGACCAAATGCATGCTTTATGGTTGAAATTAGATGCTTTTTAGATTTAAAAAACTAAAGAAAAAATGGCATGTGGGGCCCATTTTTGGGTGCCCATGGATTCAACCGGATTTCGGCCGGATTCGAGTAGGAATCCAGACGGGCATCCAAAAGGAATCAGAATCAGACTTGCATCGGAATCACGATCTGAGGCTAAATTGAAGGATCTCGTAACTTAGCTTTTTATGAGTTTTTGCAAAATAACTTGTCACATACATGAAAATCAATTTTGAAACTCTATCAATTCACCAATTGAAAATTATTTGTTCCATTTATTGCAATCACATTACATAATAATGTTCAATATAAAATCTAAAATTAACTTGTATTCAAATATGGAACCTAGATGTGCCAATGCTACCTGGTAATTGTGCCAAACCCTTCAAATTCTGATCGTAGCTATCACAAACAGTTGGAGATCAAACACTGCAACATGAGAAGTTTTCCAAACCCTCTAAAATCACCATACGTGGCCAATAAGTTGTCAGACGCCACTTTTGTAAGCTATAATGAGCCCAAAATATAGTTCATTCAAGTCTAGAAGCCAAATGTCTCCCCTGGGAGATTCACATGGGTCTGTTCTGAGTATGGCTGCCCCTTTTTGATGCACAAAACCTTCCTCTAAATCGCTGGAAACTCCTATAGCTGGCCGCCAATTTTATTTCTCTTCCCTTATTCAACAAACTCTACCAAATAACTCCCTATACTGTAAAATTCAAGCCCAATTATGGCTCCTGTGTGAAGCCATCACTAAATGCACAATATCAATGGATCTTTCACCATCTTAGAGTGCTGAAAACATCGAAGAATTCTTCCCAATTCCCAAGAACAAACTCCAAGCTAAGTCAAAAAGTAATCATTCATAATGAAATCGATTCCTTGAAGAGCTTTTATATATTTTTTCCCACTTGGTTAGATTTTGGCCTTTTTAGTTTTTCCTTAACTCATGAAAATATTTTCTTTTTTTATTATATGGCGTTGACTTCGGCATATATCATTAAATGGGCACCATACTTAATCAAGTCATTAAATTACATTAATTACATAAATTGGCCCCAAACACTTTATTATTTTATAATTGGCCTATATAATATATTATTAATAAAGTAAGACTTTATTAATAATAAAATAATCATGAATACAAGCTATAAAAACTCGTCCAAGGAATCAACTATAAATCTAGATATATACTGCAAGCCCTTGACTTCCCAGTGCCCTTCCAAAAATAGTAATAGCGCGAAACTGACTTACTATAAATAATGTCTCCGAATAATTGCTCAAGTCAATGGTGCCAAATCTCAACATTGTCACAAACCCGTTCAGGCACTCTGTTAAAGATAGAAATTTTGACTTTCTTGAAATAGACACTTATTATAAATAGTAAGTATGCCAAACTGAACCAAACGAAGAGCAATCCTAAATTCTCTTGTCCTATGGAATGGGAATTGACCTCCAGTACTGCCAATTGGGACCCCCTAACCTACTGACTTAGCCACTGATAGGCTAATCCAAACCACAAACCATGGTGAGCTAAAATGGGGACATTACGGGCAAACTATAATGTCCCCATTTTGTGCCTTCCTAAGCATCAATTATTTTCATGGATTAGCCTATGACTTTGGTTCCCATAGGAAAATGGAGTGTTCAAGAGACCCTTTGTGGGTGATTCAGGACTTCTGAACTAACCCTTGGGTTGTTTATTTCAGTACTCTCCATCTCAAAGATTCAGTATTTTTTTTGTGTTTTGCATTCCAAAGGTCTTCCAGGCTCCATTTGTCCGTACTTACTATTTTTAGTAAGTCTCATGAGCATTTGGTCCCATACTAGGATGATTGGAGGGTACCATGGCAAAACAAATTAAATGTTCCAATATTAGCATTTATTGGAGTTAATGATTTACATTAATTTATTGAAGTTTCTACTTTAATAATATTAATTAAAGTAATGACTTCATATAAGGGGATATAAGGAGTATTAATTGCATAAGTTATTCTAATGATTATAAGTCAAGTCATTTATTAAGCCTTTATGGGGGTGCTGACTACATTAAATGATTAATCGAGATGTTAGGAAATTAGATCTTTGGGAATTTATTATATTACTGATATATATACTGTTCTGATAAATTGTGATGCTTATATAAATTGTATTAAATATATATTGTGCTGTGACCGTAGGTATAGGAAGCAATGGACACTGTTATTGATTGTCCTAAACCTGCGATCACAGCACATATATATATGCGCTGATGATTGGTTAGGATGGTAATCAACGCGTCCCTTATAAACGAACAACCACGACCCTTGTTAACAACAGTCGCTGTTAGTATTAGTACTAGCGACTGTTAACAACAGTCGCTAGCACTAATAACAACAGCGACTAGTTTACTTTAAGGTTACTGTATTAACAACCGAATGTTATATGTTCGTTTATGCACTCGACTCATTAGTCGACGCTTGCAGTTTGTTTGATTATCGAACATAGTTCGATTAATATCAATGTGACTTTAATATATTACTATGGTATTATCACTATTATATTTATAATATAATAATGATAATATGATAGTAATAATATAATCACAACTCTTCATTATATATATATATATATATATATATATAATAATAATAATAATAATACGAATGAAGCTATATCTTAACACTCCCTCTTAGCGAGTGAGTATTAAATATCAAAAGTCTATCATGACATCCGCCACTTCGGGACACACAAGTTAATGTAGTCTTGTCATGAAAATAGACTTGAATATCATGATCTCCGCATAGTCGGGACACACAATTAAGTAGTCTATCATGATATGGTTTCGTTATTACACAACAAGTAATAACAAGAGTCAAGATCTCCGCACAGTCGGGACACACACTTAAGTAGTCAATCTTGACACTTCGGTTAACTATTTACAAGATCGTCACCTTGAAATATTAACCCACACACAAAAATGATCATTTTTACACAATATTGCAATATATATTTTTATATTTATTCATGAATAAAAAAGTTACAAATAAGAGGAATTTAAACCATACATTACAACTTGATCATGCCAAGTTTGTTTCTGAAGTATTCTATCTTCAGCTTTGCAAGAGACTTAGTGAAAATATCAGCACTCTGTTCTTCAGTACTAATGTACTCTAGCTTTATGATATTTCTCTCTACCATATCTCTTATGTAATGATATGGAATCTCGATATGTTTGGATCTGTTATGGAAAACTGGATTAACAGATAACTTGATACAACTTTGATTGTCACAGTGAATTACAGTTGGATTTAGAGGTTTTCCAAATAATCCAAATAGTAGCTTTCTTAACCATACAGCTTCACGCGCTCCCATGGATGCTGCCATGTATTCAGCTTCAGTGGAGCTTAGGCTGACTATTTTTGACTGAACCAAGAGATCATAGCTGACCCAAGACTAAAACAACACCTTGTAGTGCTTTTTCGATCAGTAGTACTTCCAGCCCAATCAGAATCAGAATAACCTTGAAGATTGATTTCTACCTTTTCATATTTTAGCCCAAATCCAATAGAGCCTCGTAGGTATCTCAGAATGTGCTTAGCTGCTGCAACAAGGGTTTTCTGGTTTGTGGAAGCCATAGCTTTTTTAGGACGCAATCCCTCAAAGAAAATAGTGTTTGCAAGTGGGGCAGATCACCCAAGAACATTTATTTTGATAATCTCATGTAGAGGTTATAACTATGCTACATTGGATTCAATTCAACAAAGTCAGATCAGAATTACAATAGATAGGAGGAGGTCAGATTGAAGGTTTAATTTGCAGATTGGAGGCATTGGAGATTAATCATTGCTGGCATACCATCTTCAAACAGGTTGCGCCATTCCTAGGGCTAATGTGGGGTTTTTGAGGAAGCAATTCTAGATCAGTTTCAGACCCTAAATCGGACCGTGCCAGATTTATCAGCAGCTGTCCAACTGTCATCAGGTAAAAATCATCTTCCTGCTGGGCTTTTTTGGAATGTTTTGTTGCCTGGCAACCCTAGTTTGGTGAAAGTAATTTATCTCCTAGAATTAGGAGTTATTCATTTTTATTTCTCAGCTTTCATTTCTGTTAAATGCAAAAACACACGAAAACTCAGAAAACTTAGAAAAACAAAAAAAATCAGAAATTAAATATCCAGAACAGGGTGGGATATTTCACTCCCATCTTTAATACCCATCCACACATTCTGTAACTCTGTTGAACCATGATTGAAAGTCATTGCCAAGGAGCACCGCTATGCATGACATTTTATTAGAGAAGCCTCAAGACAGAAATATTGAAGCAGGTAATTGTAAGAAAGATGGTCTTTAAGTGAGTGAATTGTGGAGAAATGTCATGTGCTTACTTAAGGAAAATATCAATGCCAAGGATGCTTAAAAAGGAAAAAATAATGATACTTGGAGAAGACCCTTCTACTGATTTCATTAAATCTAAAGGCAGTGAAAAAGGAAAAGGAAAGAAAGATACTTGTGAACTGACTAACAATGACCATAATTACTGATCTAGTAAATATTCCTTAGTGCTTTTTTCTTTTAAGCACCATCTCACTTTCCTGAATATGGTTCCTATGATGGACTTCATCATGTAGAGAATGAAAAATCCTTATGCATTTGTATTAATAATTAAAGATTTAAGGAATTCCTGGGGCTATTGATTCATTGAACATTAGACACAACTATCTCCAAAAAAATTCACTTCAATAAGTTTGTGGGAAGCCTGAAGACCATAGTTGCATGGAAACTCGTACCCATACCCCTAGGACGTGTACTGTGTAGTGGTACAGGTATCTCGTACCAGGTACTCAGTGGAGAGTATCAAGAGAGTATCATAGCTAAGGACCTTGATTAAGATTTCTGATTTTTGTTTCAGTTTTTTGTTTGTGTATCAGCTTGCTGTTTATCAAGCTTATTTGAATATGTAATCACTAATCAGTTTGAAACTTAGATACAATGATTGTATGACATTTCAATTGGTGTACTTAATCTTCAAAGTTAATTTTTGACAATAAACCTTATCACTGTTCTTGTTTTGAAAACTCAATGTCATTATATTGTCAGATTTTCTATAAAATATTAAATTATATATAAAAAAAATTGATGTACCCAAAATACCCCCCGTCTCCTATTTTGAAAAAATAGCCGTAGCCGTACCCATACCTGTCAACTAAGTACCCAAGTACCTCCATCTCTGTGCAACCTTGCTGAAGACTTTAAATCTGGGCCTTGCTGGAAGTAAACTGTGGAAAAGATTTAAAATAAGTGTGTGGCAGGCTGCATGGCTATTTTAGCACCAGGAGGACATCACCTTAGTCTGCATTGCAATGGTGTTGCCAAAGTATCTCTGTCTGGCTAGATGGGGATAAGCTATTTTCAAATTTAGATCTCTTTCATTTTCTTTATTCTTCTCCTACAATTACTTTGAATGGATAATGACAATTTAATGCCTGGGCTAGATCACTTAGCTCCATGAGAACCTTAATGTCTCTGCAAAGATCAAATACAAAAATGGGCCGAAAATAGAAAGTCTAGAGATGGCTCCTTTCAGGTGTATGCAAAGTTAAAGCATAGTTTCCTGTTGTCCTCAATTTTGACATCACAAAACTGAGGAAACCCTACACAATTTTCTCATGGATTCGTAGGTGCATCCTCTATGTTTCAACGCATTGATAAGGTGTCATGAAGGTAGTTCATCATCCCTGAATTGTACTTTATGTAGCATTATTTATGTGTTCTTTTTTAAGGTTTCTGTCAAGTTAATCCCCATAAATGCTTGTCAAAATGAGTTTTTCTTTTTTGACTGCAAGCACTTGATTTTTGACAATCTTCATGTTTATTCTTCGTTTTTTCTCTTTCTTGTTAGTAGTTTTTAATTTTGTTTTTCCCTTAGTTTAATAGCCCCTAGAATTCCACTCGTTTCGAGCTATCTTAGGTGTCAAACCGAGTTGTCTAGCTCAAGTTATAAAGGAAAAGGTGGGTTTTTTTAGGCCAACTGCATATTTTATTAAAAATCCTCCAAAAGTGGGCTTTTTATTGTCAATTGCACGAAATAAAATGATTTTTAATATCTAAAGTGGATTTTGAGATCCATTTTTAAATCAAAATCCATTTTTAAATTTCAATTCATTCTGAGTTGATTTGATCATAGTTTTTAATGTTTTCATGAAAATTGGCTTTTTTAGTCTATTTTCATGTTACTTTATTAAAACTATAGTTATATATATTAAATTTAATTAATTTAGTCACTTAAGTGCATAAAAGTAGGTTTTTTTATCATTCATTGCATATCATCCACATGCAAGTCATTTTTAAAAATCCACTTTCAATAAATTTAAGTCCCATAGTCACAATAACGGTCTTTTTATATGCAATTGCATATATTTAAGTATAAAACATGTGTAAATGTAGTTGTTTAATACATTTACATATTATGTTTTATAACTTAAGTGAAAAGGTGGCTTTTTCAAGCTCAATTGCATTTGCAATTGATATTAAAAATCCCGTTTTATTGCTTAAGTGGAAAAGTGGCTTTTTCCAAGACAAATATGTCTTTTGAAATATGTATTTGCACTCAAAAAGTGTGTATTTAATCACTTAAGTTGTAGAGTGTTGTTTTTATGTGCAAATGCACATATAAAAGATGTTTTTAACACATTATTTCTATCAAGTTGCCAAGGACGTCGAATTTGGGAGCATATGCATGTCTTTTATAACGTATTTGCACTCAAAAGGTGCGTATTTGATCACTTAAGTTATAAAGTGTTATTTTTATATACAAATGCATATATAAAAATCATTTTTTTTAACCATTGAAGCTAAAATACATGTTATTGACTCCAAAAAGTGCGTTTTTACTCATTCTTGCTTATGTTTTCATTAAAAGACACAATGATGATTTTTGAGAAGAAAACATATGTTTTTGAGTTAGAAAAACCCACTCTTTTTGGGGGTTTTTGGAGGACAAACACACAAGATTCATCATCAAAAACTTCAGATTTGTTCCTCCAATAAGGTCGTTTTTACCTTAAATCCATCAAGGATCAATCTTGGCTTATCAAATTTGCAGATTGAAGGTGTTTTACTCTCAAAACAGCCTGTTTAGGACACGTTTTTGCTAAAAAATGACCCATTTTCGGCCATTTTCTTCCACCAAATCCAAACGTATGTTTGCTATTAAAGGAGAGTTCTTTGGCATTACTTATCATTTGCAGCTTGTTTACAATTCTTTTCAAGTTGCATTTGATGCCTTAGACACCATTTTTAATGCATTACATATTGCATAAGTTTTGGTCACAATGTTGCTATTATTGTGCATTTTTAATCTCCAACTTCCCACACTTGGCAAGCAACGAATCTTGACTAAAAAATGCATTCATTTTGCAAGGGCTGAGACAAGATTCGAAATCTATTTAAGTCCCATTCTTGCAATCTTTCTAAATCCGAAAATCTTCTTGGATTTATCTCAGATTTTGTATAGAGATTTGAAGAGATTTCTTCCTTTGCCTTTTGTGGAAAAGAGGTAAGATTTCTTGTGATTTTCATAGGGCAAATTTTATATATATGTTTGTTCTTTTGTTTTTTGCAAATCTCTTCATTTCATTTTCAGATTTGCAT
This sequence comes from Chamaecyparis obtusa, assembly GCA_027943335.1. Taxonomy (NCBI): domain Eukaryota; kingdom Viridiplantae; phylum Streptophyta; class Pinopsida; order Cupressales; family Cupressaceae; genus Chamaecyparis; species Chamaecyparis obtusa. Next base: position 2,788,914 of record BSBK01000053.1, read on the forward strand.
TTGTTATGTGCTCCTTCTATCTTCCGTCTTCGTTTCTCCAAGTTGCATATGCAAGAGTCTCCACTTGCTTGCATATGCATTTGGAATTAAAAACCCCGTTTTTGAATGCAACTACCAAGGAAAACAAACTCATTTTGCACATGCTTTTGCACCCAAAAAGCTCACCTTCACGCTTGCATGCACTTCATCCGGGCTTGTTATATCGCTGCAATGTGACTTAAAACTCATGATGGTGGTTGTTTGCATGCTTTCTTATGATGAAAACATAATAATTCATTATAAGTAGATGTTATGCTGCTCATTTTCCTTGCATTTTCCACGCATAAGGCTTGCTGTCCACACGTGCTATTACCTTCCAGAAACCCGTTTTTGGGTTTTCCTACCATATAAGCATACATTTTGAGCTCAAACACATATATTCATTCGCTGTCCCAAAAATTTCCAGCCATCCTCCATATGCAATGCTCCCAGAAAATCCCATTTTTGAGTTTTTCCCTCATTTCCTTCCACTTAGATCCTATATGCATACTCTTCCAGATATGCAAAGTTCGAGCTTGAAAGACCATGTTATGGCGTTTTCTGAAAATTTATGAATGACAACATGCATAACCCTAGACATGCACAGAAGAAAGAGGGACACGAGATGAACGGTCACATAATGAAGCCTACAATGAGGTGAAAGAATGATTGCATGCATAAAATGATTTCAAGACGGAGATGGAAAGAAACAAATGTGTTTTTCAAGAAACAACCACCATTATATTGCAGAACGGGCAAGGATACAAGTTCTTGTTCCAGATCAAGATACTCCCACCAAACCGAGTACATCAATTGTAAAGCCTCCTTGTAGCAACATGAAGACGAACAATGGATGATGTAATAGGGTTTGTGTCTTGTCAGACACTTAGAATATTTTTATCATGCATTTGTAATTTGTATTTGACATATTACATGTAATGTAACAACAAGATCTAATTGCATTTGATAGTATCACGTGCAAAGTTGTAACATGTGATCGGGTTGCAAGTGCTTTAGGCCTTGTAGCATTGAATAAGTCAAAGTTAGTTAGTTAGAGAATAAGTTAAGGTGGTTAAAGGGTTTCCCCTTTCCTCTCCACCTTTCTCTCTCCTTTTTCCTATATAAAGGAGGGAGCGCATTGTAAATAATCATCTTTTGGCAAGGCAAGAAAATTGTGCCAGTTTGTATCTACACTCTAAGACTTTGAGCTTAGATGTAAATTTGAATTGCTTTCAATAAAAGGGGCAACTTGCTTTCATACTTTGTGTTGATTCAAGGTGTTATGTGACGACATTTTTTGGATATTGATTGTGAGTTTTGGAGTTTTGCTCGAGAGAATTGAATTCAATTGTGTAGACTTTGAGCTGCCTATTACATTCAAAGCCAATTTGAACTTTTGAAAACTTTGTGCTGCAGGAGGACAAATTGTTATAGTTGATAGTGGCTGCAATTACTTAGAAGTGAAGACTTTGGGCTTCAGTTGTAGGTATTTTTATTAAGTTTGAGAGTATTTGGTAAGAGACTTTGTGCCTTACTAGTTATTCTACTTGAATCCTAATTTGGGATAATCGCAGCAGACTTTGGGTTCCTGTACTTATTCCACAAAATATAAAAAGTAAATTGCTGCCCTTGGTATTGTTCTTACGTCAATTCCAGGGTCATCGGTATTATCGTAGCAGTAGGAGATCTTTGTAGAGTTAGAAAGTTGTTACTTGTGAATCTTTCTTGGAAAAAGTGGAACAAATTGGAAGAATCAACCCTTTATTTAATTTCAGTTGAAGTCCTACTGAAGCCACCTACAGTAAGAAGGGAGCCTCCCCTATTGCTGAGAGGAAAGATTTATCTCACTATATTGCTGCCTAAAGTTACAATTTTGTAAAGTGTAGTCTTAGCGGCTTACAAAATTTTTAGCCAACATTTCCATAGTTCCTAAGTATTGTTTTCCTATACGCCAGAACCATACAAATATCAAACCTGGACTTGAATAAGAGAAAGTTGGGTTAGAATCAAATTATAGCCATATCTAGCCTGTAAATTTAGCCATAGAATTCATTCACATGTAGAAAAGAGAAGCTAAATAGGTATCATGCTTTGGGTCTTAAGGGCACAATAGACATAGAATGATCGAGAATGGATTAAATTTAATTCTTAATATACATCTGAAATAGTGCAAAGAAAAAAATGGTTAAGGCTTGATGAGGATTTGTAGGGCACATAGGATTAGACTTAGGTTAACTCTATTGTCAATTCTTACGTTATCCTTTTTATAGTTTAGATTTATTCTATGTAAAAAGCCAAATGGTAAAATCATCATTTTAAAGTGGTTAGCCAAAGTTGGCCAGTTTAGTCTATTTGATTTAGGTTCTCAAACTCAAAAACCACAAGTTTTTGGAATATTTTCCAACTCTTGTAAACCTGGCATGTAACATGCCTATATGTACATGTAATTTCTCTATGAAAGTTAATCAAGTTTATAGCTTTATTTTGCAGTGACTTTTCCTGTTACACAGCTTTGTGTAGATCTCTAACTGCAATTCAGCTTAATTGCATATGATGGTTACACTATTTGTTCAGCAATCTTTCAATATTAAGGTTAGGATATAGATGCCCAGATACTTCATGAAGTTACTCTGAAAAACAAATCGACTCCTCAAACAGATGCGAAAGAGTACCATCAACCATGACAAAGATCAGAGAGATTAGGCCATACTGCTTTTGCTCTTTACTGGGGCCCACAAACAATTTGGTAAGAAGACATATAACACAGAATGAACAGATTGAATGGATGGACAACTGGACTGTATGGCTGCAATTGATTTTTTGTCTTATTGCATGGCCCTATATATATATAGTTAAATTAGTGTTACCCGTCCAATTGAGGTGCCTTTTAGGATTTTCAAAATCTCTTCTTTCCATGGTGATCTCAAGGTTATTTTATGGTCAGTTTGCACAAGTTATTTTAGGGTTCTATTTGAAGTTAACATGACATGTAACCTCAATTTATTCTTTGCAGCCTAAAAAATAACTGTCAACTTTTTTATATAACAGAAAATGGAGAGGCCATGCAAGTACTAAAGTATGAGCATGGTCAAAAGTATGATCCTCATTTTGATTTCTTTCAAGACAAAGTCAATACTGTCCGTGGTGGACATCGCACAGCAACTGTCCTAATGTATTTATCAGATGTAAGAGAAGGTGGTGAAACTGTGTTCCCTTCAGCAGAGGTTGGTTCTTTAGTCCTGTCACGTGACATGTAACAAACTTGATTTACTGTATAAGAAACTGTTTTGAAGTGTGGATGTTTCTGTGACAGGTTGACTCCCGTCGTAGAATTAATACCAAAGATGACACTTTGTCTGACTGTGCCAAAAAAGGAGTTGCAGGTAATTTGGAACTCATTCCTGAATTTTATCCAGCATTTGTTTCCGTAGAGGTTATGTTTTATAAAATTAGTGAACTTTACTGTGCCAAAAAAGGAGTTGCAGGTAATTTGGAACTCATTCCTGAATTTTATCCAGCATTTGTTTCTGTAGAGGTTATGTTTTATAAAATTAGTGAACTTTGATATTTCAAGTTCAGTCTCTGATTTTCCTGGTGGTTCTTTGGTTTGTAGTGAAACCAAAGAAAGGGGATGCACTTCTTTTCTTTAGTCTCACTCCTGGTGCCAGGACCGATTCTCTCAGTCTTCATGCTGGATGTCCTGTAATAGAGGGAGAAAAATGGTCAGCAACAAAATGGATACATGTGAAGTCATTTGACATGACAACACAAAGTTCAGATAAATGTCTCGATGAAAATGATCGTTGTGGTGAGTGGGCAGCTTATGGGGAGTGTGTTAATAATCCTGCATACATGGTAGGAACAACTGATTTACCAGGTGTTTGCAGAAAGAGCTGTAAAGTATGTTAGTTTTGTTGGACAAAGATATCTTGTTGATGTAAGATTTAGTTGATGCCTTTACTGGATAATATTTGTACCATGGACATGAAGACACAAAGGTTAATTTTGTTCTAACTTTTACATCTATTTTATAGATGTATTTGTGTATCTAATGCCTTAGTGAATTGTAAGAAAATGAGTTTGGCAGGTTTTATATGCAACAGTGAGCATTATTTATCTTTTCAGGTCAATAAATGTAGGAGATCTGGAGTTTAGAAAAAGTTATATTTCTTATTAGTTATTACTGTAACCTTTGTTATTAATCACATGAAAAGGCAGTATTTGACTCACATTTGTATCTGCATTATGGTTGTTGGAATTGTAGACTCTAGATTATATCAGTATGTCTGCCACCTTTATGTAACATGAAGTACACAAGGTTGTAATATTATTCAATTTTTGGCTTGATTCCCTAATTCAGATCAATATTACCATGTCCAGAAAACTGCATATACTGGCGCAACTTGAAAAGTTAGTTAATTATATCATGATAAAAACTGAGCAACAAAATAGCATCAGGGTCTAGGCAGCAAGCAGTCAAGTACAAAAACTAACAATCTTCACAACACTAACCAGTAACCATTATAATGATTACATGCTTCTCTATTTGATATTTTCTGCAACTGCTACAAGTCCAATGATAGCTGGGATCACTTCTATAAATTTCCATCAAAGGATTCTGCTACCCTTTTTGAACAAATGATATATTTTCTATTATAAAATGGACTTATAAATACTTAGATCTAATATAATTTCCTTGGAGACCATGCCCATCTTATCACCACTTCAGGAATTGCAGTAATATCTTCCGTCTGCAAACATTGTGGCTGTAAAGTCTGCTAATGTTCCATTGTAACTAATTATAATTTGCTAAATGTACAAAATATCTATCTACTTAATATTGCATTGGTGCAATTCAAAAGCTGCGAGTAAGTCAAATTTCAGGACTGTGTGCACTTGCAAAGATCTACTAACTGTAAGGACTCAAACGCTATGAGACCAATGTACAATTTTCTTTTCATCCAATTAGAAGTATTCCTTATCCCTATTTCCCATGCAGATCACCATTGTCATCCTCCCAAACTCTAGGACCACACACATGCAGAGATCTACCAACTGCAAAGATTCGAATGTTATGGGGCCAATGTAGAATTTTATTTGCATCTGATTAGAAATATTCCTTATTTCCTGAGCAGAGCATCGCTGCCTTCTTGACTTGGCATCTCTGTTTTTCATTGGAATAAGCTCCTTTGGTCTTCGGAATTTATGTACATGTTCATCGGGGGAATCAAGCCCAGTTCACTTCCAAAAGCATGAAAACTCTTTAGTGCTAGCCCACTCTCACATAGATACCATTTTGTAGTGATTCTCGGTTGAAGAATGTGGCAATGAATATTGTTAATCATTGCAAAATTCCTTAACCAATTTTTTCGTAAGTACTAAACAAGAAAAACAAATTATAATAACTACTTGGGTTTAGGGACATGTTAAGAAGGGCGTGCTGATGTAAAAATACTCAAAGATTTTTGAAATTGGAAAGAAAACAGCTAGTAATAATATTGGAGAAATTTCTAAAAATTTAAATAGCACAAACTGCCATTTAACACAATTATTTCTGAAAATTCGTAAGTGTCACATTGCTTCAGTTGCTTCAAATCCTCTTCTTAAACAACCACCTGTTTGGAATCCGAGTATCCTGTTTTATGCAATTTTTGTTTTCAAACTGATCACATGGGAATGCTTATGCCAAAAAATTGCAGCCTTGTCCCTCTCAATTGGACCCCTGCCTTGGTAAACAATAAATATCATATGTCAAAGTCCTACTTTGGCTGTGCCAGTCATCGAAGGTTTTCCTCAATGGCTTCACCCACTAAATATCAGCATGTACATACAGTCTACATTCCTCAATAAGGGGTTTTAAAAATCTCCTATTATGGGGTGTTATAATATAGCTTTGGGCGGGCAGGATCATCAAACACAATATCATTAACAACAAACACTGAATAAGGAGAAATTGTCGCATCCTGCCACCTATGACTTGCAATGCATTTGCATTCCCATGTCCAGCAAACTCACGCCAATAACTAATCTCAAGTAACATACTTTCCTTACTGCATCTGCTCAAGAATTCTAGATTTTCTCAAGAAAAACACAAGTATTCTAACTTTTAGGCTTTTCTTTTGAATCCTCTATTCAGACTAAAATGTAACAGATTTCATACAGAGATTTTCGTATGGAGATTTAATAGCTTTAATTCGAGTGCATGGATCCAAAGCCATTTTTGGATTGAATACATATACAAATAGTGAGACAGGGCACACAGGCAGCAAGGTAGCAGGGCAGCAGGACACGCAGGCAGTCAGCAGGGCACGCAAGACAGTCAACAGGTGGGCTCACAGGCAGGAAGAAAAGCGACGGCAGGCAGATCTATCAGGTTCTGTTGCATCTCCAAGGGAGGTGCGGGCTCTGTTGCAGTCAGTGGGACCAGTTGGTCCGGGTGGGTCCCTGGTTGTGCCTTTTTTTTCTTTTGGCTGCCTCCAATAGGCAGACAGGTACCTTATCCCCCGTGCTTCTCTTTGTTTTTTTATTCCCTTTATCCCTTATGGCAAGAGGGGTTCATCCTTCAACTCTCACTTGCGTTGAACAAGCAAACAATGAGACTCTCGAAACAAATCATTTAGGGCAAGTTAAAATTGCCTCTTCCGTAACAGCAGGAAAATGGGTTTGGGTGAATGCTAAACAATCATGGGGAATACTGAAACGAAGACTTGCACGTTTAAAATGGGAACAAGCAAAGAAAAAATTACTTCTGAGGGAAAGTATTCTAGCCATCCGCAACAAACACTTGTCAAGCAAGACTTTTGATCAAAGATATAGAAACAGTAAGAGCAAGGAAAACATTAGGATGGAGGATTCTATCTTATATAGCCCCACATCTACACCTCTCACTTGGTCATCCGAACTCTATGTGCAAGAATTGCTAAATGCCAAGAGAAGGTTAGAAGCATTAGAGGTCAATGATCGTGATAAAGATCATAAAATTCACGCTTTAATGACTGCAAATCAACTGCTAGCAAAAAATAACAAGGCGCTAGAGGAGCAAATGACAATGTTGCAAGAGGCCCTATCTGCAGGGAGGGTTGAATGACAAGGTATAAAAGAAGAGTGGCGGATCATGAAAGGTTCAGAAATGGCAGACATGACATATTCTAAAATCTGTCAGACTGAAGAGAAAGTGGTTGACCAAGCAAATAACTGAGGGGGCAGCAAGGGAGGAATATAATGGTGGCCCCTCAAAAAATTCTAAAAATAGAACATGAGGTTAACAATGCTGAACACAAGGAGGCACTAACAAACAATCATGGAGACAACATTCAGGATAGAGAGAACAAAGAAAGGCAAGTCAGAGCAGCAAACATTATTATCAAAAGAGTAAAGGATTATGGGAAAAATGAATGCACCCTTGATCTTGCAAGTGACTTCATCAAAGAAAAACTTCTTTGGCAAGGGCAAATTTGTCAAGCATGGAGGGTGGGCAAGCTTGCTGAGGATAAAGATAGGCCCATAAGAATCGTTATGTCAAGTATTCATGACAAACAAAGTCCCCTAGGCAAGAAACATCTTTTGCGGGGATCCCACCTCGTGTTAGATGAAGATCTAACTATTAAACAACAAGAAGAAATAAAAGAGGAACTTTCAAAGGTTAGAACAACACAAGATGAGGGCAAACGAGCATGGTTATCCAAAGGCAGCACAGAGGTGGCAACAAACTCCACGGTAAGCAACTTTGCAACAAGGGCTGATCGGGCAAGTAGGGATGAAGGCTCGTCTTTGAGCCATGTACGTTAGCACAAATAGCAATCAAGTCTTAACCAGGCCCCCTTGAGTTTAGTTTGTTGCAATTGTAGAGGGTACCCTTGGAGGCGGGGACCTGGGTTAGGGCCTATTGCTGAAGGCAGAGACATTATCTGTCTTATAGAAACACATGAACATGAAGGGTGTAGGACACTTTCGTTTGAAGGGTATTTGAAAATGGAGGTATGGAATACTGCAACTGCTAATGGCAAAGGGCACGGAGGTATCTTGATTTTAGTGAGAGAAAAAGAAGGTTGTCACATTCAGTTGGAAAAAGAAGACTCAAATAAACAATTCATATGGTTCAAAATTTCAGAAAATGGAAATCTTATTTGGTTTGTTGCTTGCTATTTTGCTCCACAAGTGTCTAAAACTTACAAGTATAGGGGTCTTGACTACAAAGATCCCGTTGCAGTGCTAAAAAAGGATATTGCTGTATTTTTTCAGCTTGGTGAAATTCTTCTTGTGGATGACTTCAACGCTAGGACAACAAACGAACAAGCTAGCATTCTTTGTTTTAGGGAAAATGACAACCCTATTTGGCTCACAGAAGAAAGCAATCATCAATGGACTAGAATGTCAGAAGATAGCAAAGGCTGCAATTCTTTTGGAGAGCAACTCCTTATTCTTTGTGGTGCGTTTGACTTAGTAATTTGCAATGGTATGACTAGATGGGCCAAGTCCAGCAATTTCACTTGTAATACATACAATGGTGCAAGCGTTGTGGATTATGCAATTTGTTCACATGGTTTGTGGGAGAATATAGAAGTCATGTCGATCGGTGAACAACTCTGGGATCTAAATTTTGATCATAATCCTATATATTTAAGCATTTCCTGGTCTGAAAAGCAATAATGTGGGACTAATAACCAGCACATTCAACAATCTACTTCAAAGGGCATAATTTTGTTGACTCTGAAAAACTACAGCACTTTCAAGATTGCGCTTGAGAAGCTCGCTAAGAGGGAAAAAATCCCTGTTCATGGGCACCACAACCACACATTAACAAATTGGATTCTTAGCGCACTTGATGGGTGCAAAAGGACAAAATATAAGAAATTTGAAAAAAACTGTTTTCCAACTAATGCTTGGTTTGATAAAGAATGCAAAAGGGCAAGGAGAACTTTGAAAGATTCAAAAAAGGAGAAAATAAATATCAAAGCTTACAAACAGATTTTAAATTAAAAAATAAGCTGATTACATGATTGCTAGACGTGAAGAGCTTATCTTTCTTGGGAAAAATAATCCTAAGGCATTTTGGAAAGAGTTGCAACCAAAGAAAAAACAAATAGAGAATAATATTACAGCTTCTCAGTGGTTCAACTATGCTAGGCAACTTTATGAGCAGGAACTCAAGGTTGACAATCCTCCTTTGGTCAACACTTCTACTTTACTTTTCACTGTCCAAGAGGTTGAGATGGGAATCAAGAAATTAGGTGTTGGTAAGGCAAAAGATCTTGTGGACCTTCAAGCAGAGTATCTAAAGTGGGGGATGATAACTCTTGTTCCTCACATCACTAAAATTTTTAACTGCATCATTCAACATGGGTTCCCTCTTGATTGGACAACTAGCCTTGCTATTCCCCTTTTCAAGAGCGGTGACGTCAATGACCCGTCCAACTATAGAACTATAATGATTAATCCTTTGTTTGCTAAGTTATTTGGGAGTATGGTTGAAAATAGAATCAACAAGTGGGCAAAAAAAAATGATAAACGTGCTAAAGGGCAAGTGGGTTTCAGACCTAAACATTCTACAGTGGATCACAGTATAACCTTAAGACATTATTGAAAAAATTTGGGAGGAGGATGAAGCATTTTGTTGTTTTGTTGATTTTAGAAAAGTGTTTGATACAGTCCATAGGGACAAGCTTTGGCTCAGACTAGAGGAACTTGAGGTCCCCATCCATCTTAGAGCTGCTGTCCATAGACTTTACGAGGAGGTTAAAGTTAAAATCAGAGTTGCAGAGGACATCTCTGAGAGTTTCAGAAGTGATATAGGGGTCAAGCAAGGGTGCCCTTTGTCCCCCACTTTGGTTTATATATTGATAAACTTGAGGAGTGATTAAACCTTCAAGGTGGTGATGGTGTACATTTGGGCGAGTTTATCATTAGACTTCTTTTGTATGCGGATGACCTTGTGCTGATCTCTAATTATGTCGGTGGCTTACAAAAACACTTACTTGCTCTTGAGCATTTTTGCAACATGGTGGGGATGCAGGTCAACATCAGCAAAATGAAAGTGATGGTCTTCTCTATTAAAAGAAAACATAACCAGCATAAGTTTCACTTTCAGGGCAGCATCCTCAAAGAGGTGTCAGATTACAAATACCTAGGAATTGACTTAAATAAAAATTTGAGTTGGGAAGGGTGCAGAAAGAAGTGCATTTTAGGAGGTTGGAAAGCGTTTTATGCCTTCCAAAATAGATGCAGAGAGGCTGAGCTATGGGACTGGAAGACTTCTCAAATTCTCTTTGGTCTTTTAGTGTTACCGATTGTTCTCTATGGGTGTGAACTGTGGGCCAGCAGCATTTCATAATTACAATGGAAGGAAATTGAAAAAATCCAAAAACGTTTGATTACAAACAAGTTCAAAATAAAAAACTCAGTTTCGTATGATATCATGTTGGGTGAGGTTGGAGCTGGTCCTATTGAAGCAATTGCTATGGTGCGTCTTATAAGATACTTAAAAAGAATTGAACAAATGGATGAGGATAGATTGCCTAAAGTTGTCTTCAGAGACACATTGTGTAAAAGAAAGAAGACGTGGATGCGTCAAAACAACAAGTGGCTTAATAAATGGGATATTCACTTGAATTCTTGCCCCACAAATAGTAAAGATATAAAGACTTTTGTTATGAATAAGTTCCACAAGCGCTCTTGGGATAAAGGTTTAACTAGAAAGAAAGAGTATTATATTGTGGAGTTTAATCCCACTCGTAACTTCCACCAAAAAGCGTACATTGGGGCTAACATCTCCTGGAGAGCCAAGATTCTCATTGCCCAATTAAGGACCAATTCACATCAACTTCGTTGTGAAACCGAGCGTTGGAAAAGGCCTAAAGAAATCTGGGAGGAAAGAATTTGTATTTACTGCACTTCCAGTAAGGTAGAAACATAAAAACACTTCATTCTAGAATGTGACGCCTTCAAGGAGAGTAGGGACAATTTTAATACTCTTTTGACCATGAATTCGTGGTTTGATCTTTTCAATGAGGGGACAGTTGAGCAGTTGGGGGCACTCATCATCAAGCTTCACAAGAAAAGGGCGGAAATAAAAATTTCAGCGTGTGAGACAGTCTGTCCCATAGGCTATCTTTAGCCTCGCGGACGTCAAATTTTTTTTCTTTTTTTCTTTCTTTCTATTCTCAAAAGTATTCATTTAAAATTTCTTTTCATACATTTGTTAATGATTGTAGCTTCGATCAGATGATTTCAATCGATGAAATCAAATGTTTGAGTGGCCTATCAGTCTTAAACATTTGATATTTATCTTCCACTATTATCATGAAGCATTATTAATATTGATGACAATTTTATATATATATATATATATATATATATAAAGTCAATGTCACACATAAAATCTTGTTTAGTGCATTATATATATATACATACTTATAAATAATAAATAATTGTCATATATATATAATGATGATAATACACTAAACAAGATTTCATGTGTGACATCGACTTTATATATATATATATATATATATATATATATATATATATATATATATATATATATATATATAATAACGATAATACACTACACAAGATTTCATTTGTGACATCGACTATAATGTCGATTATGAGAATCAACTTAATAATCAATAAAATCAACAATAAACGGAAATGCAAGAATCAATAAAGGCATAGTTGGTATCGACTGTGATGATCACAATTGTCATGGACTATGGTTATCACAGCCGATAACCACTATCGGCCAATACACATCAATGGTATCAATATATATTATGAGCATCGATATTGGTATCACTTGTGATGATCGCAATTGGTATCAATTATGGTTATCACAGCCGATACCCATATTGACTGTCGTTGCCATATATTATATGAGAGTTGATTATTATATCGACTATCTTGCATCATCGTTATTAAGTTGTAAATTGATCAGTTCAATGGTATATATTATCGGTAACAAATGAATGAATAAAATAATTATCAAGAGACATGTCTCTACATGAACTTTGCATGTACCTACGGGAGACATGTCCCATTATATCATATATATACACATTGAAAGAGTAACTTGGAAATTGCATAAATCTACAAGTATTATTACAAGTTACAATAGAGATCCATATCAAGTATTCTCAAGTAAATAAGTATATCATTATTGTATTTGAAGTTCATAGTTTTCTCTTAGATCTACATTATCATCATATAGCCAATCTCATAGAAGTTAGAATATTATTCTAACACTAGTACACTATAGTTTGACTGCACATACATCAAGGAAATAAGATAGAAAAATTAAAATTTCCTCTATTCCAAATTTGACCACATCTTAACAACATTTTCTTTTCTTTTTTGTTCCTTTTAAATTTAGCTAGGATACCTACAATATTGAATAGAGGTCTTAGGTCCACTGTCCTTCACGGTAATTCTTTGCCATGCAAGTTTAGCTCTTAAGAAAAAAAGACAACACAGGTAATCATTCCATTGAGTACTTGAGCAAAAACCCTCTGCAAACAAATGTTTCTTGAGTAAAGTTGTTTGCTTAATATTTTCTATAATATTCATACAAACTCATGTTCAACGCATGGGAGGATCCTAATGAATCAGGAAAATCAGATAATTTTCAGAGATGTCATTGAACAACTCACTAAAACTTTCGAGCATAATTCAAATCACTTGAGGTAGCACCTTGTTGATAGAGATACCCTAGTTCCTTCAATTCACAAGGCATTAGAAAAGTGTAAGAGAATGAGACCCAAAAAGGAGGCAAAAAATACTTTCCCAGCAAACCCTTTGTTTGACAATAAATGCAAGCAAGCAAAAAGAAATTCGAAAGAGGGAATGAGTAAAAAAAAAGGAAGAATATGAAAAGCAGCTAAGAGGCAAAAAAGAAAAAATATGTGAACATAAGAAGGTTGGAGTTGATTGCTCTTGGAAAACAAAATCCCATTTTTTTTTTGGAAAGAGTTGCAACAAAAGAGGAAGCAAATAGAGAATAACATCACATGGTTACAATGGCTTGAATATGCAAAGTTGTTATATGAGCGTGTGCAAGTAAGCATAAACCTTCGATAATCAAGGGCATGACAAAACTTTTTACCATAGAGGATACTGTGCAAAGCATAAAGAGGTTGGTAGGGGGAAAAGCCCAAAACATTGATGGGTTGCAAGTTGAACATTTGAAATGGGGTATTGATGCCAAACGTATTTTCAATGATGTTAATGAAGTGGGTTTTACTGAAAATCAGACAATGAGCGTTGTGATTCCCCTCCACAAAAGCGGTGACATAAATAACCCATCAAACTACCACACTATTATGGTCGACCCTCTCCCAGGGAAACTCTTTGGCAGCATGGTAGAACACAAAATCAGCAAATGGGCAGAAATAAAAGCCAATAGGGCTAAGGGATAGACTGGTTTTAGACCAAAATATTCCACTATTGACCACGGGGTTACCCATAGATTTTTGGTCAAAAAAATATAGAATATTCAAGGAGAGGCATTTTGTTGTTTTGTAGACTTTAAAAAAACTTTTGACAGAATACCACGTGACAAACTGTGGGATAGAATGGAAGAACTTGAAATTCCTAATGAGTTCAGGGTTCCAATACATAGACTCTATGAACAAGTCAAAGCTAAAATCAGAATGGTGGATGGGATGTAAGAATGTTTTGGCAGTGATATTGGTGTCAAACAAGGATGCCCACTCTCTCCAACCCTTTTTGGGCTATATATTGATAATTTAGAGGAATGGCTAAACAAGGCAAATGGAGGAGTTTAGCTAGCTAAATATGTGATAAAATTACTTCTGTATGCAGGTGACCTCATCCTAATTGCTAAAACAACAGGTGAATTACGTGAACACTTGAAGGCGCTTGAAACCTTTTGCCATGAAGTTGGGGTGCAAGTGAATACGAGCAAAACCAAAGTGATGATCTTCTCTTTGAAGAGAAACAAAAAGACCCAAAACACTTTCCTTTTTGAAGGCAATCCATTAGAGATAGTTAGTGAATACAAATATTTGAGATTCGATTTTCACAACAAACTCAGTTGGGAAACATGTAGAGAAAAAAGAATTTAGGTAAGCTAGAAAGCGCTACATTCCTTACAAAACAGATGTAGGAAACTAGAGTTATGGGATTGAAAAACTAAGAAGATGCTTTTCGGTTTGTTGGTCACCCCAGTGATACTTTACAGATGTGAGATTTGGGGCAGCAACATGTCAGATCAGAAATGAGGCAGGTAGAAAAAATACAAAACATCTTGTGATCAATAGCCTCAAGATTAAAATTGTTGTTCCATAGGACATCTTATTGACAGAAACAAATTCTTTCTTGCTAGAGGCCTTGACAATGGTCTGGTTGTTAAGCAACCTAAAGAAAACACAAAGTATGGAACAACACTACTGCCCTAAATTGATTACGAAGGAAAAGCTAGATAAAGAAACAAGACATGGATGAAGCAAAACAACAAATGGATGACAAAATGGGAGGTCAACATATAAGAATGTTGATAAGAATGTCAACATGGATGAGGCTGTGGGTGAGGGTCTTGGGGACTTTTTGATAGTTGATGAGGAATCTACCGATATTTTCCATTCTACTTATGCTAGGATTTTGGTTGACTTGGATTCCTCCAAGGGTCTTCCAGAAAAGATTATGTTGAAGCATCCCAAAGGATCCTAGATCCAATCCTTGGATTATGAAGGCTTCCCCTTTAGATGCAGGAGATGTTTTAAAACTGGTCACTTAGCGGATCAGTGTGGATTGGAAAAGGTTAAAAAACAAGCTTCTTGGTGGAAGGGGGCTTCCTCCCAACATTACTCTGTTGTGAAGGACTCATCTACCAGGAGCTTTTCTCAGGTTGTTTCCCCTTCTTAGGAGATTGCTGAGGCCAATGGGGCTCTTGGGACCGCAGTTGGCTCTTCCTTGGGTGTTGATTCCATCCTTGGAATGCCTCTTTGTAAAGATTCAATTGATCAGGGCTTTGATGGTAGTGAGGCTTCTACCCCTCCTACTATCAATTCTTCACTGGCTCACTCTGGAAAGGATGCTACTGATTCGTCTCTTGTATTAGCTTCTTTGGAAACTTCTGGCCCTATCCTGGGACAATCTCTTGTTTCTCAGAACTTAGGTGTTTCGTTTCTTGATTCGTTTTCTTGGCAGGATTTGGCTAAGAAAGTGGAAGATGGGTGGACCTTTGTGAAAGGGGAAAAAAAATCTAAACATTTGCCCTCTTTTGATAAGTCCCTTCGTTCCCAATCGAGAAAGAAATAATTATTCTTGGGCTTTTCTTTGCGGGCAGCTGGACCTTAGCTGGGTGTATTTTTCTTTGCTGTCCGCTGGAAGGCTCAGGGTTGCTGGACTTAATTGTTCTATTCTTTTATGCAGTGGCTTTTCTTGTTGGGGTTCTAGATTCCTTCTTCTGGTTCTTTTTTAATCCAGGTTGTGGGAGCCTATTGTAAAACCCTCGATGTGGTCTTGATATGTCCCACGTAAAAAAGCTTTTTTGTATATCCTTTCTGACCAATTTGTATAGGGTTTCGAGGCCCCTTCAAAACCTGGTTTCCCCTTAATCAAAAACATATAAGAATGCCAAGAAACCAATGAGGAAATAAAAAAGTTTGTGGGGGAAAAATTCAAGAATATCATATGGTCAAAACAACATGGACGCAAAAAAGCCTACTATATCAAAGAATTTAACTGCACAGGAGACCATGAGGAAAATGCATACATAGGAGCAAATATCAAATAGAGAGAAAAAATGATCATGGCCCAACTTAGGACTAGTTCACATCATCTGAGGTGTGAAATGGGTAGATGGTTGATACTTAAGGAAGAATGGGAAGAAAGGATATGCCTATTTTGTAACAAGGGCGCGATAGAGACAATGTCATTTTATCATGGAGTGCCCCACATAGAATGACATATGTTCTAGCTATGTGGATATCTTAGAAGCAAGCAATTTATGTACCCTATTTGAAGAGGCATAAATAGATAGAACAAAAAACCTTATCATCAAAATACATTGTTGAAGAAGAGATATAAAGAAGAGGTTACATAGTGCTTAAGACTGTGACACTCTATTCTTAGGGTGTGTGCTACTTAGGGGGTTCCATATGCTGCTTTGGCCTCGTGGACGTTATTAAAATCTTTCCTTCATCCATTCTTTTTGAATCCTTTATTGATATCAAAGCCAAGTAGTACATATTGTGTGTGATGCCCTAACAAAATAAGTATTTTATATCATAAACATGCAATCATTTAACAAAATCAAAGTCTATAGTTTGTAATAAATTATTTTAGGTGTTTATATACTAGCGTAGAATATTAGGTTTAGCCATTGTTGCTCCATATCTTGATGAGCTTGTATCTACCAAGTTTTTGATCTACATGAGTAGTTTACTCTTTTCCTTTTTGAGTTGCTTGGTTCTAAGAGTTTCATTAGACAAACAATTCTCATAGTCACTTCATTTGAAAGATAAATAAATAAAATTCTCTGTTCAAGTTGGTGAAGCCATGAGTGGTCAATTCTTGGCTTTTTAGGGGAAGTTCGTTCATTATGCAATTCTCTTCAAAGGACCTTCAATAAATCCAAAACTATTCATGAGGTCATATTTGAAAAAGAAAGTAAATTTGAGGACACAATTTAAATTGTTCAAATATTAAAAAGTGATGAAATGAGATTTGCATCTAGAATATGAATTGGAGTTAGGATTTTACAATGTAAAATGTATTAAGTGTAGCAAATAAATCTCTTTGTTCAAAGATATATGTCTTAACATTTGATTTTTTCAATTATAAAATGAATACAAAAGTAGAAAAAATAAAGGTATTATTATGTTCATATAGGTAGAATAGATTGCATAATTAATCCCTAGTATACTTTTATGATATTCATATAGTGTGCATGACAATGTTGTTAAATATTAGATATGCTACTTGAGACAATGTTATACTATACCAATGCAAAGGTACATTAAAATAATATGTTTGAGTTAGTGTTAAGCCTGATCTTGGATTAAGTCAAGATAATGCATATATATTGTATTGTTTTAAATAATTAATAGAAATAGGTAGTTGATGTATATATTGAGTATAAGTTATTGTCCAATAAAATTACTATGCATTGTTCATATTATTGAAGGTAGGGAAAAAATATTAGATTATTGAAGACAATAATAATGAAGGTTTTAGGCCTGATAATGGGATTCCCAAGGTTAATCCCACTGCAAACAAAAGAGATGAGGTGATTTGGATGAGGCCAGAAATGGGGTGGATCAAGTTCAATTTTGATGAGGTGTCCAAGGATAACCCCAGTCCATTAGGGGTCAGATGTGTTGCTCAGGATTAAGATGGTATTATCTTGGCAATTGAAACAAAGATATTAGTAAATGACACAAATAATGATGTTGAAGCTCAAGCAACATTGTTGTTTGTGGATTTAGCATCTAGAATCAAGGTGGAGCAAGTGCACCTTGAAGGTGACTCACATATTATAGTCAACACCATTTCCAATGGGTGAGCTCATATACGGAGGCTTGATAGAATTATTCAAATTATCAGGAAAAAACTAAAAAATTTCAAAAGTTTCAAGGTGTCACATATCTACTAGGAGGGCACGCTGGTAGAGTCCCTATCAAAGTTGGCGGCACCATTTGCTGACAAATTTGGGTCCAACTTGGCAGACCAAAATATCTAGTTTGCATTGCTGAATGGGCAACTAGGTGGTGTACGATGGGTGCGGGGGAGATTTTCTGTGAACTGTCCACACACACTTGAGATGATGTTTGGATTGTGCATTGATGATTTACATTAATGAGGATGTCAGAGAGAGGAAAGTATCGAGAGGTTTGCTTATTTTTGGGTTTGAGGTGTCTGTTTTGGTGTGTATTGTATGTGTTGGCAAATTGAGTTGGGTGGTGATAGGTGTGAGGTGAATATGGAGGCAAATTTCAGTTTCAAGGCCTCCAAACAACAAATGTCTTTCTAGGGACAATTTTTTGCTGATTATTTTTGCAACTGATGACCCATTCTCTCTGGCATTGGTGAGGGCTATGCTAGAGGTGGATTTCATTGTATCCAAGTTCAAATATAGGATGAATACATGTGAGTCTTCGATGTTCTGTGCATGGGGTTTGGAAATGGGCACACGTGACGAGGCGAGAGGTGTGGTGGAGAGATGTGTGAAACTAGAGTGGTGAGTGGGATTGGAGGCAGTTTTGAATTTGACTGAGAAAGGGGTGGGTTTTTTCACTGTAAGTGATTAGATTGGCATTCCTAGTTACCCTCGCCATGTGCACCCATTCTTTTTGTGGGGGGCTTTGGAAAACAAGGACCAGAGGAGGGTGGAGGCAAAGAAGTATTGGGGGATAATCAAAGACTATGTCCAAGATTGGGAGAAGGTGTTGGCTAATGGTGTTATGAAGGAGAAAATCAATAAGATCCTCCTCAAGTTCAAATTGGCGGACTTCTGGAGGTAGATTCCAGTGGTGGGTCGTGGTGAAAGGAGTTGTGGTGTCGGTAGGCAGTGCATGGGAGGAGGTGAAATTTTCTCTGCAAAGGTTTGGTGATGGCATTTTTGCACCGGTTGGTGATCTGATTTTTTGTAGCACTGGCAATATGTGGTTGACATGGTTTTGTGCTCGCATCCAAGTGACTCAAGGACAATTTTTTGTTCTACATTTTGCTTTGATACGAAATTGAATATCTATAGTGAATTTGTGTATATGTAATGTCTATGCTGTGTATTGGGTTAGATTCGCCCTAGATGTTGAGGGCTAAAATTTCATAGGATTTGGGCACTGGTTATGTCTAGAGGTTGTGTGTATGGGCAGGTAGATATCTGGTAGGATGGGTGGTGATCTCTTTACTGCTTTGAACTTTGTATGTTGAACACTTACTATTTTAATAATAACTAAAAACAAAATTTATCAAAAAATAATAATAATGAAGGTTTCAGTCTAAATTTTCTAGTTATCCAAAAATATTTATAATGAAAACATTTTGAGTAAATTAGATTTTCCTTTCATTCACACCCATAATTTAAATCACACTTTCTCACAAAGTTGAAATCACATTGATAAATATATCCATCACTTAAAAGTTAAAATTATACAAAATAGCATTCCACAATCTATATCCACTTCTTCTTCCATGTTTCCAAATTGTGATTTTCCCCAAACCTTAAAAATATCCACTTCTTCTTCCATGTTAGCAAATTGTGATTTTCTCCCAACCTTGATGTCATTTTCAATTGACATGATAATTATCTATTCAAAATATCCAAAAATCCTTGTAGATCAAAGTCATAAAGCCTTAACCCTTGAAAGGAACACACATAAAGATGATCCACAGAGAATAATAACCTAGTATCAAGCCCAATTCATCCATTGTTGTCCAATCTTTGTTGAGAACTAAGGCGTGGTATATGACCTCCAAAAATTACTTATGTTATAACATTATTTTTAGATGAACTAAAGTCAAGAGCTAACTATATTGTTCTCCTAGAGCATTTGGTACAATCACCTAATAACCAAAGAGATGAAATTAAGCAACTAAATCATTTAAGAATTTGGAAATGGTATGGACAACAATATATTGGCAAGGTTGAGTATAGGGCCAACTCTATAATAGATGCATTAGAAACCATGAGTAATCATCTTGTTGCTAAAATAATATCAAGATAAACAAGAAGCAAGAAAAAACAAAATGAAACGAGAAACCCCAAAAAATAATAAATATGCATTTGGAAGCTTGAAAAGAACAAGGTGTAAACTATAATCTTGTATAGTTTGTATAAATAGATTTTTCTTATATTGTCTAAAATTTAGTAAAAGCTACCCTAGTAGTTGGTAAAATGTCTATAAATATAAATTATATTACAGATTGTCAATTGAGAAAAAAACATGATTAGAATCTTACTAAAAACAATTTACAATTTCTTTATCCAAAGGAATGGAGCTATTACCTCACACTCAACATTTACAAGCATTAGCATTAAATAAGTGGATAATGATGAAAATTCTTTTAATAGAGTTGTATTATGAGCATGTTAATATCATATTTTACTACAAAACAATAGAATGGATGATTATTGTGTTGCATAACTAAGATGTTTTTTCGAAATGCTTTTCTATTGTTGAACAAATGCTCTAGATTTAGACAAAGACAATGTTAGAGTCACAAAGTTAGTCACAACCATTATCACAATTTTTCCTTGATTCAAAAAATAAAAGAAGACTAACTTTTAGTGAAACAAAATTTATCTGATATTTAAAATAATGGATATTGCAAAGAATATTTCACAACTATATATTGGTTAAAGAATAGATTTTGTTAAAAAACTTATTTTTTGTATAACTTTTGTAGTGGTCAATTAGTGTTTGATACATTTTTTCAGTAAACAAAAAACACAAGCATTACGTGTTTTCTAATTTGGTGAAAATGATAGAAATTAAATGAAAAAAGTCTATCTTACTATGAATAAAAAAAATTGTAGATAAGTACAACTTATCGTAGCATATATGGTGTAGCTACATATGGTTGTTAAAAACAAAAACATTTCAAAAAAACAAGTCTCACTTTTGTTAAACCAAACCTAGAAGATTAAAACTGTGTAAAATTTTCAAGAAAATATTTATCAAAAGACCTATAAAGGACGCGACTAAAGTTTGTTGTTATGATTGCAAAAATAAATGATATTATGCTTTCATGTCCTAGTAAGACACCAATAAAAGTAAAAATCTATTCTCAAATCCTAATATTTCTATTTTGGAGGGATCTAATTGAAGATGAAGAACAATGACAAGCTAGTTTGGATTCTTGAGGGAATCTCTAAGTTCTCAAAGAAGAAAGAGAATAACACATTTTAAGAAATTCCACTATCATTTGATGAATAAAATGAAGAAGTAAACATGAATGAAGTGGATAAGATAAATAACATATTTATGTTAAGTAACTAGTCTAGTAGAAAGTGTTTTTGAATTCAATTGTGTGAATTTTTGTATTAATATTTTGGATCACACTCAATGATACATCACTTGAAAGAGAAGACTTTTTGTTTATACATGCAAAAATACACATAGTTGATTCCAAAATCACTCTCTATTAACTTCATGGACTATGAAAACATCATTACCTATTCTAACATTGATAATAATATCTTTTGTAATCAAGAAATCATAGAGATCCTAAAATATTAGAATTAGAAATTGATTATGAATAGAAAATTTAGAAGAAAAAAACTAGGGGTTGAGTTTGAGCCATTATATTTTTTAATATTTTAGTTTTTTTAATTTTAATTTTGGTCCACTTATGTCTTGATTGTCTCATGACATTATATAAGACAATATTTTTATAGTCCCAAAATAATACATTAGCATTTTAATTTATAAATTCATGATTTATTCAAGTCTTGTGTCATGTATGTGACTAGCCTTATGTCTATCTAGAACTGAGATCTTGTAGAGTTGTGTTTCATAACCATATTATATCTAGAATTTATTTTATGTATAATCCATGTCTCTAGTGGATCCTACAATCACCACTAAAGTTTCTTGAAAAATTGTATTGAATTTATAGTGTCTTATATTTTTCTTATAAAACATGAACCTCCTTATAAATCCTACCCTTTTGAGTGTTTTGAATTAACATTGCATTTTTTCCATTTTCTTATCGGACCTATTCCCCTTAAATCCTAATTGATTGATTATTTCAAATGTGTAAGCTTCATAGTTTTTAAGTCTTCTAACCCTTGTATATTGTTTATAGAGGGTAAGTGCAAGAAGTTGAGTCTACTTGTGGTGGAAGTTTTGGACTTAGCCAAAAACATGAAATCATGCTCAATGAAATGGGATCCTATTTTTCTTTGAGCTGAGTCTACTTGTGGTGGAAGTTTTGGACTTAGCGAAAAACATGAAATCATGCTCAATGAAATGGGATCCTATTTTTCTTTGAGATCTTGAGCCTGGGATGCTGAGCTGAAAACTTTGAAATGGGATCCCATTTGAAATGAAACAATATCTTGTTTTCTTCTAAACAAGATCCCATTTTGAAAAAGTATTTATTTTTAGAAAGCCTTATGGCAAGTTATTTTCACCTAAAGCTAAATAGGGTATAATATGAGACCTTACCTCTGGCTACTCCAACATCCAAGTTTGTCCTTTCTCTCATTTTTTTGTCCTTGTTTTAGTTTTTTTAAAATTTAAAAACATAGTTTCTTGTCTATATTTTAAATTTAGATTTTTGTTTGTAGATGTAAAAATTAGTTTGTTTTTTAATGTTTACCTATAATGCATACAGGGTTAAAAAAATTTGTTGATTATAATTTTTTGTTTTACATGTAAAAACTTAGACTCGTGACAATCAACAAACCAACAACCTAGACTAGAAACAAACAATTAACTTAGACCATAAACAAAACTCTAAACATAGGCTAGAAACAAACAATAAACAAACAACCTAGAGTAGAAACAAACAATAGCATAGGTTAAAATATCATCAAGAAATAAAACCCCCTAATCCATCCTTTTAGGACCCCTAACAACACATGAACTCTTGTGTTCCCTTAAACTCTCATTTCACCTAAGACCTTAAACCATAGATACTAATTATATATATCTAATGTGATCATAAGATCTACATCCTTTCATCGCATTCATTATAATATCATAAAGGACCCCTTAATACATGAACTCTATGACCCCTTAAAATCTCTCATTTTACATATAAACTTAATCCATAGAATATCCTCGTAAGTCATCTTATTAGGACCCCTTAACACATGAACTAGATTGTGACCTTTTAAGCTCACATTATATGCATAGGATGTTGAACCATATATCCTAAAGTTATATACATAGATTTAATCGTCCACACATTTAATATCTACATACTTTGATTAATCACATTAAATATGGACCTCATAAGTCATGTACTAGATTGTGATCCCTTAAGCTCATACTATATACATGCAACTTTAAACATTTTGAGTCTTTACTAGTAAATAGAATTAGGTTTTCCTCTCATTCACAACCATAACCTAAATCACACTTTCTCACAAAGTTGCAATCACATTGATAAATCTATCCATCACTTAAAACTATACAAAATAGCATTCCACAATCTATATCCACTTCTTCTTCCATGTTTGAAAATTGTGATTTTCCCCAAACCTTGAAAATATCCACTTCTTCTTCCATGTTAGCAAATTGTGATTTTCCCCAAACCTTGATGTCTTTTTCAATTGACATGATAATTATCTATTCAAAAGATCCAAAAATCCTTGTAGATCAAAGTCATAAAGCCTTAACCCTTGAAAGGAACACACATAAACATGATGCAAGGAGAAGAATAACCTAGTATCAAGCCCAATTCATCCATTGTTGTCCAATCTTTGTTGAGAACTAAGGCATGGTATATGAGCTCCCAAAATTACCTATGTTATAACATTATTTTTAGATGAACTAAAGTCAAGAGCTAGCTATATTATTCTCCTAGAGCATTTAGTACAATCACCTAATAACCAAAGAGATAAAATTAAGTAACTAAATCATTTAAAAATTTGGAAATGGTATGGACAATAATATATTGGCAAAGTTGAGTATAGGGCCAACTCTATAATAGATGCATTAGAAACCATGAGTAATCATCTTGTTGCTAAAATAATATCAAGATAAACAAGAAGCAAGAAAAAACAAAATGAAAGGAGAAACCCTCCAAAAAATAATAAATATGCATTTGCAAGCTTTAAAAAATGAGGTGTAAACTATAATCTTGTATAGTCTGTATAAATAGATTTTTCTTATATTGTCTAAACTTTAGTAAAAGCTACCCTAGTAGTTGGTAAAATATCTATAAATATAAATTATATTACAGATTGTCAATTGAGAAAAAATCATGATTAGAATCTTACTAAAAACAATTTACAATTTCCTTATCCAAAGGAATGGAGCTATTACCTCACACTCAACATTTACAAGAATTATTATGATTGGCTTCTTTCTAGTTTTTAAATTATGACTTCTGCTCCCGGTCGTCCTATTGCTCCCGCTCCCGCTCGTTCTATTGTGGTAGTTGATGGCTCTTGTTCGATGGCTCCTGCTACTTCTGGTGATGCTACTGCTGGTTCTCGCTCTTTGGCTTCCCGCTCTTTGGATTTTCTACCCCCGTTACAACTTCCAATGTCATTGTTGCTGCAGACATTGGTGATGCCCTTGTCGCCTCTGTTGTCCCTATGGCTCCTGCAACGATTGTTTCCTTAGTTTTGCCTATGGATGTGGCTCTTGCCGAGCCTTCCGTGGAGGCTTTCTTGTAGGGTCTTGCTGCCCTTACCTCTTTTGGTTCAGCTCGGTGTCCTCCCGTGCCTATGCCTAGGTCTATTACTATGGAGTTGGAGGAGGAGACTATTTTTGAGATTGATGTTGCCGCCTCTAATTTCTCTTCACATGGCCTGATCAATAGATTTAAGGGTCACCGGCCTAGCTTACCTAATCTGAATTCTTGGATTTCCAAGCAGTGGGAGCCTCTTATCTCTGGTACAATTCACATTTTTCCTATGGCTAAGGGTTTTTTTGTTGCTAAATTTAAAAATGTTGTGGATAGAAATACGATCCTTTGTGAAAAAAATTTCAGCTGGGACGGTCTCTTCATGCTGATGTTGAAACCTTGGCATCCTGACTTCTCCCCATTTTTTAAACGTTTAATAAGCTGCCCATCTGGGTTAGGCTGCCTAATATTCCCCTCCATCTTTGGGTTGATTCTCTTCTCAAAACTATGGGGGATGCTATTGGTGATTTTATTTTGGTGGATGAGAAATATTTTGACTTGCTTCACTCTACTTATGCTTTCATTCTGGTGGATTTGGATATCTCTAAAGGTCTTCATGCTGAGATCAAACTCGTTACTCCTAATGGTAGAAGTTGGATTCAACACTTGGATTATGAAGGCCTCCCCTTCAGATGCAGAAGGTGCTTAAAGACTGGTCATGTTTCAGACCAATGTGAGATTCATAAATTTAAAAGGACTTCCTCGTGGTGGCAGGGTGTCTCTTCTTAGCACTATACGGTGGAGAAGGTGTCTTCTCACTGGAGCTTTTCACAAGTGGTTGAGCAGACTGGCCCCATGTCTTCTCCCCTTTCTAGCCTCCTTCATGTTGCTAGGGTTGTTGTGGGTTCTGTTGTTCCTCCTTCTGCGTGTGTCCCCCGATCCCCCCGCATCTGTGATGGCCTCCCCTTCTGTTGGGGCTGACACTATTCCTTTTGGTTCTCCTGTAGGGTTAGCTTCTAGGTCTACTCCTCCTAGTCCTTCTGCTGGAGTTGTCCCTCTCCCTGGCCCTGGTTCTTGTATGGTGAAAATGTGACCACACTTCTATGAATCATTACATGTAAGGAAACTCAAGAATGAGCCATCACAAATCGATCCATAGCTCCCTAGGCATGGAGTGCAAGGGTTTTAAGAATGCTCTCAGCTACAGCTATTAAGCCAATAACCTTGCTAGTAAACCATGCAATGAGAGATTCAATGAATTAATCTAAAGCGTAAAGAAAATCTAAACTAAGAATGCCATGAAAATGAAACTACTATGCAAGAAATGAAATCTAACTATGAAGCAAGAAAGCCATGATGATGCAAGAATGAAGATAAGAAGATAGAGTGTTGATGAAGATCCAAGATGAATGCCAACAATGCTCCAAATCTTCAAACTCTAGATGCAAGAATATCTCCAAAAGCTCCAAGATGACCTAGAAAACTTGTAGCATAACAATAGCATAAAAATTTGTGTGTGCAAATGAGGAAGAGAGCTCTTCTTTTATAGGAGGTGAAAAATCAATGGACCATGGAGATTAAGAGACAAAATATTTAATCAAGGGTGGAGCTTGAAAGAGGAGCAATCCATGTGCACAAATATCCTCCAATGAGAAAATAAGAGTTGACTTTTGTGTCCATATGAGACAAAAAGTGCTTTTTCCCTTTTTATAAAATAAGAATAATTCTTTATTTGTGCAACTTAGGATAAGAGGAAAAGTGGGGGCTTTTTATTTATTAAAAGGGGAGGGAATATTCCTTTTAATAAATAAAGACTTAGGATAAGATGGTTAGCCCATAGAAAATAATCAAATAAATGATAAAACTAGGATTTGATCAAGAATAAACAATTTATGATTTAGCAAAAGGGGCTAATAGTCTAGGTGACCATTTTTAGGTGTATATAGTTCTCAGCCAACTGCCTTTGGGTAGTGTGCTACCCCCTCTGGGGGATTTGTTTCTACCGGTTTGGACTCATTGGATTGGCAGAATGCTACTGCTAAGGTTGAAGAAGGATTGATCAAGGTTAAAGGAAAATATTCCAAGAGATCTTCACCTTCTTTTGATATGACCCTTCGATCCCATCAGAAGGCGGCCAAAGGAAAATCCTAAAATCTTGGGATTTTCTTTTGGCTGGGTTTTCTTGGGGCCTCACTCGAGCTGTCTATTCTAGGTTGTGGGAGCTTATTGGTAAAACCCTTGTTTAGGTCTTGATTCATTTCATCTTAGTGGGTTGTCTTTGCCTATCTTTTGTGACCTTCTTGTAAAGGGTTTCAGGCCCCTTCAAAACCCGTTTTCCTTAATATCAAAAACATTTACAAGCATTAGCATTAAATAAGTGGATAATGATGAAAATTCTTTTGATAGAGTTGCATTATGAGCATGTTATTATCACATTTTACTACAAAATAATAGAATGGATGATTATTGTGTTGCATAACTAAGATTTTTTTTCGAAATGCTTTTCTATTGTTGAACAAATGCTCTAGATTTAGACAAAGACAATGTTAGAGTCACAAAGTTAGTCACAACCATTATTACAATTTTTCCTTGATTTAAAAAAATAAAAGAAGACTAACTTTTAGTGAAACAAAATTTATCTGATATAAAATAATGGATATTGCAAAGAATATTTCACAACTATATATTGGTTGAAGAATAGATTTTACAAAAAAACTTATTTTTTTGTATAACTTTTGTAGTGGTCAATTAGTGTTTGATACATTTTTTCAGTAAAGCAAAAACACAAGCATTATGTGTTTTCTAATTTGGTGAACATGATAGAAATTAAATGAAAAAAGTCTATCTTACTATGAATAGAATTTTTTTTAGGTAAGTACAACTTATCGTAGCATATATGGTGTAGCTACATATGGTTGTTAAAAACAAGTCTCAATTTTGTTAAACCAAACCTAGAAGATTAAAACCGTGTAAAATTTTCAAGAAAATATTTACCAAAAGGCCTATAAAGGATGTGACTAATGTTTGTTGCTATGATTGCAAAAATAAATGGTATTATGATTTCATGTCCTCGTAAGACACCAATAAAAGTAAAAAGCTATTCTCAAATCCTAATATTTCTATTTTGGGGGGATCTACTTGAAGATGAAGAACAATGACAAGCTAGTTTGGATTATTGAGGGAATCTCTAAGTTCTCCAAGAAGAAAGAGAATAACACATTTTAAGAAATTCCACTATCATTTGATGAATAAAATGAAGAAGTAAACATGAATGAAGTGGATAAGATAAATAACATATTTATGTTTAGTAACTAGTCTAGTAGAAAGTGTTATTGAATTCAATTGTGTGGATTTTTGTATCAATATTTTGGATCATACTCAATGATACATCACTAGAAAGAGAAGACTTTTTGAAATATGCATGCAAAAATACACATAGTTGATTCCAAAATCACTCTCTATTAACTTCATGGACTATGAAAACATCATTACCTATTACAATTATCCTAATATTGATAATAATATCTTTTGCAATCATGAAAATCATAGAGATCCTAAAATATTAGAATTAGAAATTGATTATGAATAGAAAATTTAGAAGAAAAAAACTAGGGGTTGAGTTTGAGCCATTATATTTTTTAATATTTGAGTTTTTTTTTAATTTTTAATTTTGGTCCACTCATGTCTTGATTGTCTCATGACATTATATAAGCCAATATTTTTATAGTCCCAATATCAATACATTAGCATTTTAATTTATAAATTCATGAGTTATTCAAGTCTTGTGTCATGTATGTGACTAGCCTTATGTCTATCTAGAACTGAGATCTTGTAGAGTCGTGTTTCATAACCATATTATATCTTGGATTTATTTTATGTATAATCCATGTCTCTAGTGGACCCTGCAATCACCACTAAATTTTCTTGAAAAACTGTCTTGAATTTATAGTGTCTTATATTTTTCTTATAAAACACAAACCTCCTTATAAATCCTACCCTTTTGAGTGTTTTGAATTTACATTGCATTTTTCTTATTTTCTTATCAAACCTATTCCTCTTAAATCCTAATTGATTGATTATTTCAAATGTGTAAGCTTCATAGTTTTTAAGTCTTCTAACCCTTGTATATTGTTTATAGAGGGTAAGTGCAAGAAGTTGAGTCTACTTGTGGTGGAAGTTTTGGACTTAGCCAAAAATATGAAATCATGCTCAATGAAATGGGATCCTATTTTTCTTTGAGATCCCGAGCCTAGGATCCTAAGCTGAAAACTTTGAAACAAGATCTCATTTGAAATGAAACAATATCTTGTTTGCTTCTAAACAAGATCCCATTTTGAAAAAGTATTTATTTTTAGAAAGCCTCATGGCAAGTTATTTTCACCTGAAGCTAAATAGGGTATGCTCTGAGACCTTACCTTTGGCTGCTCCAACATCCAAGTCTGTCCTTTCTCTCTTTTTTTTGTCCTTGTTTTAGTTTTTTTTTAATTTAAAAACATAGTTTCTTGTCTATATTTTAAATTTAGATTTTTGTTTGTAGATGTAAAAATTAGTTTGTTTTTTAATGTTTGCCTATAATATGCATATAGGGTTAAATTTTTTTTGTTAATTATAATTTTTTATTTTACATGTAAAAACTTAGACTAGAAACAAACAATCAACTTAGACCATAAAAGAAATTGTAAACATAGACTAGAAACAAACAATAAATGAACAACCTAGACTAGAAACGAGCAATAACATAGGTTAAAATGTCATCAAGAAATAAAACCCCCCAATCCATCCTTTTAGGACCCCTAACAACACATGAACTCTTGTGTCCCCTTAAATTCTCATTTCACCTAAGACCTTAAACCATAGATCCTATATATATATATATATATATATATATATATATAAAACCTTAATCCATAGAATATCCTCTTAAGCCATCTTATTAGGACCCCTTAACACATGAACTAGATTGTGACCTTTTAAGCTCACATTATATGCATAGGATGTTGAGTCACATATCCTCAAGTTATATACATAGATTTAATCTTCAACACATTTAATATCTACATACTTTGTTTGATCACATTAAATATGGACCTCATAAGTCATGTACTAGATTGTGACCCCTTAAGCTCATACTATATACATGCGACTTTAAACCATAGATCCTAAAGTTATACACATAATTAATTTTAATTTTTTTTAAAAAATTCAAAGATGAAATGGGATCTCATTTATAGAATGGAATCCCATTTGCTTTTATATTTGTTGTGATTAAAAAAAACAATAGGGATCTTGTTTCAACAAAATAAATTTTTGGCCTAGTTTTTGTGTTGGATTTTGCTTTGGAATGAGGCTCAGGGAATTCAACCATATCTTTGGACTTGGTTTAACCTAGAACTTGAAGACCATGTCAATGTTCATACAAATAGGAAAATTAGACATATATTTGAACAGGTTTTTTAATAGATTTTTAAACAAAATTAAAACTCATTATAGATGAGATTATGTAAATCTCATATATTTATATTTTTAATTGTATTAATTTTTTTATTTTTAAAATAATTTCATATGAAAGAAGTCCATAAACTTGAAATAGAAGGTTTTATTATTTTTTAATAACTTTTATTTTTTTACATTTTTTGAAAAATAAATTATGACAACAAACTAAAGACAATTCTTTTCACTTTGAAAAATAACAATAAAATGATAAGCTTAGGTCAATGTATGCTTGTCATAGATGAGGGGTTTTCAAAATAGCAATTACACCCATGAAAAATTAATAAAAAAAATCCTCAACAATCTTGAGTGTGTTACAAATCCTTTCCCAAAAGGATTCAGAAAAATACTCTCATTTAGGCCAAATTATGCTTGTCATGCACGTACATGGTATGGTCTTGAAAAAGTGACTTTTAAATAGTGGTTTTAAAAAATGGCTATTTAAAATCAATTTGTATAATTTGAGTATTGAAATAAATTATATATTTGGAAAGTAAACTTAGAGTACTCATTTCATATTAATAACTTTTTAAAGATTCAATCTTTAAGTGCTTCGAATTATTAGGTCAATTGGGACAAATTCTAAAAAATAGAGAAATGCTTCAACTTTTTGGCCAAAAAGTGGGCTCAACTTCTCGCAACTACTCCAAACTTGAGATATTTTTAAAGTTGTATTTTCACAATGTTGATAATTTAGTTTCTAGTAGATTCTATAATAAAACGTTCTCACAAATCCCTTAAAAATTAAAGTAAAAAAATGTTAAATTATAAATATATAGGTATCTCCATATCAATTTATGAGGACAATATCAAAGCAATTGATCTAAAAAATTAGCAACATCCTAATATATAAAAACTCTTAGAAAGGAAAGAAGAATGCAAAAAAGCACAAGAGTGACAAAAATATACATTGGAAACACTCTTTCAATAAAAACTCAATCTCTAGAGCATACCCAACATATTATTCAGTAACATTGGTTATAATACATTGCCAAAGTCCAATAATTTATCAAGATAATGGAAGACCAACACTCTCTAACCATGGTTGAAAATTGATAGCTTAACTTGATATAAAGTAATGTATAATTTCTGATTCCCATTCTATTCATATATAGACTCAATAAATACCATTCTCTTCATATGTAAAGACAATGGCATGAGCCCAAAAAAGGTTATGAAAATCCCATGGTAATAATTATTGTTAGAGTTTTAGGTGACTCTACAACACCAACTGGATCAAATGAAAGACTAAGATAACTTCCACGAGAGATTGACAAGACAATTGCAACAAGATGTAATAATGATAATATTTCTATTAGACATAATCAACTAGATTACAATACCCTAATTGATGGATTTATTTACAATGTAGATATTCCTACTTATATAGGCAAGACAATAAGAGACTATGATAAGGAGGATATAAGCTATCACCCACACAAGGTAGAATCACATGTCCACCAAAGGTGGATCATCCTCTATTATGCAATGAAGTATGTGTAACATGTGGAGAATGATAATGTGACAAGTGCGCTAAAGGTGCATACAACACATGAAGTGGAATGTGATAACTAATATCACCACCTAAAGTGGAATTTCTCCTACACCTGTGCAAATAAAGGTGCAAACTCCTAGGTGTCTCAAATGTAAATTGCTATGCAATGCATTATCATAAGTAAGCTTAAGTAAAGTGTAATTAGTGAATATTTAATTACACCAACAATTATTACAAACCACTCAAGAGAGTCTCCTCCCCCAAAAAATGTTCCTCCCAAATAAAATGTATCTCCCCATCTAAGCATATTTAACTCCTATTATGCAAGGTGGCATATATAAATGACAAGAATCCCACCATGAATCACTAGTTACATTCTATAACTAACTAATAATAGAATATTATTTTACGAGTCTATTGTGTAACTCATATTTAATGCCTTATTACAACAACTATTTCCATTTAAAATAAGAGATTATAGTTTTGATTTTGTGCGTATTTTAGCATCAACTATTTCCATGTCTTTGGAGATCAACAAAATAACTTAATATATCCAAACCCTCATATGGATGCTCCATTTTCCCACTCAATGATCTTTGGAGATGTATACATTATTAATCATCTATGAATAATTAAGTTACATTAGAGCTTAGGACATGCAAAGTGAAGAATACAACTAATACTAACATACTCCCATTTGATATTCACATTACAAGATTGTAAGGGTTTTTGACAAAATAAACTAAACACTAAGGGTATTAATATATAACTATGATGTATACGAATCCTTTATAATCATAGGATCAAAACAAAAATCCCAAGCATGAGAGAAGAAATCGAAGAAAAATACCAATTTGAATATCTAAAAAAAATATTATGTCATGCCTCAACTCAAACACAAACACATAAACTCCATATGATCCATAAGAGAACTGAGTATCTTCCAAATACTTAACAACCAAAATACCATAGCTAATAATACATGCAACAATACCTCAAAATAATATAAACACATCATTGATGCACCTATTATTTCGCACATGTCTTACTTGACTAACTATTTTAATTATTTTCATATTCATCATTTTGCATAAGTTTTATCTCCATCAATATCAAACACTAACATGTAAAAAATACCACAGACCTTTGTGCCATAGTCCAATGACACATATACCCAGATAGGGTTCCCACTACATGGTTAATCTCATGTTGGAAACTTACTAGAGCATCCAAAAGTACACCAACACCACTCTCATAAATAATGTAGCTAAAATTCTCTAACACGGTGTCAAATAACACACATTTATTTGTAAACTTAAAAAAATCTCTCTCTTGATCAGCTTAACTCTTTGAAGCTCATATCACATACAAATTAAAGATATATAATCATCCTTAGTGTTGAAAAATTAGTAAACAACAATAACAAAAAAATATTATGATCACCACTTGTCATGTTGTTTTTTAATTCAAAAATAAATGATCATCAACATATTCAAAAACAAAAATGCTGCAATTTAATCTACATAGGTATTAACTCCAATACGAGATGAAGTAATCCATTACGATACAAATAATAATGTGGAGAGAATAGTTCCAAATAAAAATATTTCCTTTTTCCAACATCAACATGTGTGCAAGTTGTGATAAATGAGATCTTCCAAAATTCTAAACAAAAACTATGTCAACATCTAAAAATTTGACCTCAATGTCAAACATAACACCAATAGTTGTTAGCTTCTCAAATCAAAGGAAAGATCAAATAGAAAATTATTTCATCAACAAATGAATATTTTTAAAATAAACTAACCATCTCCTACACTCCTTCAAACAACCCTCAAAATTGATAAGCAACTCAAAACCCTAACATAAAATAATAGAGAATCAATAATCGTGCTTTTTACTAAACAAATCCTTATAATTGGCATCCATAGTTCAAGACTCAAAAATATGAGAAGATGGGACACAAAGAAAATGATGCATATCAAAACTAGGTGGAAAATACAAACTACATCATTTGAAATTGAGTGGACTAAGAGTGGGCAATTTTATTGTTCTACCAATTAAGATGGATCCCCTTAGTAGGCCCATGTTGAAATCTTGTCTAACTCTAGGTGACATGGAAGGTGACAAGGATGTTTTTGTCCTCACATGAGGAGATAGGAATCCCACTTAGTGGTAGAGATTCCTTTCCATGTTTCAACATCTTAAGAAGTGGGTAAGAGGTTGTGACGACCTATGACAAAAGACATATTCCTATGCCAATTTATAATGCATTGAACTTGATTATATAGAAGAATGGACAAGTTTCATGAGGCATTTTTTCAATGATAAGGCGGGCACCCAAATTGGGTAATAACAAGATATAAGTGAATCAACTATTAATAGTCGATAATGAAAAATTCTCTTATAGCTATAAGTGTTTTCAATTATGCTAGATTCTATAATAGTTGTAAGGTGTGTAAGAGAATCTATCATACCTATTTATGGAAAAATTTGGATGCCCAAGTTTGGAGGTATGTAAGAGGGGTTTGAAAATGATGTAAAAAATTCATTGCATGCTTAAATAAGGTTAGAAAATGTGCCACATGCATTTGGACGCCCATCTCTCTTGTCTTGATCTAGAGGATTCTTCTTTGATTATAGTCTTTGTATATTGGATGTCTTGGAGAGAATTATGTGTGTTGAAATTTGCAGGTAATGTTATGATTCTATAATAGCTCTAGATAGTGACACTATAAACTTCTATAGAGAATAATTTCTTTGCAAGTGACTGTAAAACCATTCTTTATCCTAATACATTGAGCATGATTTTAGAATGTGAATTTTTTCTCCTAAAAAGGTTTTCCCCATAATTCATCCTTTGTTATGTTATAATGCTTTTTTGCATGTTTTTTATTATTATTATATGTACATCTCATTGTTGTAACAATTAAAGGCTTTAAGAAAAAAAATGCACTTTCTCCTTTCATTAGATTGGTGTAGGAAGCGTTTCCTTGTATCTTGCTTCATTTTTATTCGTATTAGAGACTATATAACTTTGGTCCCATTGTTGGGTATATATTTTTTGGAATAATCTTTTGAGTGAGAGCTTGTTGTAGAGTATTATGTAACCTTGTTGGGGAGAGAAAGGGAAAACACATCTGGAAAAATAGAGATGGGAAAATTGATAATAGAGGATATACTTATAGATAAAGACCTATGAGTTGCAGTATCTAGAATAAAATTAACCACTATGACCTAGGATGTTCAAGATATAATGAAGCAAAAAGATAAGGACCTTGTAAGGATTTGTTTGGAAGACTTTGTTCTATCAAATGTCCATTAAGAGAAGAATGTGAAATATATTTGGAAGAAACTTGGAGATGTTTATCCAGATAAATCTCTGGTAAATAAGTTATTCATAATAAAGAAAATGTATTCTCTGAGTATGGAAGAAGGAGGATCTATAGATAATTATATAAATGCATTCAACATGATAGTTGATCAATTGGCTTATGTTGGTGACAAGATAGAGGAGGAGGATTGTTGTATTCTTTTTTTATGTTCTTTATTAGGTGTGTGGGACCACCTTGTAATAGATATCAGGAGTGCCATCACCAAGTTCAAGATGGATGAGGTGGTTGCGTCATTAATTTTTAAAGAGATGCAAAGAAAAACTTTTGAGTTAGCTAAGGAGGCTCTTCTGGTTCAGGAAAGATCAAAAAAGAAAGGAAAGAAGGACACAAAATATGAAAGGGGGAGATACAAATCCCTTGGAAGATCTAAGTCATCTATAAATCCCAAGGAAAAGTGTTGGAACTACAAAAACAATTGGTCATTCTAGGAAAAATGTAAGGAAGAGAGAAATACGAAGAAAATAAATTCCTTCAATTCAATTTTAGAAAAATGCTCTTAGGATGACGATGAATCCTTTTTCATTGGCGTAGTAGTGCATGCATTGGATGATGTGTTTGATATAATTGAGTGCATGATTCTACATGACCTCATATAGGGTTTTCTTTACAAAATATGATGTTGGGAAGGTGTGTCTTAGATGACTCTCATCTAAATATCATTATTTTTGGGAGAGTTAAAATTAGATTTCTTGATGGTAGAGTTAAGGGGATTAATGATATTTACCATATCTTGATTTTAGCACAAAATCTACTTTTTGTAAGTAAATTGAATGATGTGGGTGTGCATGCTCTTTTCTCACATGGTGGATGCAATATGACAAGAGGATCTATGGTTCTTGTCAATTGTGTTTATATTGAAACCTTGTATAAGTCGAGTGCATGTACTATGCAATGCAAAAATACTTCAATGGATCTGAAGAAGAGAACTCTAGATTCTTCATCCACATTGCCAAATTGGTGTGTAAAGAATTCTACTACTTCTAAACACAATAGTCATTATTTCTAGGTACTTAACAATGTCAATATTTTGGAGATAAAACAAAAAATGGAGAAGACAATGTTATGGTACCAAATAATTAGACACATTGGTGATTGGCATCTTGAGGTTGATTTTTGTCAACACTACATATACGGGAAGCAAAACCATGCTTAGTCTTACTCTACTTCTCACAATTCTTTTGGGTTTTTAGACTTGATATATTATATGATGTTTTTGGTCCTGTTAATGTTCCTTTAATTTATAAATCTATTTATTTTGTATCATTTATTGATTACTATACTAATGAGCCTTTTTTATTTTCTTAGAAAAATATATAAAGTCTTTAAGTCACTTCAATAAGTTTAAGGCTCTTGTTGAAAATTAAAATTGAAGAAAGATTAATTGTTTGTGGGCTAACTATGGTGGTGAATTTTGTTTGATAGGTTCTATAAGAAACCCCCACTAGAAAGATGTATCCAGAGACCAAAAACAATAGAACATGGAAGAGGAGGCATGATCCCATTCAAACTAGCAATCTGGGGTATTACAATACCATTCCTAGCTTGAACCAACATGAGAAAAGGACCAATAATAAGAGAATAAAATGAGGTGATATTCAAAACCATAGTAATAGGAGATATGAGATCTGATGGAGCTACAATTGGAATAGATGAAAGGGTTGTAAGAGAAATATCTATGTGGGAGAGGCCACTAGCACAATAGAAACTATAGTAGGATCTGAGAGATCAGGAGCCATAGTGAGATTCCAAGTCAAGGCATGAATAGGATCCTCAGAATGAGTGGGAGCAATAATGCAAAAAAGAATCAATACTTTAAAAAAGATCCTTAGATCAAGTGGGACCCATTTTTTGAAAACTCATCATTTTGTATGAACTAAAAGGACGGAGGGCTTATTTTGTTGTGACCAACTAGAGTGGGCATCCCAATTCTTGATCATGCCAACACTTGCATAGAAAAAAGTTAATATCACGTATAAGTTCAGACTTTGTTTGATAAGAACAAATGTTTTTTAATGGAATACCTTTAGGAAGGCCACCAAATAAATTGATGGAGTATGTGATTAAATTTAATGGAGAAAAGCCTAACCTAAATTCCTTATCACAGTCCTAGAAGGCATACTGAAGAAATAGAAAAATATATTAAGTAGCTTCTTGATTAATTGGGAAACTTTCATCCTATAAAAAATCCTTTACATCTTTAATGGTCTTGGTGATAAAGGATCGAACTATGCATATGTGCATAGATTTCCATGTTGTCAATAATAAGACCATTAGGAATTGATATCCAATTCCAAGGATTGATGAACTTAATTGTGGAGTCTATATCTCCAGACTATGCTTGAGATCTATATGTTATCAATCTTTTTTGGATTGAGGTGTATCAACCTTTGCAAGTCCTAATATCACTATTTGATTTTATTTATTTAATCTTTAGTTAAATTATGAGCCTACAAGGATAAAAAAATTTGCACGTTCTATTTCATCATCTAGTGGAAGTTTGCATGTTGAGTTTTCATCCTACTGGGAAGGTGAAATGACTTATTTTTTCTTCATGTGGAGATAGACATCCCATTTAGAGGAACTTGGACTTTTGTGGTGGTGGATAGAAGTGTCATGCAATGATAAATCTATGACATGCCTACCTATGCCAACTTATGATAGCTTCATGACACACCAACCTAAAATAGTCTATAATAAATTCTATAACATAATGGGAAAGTGTCAGAGACATCTTTGCAAGGAGAAGGTGGATATTAAAAAATTGGGTAATGACAAGTTGTAAGAGAATTTTCTATTGTTAAACACTTGTGATTGATTCTCTTACTACTATAAATGTTTCTATTAATGATCATTTTTATAAAAATTATAAGAGGTGTAAGAGATTCTATCATACCTAAAGATAGTAAATATTGTGTGCTTTTAGGTGGCTGAAATGCTATACCAAGTGTTTTGAATGACACTATCTTCTATCTTCATCTAGAAGCTTTATATTTTGTTGTATTTATCTATATAAGGTGGTCTTGGAGAGCATTATGTATGTTGTGTATTGTAGATGAAATGTTGTGCTGTAAAATTTGTTAGAAGAGTAATATTTACTTGTATTTATTAATTGTAATTAGGAGATTCCTATGGAATCCCTATATGTAATTTGTCCTCTAGTCCAAGTGGGAGGTCAACTCATTTTATATAATTTCTCTATTTGGTTTATCCTCCTTAAGAGGATTGAGACACTTGACACACACCTATTATGAATGGTGGCATTCATATACTTGGGATTTACATAGTAACTCATCTCCTCATCTTTATTTAAGAGATGCTCCTGTTAGAATTATTTAGAACAACAGAGACGGGGGGTGAATCAGTTGTTCTCAGGTCCAGATGTACCAATTCAACTTTCTAGCACTTCAACAATCTCAAATCTAATCACCAACACAACTCATTCTCTATAGTATAAATCAGAAACATATAACATGCAGTCCACTGTCCAAAAGTAATTAACTTGCAGAATATAAAAAACATTCACATCAAAACATTCACACAAGTATAACACCAGGATTTATAGTGGAAATTCAACTTGGGAAAAACCACTTTGTAACATGCTACTGGTATTTCACTCTTCTGAAGTGATCTCTGTGAAAAGCCAACCCTGTTAAAGGTTTACAAACACACTGCTAGGTGTGACCCTGTTAAAGGATTTAGACACTATGTCAAAAGTGACCTGGTTAAAGGATTTAAGAACATTCTATTAGAATGCCACCTTGGTTAAAGGATTTATACAATGACTGTTAGGTCAACCTTGATTAAAGGATTTAGACTGATACAATAGTTAGAAAGTAACATTAGTTTCTGATTTGAAAAACATACAACTCACTTTTGCAAATACAGATCCACTTCGCACATATATGTTGATTTACTGACTGACCTTCATTTCTATCTCCATCACTGATCTGCTTGGAATTCGCTTCAAGCAATCACAACTATGTTTAGCTCCTTCACAATTTCACCTTCATCCTTCTACTTAGACTTATCACTCAATAACATCAACAACTTCAGTCCATACTGTAACCTCACAATTAGGTTCTCCTTTATACCTCTTCAATTAGGTAGATCCATCTTTTTCCGCTTAATCTCCTCCGTAGATCTTAGTTTTAGGTCAAATTCATCGAATCCTTCCATCATTATGTTCTTCATCCTTCCTTCTAGATACATCTTCAAAATTCTCTTTTGATCCATAATAAAATGATTTACCATGCATTAAATACTCCATACAATTCTTTAATAAAGTCAACATGATTTACATATCCCAAGAATTCAACTATGCCGACTAGGAATCTCAATTCCTTCTCCAAATGTAAATTACTGACACTCGGTCAATACTGCATTCTTCACCTCGGTCATCACTGTGTGTCTCGGTCATCTCTACAAACTGTCTTCCTCAGCAAACATTGTATTTTCTCAGTAATTTCCTATCGCTCGGCTTATACTGATGTTTGGTCAACACTAAATTTACTTGGCATATGTTGGCGCTCGGTTGACACTAACATCACTCGGCTTAAACTAGATTTCTTCACTTTTTCTCAGTAAAGACTACTTCTCCAGTCTTTCTTCTTACTTAGATAAA
Organism: Chamaecyparis obtusa; assembly: GCA_027943335.1. Classification (NCBI taxonomy): domain Eukaryota; kingdom Viridiplantae; phylum Streptophyta; class Pinopsida; order Cupressales; family Cupressaceae; genus Chamaecyparis; species Chamaecyparis obtusa. The sequence goes on from BSBK01000053.1 coordinate 2,828,197, forward strand.
CAATACATTATCTTATCAATGTGCCAACTAATCAATTACCCATTGAAGTATCAAATAACTCAATCTTTCCTTAGGTTTTCTTGTTATCTCCTTTCCCTAATCCTCTTCATCAATCAATATATATGGTACTATCCTAGATAGCAACTGTCTTACTAGTTAAGGTTTGACATCAATGACAATATAACAATTTTTTCAATTGCAGTTTCCAACAATCTCCCTCTTTGGCATTGATGGCAACACCACATGAATAACACATGATTTACCAAAAAATCCAAAAAAAAAATGTGCATCAGACTTGTGTAATATCTTTAGTTTCATTCTGATTCACAACATCTTTGCCTTGCCTGACCACAAACACAGTTATTCCCTTTGAATCTTTCTAGTCAACCAACTGTCTCTGAATCTCTCCCTCAGGTTCAATGAATCATCTTTGTGTTTTCTTCAGAATCTCTCCCTCTTTAACAACAATGCCAAAGCAGTATCTATCACTTACATCTTCCATATGTAGATGTCTTCATGTCAGTTAAGTATGTTGTATTTCTCCCTCCATCATCTTGCTTATGACTGATTATCATCTCTGCTTTACTTCTCACAACTCTAAGCAACTCCTAAAGTGTGACCTTTTCTACATCAATTTGTCAAATATTCTGTGTAGCACATTTGATGTAGTGCTCCTAGTTGACTAGGCAACCTCAGTTAGGGGAATCACCCCTAGTTTACCTCTAAGATATTCATGATCATCCTTAGGTAAAGCTTTTGTGAATATGTATGCTAGGCGTTCTTTTGTATTCACATATTCCATTCTCACTTCTTTGTCTTGTACTGACTCTCTCAAGTAATGATACTTGATAGAAATATGCTTAGTCTTTGTATGCATCACTGGATTCTTTGATATATTGATAGCACTTGTGTTATCACATAAAATAAAAATTGGTGCAATGATTTCCTCTTTCATTCCTTTTAATAATTTCTTGATCCACACCAAATTTGAACAATTCACTATAGCTGTACATACTCAGCTTCTGTTGTAGATTGGGAAATGCAGTTTTGTTTCTTGCTTATCTAGGAGACTAATCTCTTTCATAGAGAGAATGCTCCACCACTTGTACTTTTTCTATCATCAACATTTCCAGCCCAATCTGCATCAGTGTAGACTCTTAGCTCAAATTTCTCATTCTTCTTGTAGTATAATCCATAATCCTCTATCCCTTTCAGATATCTTAGTATTCTATTTACTGCCATCATATGATTTTCCTTAGGATTGGCAAAAAATCTTGCCACAATCCCAATTGTTAGGGCTATATCTGGTCTACTGTGGACAACATATTGTAGCTTTCCAATCATAGATCTATACTGGGTTTGATTTACTTTAGTAGTATCATCAGTTTTAGATAGTTTATGTCCAGTAGCCATAGGAGTACTTACTAGTCTGGAATCCTCCATACCAAAAGTTCTTAGTATCTCTTTAACATATTTAGATTGAGTAATAAAGATACCTTTCTCCATCTGATAAACTTGTAAACCAACAAAGAATTTTATCTCACCAAACATAGACATTTCAAACTCAGTTTTCATCTCACTTGAAAATTTTTGACATAGGGCATCTTGTCCTCCAAATCTGATATCATCAACAAAAATTTCAGCTAACAAAATCCCTTTACCTTCTTCAGTTTTCATATATAGATTATTGTTGTCATTTGTTCTTGCAAATCCAATCTTTATCAAATAATTGTGTAGTCTCTCATACCATGCTCTGGGGGCTTGTTTCAATCCATACAACACCTTGTTCAACTTGCAAACTATATTTTTCTTGCTCAGGTCAACAAATCCTTTAGGTTTTTCAATGTATACTTCTTCTAATATGCCATTCAAAAATGTAGATTTGACGTCCATCTGATATACTTTGAAATCTTTATATGCAACATATGCAAGTAGAGTCCTCACTCCTTCAAATCTTGCTATAGGGGCAAATGTTTCCCCATAGTCTATTCCTTCTTCTTGTGCATAACCCTTGCATACCAATCTTTCCTTATTTCTTTTGACTTGTCCATGTTCATTTAGCTTGTTTCTGAATACCCATTTTGTTCCAATAACATTCTTATCTTCTGGTCTCGGCACCATAGTCCAGGTATCATTCTTTTCTATTTGATCAATTTCTTCATTCATAGCTTGAATCCAGTCATCATTCTCTAAAGCATCTTTTACTATCTTAGGCTCAAACTCATATAGTAAACATGTAGGTTCTTTCAACTTACTTCTTGTCAAGAATCCAAATTCTTTATCTCCAATGATTTGCTCAGGCTTATGATATCTTCTTACATATTGTGCCAATGTAGGTTCAGATTTCTTTTCTCCTTGATCTTGATCTTCAGGATCATCATTCAAATTATCAGCTTCATCTTGTGATTGCTCGACAACATCCTCCTGATGCTCAACAACATCCTCTTAATGCTCGACATTGCTTATCTATGACTCTGCATCTGGGTCAAGTGTGTTACTTTCCTCTCCTTCTTCCATGTAAACAAAATATCTATAGTCTTCAGGTTCTTGTTTTCCCTCCAGTTCATTCTTTTATGCATATTCATCAACTCTAACATTTGCACTTTCCACAAATTTGTTAGTGTTAGAATTTAAACACTTATAAGCTTTTCTCTTACTAGAATAACCTAGGAATATGCCTTCATCACTTTTTGTATCAAATTTTCCATTCCTATTGTCTTTCAGTAAATAGCATTTACTCCCAAAGATTATAAAATACTTCACACTAGGTGTATAACCATGCCATAACTCATAAAGTATAGCATTTGTACCTTTCTTGATTTGTACTTAGTTTAAGGTATAAATAGTTGTACTTACAACTTCTCTCCAATTTTTTTGTGCAACATTCTTCTCAATCATCGGTGTTCTTGCACAATCCATAATTGACCCATTTCTTCTCTTTGCTATGCAATTCTGTGGAGGAGTTCTCGGTGCAGACATCTGTCTCTTGATTCTTCTATCATTGCAGAACAGATTGAACTCATTTGATATAAACTCTCCACCTCTATCATATCTCAAACATTTCAAGCTTCTACCTATTTCTTTTTCAATTTTTTTCAAATACCACTTAAACAAATGAAATGCATCAAATTTCTCTTTCAAAAACATTACAGTTATCATCCTAGTATAGTCATCAACAAACAAAATGAAATACCTATCGCCACAAGAACTTTGTACACCCATAGGTCCACAAAGGTCAGTATGAACCAATTCCAAAATATTCTCAGAAGTATATGTCTTTCTCTTAAAACTAGACTTTGTTTTTCCCAATTGACACTGTTTATAGATCACATTATCAGGTTTCTTCAATCTCAGAAAACCTCTAACTTTCTTCTTTTTACTAATATTTACCAGATTGCCAAAATTTACATGACACATCCTTTTATGTCATAACCATACATCATCAAATTGTGCAAACAAACATGTTTCTTTAGATAGGTCTAGATAGAACAAGTTACCTCTTGTATATTCTCCACTTCCAATTAGTTCACCAATGGCATCAAATATTTTAGCCTTCATGTGACGAAATTCGACTGGGTAACCAGTACTATTCAAATGTGCAACACTCAACAAATTATAGTTAAGACCTTCAACCCAATAAGCATTTTCACATGTGATCTTATGAGTCATCTTAATTGATCCTTTACCTCTCACAGGACATGGTGCATCATTACCAAACTTAACACTTCTACCTTTGTAATGATCTAGGGTTTAAATTTTACTTTTTTCACTAGTCATGTGATGTGATAAACCACTATCAATAATCCATTTATCACCTTTAATCACATAAGAAATAAGTGCAGTTTTCTCATCTTCATCATAATCATATTTCATAGCAATATAAACTACTTCAATATCACATTCATCATATTCACTAGTGTCACTGTCAATTTCCTCTTTAGCAATATAACATGATTTCTTACCTTTGTCTTTGTAGTCTTTGTACCTTCGGTGATCTATGTCATTTCTCTTATCCTTGTACTTGCTTTTCCTTCTCTCATCCTTGTCAGTCCTCTCAGGGCATCTTGTTGCAATATGGCCAAATTTGTTAAAAACATATTATAGGAAGTTTACCTTTATATTTCCCTCTTCCTCTTTGTATTCTTCTATCCATGAGTGCCTCAAGATCATCTAGTTCCTCATCAGAAGTGTCACTTTCACTGTCACTATCACTATCACTTTTCACATATTTTTCTTTTTCCTTCTTAGAATTATGTAAAACCATTTGTGACTTGAATGCAGATTCAACATTAGGAACAATGTAGTTATCATAGTTAGACAACTCAAAATCAGTAAGCTTACCAACAATACTTTCCAAAGTTAGAACATTACCAGGGTTACATCTTGATTCTTGAATTGCAGAAATTCTGATAGCATAGATAGGAAGGAAGGTTCTCAATACCTTACCAATAACAGTCTCATCATCAATGATTCAATTAGCTCCTCTTATTGCATTCACTATCTCCTTAATTCTACCACAGTACTGAGCAATATTTTCACCTTCTTTCATTTTCATTTCATCGAACTTACCTCTCAAACTTTCATCTTTTTCTCTCAGCACATTAGTATCTCCACCATAGATAGTTGCAAGAGTATCCCACATTTTCTTTGTAGTAGTGCAGTCTTTGATATCTTCAAATTCAAGATAGCTTAAGGTAGATGCAATCTCCAACATTGCTTGATTATGTTCTTGTTTTGCTTTCATCTCCTCAAAAATCAAAGGTGCAACAGGTATAACATAGTCATGTTACACATAATACTTTGTTGAATCACCAATACTAGCTACATGCAATTTCATCAGACTTTTCCATGCAAGGAAGTTCTCTTTGTTCAACTTCGGTACCTTCTTTTTATACATCTTGATCATTAGCTTCAAGTACCTTTAAAATTTTCTCTGTAAGAACCAATAGCTATGATACCAATTTTTAGAATTATTTAGAACAATAGAGGGGGGGGGGGTGAATCAGTTGTTCTCAGGTCTAGTTGTACCAATTGAACTTTCTAGCACTTCAACAATTTCAGATCTAATCACCAACACAATTCAATCTCTATAGTATATATCAGAAACATATAACATGCAGTCCACTGTCCAAAAGTAATTAACTTGCAGAATATAACAACATTCACATCAAAACATTCACACAAGTATAACATCGAGATTTATAGTGGAAACCCAACTTGGGAAAAATCACTTTGTAACATGCTACTGGTATTTCACTCTTCTGAAGTGAGCTTTGTGAAAAGCCAACCTTGTTAAAGGTTTACAAACACACTGCTAGGTGTGACCCTATTAAAGGATTTAGACACTTTGTCAAAAGTGACTTGGTTAAAGGATTTAAGAACATTCCATTAGAATGCCACCTTGATTAAAGGATTTATACAATGACTGTTAGGTCAACCTTGATTAAAGGATTTAGACTGATACAATGGTTAGAAAGTAACAGTAGTTTCTGATCTGAAAAATTTACAACTCACTTTTGCAAATACATATCCACTTTGCACATATATGTTGATTTACTTACTGACCTTTGTTTCCATCTCCATCACTGATTTTCTCAAAATTCACTTCAAGCAATCAAAACTATGTTTAGCTCCTTCACAATTTCACCTTTAGCCTTCTTCTTAGACTTATCAGTCAATAACATCAACAACTTTAGCCCATGTTGTAACCTCACAATTAGGTTTTCCTTTATACCTCTTCAATTATGTAGATCCATCTTTTTCTACTTAATCTCCTCCGTAGATCTTATGTTTAGGTCAGATTCATTGAATCCTTTTATCATTATGCTCTTCATCCTTCCTTCTAGATACATCTTTAAACTTCTCCTTTGATCCATAATAAAATGATTTACCATGCATTAAATACTCCATACAATTCTTTAATAATGTCAACACAATTTACATATCCCAAGAATTCAACTATGTCGGTTGGGAATCTCAATTCTTTCTCCAAATGTAAATTACTGACACTCGGTCAATACTGTGTTCTTCACCTCGGTCATTATTGCATGTCTCGGTCATCTCTACAAATTGTCTTCCTCGGTAAACATTGTCTTTTCTTGGTAATTTCCTATTGCTCGGCTTATACTGATGTTCGGTCAACATTATATTTACTCAGCATATAATGGCACTCGACCAACACTAACATCACTCGACTTAAACTAGATTTTTTCACTTTTTCTCAGTTAATCTTACTTCTCCAATATTTCTTCATACTTAGATAAACAATACATTATCTTATTAATGTGCCAACTAATCAACTACCCATTGAAGTATCAAATAACTCAACCTTTCCTTAGGTTCTCTTGTTATCTCCTTGCCCTAATCCTCTTCATCAATCAATAGATATGGTACTATCCTAGATAGAAACTGTCTTACCAATTAAGGTTTGACATCAATGACAATATAACAATTGTTTCAATTGCAGTTTCCAACAACTCCTCTCTCATTTCTCTATGATGAAGTTCTCTCTCTCTCTCTCTCTCTCTCTCTCTCTCTCTCTCTCTCTCTCTCTCTTTCTCTCTCTCATTGGCATTAAGAAATGGTTATCGATAAGCTTGCTACCAGTACTATTATTGTCATTGATTGGAAAAAAAGGATAGAGATTTGTCATCTCTCTAAAGTCTAAAGATCCAAGGAGATCTGTATGAAAAGAGGCTGGTTTGGAAAATGGTGCCAACATACAAGAAAGAAAAGACTGTAATCAAATGCAACCGATCACTACACAAAGCATCAACAACTGGGTAATGTATACAGTCAAGGAAACAAGGATTCAACTATCGACCGAGGACTAGGATACAACCAGTGTGGCAACCAGTGTGGACAAGCATAGAGGAAGTAAAGGTACAAACCGGTGTCAAAAAAAGAAGAAGATGCAACCGAGGATTGTGCAATCGGGAAGCAAATGAAGGGACAGTGATAGGTCAAAGACTCTTACCTGTTCACAACATGAGGATCTCAATCGATCTAATAATGACTCTGGTATGAACCGAGGAAGTCATAGTCAACCATCTATTTCAACCAACTCTTTGATCGGGATTTTTTGCACTAAATTTGAAAGACTTTGAGTTAAACTAGTGATCAATTTGAGGTGCGTCTGGAGGTTTTAAATCCATAATCTGTGGCTTTAAAACAAAGTGTTATCTCTTGTGAATGAAAGATGCCTGACACACATCTATTGTTTTCTTCATAAAGAAGATAAAGCAAGAGCATGCATCAGATGTTTCCTTAGTGAACTGTTACTCCACTAAGTGATGTATCTGAAAGGGATCTAAAGTTAGGTCATGCATGAGAGGCACAATTAGGGAAATGAATCTATATATTCTTCTTCCTATTGAGAATATGAGTTGCCCTCATTCTGTTGAAGAAAAGAGTGAACCTGAAAGCTTAAAAGAAGCTAGAGAAAATTGAGAAGAGAAGAAGAGAGAAAGAAGAGTGTGCAGAGAAGTACAATAGTAGAGGAGAACACACTTGTGATGACTGATGATGCTTCTCAGTTGAGCACAAACAAAGATCTTATCAGGCTATGCAAAGCCATTTGTAAAAGGTCAATCTTTCTATTATTTTCTAGCAATTACAATAGCTAAATTCCAGTATTTGGGTGGACTCTAACAGGTCCCTTGTATCAAATCCATTAAGTGGGTGACATCTTTCAAGGTGTTCTAAGTCCTCTAACCAGACAGGCACTAACTGGCCTTATTGTAACAAATCCCTTAACTGGGTCGCATCTAACAGTGCATTGTAATCCTTTAACTAGGAAGGCTCCTAACAGGGCGTACTCCAGAAGAGTACAAAATTTGTGAGGTTTCCTCACACCGTGGTTTTTACCCTAATCTGATTTCCACATGATAAATCTAGTGTCTCCATGTAATTGTTTGCTTGATGTTATTGTATGCTTGAATTTGTTTGGCTTACAGTTATAAGTATACTTCACCCGATTTAAAGAGAAAATTTTTAGAGGTGCTGATTCACCCCTCCCCTCTCAGCACCGGTTGGGACTGTCAATTGGTATCAAAGCCAAGTCTTATTTTATTTACTGCTTAACTATATAAAGAAAAAGTCAAGATGATGATAAAGGAAGGACCAAATTTTTCAAAGGAAAACTTTACTTTGTGGTGCAATAGAATGAAGTTGTATATGAAGACCACCGAAGATCAATACTAGAATCATGTAACCACTGATTACACTGAACCCTCTGAAATTATAACACCCGATGAATAGAAGATCAACTCTAAGAACACGGCTGCTATGGATATGATAGCCAAAACACTACTTGATCATGTCTATGCTAAGATAGAACATCTAGATTCTACTTTCAAAATGTGGGCTAAGTTGTAAGTGGTATATGGAGGAGACCCAAATGTTCAAAGAGCTAAGGTTGAAAGCCTCAAAGGAAAGTATGATGACATGAGGATGAATGAAGGAGAAGACATTGAGCAATACAACAATTAGATCAAAGAGGTGATAAAATCCATCAAAAGCACTGGAGGAAAGCTCAGTTAAGAGGAGGTGGTTAGCAAAATACTGAGAACTCTCAGACCTCGGTATGCCATTAAGATCTCTGCTATTCAAGAGCTTTGATTAGTGACCAAAGATCAAGTCACACTAGACTCCCTAATCGATAAGTTGGCTTCTTTTAAATTAAGTAATTTTGATAATATCTTACCCATTCAAGAAGAAGAATTTAAGTCCTCTATCAATATCTCTTCAACCAAAAAGGAAAGAAAAATTGGTAACTGCTCTACCCGTAAGATCGGTAATCTTGTTGAGAATCTGCTCTTAGAAGAGATGGAGTAAGATGAGTTTGAAGCACTCATCGCTAGGAGATTTACTAGAGGGAAAGGGAAGTACAAAGGTAAGCTTCCTCTGAAATGCTTCTCTTGCAACAAGATAGGACATATTGTTGCAAGATGTCTAGATAATGATAATAAAGATAAGAGAGACCGGTTCAAGAGAAAAGAAAAGAAGGAATGCTATCTTCTAGAGGAAGGAGTCATAGACAATGAATCTGAAGACTCTGAGGATCCAAAAATTAAATTTGTTGCAATAAAAGAGGAGATCCTAGTGGTAAGTGAAATGACACTTATATCAAGATCTCATCAGCATGATGATTGAATTATTGACAGTGGCTGCACTCACCACATGACCGATGACAAGAACAAGTTTATCAACTTGGAGCTCTACGACAGTGGATCAGTAACCTTTGGAAATAATGCTCCCTGTGCCATTAAAGGAAAAGGTTATATTGCACTCTACAAAAGTGTTGTCTATGAAGATGTGTACTGGGTTGAAGGACTCAAGTACAATTTAATGAGTGTTGCACAACTGAATAACAAAGGATTCCTATTAGAATTTGGACAAGGTTCTTGTATAGTCAAGAATCAATCTGGAACCCATGTTGCAACCAGTAGACAAAGAAAAGGTAATCTATTCTACCTAGACTCAATGGAAGGAGCTTGTCTCATAGCTTTAGTCAAAGGAGAATCAAACAAAATATGTCTTATTTCTAAAGAAGACAATAGTTGGTTATGGTACAAGAAACTCTACCACATAAAATTTGACAGTATTGTCAAGGTGAGTAAAAAGAAATTGGTTAGAGGACTCCCTGAGATTACAAAACCCATCAATGGTGTTTGTAAAGATTGTCAGTTAGGAAAACTGATAGGAACAAGTTTCAATAGTAAATCATTCTCTGCTAAAAATGTGCTAGATCTTGTGCACACATATTTGTGTAAACCAATGAAGACAAAGAGCTATTATGGAGACCGGTAATTCATGCTCTTTGTAGATGAATTATCAAGAATGATGTGGACACTCTTTCTTAAAGAGAAATCATAGGCCTTCCACATGTTCAAAATCTACAAGGCTAGAGTGGAAAAGGGAACCAGTAAGACTCCTTATGAACTATGGTTCAAACATACTCCTAGTGTAGGTTACTTCAAAATCTTTGGTAGTAAATGTTACATCAAAAGAGATATGTACTCTGAGAATTTTTATCCCAAGAGCAATGAAGGAGAATTTTTGGGTTACTCTACCAAAAGTAAGGCCGACCGATGTCTGAACAAAAGAACAAGCAAAATAATTGAAAGCATCAATGTAAAAGTTGACGAATCTTCAAAACTGATTAAGAAGACCGGTCATAATGATCATGACAGTCTTGAAGGTCAATTTGAAGGAAATGCCTTTGAGTTCAATGAAGCAGCAACTAAAGATGAAAGAGAATACCATATGAATAGACATCTAGTGTAGGAGACTGTATCTAAATCACAGGATGGTGAACAAGAAGATGTTCAGAACCATGATGAAGAAATTGCTCAACCAGAAGAGCCTGACCAGGAACAACGACCAGTTCTCCCAAGGTATGTCACATATCACTCCACTGACAACATTATTGGTGACAAACATGCTAATGTCTTGACTAGGAAAAAGGCCAAAGAGAATATCTATTTATTTTCTTATATAGAGCCCAAATTCACCAGGGAAGCTCTAGAAGATGAAAATTGGGTCAAGGCCATGGAGGAAGAAATTGAGAAAATTGAAAAGAATGATACATGGGAGATTTTGCCAAGACCACAGGAAAAGAATGTCATAGGGACCAAGTGGGTCTACAAGAACAAGTTGAATGAGGAAGGGAAAGTAATAATAAATAAGGCAAGACTGGTCTACAAAGGGTATGCCCAGGAAGCTGGACTGGACTATGGAGAAACTTTTTCACCAGTGGCCAGATTAGAAGGAGTGAGAATTATTCTTGCCTATGCTTCTCATAGACAAAGCACTCGAAGAAAAAAAACATTACCATTAGGTATCATTACTTGAGAGAGTTGGTACAAGACAAGGAGGTAAGATTGGAGTATGTTCCCACAAAGGAACAAATTGTTGATATCTTCACAAAGCCATTACCAAAGAGTACCTTTAAGTATCTCAGAGGTAAACTAGGGGTGATACCCCTTCATGATCTTTAGTAAACCTGCAAAGGGCTTCAATAGAGGGTTACACCTCATCTTTTCTAGACTAATGAAAAGGACTGCTACTCGTAGGGGGAGCAGATTAGATAAAGGTAGTCTTTCAGACTAGCCTTTGGCATTTTTGTCAAAAAGGGGGAGAGTTTGGAAATAAACCTAATAAATTGGTAGATAAACCGGCTGTGGCAGTAGTAGTGATACAGAGATGCAAGCACATAAAACCAGTGATATGATAGTGATATGATTTCCCATCAAGGTTTTTCCATCAATGCCAAAGGGGGAGATTGTTGGCATTAAGAAATGGTTATTGGTAAGCCTGCTACTGATACTAGAATTGTCATTGATTGGAAAAAGACGATAGAGATTTATCATCTCTCTAAAGTATAAAGATCCAAGGAGATCTGTATGAAAAGAGGTTGGTTTGGCAAACAGTGCCAACATACAAGAAAGAAAAGACTGTAATCAAATGCAACCGGTCACTACACAAAGCATAAGCAACTAGGTAATGTATATAGTCAAGGAAAGAAGGATTCAATTGTTGATCGAGGACTAGGATACAACCGGTGTGGCAACTGGTGTGGACATGCATAGAGGAAGTAAAGGTAGAAACCGGTGTCAACAAAAGAAGAAGAGACAACCGAGGAATGTGCGACTGATAAGAAAAGGAAGGGACAGTGACAGGTTAAAAACTCTTACATGTTCACAACATGAGGATCTCAACTAATCTAGTAATGACTCTAGTATGAATCAAGGAAGTCATAGTCAACCATCTGTTTCAACCAACTCTTTGACCAAGATTTTTTACACTAAATCCAGAAGACTTTGAGTTAAACTGGTGATCAGTTTGAGGTGCATCTGGAGGTTTTAAAGTCAAAATCTGTGACTTTAAAATAAAGCGTTATCTCTTGTGAAGGAAAGATGCTTGACACACATCTATTATTTTGTTCATAAAGAAGATAAAGCAAGAGCATGCATCATATGTTTCCTTAGTGAATTTTTACTCCACTAAGTGATGTATCCAAAAGGGATCTAAAGTTAGGTCATGCATGAGAGGTGCAATCAGGGCAAGGACTCTATATATTCTTCTGCCTGTTGAGAATATGAGTTGCCTTCATTCTGCCAAAGAAAAGAGTGAACCTGAAAGCTTAAAATAAGCTAGGGAAAATTAAGAAGAAAAGAAGAGAGAAAGATGAGTGTGCAAAGAAGCACAACAGTAGAGGAGAACACACCTGCAGTGACCAGTGATGCTTCTCAGTTGAGCACAAACATAGATCTTATCAGGCTATGAAAAGCCATTTGTAAAAGGTCAATCTTTCTATTGTTTTCTAGCAATTACAATAGTTAAATCTTAGTATTTGGGTGGACTCTAACAGGTCCCTTGTATTAAATCCCTTAACTAGGTGACATCTTTCAAGGTGTTCTAAGTCCTCTGACCAGGTAGGCACTAACCGACCTTATTGTAACAAATCCCTTAACTGGGTCACATCTAACAGTGCGTTGTAATCCTTTAACCGGGAAAGCTCCTAATAGGGCATACTCCAGAAGAGTATAGAATTTGTGAGGTCTCCTCACACCATGGTTTTCACCCTAATCGGGTTTCCACGTGATAAATCTGGTGTCTCTGTGTAATTTTTTTCTTGTTGTTATTGTATGCTTGAATCTATTTGGCTTACAGTTATAAGTATACTTCGCCCGATTTAAAGAGAAAAGTTTTAGAGGTGTTGATTCACCCCTCCCCTCTCAGCACCAATTGGGACTGTCATCTCTCTCTCTCTCTCTCATTTTCTTTTTTTAGGCTATGGCCTCATTCATAATATCACAAGGGGTTTTTCTTTTCTTTTCCCCTTTCAAAATCTTCTTGTCTCTTTGTTTTGGCTTTTGGGTACTTGTTCCTAGTTCATATTTTTCTCATGGTCACATATTCTTCTTTATCTATCTCTCTTGGATTTCTTTCATTTCCTTTCTCTTGTTATTTTCTTTACATGGTATCAGAGCTTGGGTTTCTAATCCTTGTTTGAGTGTAGTATTGAAGGTTACCATTCTTTGGAGCACATCTTATTGGAGACTCTTGTTTGAGAGAGAAGCTTGAGCTTTACTTAATAAATTTTGTGTTGCATAATTTATTATTTTATTATTTACTATTTTCTCTAACCCTCATTGGTCAGTTTGCCACCAGAGAGTTGTGTTTGATTTTCTTTTTGGTTTGGTTGGTTTGCCACCAAACCCATTTCAATCTGCATTTTGTTTTGATAACCTCTGTCGGGAACCACAAGGTTTATCTTCCTTTATCTCATGTTTCTTGTAGGTATATACTAATCATTTTTACTATGTATTAATCATTCTTTATTTCTAGATTCAAAGATATTATCTCAGATTTCTTCTTATTATCTTTGTGCATGCAGGTTTATTTTTATTTATTTTGCAGACATATCTCTGTTATTTTCTCCATTATCTCTATTTTTGTAACATTATATATGGTTTTTATCTTAGCGTAACCTTTTTCTTTTATGGTTAAACTTTAGTCATTTAATTTACCTATTCTAGTTGTATGGACAAATTCTTCATACACTTGTTTTGTCATTGTTCAACTTATGAAAGTACCGCACCCAGTCACTCATAAATTTTGAACCCTTATACTTTAGGAGATCTCTCCAGCTGGAACCTTACCAACTTGGTCTGTAACAACATATCCAAAATTTAGATGAATCCAATGATTGGCCTTCGAGATATGCCCCCTGAACTAGGACTGCATTTTCTATGATAGTCATTCCATCTTGCTCTCTCTTTCCTTTGCGTAAGCCAACCTTCTATCTTTTTCCTTGTTGTGGGTTATACCTCTACCCTTTGTGTGAGATTTTCTTGTGTGTTAATTCTCTATTTTTGCTTGCTATTTTATTTTCATACTTTTATTATTTCTTTTCCTTCACTTGTGTGAGCTTACTCCTTCCTTACATGAGCATCTTTGTTCTTTGGTTAGCCAACTATCTCTTTGTTTCCAGTCAAGCCTCAGCATTGCATTCTTCTCTGTCTTGTGTGAACTAGTGTGATATTCTCTTTTCTTAGCATAGAATCAGTGCTAGCTAAGTTTAGCTTTGTGTTTGAATATTGTTTGACTATTTTTAAGTTAGTTTGACTAATTTTAATACATTATTTAAAATCATATTGTTTTGTTATATTATAATCACACTTTTTTTTGTTATTTAAAATAAAAATAAAAATCATTTCTTTATTTTTAATAAGATTACTTTAATCTATTATTTTAAATATTTTTCATAAAAATAGTTTAATCTATTGTTAGTTTTTAAATAATAATTCAAATCAATTGCTTATAAGTTTCTTAATAACATTTTTATAACATCTAAAGCTTAAATTTCAAATTTACCGTCATTTCAATCTTCTCAAATTAATCCATGATTCTCATTCTATTTATATATTCATTCAAATTATAATATCTTTTAATTGTTCATTGCTCTATTTAACAAAAAATTAATTTTTAATTTAAGCTATTCAAATCATCTTTAACATTCAGTTAAATTGCATTTTATCATTCATTGCAATTTAGTTATTATTGTTTCTAACTCGTTCTTGTTTCCTTAGAACATTTACATCATTTAATTTTTACGTTATACAATTATGTCTACATTTTTTTTTTCAAATTTTAAATTTTTTAGAAAATAAGTTTGTATCAAGAAAATCTTTTCTTATCTATATAAATCTCATTTCATTTTTCTTCCAAAATTGGAATTATTACTCACAAAGGGAGAAATTTATGTTTTCAATAGAAGGGGTAATCTATGTTTTCTAGCTACATTTGTCAATGATATCTTGTTCAGTTTTTTTTTAAAATACATTTTTGATAATTCATCCCAAGGAAATAATGTCTTTGATTGATTTGTTCTAGTATTATGAGTGCACTTACTTTTTTTTATCTTTATCAACTTGTTCTATTATTCTCCTCATAATGAGGATGAAGTTATTGATATAGATCTTGAATTTTGTTGGATTCCTCATATCTTTGAAGACAATAATATATTTTTAACACACATAATACTTAGAATAGATTATTATAGTATTAATATTTTCAAAAGTTTGATTAACATCAATCTCCAGTATGATCTAATTTTTTTCCTATACATTTCAATGAAGAGGAAGCAAAGATCAAATTGTTATATTGGCTTAAGTCTCTTATCTCCTTATGGTTCCTTGAATTTGGTACATGAGTGTAGACATGATTGGAAAATCAATTCAAAGGTTGATTAACATTGCATTCCATTCTTATTTCTCTAGCATTATATTAGCTATGTATTGCATTTTTTTTTAATAAAGTTATTTTAAATCTTTAACAATTTTTTTTAATTTTTAAGCTTCTCGCTTATCCTTTTGTTTAACATTCAGTTAAACTTCAATACATTATATGTTTTCCTATACTGTTTCCAAAATGATACTGTTCAAACTTAATGTTTTGACCCAAATTTCTTAGCTATGTTATTTGTTTAATTCAAAATAACATTAGCTATATAATATTAGTTGGCCTTGTCTTTGGTCATTTGTGCATTAGTATGTTCTTTTATGAGAGCATTGATAATGATTTTTGTTCCTCTCTTGTTCATTTTGGGACTTTGAGCATATGATTTATCTTGATATCATTTTTGCTCCATTGCACTTTTGATGAAATATCATTCATTTATCTCTATCCCTCTATTTTATTTTAAACTATAAGAGCTCCTTACAAATATTTTTTGATGTAATTTTTTCAAAGGAAATACTAGCTTGAATATCATATGCCATTCTACTTGTGGATAGTTTCTTTGTTTCTTTCTCTATGTCTCCTTCATTCAGGTGACTCATCAAGGAACAATTAAGGAATACATTCATCTTCACGTCCTATAACTCAAGAAGAATACTTGAAGATGTGGATATCTCTCCACTTGAACTCAATCAAATGTACCTTTATACCATGAAGCTGAAGATCATGTTGCAGATCATTGTAAAAATTTGGGTTTAATTCCCATTGATGTAAACTCCCCAAGTAAAGATTAAAGGGGGTGTTAGAAGAGTAATATTTATTTGTAGTTATTAATTATGATTAGGAGATTCCTATGGAATCCCTACATGTAATTTTTCCTCTAGTCCAAGTGGGAGGAAAAATTATTTTATCTAATTTCTCTATTTAATTTATCCTCCTTAAGAGGATTGAGACAGTTGGCACACACCTATTATGAATGGTGGCATTCATAGACATGGGAGTTACACAGTAAATCCTCTCCTCATATTCATTTAATAGAAGCTCATCTCTCATTTATCTATGATGAAGTTATTGTAATGAACATCTCTCTCTCTCTCTCTCTCTCTCTCTCTCTCTCTCTCTCTCTCTGATATGGCCTCATTCATAATATCACAAGGGGTTTTTCTTTGCTTTTCCCCTTTCAAAATCTTCTGGTCTCCTTGTATTGGCTTTTGGGTGCTTGCTCCTAGTTCATTTTTTTTTCTCATGGCAACATCTTCTTCTTTATCTATCTCTCTTAGATTACTTTCCTTTCCTTTCTCTTGTTATTTTCTTTACAAAAAAGAATCTTGATTATGTGTTGTCAATTAATGTAGATGTCTTGTTGAAGAAACTAAATGTTGTATTGTAACCATTAGTTTACTAGAATACAAGGTATTGTACTTTTAGACAATGGGTTTTTTTCTGCCAAAATATTTTTCCCCATGATATATCTTTTGTTCATTATTATATATCTTTATGCATGTTCATTATCTCCTTCTCAAAGTGTTTCTATTTTTTTAATGGTTAAGATTTGTAAGAAAAATTACACTATCTGCCCCACTAGATTAGTGTCAAGAAACATTTTGCAACTTAAGTTCCTTTAAAAATTGATGTTAGAGAAGAAAACATCTAAAATATTTCATCTTGATGTCACTTTGGGTATTGTGAGTTCCTAGTCATCCCTTTCTATTTGAAAAATACACCAACAACTTATTTAGTCTTGTATGAACCAAATTTTCAATGAAAAACTTAGGAAAAATATTTTGGTCTTCTTTGATGACATTTTAATCTACAAAATGATTTGTGAAGATCATCTAAGACACTTAGATGAGGTATTGGAAATTTTGTAGGCCTACTATTAATTTGCTAAATAATCTAAGTGTGAGTTTTCAATGACAATTTTTTTGTATGTGGGCCATGTGAAATGATTCAAATCATCTTGGATTGGCAGACACTAAAGACTTACTCATTTGAGAGGTTACTTTGATCTATGGAAGTTTTTAAAAAATTTCATGAGGGTTCTCAAAGTTGGCTATTCTTACTAACTTGACAAAAAAAGGGAATTGCCATTCTTTTTGCAATACAAAAAACCTTTGATCATCTGAATAAAGTGATGATTTATTTTCCTATTATAGTCATACTAGACTTGAAAAACCCTCTTGATCTCGAATGTGTTTCTTCTAAAGAAGGTATTAGTGTTGTTTATATGCATAATAAGCACCCAATTTTCTTTGAAAGCAATAATTTGAAAGGATTAGAGAGGAGATACTCCATCTATGATAAATAAATATTAGTGATTATGCATTTTTTGGCTAAGTTTAGATAGTACATGGTTGGAGGTAAGTCCATTGTTAAAATTGATCATAACAGTTTAAAATATTCTCAAAATAAAAAATATCTTAATGAGAGCTAGAAGTGAGTGAGTAAATTGCAATACTACAATTTTGACATTGAATATTTCAAAGGGAAGAAAAATGTGATGGTTGATGTATTGTCAAGAAGGTCACATTTGAATTCCATGATGGAGATAAATATTGATTGGAAGGATCAAAAACTTGTTGAATGTGTGAAAATTTATTTCCCACTAATATTTGAGATGGTTCCTTACTAGATGATAAGTATGAAGTGGTGAAAGTTTTGATCTTGTACAAGGTGGTGATCTTCTTGTTACCTAAATAAAGTTGGAAAAGAAGGTTTTGATGAATTTTCATGATGCTCCTTTTGTTGGTTACCAAGGATCTCTTAAGAAATATAGGAAGATGTACTATCCTAAATTGTAAGCAACTATAATTAGATGCTCATGTAGGCCCCATTTTTGAATTCTCAATATTTCATGTTCGTTATGCTTGGTCTAGCTACCCACCGCTTGTATTTTTATATTTATTTCCTTCTTCTCAACTTCTAATTTGAATTTCATCTACTTTTCACGAGAAGAGGACACCCTAGGGATCCTATTCCATGATGTGTTTCTTGAAATTTGAATTGGGGGCCCGACTTGTGGATTTAGTGAGGTTTCTAAATTTGTGTCAGCATCCTTCAAGTTTTAAGCTCCAAAATACCATGAGATGTATATAATCACCTTATCTCTCCTTATTTGGACAAGAAGGAAAGTTGGAATTCAAGTGCTCTCCTACAATTTTGTATCCACGCATTCAAGAGCAAGTTTTCAAGAATTTTTCAAGCATCTTTGAACACAATGTCTCCATTGTAGTCAGCTTCTCTCTCATGATGGCCAAGTAGAGGAGTTCTCAATTAAACATGAAGATCATTTGTCCATCCACATGTATTCATCCATCTATTATTCAAGGAAAGAGTCAATCAAGCATAACAACATTGAATATATTTTAGGATTATTCACAGATCTATACATTTGTGAAAGGCATCCTTGATTCTTCTTTACATTCCAAGATCCAAAGTCAACATACAACTACATTCAAGAAACATACAAGCATCTTCATAGACATCATGATCTCAATATTGATTTATGGAGGTATACACATTCACAAGGTAGATTTAATATTTACCTTATATTTACATGCTTCCATGCAATTTTACTTCTATTTTAAGGTTGATTCCTCAATCAAGGTGTTGGTATTATCAACTTTTGAGAGTGACCATGTAGATGTTTTTCTGAGGTACTAGGATATGTACCTTAAAAAATTTCATAATAGTGCCTTAAGGTTGATCTCTCCCATGGTCCAAAACTCTGATTGTCTAGCTTTGCAGGGTAAGTTGGTTTTCCTTGGCAAGGGGGACTTACTACGTGTTTCCACATGACTGCCTATAGTGTTGTAAAGAAGGGAAAGGAAGGACATGGTCACGTATGTAAATGGGATATGATTTATCCCCGCATGTCTGCTGGTATATTGATAAGAAGAGAAAAGACAATGCAAAGACATGGGGTATACTATTATGCGGAAGATCAAGGGAGAATGTAAGATCCCTAACTTTCTATTGTGATTTCTCGAAGAGTCTCAAAAAATTTTGCAGAGGTGCGGGGAAGTATGTTAGTAGCCTAAGAAAAATTGGATCATGTTGTTCCATGCTAGATTTTCAAATGCCCGGGGTGATCAAGTGGAGGTGTGGGATGTTGTCTTGTGCCCATGAAAATTAGAGGGAAGTACTCACCTTGTGGTTCCACGATGGCATAGTGCATTTGAACCAATGTGAAATAGAAAAGAGGAGAGTGTATGATCAAAGGAATATATAGAACCCCACATTCCCATGCGTTAAGAGGGGGATTGATGGATAGTCCATCGAGTGAGAAGGGTGCACAAGTGAAAGGTCCAAATAAGGTCTACACGTAGTCAAGCCTATCTGTTGGTGACATGTGGAACCACACTAGCCCAAAAGTGCCAAAGGGGCAAGGTCAAAGGTGCTCAACTAAGCATCCATGAGGAAAAATGAAGAATTGGTTTTCCCAAGGAAGAAATGACATTTAAAGATAAGATTTTTAGGAGGATTCTCCTCAGTCGGGATATAGAATGGAGTTCTGTGACATCAAAGTCCTTTGGACTAAAAATTTGAGGATGATGCAACCAAGATTTTGCAGGTTTTGAAATCCTTTTGCAGGATATGTTGATTCTAGAGCTCTCTAGAATTGTAGACATGTCATTACTGTCATTTCATTTTTTATAAAAATCAATAACTAGCGCCTAAGAACATAGGTTAATTACTACCTTGGAGGTATGTTTTGTACTCAAAGGGGTTTATTGAAGTCTAAGGAGATTTACTTGCTCAATGATATGAGGAATTCCAAAAGAAGGATGTAGTTATATGAGGATATGTTGTGGGAGGTTCCCAAGGAAAAAATCCATGTACAGAGCGATGAGTTATGTGTAGTTACATACATGTTCAAAGGTATTTTTGTAACTAGATAGATGTCAAAATGTTCAGACGCAAGAGTAGGACCTCTCTTTTTCTCACAAATGATTCTGGTCTCTTGTACCCCTCACTCTACCCTTCAAGGGAAGATTACAATGGAAAATCTAGGTGTGAGGACAAAAGTTGGGATGTGGGAGTCATCCTACACTCCTTGGAGGGTAAAAATGAACCCCACCCCTAGAAAAGTTAAGGATGAAGTTTCCCCTCTATAATACTAACCATCTAGGTGAGATTGTGATACCACTTAAATTTCTCATTGTTTCATAAAGGGATTTTCACTTTAGGGTCATTAACAAGCCAATCCACCAATACCAATAGAAACTAGAGTACATGTATTCTCCAAATGTGAGATGTGTGTATCATGTCATATGTGGAGTAAAATGAATAAAATATTTTAATATGAAAATAAAAAATTGCACTCATAAAGAGAATGGGCGTGTAGAAAGGACAACCAAGAAATATGTTTTTTGAAAAGTAAGAGTCACTTTCACACACAAATTGAATGACAGAGAGGCGAAGTGGAGAAAAAGGGAATATGAAAAATAGAACATAGGGATCTCATTTTCAAAAAGGTACACTAAATATGTGAGGTCCAGAAAAAGATGAATATTTTCGAGTAGCAGAGAAGTAGTGGGACAAACCAGTTGCACAAGTTTGTTATTCAACAGAATGAAGGAGAATGTTTTCTTGCAAGCCAAGTTAGAAGAGACACATGTCAGCTACAGATCGAATCTATAATTTCCCTCTCTCTATTTATTCTTCTCTTCTATATTGTAAAGGGTTCTAAATTGTTTGTCTTAGGTTCTTCTATGTATAGTATTAGTGTTAAGTTTGAAGGTCTGGGATAGAATTTGTAGATTGTAAATTTGTGATTCCATGAGTGAATGATAACCATTATGTGCACTTAGAATATAATGTTGCAAAATTGTCTCCAAGATTGTTCACTTATTATCATTTGAATTCAAAGTGTTGATAATGTCTTGGATTCATCTTTTTAGTATTCTTGATCTGTGTTAGTTGTTTGCTACTTTATTCCAAGGGAAGAATTAAATTGTTTTGAACAACTTGCAGTAACTTTGAGTGGGTGGTTTGGATCTATAAGAAGGATTATACTAGTTTTTAATGTTAGGAATTAATGAAGAAATATTTACTGGTTATATTAAGTTTTATTGATGGAATTCTATTTGCACTCTCTTGTTTGAGTATATGCCCTAGGATAAACATTGGTCTATGTAGACTTAATTCATTTTCAGAATACTCCTTGCTATAAAATGTCTTTTACTTTGTTGTTGGGTGTTGGTTTTAATATTTTCACTCTCAACATCAAGTATAGATGCATAACCATATTTGAGCCAAACTTGGATAAATTCTTGTGTATTTTGGTTAATCAAGTTGAGAGAAATATGTTGTTTGCAACACTTATCATTATTTGTTTCAAATTCATAGATGTTGTAGGACTAGGAGGTCTACCCACTTGGATTTTGCAAAGCTCAGAGTGTAGAAGAATCACTTGCCTTTGTTGGTGATTCTTGTCAATTGACCAAATGATCGCAGAGTACTTTTAAAATGAAGAATGCTACTTTTTAGGTGAAGTTGAAGCATCACTTTGGGGAACCAACAAAATAGTGACTCTACTAGGGAGATAATGTTAAATCCATTTGAGTTAGAGTCAAGAAGGATTTAAGAATCTGAAAATTATTTAAGATCTGTGTACTCTCAACCTGGAATAAGTTTATTTGTAGCCCACTCAAAGAAAATTGTGTGCCTCTGTTGTTGATGACAACCTAGAATGAAGAATGTGTTTCAAATGGATTTTGTTGTTTTAATATTTCCTCTACAAAGAGGTGGTAACTCTAATAAAAAAAATCCACCAGATATTTGATTAAAATATCAACATCTACAAAGGTCTATTGTTGCATATTTTTAGGTATTTTCAGAAATTTTCAAATGAACACCATCAAATCTGAAAATTCTTTTGAGTAAAATAGTTTCCCTATCAGTGCATTAAGCACTAGTTAAAGGGAAGTGTTGGGAATGTATTTGCATACTTGTTTGTTAAAAACTTAAGCTTATATGCTCTGTTGTAGTATACAAAATTATTGAAATATTTTATTCAACATAGTTAAAGAAAATTTATATGTAATCATAGTTGTAATTGAATTGCAAGGTTGTATATCTTGTTCTTGTGAAAGAAAAAGAAATGTATTCTGAATATTTTCAACCTTGTATTTTTCCAAGTGTAACCATGCCTAGTAATTTTTCACAAGTATGTAATAGGATAAGTTTCAATCCTGAAAGGTAAAGAGCTCTAAGTTTCAGAGACACTCCTGGTTACCAAAATCTTATTCCCAAGTTTAATGGTATGAAAGGAGAGTTAGCAGAAATTAGGTGAAGAAATGCATTGACTTGATATAGAACCATGAGGTTGACCATGAAGACATCATTATGAGATTATTTGTGCAATCTTCGACGGGTGATGCTAGAGAATGGTTCTGAAATTTATTGAAATGGTCAATCAGCTCTTGGCAGGAATTTGTATCAACATTCAATGAGTAGTTTTGTGAATGGATTACTGAGGCTACCTTGCTCATTAATGTTTTTGACATTCACATTGGAGATGAGGATCTTCTGTCAACCTTTAATCTCATATTCATGAGATTCCTAAATAAAATCCCTAAGAATTATATACCTCAAGATGCAATGACACTAGTTGTATATCTAGGAGCATTCAATAAGAAGATAGATTTTACATTGAGAATGGAGAACCCAAAGAGTTTGCATGAGGATTTTGAGACAGTCATGAATTTTGAAAAGGTGGCTAAGTTTGGGATACTTCAAAAATTTAAGCCTAAGGATGTTAGAACTCTTAAGAAGCCCTATGCAAGTGAAGAATATAGTTCATATGTTATAAATGTCTCTTTGAATAATATCCAACATGTTTCTCTAGCTAAATCTTTTGATTGTGTATCTTCTGATAGTGTTGATTATGTTGCTCATGATATGAAGATTCAACCAATAATTTTCATAGTATATCCTAACAAAGTGAGCATGCTTTAGACTATACATAAGCCACATGTATTTGTCCAAAATGATGCTCATAAAGAGTTACTTCAGGCATCTGTACCTAAAGTTAGTGTTACATGTGGTAGTATACCCATTGTCCCATTACAAGGACCATCCTACACTACAGATTAGACTGCTTCTCAATTCTCTTGTCAACTAAATGTTCTTGATCTGACATGTGTAGTTGAAAAGGTTGAATTTCAAAGTGAAAAACTAGTCATGTCAACTTTTATGAAGTTAATGAGGATCTTCTCTGCGACGATCATGACCATGGGTATTCAATTTATGAGAAACATGATACTAAATTTTTTTCTAGTTTAAATTATGATAATGTTGATTTTGGTTCTTTTTATTTCTAATGAAGATGGTTGTGATATTGAGATTGACAGTGGTTTTAGTGAAGTCCCTAATCCACTATTTGATGAGGATGTACAAATGGATCAACTAATGCTTTTTCATAATGTTTATGAGAAAGGCTATCATATGGTTTCTAACCCACTATATGAAGAAATAATTGAGGCTTTAGATGATGAGAATGTTGTATCAGTTTGTACAGTGAGTGATTATGATGACCAAGATGTGATTTTTGATTTGATGTTGTAATACCCCAAAAATGGGCTATAAGTGCATTAACCTCCTACATCGACAAATCGAACAAAATCAACATTGAAGTCCTAACCTAAGGCACATATGAACATCATCAAATCTAATTGATTATCTTAAATTTTGCATCGGAGAATATTCCTAGTAATATTCCTAATTATCATAATTATCTTTAATTTTATAATTATTTGGCAATAAATCACATTTATCCTAAAGTTTGATTAATTGAATATTTTCATATTTAATTAATTAGATTTAATATCTTGCCACTTAATTGTGTAATTAAATTTAATTCTATCTATTATTAATTGTATTATTTAATTTTGACAATAAATCTAATATCTTATGAATAATTGATTAAATGCTTATTTAATTAATTAAAGCATGTTGTCATTATTTAATAATATAATTTTTAATAAAATTTTGATAAAATAGTTAATTAACCCATAAATTAATTATTTTATTTCAAAAATCAGTTAAGTTGGAAATAAATCACTTTATTATTAAATTAATTCATAAATAAAACATGCACAATCATAAAAGCAGACAACTGTCAATTATCAATTAAAGCTAAACTCTATTTTGAGTTAAAGCTTAGCTTTTGCATGTTTTTGTGACTTAATTATCTATTATTATCAGATAACTCAAAAATCAAGCTGAGTTATTTGAGTAATTTATGGCTTTTTCTCATGCACCTCCAAAGCCTTGGATTTCTATAAAATCAAGGCCTCAGCTCTTCACAAATCATCTCATATTTTGCACAATCACACTGGAGAATTGGAGGCTGAGGAATCAACTTGCGAATTCAAAGCATTGTGAGATCAATTTCAATTGCATAGTTTTTATATCTTAGCATAGAATTTCATAGTTATCATATCATTGTTAGAATCTTCATTGTTAGATCATTTAGCATCCATAGCATATCAATTTATCATTATTATTGCATAGAAAATCCAAAAAAATAGCTTAATTGCATTCAATCTCATATCTAGATCAATTGCATTCAAATCCTTCATTTAGGTGTCGTCTAGGTCACTGATCTCGATTACAATCTGAGAACATTAATCTCGCACCTATTAGATGGCAGTAAATCGCTTGGTTAGATAGTTTTCAATTTTGCACGATTTTGATTATCACTAACCTCTAATGTTTTACTGAGTGTTGTGTCTACAGATCAGGTACAATTTTCACTCACACAGATGTCACCTTATGAGGATGAGTCTTCTTCTAATTCTAATTATGATGATGTTTTTGAGAATGTTTCACACAATTGTGAGCATGGCTTGCATCATAATGAAATGACCTTTCAAGATGATCAAGATTTGATACTTGTCCCTACTAAGAATGACATGCATAAATCTAAATCAGAAGTTTCAACTTCATGTCATTTAAGTGAATGTTTTATTATGTATTCCAACTTCTACATATTGTATATGGATGCATTACCTAGTAATAATGACGCATATATACCATCCGATGATGAAGTAAATAACAATACATATTTCTTTGTGAAAGCTTTTAATAAGGGGTATGACAGGGAAGGCTTTGAAAGTGTTGGATATAAGAGTATCTTGAAACATCTGAATGGTTATGTATTTGATCACTTTCTATGCAGTGACATTTTTAGGTTTCTTATCACATATTTAGATGAGAATCAACTTTATGACAAAGGTAAATACTAGTTCTATATGTTTGGGGTTCGGGGGATGCCAATTGCATAATGAGTCTAATTTTCAGTCAAGTTGTAAGGAACCCAATGGAGTGATAAGTTGCTTGGTCTATCTTCACCAAAGATTTGGATTCTCATTTTAGCCTATAACTAACTGTCCCCAACTACAACCACTATTGGTATTCTCAACATTTGAGAGTGACCATGTAAATATTTTTTTGAGGTACTAGGATATGTCCCCTAAAGATTTACATTATGGTTCCTTAGGGTTGATTTATCCCATGGTTGAAACCTCTTATTGTATAGGTTTGTAGGTTAAGTTGATTTTCCTTGGAAAGAGGGCTTACCGTATGTTACCCATGACTTCCTATAGTGTTGTAAAGAAGGGAACAAAAGGGAAGGGTCATGTATGAAAATGGGATATTATTTCTCTATGTATTTGCATTAGCATACCACTGAGATAAGAAAATACAATGTGGAGACACGAGGTATAATATTATGTGGAAGATTAAGGGATAATGTAAGAGCCCTAGCTTTTTGTTGTGATTTATCGAAGGGTCTCAAAAATTGTTGTGGAGGTGTGGGGAAATGTGTTAGAAGCCTAAGCAGAATTGGATCTCATTGTTCCATGATAGATTTTGAAATGCCTAAGGTGATCCAACGGAGGTTCAGGATGTTGTCTTTCTCCCTCAAAATTAGATGGAAGAACTCACCCAATGGTTCTGCAATGGCATAATGCATTTCAACCAACAAGCAAAAAAAAAAAAGAGAGTGTGTGATCAAAGGAGTATACAGAACCCCGCATTGCTATGGGTAAATAGGGAGATTGATGGGCATGTTAGCAAGTTAGCAGGGTGCACAAGTGAAAGGTAAAAATATGGTCTACACATAGTCGATCCTATCCATTGGTGACAAGATACACTACGCTAGCGTAAAAGTGCCAAATGGGCAAGGTCAAAGGTGTTCGAATGAGCATCCATGAGGTAGAATGAAGAACTAGTTTTTCCAAGGAAGAAATGACATTCACAGATAAGATTTGCAAGATGATTATCATCAATCAAGATATAGAATGGACTTACCCCATCATCAAAGTATTTTGGAGTGACAATTTGAGAATCATGCAACCAAGATTTTGCAGGTTTTGAAATCCTTTTACAAGATGTTTTCAATCCAGAGCTCTCCATAGTTTTAGACTTGTCATTGTTGTCATTTTAGTTTTTTTTTAAATCAACAACTAGCACCTAAGAACATAAGTTAAATACTGCCTTAGAGGTATGTTTTGTAATCGGAGGGTTTTCTTCAAGTCAAAGGAGATTTACTTTCTTAGTGATATGAGGAGTTCCAAGAGTATAAGGATGTGGTTATGTGAGGATATGTTGTGGGAGGTGCCTAAGGAAAAAAAATCCATGTATAAAGGGACGAGCTATGTGTGGCTATATAGATGTTCATAGGTCCTGTTATAACTAGAGAGATGTCAAAATGTTCAAGCACAAGAGAAAGAACTCTATATTTCTCACAAATGATTTTGGGCTCTTGTTCTACCCCTCAATCTACCCTTCAACAATAGATTAAAATGAGAAATTTGGGTGTGAGGACAAAATATGGGATGTGGGAGTCATCCTACATCCCTTGAAGGGTAAAAATGAACCCCACCCTAGGAAAGCTAAGGATGAATTTGTCCCTCTGTAATACTAACCATCTAGGTGATATTGTGACACCACTTGAAGTTCTTATTAGTTCACCAAGGGATTTTAATGTTAGGGTCATTAGCAAGCCAACCCACCAATACCACAAGCAAATAGAGTGCAGACATTCTCTAAATGCCAAATGTGCATATCATATCATATGTGGAGTACTACGAATAAAATGTTTTAATATGAAAATATGAAACTGCACTCATAAAGAAGATGGGTGTGTAGAAAGGACAAACAAACAATATGTTTTTCAAAAAGTAAGTGTCACTTTCTGACACAAAATGAATGGTAGAGAGGTACAATGGGGAAAAAGGGCAAATATGAAAAATAGAACACAATAGGAGGGATTTCATTTTCACAAAGGCACACTGAATGTGTGAGGTCCAGAAAAAGATGAATACTTTAGAGTAGCGAAGAAGTATTGGGACAAACCAGTTGCACAAGTTTGTTATTCAACAGAATAAAGGAGAATGCTTGCTTACAGGCTAAGTTAGAATAGAATGGGACACATGTCAGCTACAGATCAAATCTGAAATTTCCCTCTCTCTATTTATTCTTTTCTTCTTTGTTGTTGCAAAGGGTTCTGAATTTTTTGTCTTAAGTTCTTTTTTGTATAGTATTAGTGTTGAGTCTAAAGGTCTAGGATATAATTTTTAGACCGTAAATTTGTTATTCCATGAGTGAATGATAACCAATATGTGTACTTAGAATATAATGTTGTAGAATTATCTCCAAGATTTTTCACTTATTGCCATTTGAACACAAAGCATTGAGAATGTCTTGGATTTATCTCTTTAGTATTCCTAATATGTATTGGTTGTTTGCTAGTTTCTTCCAAGGGAATAATTAAATTGTTTTGAACAACTTGCAATGACTTTGATTGTGTAGTTTGGATCTATAAGAATGATTTTGTAACAACAACGAGATGTGTTAATGTCAGGCATTAACAAAGAAATATTTATTGGTTATATTAAGTTTGTTGATGGAATTCTATTTGCACTCTCTTGTTTGACTCTATGTCCTAGGATAAACATTGGTCTATGTAGGCTTAATTCATTTTTAGAATACACCCAATTATAAAATGTCGTTTACTTTGTTGTTTGGGTATGGGTTTTAGTATTTTCACTTTCAGCATCAAGTATAGATGCATAACCATATTTGAGCCAAATTTGGATGAATTCTTGTTTATTCTATTCAATCAAGGTGAGATAAATCTATTTTTTGTAACACTTTTCATTATTTGTTTCAAACTAATAGATGTTGCAAGAGGTCTACCACTTGGGTTTTGCAGAGCTTAAAGTGTAGAAGAATTACTTTCATTTGTTGGTGATTCTTATCAATTGGACAAATGATCTCAAATTCATGTTTAAGGAAGAAGGATAATTCTTAGCTAAATTTGAAGCATCACTTTGGGGAACCAACATAGGGTTTTACCAAGGAAAACCCCTTTCAACCCAACATTTTCTCCATTTTTCTATGTATAGGAACATGTTGTCGAGCTAATTTCTTTGTCAATTTTTCCACAAGTTCCTTTAAAGTTGAATATTCAACTTATCGTTTGGTCAAAATTTTGACTAAGATAATGTCAAAATTGCCATCTATGATATCAAGAATGGCTGACATATCCATGAGGAATTTTGACCAAATGTGGTCGAATTAAGCATTGATCATTTTTTACCAACCTTGGTCAAATTATGCACTACTATATACGTCGCGAATATAGCTTTGACGTCGAAGCAAACAATCATGTTGGTCAAAAAATTGACAACATATTGAGTTTTTTTTTTAAATTAAAATATATTAATCATCTATTGTAAAATCGCTCCATGAGGTGCACAATGCATATTATTGCATATTAATAGTTTGGCTTACTATGTCAAACAATCATGCATTCCTCCAAAGCGATATTAGTTGCACTTAATGCATTTATTTGTGGTTCATTGCTTTTCACAACACATCAAGTTAATGCAATTCAGTCTATTGTCCTTTGGTTTACTAGTTTAATCTAGATCACTGGTTTAAGAATTGTTTGTTTCATGTTTGAATGTACCATTGAATGAATTTTGGCTATATTAAGTACAATCTTAAGACTCATGACTCTTCAAATTATCTTGTTTCCTTTAGACCTCCAATGTTGATGAGTTGCAAAAGCATAACAGGTTTGGACAGTTTCATAAACTAAAGACTACAAACAATTTTTTTGTCCCTCGGACCTTGAAATATTGAGCTTCTCTTTGTTTCCTGAATAGTTTAACATTCTCTACTTAACAGGGCCAACCACATGAAGGTGGAAGCTCATCTGGCCCCTCCTAGGAGCCTCTTATGATCCCTTACAATACTTTAAGACCTCTAAGATGTATTCTTAGGGATCGTAAAGGGTCGTAAGGGGTCTGGGGACACAACAATTGAGAAACATAAATGTAGGCATCATGGTCACAATTCTTTAGAGATACAACATAATTGAGTGTTTACCCAGATATAACTTGATTATTTTTAAATGGAATACACCAAGGAGTACCATCATAAATATTGACTGTTTACAATCATGAACAGTAAACCTAAATCAAATAGCTCATTTTTTTATCAGCATGTGTAGTCTCTATATATATGAAAAATGAATGAAATATCAAGCTGAAATAAAAAAGTGAACAAAATACTATTCCACATAGAGTGAATGAAATATACCATCAAAAGAAGGTGAACTCCATAATTGGCACAAAATCGGGCATGGGCAAAGTCAAATTCAAGGCCTAGTTTATCAAGAGCAACAAACAATGCAGAACCCCACAATCGAAAACATGAAACCTAATAAAAAACACTGCAAAACTTGATTGGGACAATTGAATTTATAAAGTAAGGAAAGCTGAGAGGATCAATCAAATAATCAAAAAAAGAAACACGCTTTGTCAACAATGTTCAAAATCTTGTCACCAAGCACAAACATAGGAAATCAAAAAGGGACAAAAGACAAGAAATAAGAAAAATCATTAGGACTATAGAAAAATCATTAAGACTATATAAAATCAAGTTCTAGAAATAGACGGTTTTGATACTTTTCTATTACAACAATTGAGCATTCATCATTTGGTACTTCTTGGTGTATTCCATTTAAGTATATCAAGCACAAAGTATCCCATATAGATATGTTCAATATTTTTCTAGTAATGATTTGGGGAATGCAATCATGTAAAACAAAAACTAATATTATTATTGTTATCAGAAGAGGTCAAAATAATATTCAAAGTATTATTATGAAATCTGCACGTTCATCACCTGTGCATATACCTTCTCTAATCACACAACCAATGAATAAAAATTCAAATGCCAATTCTATCCCGACAATGGAAACCTCTCCTAGCTGTGGGTAGACTATGAATGAAGAGGAATCTCCGGATTCTAGGCCGGTTCCTATAAGATATGGAATATCACTTTCCTGATTTGCAAACTGTTGGGAAAAGGGAAAAGAATACTAAAACTAAAAAGACTAGGGTGATACACCAATGAATAATTCAGACTTCTCAAAAAGATGAATTTCAATCCTGACTTACAAATGAGTACTTTTAACAATCTGATTCTCTGTTCAACATATAGGTTAACCAACTCATGCTATCAAGGTTCTACCACAAACAGCTCAGAGAATTAACAACATACATTTCTCATGCAAGGCCTAAGGAAAGCTAATTTTCTTGAGAAGGAACAGAATTTCATTCACTTCTTTTAGATAATAACCAATTTTAACACTTTCTAGAAAAGATGAAACAGGATTCGATATTGAAAACAAGTACACAAAATGGGAGTCAAAGAATCTAGTTCATTTCTTCAAAAATCTGACAAGATGATTACAAAAAATGGCCTTTGAAACATCTAGGAATGATCTGTTCACTAAAATGCTCTCTCTCCAAAATCTATAACCCCTAATTGATTCTCAAAAATCAATTTTATAATCAACTCTAACCTCCAATTCGAAAATCCAAGTTCCACTATCTCAGCCTAAAAATGTGCCTAAGAATATGCTATTACAATGAGTTCTCCAAAACATGCATCTCTTCCTAAATTTTGGCCTAAAAAATATATTGAATTAATCCTTTTACAGATAAAACATGCCAAAATTTTAACAAGAGCTTTCTAATATTAAATACAAAACTTAATATTAAATACTAATCCCTATACCCTAACTTTTATTTGATAGCCTAGATAAAAATCTAAAGGCAAACTATTGCAAAGTGAAGAGGTCGACGTGACCCTCAATCCAGCAATGCATCAGATGGGATAAGCACAAAAGGTGGCATGTTTTTGTTTTCAAGGCCATAGATGGAACTGCCATGCATTGAATGTGTTCTCTGCTTGGCGAACTCCAAAAATTGGTTTATTCTTTCCTTGGCATTTGCATTTGTCTTCTCGGAGAAAACTCAGAATGAAACCCTAAGCTCTCCAAAAAACTATGAAGGAACTCGGCTTTTCTACGATGGTCTTCGACTGTTGCTGGAGTTAATACTTGATCTACAGTCACTTTGGCATTTCTCCATCTTTTATCAGTAAACGGTAAGTTATTGGAACTCTATGTTTGATTCTTTGTAAGGAAATACGCATGCACTTCTTCTGCTTGTTTAATTGCTTGTTCTCATATACCGCTTTTTATAAATCACAGTTAATGAGTTATAGTTCCTCTTTTACATATGATGGTTGAACTTGCTGGTATATCCCTTTGCTTTGCATCTCTGGAAGTTACCTTTGTGAACACGAGCCTATCACATGCTTCGTTGTCTTCAACTGTTCCTTAGCTGTTACTTCTTCTTTGTTGATACCACGGCTTCATGCTTTCTCTGTTGCTCTCTTTTATTTGACTCATTGTTGATACTTCAGTTATCTTGTGCATGCAGGTTTGAAAGTTCATGAACCCGAACTTTGCTATAGTTTGCATGTCATTTTCTTGGTACTTGACTGATGTTCCCTTACCACATTATGACTGTTCTCCTGCCGCAAGCTCATTGTTCTCTATGACTGTTAACAGATCGAGCTCACCATGTCGTGAGTTGGGTTTTATGACTATTATCATGTTGAGCTCACCATGTCGTGAGTTTATACTTCACCACCTGCGGGTTTGAAGTGTTGTTTCACTGTTTGATACTCACTGTTGATACTTTTGTGTCATTCTCTATCGCTATAGACCGAGGCTTTGATTTATCACCAGTCACTGTTGGGAATAATGACTGGTGTCTACCTGCAAGCTTGCTTACCATACTTTGGTTATTCTCCATATTTCACTGTTACTTCATTATTTTCCATTCTCTATTAAGCATTCTTTGAGCTCCCTGTTAGTACACACTGTAGCTAGTATTTGATATCAATGATGTTCATCTTGATTTTTTTTACTGTTACTAATAATGTCAATTACATTATTAGTAACAGTCAACCATTCGATCACTTTTTATATGTGGGTTCGAAGATTATGAACCCAAATTTGTTCACCACAGTAGTAACTGTAACATATTTGAAGCATTTTATGAAGTTTATGACTATCATAAACAGTAATAGGCTCAACAGTTTCTTAAAAGAGAATAATCTATTTAAATCTTGATAACTGGAATACCAGTAAGCAGCTTTGTGATGAAATTATGAGATTGACATGAAGCTTACTTCTCATATTGATGAAACCTTGAATCATTATCAACTGCATCCTTATCAATTTTTAGCATCAACCACAACATATTTCTGTTAATAACATAGAGCACTTAGATTATTTGACTCTGTTTTGCTGACATGAATAAATCTTTGTGTAATCAACAGCTATAAGCATGATGTATTGATGAACTCTCTGCTTGTTACACATACTCTGTTCCAGTTTATACATGCTTTTCATTTATGTTCAACTTTTTCATTCTATAGCTTTGTCCACTGTAAATAATTCACATTGCTACTAAATTTGTACCTTAGTATGATAAGTACAACAAGATGAAAATGTTTATTTACTGTTAATGAAGTTCGATCATGGGCTCATGACATCCAAAAACATCAGAATGTTTAACTAATGAGGTTCGAACACGGATTCGTGACACTCAATAAAAACAAACTGTAAACACTTTATGATTTTATAACTTGAAGCACTCTTCTATATTCAGCAGCAAATATGTTTATGATTTGAAAAATAACAGTAAGGACATGTTTGTACCAGTATTTATGCAGCATCTTTTGTATCTTAAACTGCAAAGTTGGCAATCATTGGCATTTTCTATTGAACTTTCTTTCAGAAACCAACTTGATTTATATCTTTGGTAATAACTGAATATGAGCACCAGTTAGCTACTATCTGCAAGATAATCTATTAAGTTTTTCAAATAACATCATGGCATGAAATACATTATCTAAAAAAGGTTTCTCAGTTTGGAAACATACTAAGTCCCTTTAATTCAGATACCTGGTTAATAAAAAGGACAACATACACCACAATGATCATTAGTAGTAAAAGGTTTCATGTTAGAAACAAGTCCCTTTAACACTACCTTGCAGTGAGTATCAGTGTACATTTCCTTATTTCATTTAATTTTCCAGATTGATGCGGTATTGAAAACTTGATTGCTACAGTATGTTATTTGATTCACATGTATTGCTTAGATCCATTAGGATCTAATCATTTCTCTTTCCTTTCAATGCAGATGAAAACCTAGAAGACTTAGATGCAGATGGAGACTTGAATGCAAATGAAGACCGAAAAGATGAAGACCTAAATGGAGAGACCTAGCAGACAACCAACTGACTCAAAGACAAGACAAGGCAATACATGGGACCCCTATTCCATACTTCAATCTTTCTTTTCAATTCTGCAATGTACTCTAAATATTGAATTGAAATATGAGACAAGAAAGGACATTTGTATACTACATTCAGTATGAATGCACAATGTAATGATCATTGATAAATTTTGAATTTTGTAATGCTTGATCAATAATTAGAGTACAATAATGACATCTAGAATGAATGCAATAATGACATGTAACCTAACAAAACCTGCAAGGTAGTGTTAATTAGACAAACAAATGCAACCTTTTCCTACTTATGCTTATTGTATTGTATGTTGTATTTTTGAGTAACAATTTTGGCGACTTCTGCTGGATGTCTGCCTGCTAGACATGACCTGTAGGCTTATCATAGGGCAACATAATTTAGGAAAACTGAACCAAGAATGCAACCTTTATTGAAAATGAAAATGCATCTAAACTAGACTCAATGCAACCTAGAAACCTAGTGCTTGGACAACACTTATTGAATTTTGAAAAATTGTAACAAACCTAACCCTCAAAGCAGAGCTTGAGGTGTATTCCATTAACTGGAATATACAATTCTTCCCCTTCAGTTGTGGACAACTGAAA
Organism: Chamaecyparis obtusa; assembly: GCA_027943335.1. NCBI lineage: Eukaryota > Viridiplantae > Streptophyta > Pinopsida > Cupressales > Cupressaceae > Chamaecyparis > Chamaecyparis obtusa. The sequence continues at coordinate 2,862,744 of BSBK01000053.1, forward strand.
AGCATTATTATCCTTACAGGCTATTATAACAAAAGGGCCTGACCAAAAATTATCAAATTTATCATGCTGCCCTGGCCTGCTCTTTAGCACATCCCACTTGAGTACTAGATCTCCCTCTTTAAATTCTCTGAACTTAGCTTTCTTATCAAAATATCTCTTAGTTTGTGCTTGCTTAAGTTCCATTGTATCCAATTGTTTTCTCCTTTCCTCTTCAAGCTGTAACAAATCAACATACCTTAATTTAAGGGGATCTTCTTCTCCAAACAATAACATCTAATCAGCTAGTTGTAAGGCTGGAAATTCAGTAAAAACTAGCAATCTGGCCTCTTTACCATAAACTAGGACATAAGGGGAATTCCCAATTACCTGTTTAGGTGTAATCCTATCTAGCCACAAGGCTGCCTTCAATTTGGAATGCCAATCCCTCTTATTTTCCTGCAGAGTCTTTTTGATAATTCTGATTAGATTTTTGTTTGTAGATTCTGCAAGACCATTACCCTGAGGATAATAGTTTGAAGAGGTATTTAAATAAATTCCATTCTTTACAGCCCATTCTGTGATAGCTAAACCAATAAAAGCCATAGCATTGTCAGAAATAATTGATTGAGGAACTCCAAACCTAGTTGTAATATCTTCATAGAATTTTAACACAACAAGTCTAGAAGCCTCCTTTAGTGCAATAGCCTCAGTCCATCTTGTAAAATAATCAGTAGCAGTTAGAATCCATTTATGACCTGCACTAGAATTAGGATTGATAGGACCAATAAAGTCCATTCCCCATTTGGCAAATGGCTGATCAACCACAATTGGTTTTAATGGCAGTGCTGCCAGCTTTTGTTTTCCTATAAAAAGTGCACATTTCTGACATTTTCTAGCCCATACATGAGCATACTTAAATAAATCAGGCCAATAATAGCCTACCCTTAGTATTTTCCAAGCTGTAGTCTTAGGACTAAAATGTCCTCCACAAGATCCATCATGAAACTCAAATAGTATTCTGCTTTGATCTAGTGAATCAATACATTTAAGAAACATCCCAAAATAATCTTTTCTATATAGAACACCATCAATAAGAACATAGGGAATAGATTGTAACCTATAGTACCTCTTTTTTGCCTTATCAAGATTATTCAGGCATCGTCCAGTTTGTAAAAATCTGATCATATCTGACAACCAATTCACAGGATCATTAAACAATACCATTTCACTTTGTGAATTTTTAGATTCTTTAGATGCCTCAATTTGTTCTTCGTCTTCTGCCATTTGTGCACAAAGACCTTTGCCTCTAACCAGCTTAGTTACATGAATCTGCACATCATACTCCATAACCTTTGTTATCCAACCAACTCTTTTCTCATTAACATCCTTGTTCAGCAAAAACTCCTTAATGCTAGGATGAGCAACCATTAAGTGGACTTTATTTCTAGCAATTAGATGCTTAAACTTCTTCAAAGCTTTAATAACAGTAAGTACATGTTTTTCAATAAAAGTGTACCTTCTCTCATAATCATCCATACCTTTGCTAAAAAATGCAACTGGTTGCTCCTGTTTTTGGTCATTCTTTTGAACCAGCATAGGAGAAATTGTGTCAGAACCACCATAAGCATATAAAATGAAGTCTTTACTAAAATTAGGATTAACAAGAGTAGGGGCTGAAGACAAAGCCTATTTCATCAAATCAAAATTCTTCTTTCCTTCATCAGTCCAGCTGAAAGGAATATCCTTTTTAAGCATTGTAGTTAGTGGTTTTAGCGAATTTGCAATATCAGGAATAAACCTCCTTACAAAGTTAATTCTCCCAATAAAACTCTGCAACCCTTTCTTATGTTTAGGCAATGAAAGATCAAGAATTGCATGAATTATTTCAGGATCAATTGTTGTTCCCTCTTTTGACACTTGGTATCCTAAGAGTTTTCCTTCATGAACTGCAAACACAGATTTCTTAGGATTTAAAGATATTCCAAATTCTCTACATCTCTGCAATATCTATCTTAAATGATCAAGATGTTGATTTGCAACCTTGCTGTAAATTGTTACATCATCTAGGTATACTAGAACAAATTTATACATTAAATTTTTGAAAGCCATGTCCATTGCTTTCTGAAAAGTAGCTCCAGCATTTGATAACCCAAATGGCAATCTTCTATAGGCCATTGTACCCCATTTAGTAGTAAAAGTTGTTTTAAATTGCTCAGATTCCTTAACTAAAATCTTATTATAACCAGAGTATCCATCTAAGAGTGAGAATCTCTCAAAACCTGAAACATATTGTAAAATCTGTTCCATGGAAGGAAGAGGGTGTCTATCTTTCAAAGATGCCCTATTAAGGTCCCTAAAATCCACACAAAGTCTTATCTCTCCATTCTTCTTCCTTACTGGTACTAAGTTAGAAACCCAAGATGTGTGCTTAATAGGAAATATAATACCACCATCTAGGAGTTTTCTCAGCTCTTTTAGCATTAATGGCTCTAATTTAGGGTTTATAGGTGTTTGCTTTTGTCTAATTGGCCTAGCATTAGGTTCCAATTCTATAGTATGCTGAGTTAATTGAGGATCAAAACCTTTTAGATCAGAGTAATCCCATGCAAAAACATCATTATATTCTCTAAAAAGATCAATGAGCAGTTCTTTTTCTTCAAGAGAATTTATTTTACCAACCTTCAACTGCTTATGTCTGAAAATTTCCACTTCTTCATAATGATCTTCTTCAATCAACAGGCTGGTTTTACCCTTTCTAAATTGGTCATCAGAATTAAAAGCAGATTCCAAGCTTACTAATCCCTTTGGTAATTTATTGGTCTTTAATTGAATAATCCGGTCTTCCATTTGCTGAATGTTTTTGTTATCCCTTGAAGCTGAAAAACCATATGTTTCTGTCAAAAAACTTAGTATATGTTCATCAGTATTGAAAACTTGCCAATAAGTGTCATTAACCGGAATAGATGGCCTGACAATTATCTTAATATGTGACTGATCTAAAGTTATTCCTTTATTTTCTATTATTGCAATATGAGCACCAATACCAGCCAGCCTATCAGCATGTATATTATCCCTTCTAGGAATTGAAATCAAGTTGAAAGCATCAAATTCATCTAGAATATCAAAAACTCTAGATTTATACATCTCAAGTAGATCATTTTTAACAGTATTGATGCCTCTCACCTGCTTAACAATAAGCTCATTGTCACCAAATGCTCTGAGACATTTGATACCTCTCAATCTTGCCCATTCTAATCCCTGGATTAAACTTTCATATTCAGCCACATTGTTAGAACAAGGAAAAGACAACTTAAATGCAGCATAAAATTTATCACCATTAGGTGAAATCAGCATAACCCTTGCACCAACTCCATCCTTATTCCTTGACCCATCAAAATATAAATCCCAAAGCTGGTTAGATATATCAGATTCAGATTCTGGATCTCTAATCAAATTAGGAACTACTGAATTAGATTCTAAAATCATGTAGTTTCCAAACCCAGTATCAAACATATCATCACTATGTTCATTCCTAGTAGCCCATTCATCTAAAACAATATCTGGATATGCTTCAGTTTGAGTATTATACATTGAATAATTTGGAATTTCATCTTGATCCATGATCACACAACTTGCATTGATACGACTTGGATTATAAGGCTCTATATGATTCTTGGCCAATAATTCTGATTTTATGGTTACCTTAGTACCATATCTAGTTCTGAAGTACAAATGTGACCAATCTAATGAAAAATAACCATCTATCTTGGCTGTGAAATCTCTAGACAGACACATGGAAAAGTATGATGTTAAATCAATAACATATATGTCCTGTGGAATTGAAAAGTTTGGGCAGGAATGCAGGGTCAAACTTGTATTTTTAATAACTCCTAGAGTCTTAACAGAGGTTCCATCTAGCTGGACTACACCCTTCTCAAGAGGCTCATATTTTAAGTTCAGTGAATTTGCCACCTTTTTAGGCATAACAGTACTGGTTGCACCACTATCCACCATGCAATTATGAACTAATTTATTTCCAATGATCAAAGACACATAAAAAGGAGGCTTTTCATTTGCAGATTTCTTACCTTCCTTTTTTGTTGTTTTTTGTACATTTGACAATTTCTTGTCAGTAGTTGCTGTTGTTTTCTCAACATTTGCAGCCTTCTTAAATTCTGGAATTACTGGCTGCTGAACTTTAGCAGGCTTTTTATCTTCTTTTGGTGTCTTTTCCTAAACTTTAGAAGCTTCAGAATTAGTCATTACCACACTTGGTAATTGCTGTACTGTTTGTTGAGAATTAGTTGCCAATTTGGACAACTCTTCTTTCAGAATTTCAATCTGTCCTGGAATGGACAGAGTTTCCCATGTGGACAAAGTAACATTTGTTTTTTTCATTGTATCAACAATATTGAATGGAACAGTAAATTGTACCTTATGTGATGATTTAGGAGAACTTTGATCAGCATTCCTCTGAGTTTGATCCTTGTTAGTAGAAACTGAAGGACTCTTCAAAATAGAAACTGGTGGAGAAGAAACATTTCCAGCAGATTGATCAGCTTCAAGAGCTCTCTTTTTTGCTCTTGTATTCACTGCAATTGATGAATCTTCATTAAGTCCACAAAATTCTTCCTCCTGCCAGTTTAAAAATCCAGTATCTATAGTACTTTGATCTGATTGATCTTGAACCTCTTCAACAAAGACACTCTGTTGTGAATTCAGTGAATTCTGTAACATGAGAGCTTGATTAATAATTCCATTAGAACATGTAGATTGATCATGTGGCTCATTACACGGAAAACACCAATCAGTAGCAATATTATTCTGAGTAGGCACAATATCCCTAACAGTATTAAGAGGTGCTAGATTATATTGTCTATTTGGCCTCATATTCCAATTCTGCCTGTTTGCATTAGTATTTCCTTGAAATTGCTGCCTATTAGCCTGAAAATTAGGTTGACTAGGATATTGTGTAGAAGAACCAGCAAACTGATTTTGAATAGCAGGGTTTGCATGAGCTTGATTCCTCTTTAGGGCCACTAAATCATTACCAAAAGATTGCAGCAGATTTTCAATTTTTTGTTGACTGTCCTTAATAGTTTGTAATTCATTTAGGGGGGCTATAGGAGCTATTTCTGAAGGTTTATAAGATGGGACAACAGATAATGGTGGAACTACCAATGGCATATTAGACTGTATATTAGGAAAGAAAGGCATAGGAGGCCTAGGAGCTATCTTTCCTGCCTAGATAAGACTATTCTCTGCCCTAATAGCAGTATCAAAAGCTTGAGGTAAAGTATTACCCCCCATAGATTGAATCATAACAGAGATATCACTATTCAAACTCTTCAAATAATATAAGAATGCATATTCAGCTGAAGGCCTTATCGTAACAGGGATCTGATTCCAAGTCTTCTGGAAATGAAGATTAAAATCACTCATCTCCTCTTGTGGGGCCCTCTTGATTGTAGTTAATTGTTCCACAAGAGACAAGTTGTCAGATTTGTCTTCAAAAAAATTTGATAGCCTTTGCATTTTTGTGTTAAGGAAAATCTATTGCATCAACATACTTGATCACATTGAAAGAAGTGTTTCCATTTCCAAGGTATAATACACTTCATTTTCAGATCTAGCATCTTCTTTATGACAACACACTCTCATTTACTTTATTTTCATTTCAGGATTGATTCAAAATTGGGGTTTGATTAAGGCAAACCCCTCTACACAACCTTTCCCCCATTTTTTTGTGTGCAGGTATAGGTGATGAATGCATCAAGACTTAATATGGAAAGCATAGGATCATTTGGATAGTTTTCAACTGAGTTCAATTAAAAGCTCTGAGAACGTAATGGCTAGAGAAACCTCTTCCCGGGAACAAGACAACCATGGAAACCTCTTCCCTGGAAATCAACTTCAAACTGAAATCACATGTTAGTGGTGCTATCTAGTTACTTTTTCAAGTACCTATAGGTGGTTTTCTATTTTTTGTCAATCCGTATATTATGGGACTTATCATTTTGGTTTTCTTTTTCCTCTATCTTGTGTCATTCAATCATATTCTCCTAGTCAGCTTTTCATATCAGTGAAAGATTAGCGATGCCCATTAAGCACTTGATCCTATTCAAGCCTAGTGAGTCGTCCTCCTTCCTAATGTACAATAGGAGATAGGGTTGATCCCCCTTAATCCTCATTTCATATTGTATAATATATGTCTATAACTTGATGCAAGAAACTTCACCACCCTTTAGGAGGAGAGTGAGAGTATCATTAGGGGGAGGAATGCAGACATGAGAAGAGGTTAAAATTGTCATTGACGCCTAATACATGTCTTGTGAGATAAGTTGACCTAGATAGTGTTTGTAGTTCATCTTTTTATAATGAATAGTGTCAATGTCTTGATGTTTTTAGTGTTATGACCTATAATTGACCAATTTGTCTTGCTAGGGATTTTCACCTTTTTTAATCAATATCTTTTAATATTATTCATAATCACCATGGTTTTATTATGTGTCTTATATCGTTAATAGAAATAAGGATAGACCAAGAATTACATATATAAGTATATGCATATGGTTGCATATAAACATGGTATGAAGAAGCGAGCATATGAATATATGTATATACATATTTCCAAAAATGGCATATCAATATTGATATTATAAAAGAAATAATTTAATTTAAATTATTAAGAACTTAATTCAATATAATAATTTATTATTAAAAACTCAATCTTGACTATTAATGTTCAATATTTTTAGAAAAAATATTAACCCACTAAGTGTGGGACCATAGCATCTCACTCATGATGGCAATATTTTCACTCTTAAATCTTGACATGAGCTCAAGTTTAAATGATTGATTGCGAATTCAATTTAATTATTTCCTTATTAATATTCCAACAAGCACTATAGTCATAGCCACTAATGATTATTAACTCGAAATATTATCAAGAACTAATATTATCACAAAAAGATTTAGCTTGGAAGCTCAAGCTAAGAAGCAAATCAATTGGAGCCATCACTAGCATGTACTTTTCTTATGTAATAAGAAAAATACTTTATTTTGAGCACTTCTTTACTGTTGTAAGGTGATCGATAATAAGATCATGACTTGAACTATTACTCCATTATTTTATAAGTCTACAAAATGGAATTAACTCTTATTGTAGCTCATTGAGAATAGTATCATTGGTTCTTTAACAATTGTGAAAAGCTTTGTAGTTGGAAGAAGAATCTTGAATAATTATTCTTTTATTGTCTTCAATCTAAAAACTCTGAA